>OY744539.1:13007152-13054652 GCA_963556195.1 Sepiola atlantica
TAGATGGTATAATGAGTGGGCGTGGCTGAGAATGGTGAAGGAGTCCATGCTAAAATTCCTAGCGCACGGCGGGTTTTTAAGTAAATGGTCTGTAATGGAAGACCCGTGTGTGTGATTTTGAACGTCCGTTGATCGGAAGGTTCCATTCCTGGTTTTACTCGGAATGTGCTGTTGGACTCTACTATCCAATCTTAACGTCGTCTTACCCACGTAGTCAGCATTGAAACTACATTTAAAATGATAAATTACATTATTTTTATTGTGGGTCGGGGTAACACGTCTTTACGAGAGGACGCCAATAAAGGATTTGTAGAAAACAACACGCATACTGCTGAACTGATTTGCTTGGCGAATTTCTCACTTACTGTGCCTAACCAAGGAAAACGAATGTAAATTGGACATTTAGTCACCGTATTTGGTTTTATTTCGGAAAAAGTATTTATTTTCCTTTGGGTGACTGCCTTAATCACATCAAAGGGATAGCCGTTATTGGACAAAGTATTAGTTAAAGTTTTAATTTCTTCGTCCAATTTTGATGTTGAACAAATCATAAGGGCTCTGTGTGTTAATGTCCAAATCAAGTTTACCTTTCGTTTCTTAGGACAAAATGAATCCCAGCGAGTATATAATCCTGTAAACGTAGGTTTACGGTAGATTGATGTAAGGTAACTCGATGGGTTCTTTTTCACCAATACATCGAGGACAGCTAAAATGGAATTACGCTCTCTTTCATAGGTATATTTTAATGCGGGATGCATTTTCTTAAATAAGGAAAAGAATGTATTTGCATCCGTTTCAGGCAATATGTATCGTCTACATATCGAAAGTAAACTAAAGGTTTAGTGGTTCCAGATAATAAAGCCTTCTAAAAATAACCACAACAATATTTGCCATAGTCGGTCCTAGGACTGAACCTATAGATACGCCGTCTATTTGCCTATAAATTACATCGTTAAAACTAAATTCAACGGATGTAGTGGAAAATTTCATCAACTGCAGGAATATGCTTTCAGAGGGCGAAACCGGTCGACTGGCATTTTTTTTTATTAACTTTTAATCATAAACGATAGAATTCGCCTTCCCTTCATGCTTGCGAAAATAAAATGTACTCCCCAAAAAATCTTTATACATATATATATATATATATATATATATATATATATATATATCAAGGGAGGTGCGAGAGCGCTCTATCCCTTAATAGACTTCAAAAACAGCCTATGGTAGAAATCTCATTTCTTTGATCAATCATAACTCAAAAACCAATAAACCAAATTAGTTAAAACTTTGCACAACATTTTTAATTGATAGGTTCTATAAGCGTGTAGAATTTCAGCATCATTAGTCAAGGCAACCCAGAGATCCAGAAAGGTCAGACATGATTTTGTGTTATCCGTCTGTACGTACGTACGTACGTACGTACGTATGTGCCACTCTGTATCTTATCAACTATTTGATGAATTCAGCTGATTTTTGGCAGAGGTAGAGGTTCTAGTGTCTAGTTGATGGCATTTTGATTTCAGTTTACCATATACCTTAGTTTTCATAAGAATTCTAAAAAAACTTCTAAATGACCATTGTGTTGAGGCATAGCCTTTACAAAAGTAGCGACATTCCATTATAAAGGCCAGTATACTGAAATCATATGCCCTTAATAGGGTTAAGATGAAAATTCATATACACTTAATGTACAAAAGCAAGGAAATTGCCAAATTTTTACACTTTTATTGTCATTAAGGGTATGACTACATATTAACCAAACCATTTTTTAATCACATCACTACAGTATAAATCTCTATGCATGAGTGGATGAAGTGTGTGAGGTGGACTGAAGAAATATTCCTACCAGTAAAATACATAGCCCTGTTGTGCTCGCATACCCTTAATGATAATAAAAGTGTAAATATTTGGTAATTTCCTTGCTTTTGTACATTTAGTGTATATGAATATTCATCTTAACCCTATTAAAAGCATATTATTTCAGTATACTATATATATATATATATATATATATATATATATATATATATATAAATATATATATATAAATATATATATATAAATATATATATATAAATATATATATATATAAATATATATAAATATATATATATTAATATATATATATATATATATATATATATATATATATATATATATATATATATATATATACGAGGCCTGTCTAAAACGTATCCGACCTTAGGCCAGAAAAAATATTACAAATACGTGATGGGGCTGGGACCCTAATTCTCTTCAAAGTAGGCCCCTTGGTGTTGCACACACTTAGCCCACCGATCCATCCACTGCCGGAAACACCTCTTGTAGTTTTCTTTTGGAATGGTGTTCATCTCCTTCGTAACGTTCCGCATTATCTCTTTACTCGCACCTTTTCAACACAGCTGCCCCTCTGAGCAGTTTGGGGCCTATCAAAACGTTGGTTAAACTCCGCTGATGTGCGGCTATTTTTGAATCAGTTTACACACTCCTTAATTTGTGTTAGACATCGCATCTTCTGGAAACACCTTCTGAATCTAACGCGATGTAGTGAATATCAAAGAGACGGAAAAAAGAAGCAAATTTACTGAACTTGCGAGAGAATTGAAAGGAATATGGAACATGAAGAAAGTCAGTATAACACCAATAATCATAGGAGCACTAGGAACAGTCCCCAAAAACATGGAGAAAAGACTAGATGAAATAGGAATCAAAGGGATAACTGAGACCATACAAAGGAAAGTAATGATCAAAACAGCTACAATCCTGAGAAATGTCCTCGAATGCGGAAACCAACCCACATAAGCAACGAATGGAGAACAAACACATGGAAGCACAAGACAACAGAACCGGGGAAAATACAACCGCACGAGAGAGCGCAAGCATAGGCTGACGCCACGAAAATTATGGACAGAGGGTCGAGGAGGGAAAGCGCAAAACCAGACCTCCACTGGAAGAGCGCGGACAGCTCTGGGACCTTGGGGAGGCTTGTTGCCACTCGGGCCCCAGAGGGGACCAATGGTCCTTATCAGCGGGAAATCGTTGGTAGGTGGCTGTTGCGATTACCGCAAGGTCATCAGCGGTGGTGAACAAAAAGAGGTGGAGCATACTGGAAGTCTGAGGAGATTTGTTGTCACTCAGACTCCAGGGAATACCACAGGTTGTCGGCAGTGGGCGATCACTGACGATGACCAGTGTGATAACTCCTAGTGAGTAAATAATAATAATAATAATAATCCAGGTAAAACATCACAGGTTTTTTTCAAAATATGATCTAAGGTTAAGATCAGATTCTAACTCTGACTGATGAGATCTCAGTTTATAATAGCTGTTGATCGATAACATCGACATGCACGTGTCGAAGATTTTTTACATGTCTGTGTAAATAAAATTTATCATATATATATATATATATATATATATGAGAGAGAGAGAGAGAGAGAGAGAGAGAGAGAGAGAGAGAGAGAGAGAGAGAGAGAGTATGTGTGTGTAAATCACAATTTAGTAGAAAACATTGATATGCACAAGCGTAGGTTATTCAAGAGATACTATTTTGTATTTTATTCAAATACTATACATTATGGTGTCTATCAGGGATACCCGGGTTTCATCGATTTGGTAATCCTAGATTTAGAAAAAAAAACTGTCTGGTTTTTATATAGTTCTTTTTTTAATATTATTCAATACAACCCTTTGCTTCATCAAACAACAAGAAACGCATTAAAGAGTACGCAGGAAACGTAAGAGTACACCAACAACTACGAATCTACCCCAGATATGGGAGCTATAAACGTCCACCGAAACTGATGAATCTTCTTGGAATAGAAACAACAAAGATTTTCTCCTAAATCAAGATTGATCATAACGTATAGTATTTCAATTATATATATATATATATATATATATATATATATATATATATATATATATATATTAGTACTTCATGTATCCACATAAAATATTATAAGGAGATATAATTTTTTATGTGTCAGTTTTCAGTATTTACTTCAACAGTGCTCGATACGTAAGTAGAGCTAGGTAGTAAGCAATGAAAATATATATGGCAATCAAGCTACACAGAGGCTCCTGTGTTTCATCCCCGGGGGAATCGTCAGACTAAATGCATTTAGCCTGACGATTCCCCCCAGGGGATGAAACACGGGAGCCTCTGTGTAGCTTGATTGCCATATATATTTTCATTGCTTACTATATATATATATATATATGTACTTCTTTCCCCATGCTGTCATGTCTGTTCTTGTATTCCCTTTGTGCTAGCTTGCTGCATTCACTTATTATATGATTTATCGTTTCGTCTCTTTGTCCACACAATCGGCATTTGCTTATTATTATTATTATTATTATTATTATTATTATTATTATTATTATTATTATTATTATTATTATTATTATTATTACTACTATTATTATCATTATTATTATAAATATATATTTTTTTTTATGAAGAAAAAATGATTACAATTTTATATTTCTTACAGTATGGCAATATTTCTAAATACCAGCTCGATGAATTTTAATATTTAATTCAGAGCATCATATATTATATTATATTATATTATATTATATTATATTATATTAATTCGATTCCAAAGTCAATGATAAATGCAATCCAAAGACATAATTACATCAGACCCATCAATTCCTTCAATTCATTTGGATTGCTTTCTGTATGGACGTGGGAATTGAATTAATATAATCTCTCTCTCTCTCTCTCTCTCTCTCTCTCTATATATATATATATATATATATATATATATATATATATATATATATATATATATATATATATATATATATATATATATATATCAATATATATATATCAATATATATATATATATCAATATATATATATAAATGCATTTAGCCTGACGATTCCCCCCGGGGATGAAACACGGGAGCCTCTGTGTAGCTTGATTGCCATATATATTTTCATTGCTTACTACCTAGCTCTACTTACGTATCGAGCACTGTTGAAGTAAATACTGAAAACTGACATATAAAAAATTATATCTCCTTATAATATTTTATGTGGATACATGAAGTACTAAGATCAATATATATATATATATATCAATATATATATATATATATCTCAATATATATATATATATATATATATCAATATATATATATATATATATATATATATATATATATATTGATATATATATATATCAATATATATATATATATATCAATATATATATATATATATCTCAATATATATATATATATATATATATATATATATATATATATATATATATATATATATATGTACGTCATTTTTTGTTTGTTATTGTTTTTTCGGACCCTGAACGGTTAAGAATACGCAAGGTACTGCATTCAATCGCATTCAATCGCCCTTAATCGGACGTTTCCTCAATTTTATATATATTTATAAATTAATTTTTTTGTAAGTGAATTTTTAGGCACACAAAAAAAGTCATAGGCACGTGTTTCTGGCTATAATCCGTCATCAGCATGACTACCCTGGCTGGGATAACACCGTCGATGTAAATGTTCATAGTGTTTTACCTCTACACCAGAACGGCCTACATCGATTTATGCACGACAGTTAATCACCTATGACGTTACGCAGCATTTTTGCTTGTTATTCGTTTTACTAGCTGGAACACCAGTGTTTATTATTATTATTATTATTATTATTGTTATATAAGATAATATTAATGAACAAATATTCAATTATATTTACCTAAACACTCTATTTTTAAAACATCTCTTAACAGTGCTCAACTTTAATTTTACTTAAAGGTGCTTAATAATATTTACAATCAATGTTAAATTATATTTACCTAAACACTCTATTTTTAAAACATCTCTTAACAGTGCTCAACTTTAATTTTACTTAAAGGTGCTTAATAATATTTACAATCAATGTTAAATTATATTTACCTAAACACTCTATTTTTAAAACATCTCTTAACAGTGCTCAACTTTAATTTTACTTAAAGGTGCTTAATAATATTTACAATCAATGTTAAATTATATTTACCTAAACACTCTATTTTTAAAACATCTCTTAACAGTGCTCAACTTTAATTTTACTTAAAGGTGCTTAATAATATTTACAATCAATGTTAAATTATATTTACCTAAACACTCTATTTTTAAAACATCTCTTAACAGTGCTCAACTTTAATTTTACTTAAAGGTGCTTAATAATATTTACAATCAATGTTAAATTATATTTATCACCAGACGACGTCGGATCGAGCTTATTGCTCTCTTCGGTGTAGGGAAGTGATAATTTCAGACGGTTATGAGGCAGGAATCCGGTTCACAGATAAAGATTATATATATATATATATATATATATATATATATATATATATATATATATATATATATATATATATATATGATTATTTTAATTCATACGAACATGTACAAAATCTGCGCCGCTGGCATGTCGATGTTATCGATCAACAGCTGTTAGAAACTCAGATCTCATCAGGGAGAATTTAAATCCGATCCTTATCTCATATCCTATTTGCAAAGAACCCAAATATGACTTGACGTAAAGATCGAATTTTAATTCTACCTGATGAGATCTCAGTTTCTAACAGCTGTTGATCGATAACATCGACATGTCAGTGTCGCAGACTTTTTACATGTCTGTATTAATAAAATAAATCATATATATAAAAGCTCTATTTGTTATGTTGACTACTTTTCATAAGCCCGGTTGAAATCTATTCCTGTGGATGTTTACTTTGCCTGGATTATATATATATATATATATATATATATATATATATATATATATATATATATATATATATATAAAGAGAGAAAGAAAGAGAGAGAAGTTTTAATTAATTAATATATATATATATATATATATATAAATCATCATAATATATTTATATATTAATTAATTTAATGATATATTTATATATAAATTAATCTAATGATATATTTATATGTAGATTAATAATCTAATGATATATCTATATATAAATCAATCTAATGATATATTTATATGTAGATTAATAATCTAATGATATATTTATATATAAATTAATCTAATGATATATTTATATGTAGATTAATAATCTAATGATATATTTATATATAAATTAATCTAATGATATATTTATATGTAGAATAATAATCTAATGATATATTTATATATATATAAATTAATCTAATGATATGTTCATATATATTAATCTAATGATATGTTTATATATGAATTTATGTAATGATAACTCTATTAATGTCTACATACATATATGTTGTATCTTTAACAAGAATCATCAGTATGTCTAGATATAATTGTTTCTCAGACGAACCCCAGACTCAAGTAATCTTTGGCTCCCATCCGACGCCTTTATCGCCGCGGCCATTGTAACAGCTACGAAATGAATAGTAAAGTCTATTATTAATTAAGTGAATAGACGGTAAGCCACGGAGAGTGTTCTGTAATCCAAGGGAGGGAACTTGCAATTTTTGCTTTATTGGAAGCTTTTTAATACTTCTTTTAACAGTTCCAATCCGTTGAGGGAGTTTTAAATTATTATTTTAATAATACATATTTGAGTATCTGCATATATATATATATATATATATATATATATATATATATATATATATATATATATATATATGTGTGTTTCATTTTTGCCAATAATCATCAGTGTGGATAAATATAACTACTCCACTTGTCGCAAGATTCGACCCTTAGAACACGAGTCACCTTTAACTAAAATCTGAGCGCTCTAACAGATGAAGCGAATTTAACCAGTCTTACGACAAGTAGGGAACTAAACTCTATTTATGTCAATTTAGGCAGACAACATAGTCAGAAAGAAATCAGGTAGACAGGAACTTGCTTAGAATAGTCGGCTTATATTATTTCTCTAAAGGGCCTGACAGAAAGTGATACTTATGGCAAGTACTGTACAAAGAAACGTTTGTGATCAACTCCCAAAGAAAATCAGAAGCTTGATAAGTTTTTAGGGGATGAACCACAAACGTTTTTGTGTAACCAACTTGCAATAAGTATTTTTTTACACTACTTTCACACTCAGCACATGTCTTTGACATTTTTGAAGTAAATACTGAAGCAAAATTATATATAAACGTAACATGTTATTTTGTAATATAATAATATATAAGAAATGGAAATATATATCAAATAACACTATACATTAGTCTGATCGTCCATCAATACCTGTGGTTACACTGACATACTAGAAACTCAGCCCGTAGGGCTAAGGATACCAAATATGACATTTCTTTCGTCGATGCTATGGTTAACTCTTACATACATAATTGCGAACCATGGTTATTTCTCCTATACACAAAATTACACTATCTCTCTCTCTCTCTCTCTCTCTCTCTCTCTCTATATATATATATATATATATATATATATATATATATATATATATATATATATATATATATATATATATATATATATATATAAATTATAATATCTGAAAGAGATATGATAGAAAATCAATTTAATGAGCCTGAGGCGTTTTGTGCTCTTCAGTATACTGTAAGAGACAAAATGATAACATTTGAAGTGTAATTCTTTTAACAATTGGTTGGATTGTCAAGTTGTAAAAATGTCTGCCAAGAATCAGCTGTCTAAAAAGCAAAACCTAAATAGTTTGTGACCCAGAGGTCACATAAAAGTGACAGATAAGAGTGACACATTAGATACATGAAAATAAAAAAATAGTACAGAAATAGAGAAGACATAAGAAAAGTCGGGGGGGGGGCAGTGTAGCAAAGTAGAGGGGAAGAATAGTAGGTGAATGAAAATTATATAGTGCAATACGTGTTATGCATACAAAATTGTTTTTTCCGCTGTGTCTTGAGACCATTATATTTATAGATATGTATTAATATATGTATATATATATGTATATATATATGTATATATATATGTATATATATATGTATGTATATATATGTATATATATGTATATATATGTATATGTATATATGTATATGTATATATATATGTATATATATATGTGTGATGTATGTATATATATATATATATATACATATATGTATATATATGTATGTATATATTCATATGCACATATGTATATATGTATATATATGTATATATATGTATGTATATCTTCATATGTACATATGTATATATATGTACATATATATGTACATATATATGTATATATATATGTATATATATATGTATATATATAAATATGTATATATAAAATATGAAACTAAAAGTATACTTTTAGTAGGGGTGGGACGTACTGGGTTAAAATTTCAGATTCTTGCGAGTAGTATTTTTTGTGTTCATTTATAAATAAATAACACTAAGCAATCAAACATGTTGAAAATTTTGCAGAATTCAGAAGATGCAGGTCAAAAATAGCTATTAGGGCTCCACGGGACTCAAAATCCATCATGTTTAGGTGAAAAAGTGGTTTCATGCGACATTGCAGGTCTTAAAACATCCTCAAAAGCTATGAATGGATATAGATGGTAAAATCTGATATAGTACTGTAATTTAGGACTATTGTCAGGCTGTAAAAGAATTTTCATGGATGTAGAATAGCCAAAAACTAGTGAAAAATAGCCAAAATTAGCCAACATTTTCCAAAATTCTCTGTTAAGTGAAATCCCAATCATCGTACTGGTACTTTGTTCCACTCATCCTATCTTCTCAACTAAACTCAACTGAACTGAAAACAAAAGAAAATAATTGTTATTAAACTGCTTGAATATAATACAATGTAATGGTTTCGACACTACAATGGTTTCAACTATCTACACCCATTCATAACCATTGTAGAGGCTTGGGAACCAATTAGGTGGCTTAATAGAGGATTTTGGCTAATTTGGACTATTTTTCACTAGATTTTGGCTATTTTACATTCATGAAAACCCTTTCACAGCCTGAAAATGGTCCTAAATTACAGTATTATAGCAGATTTAACAATCAATACCCATTCATAGCTTTTGACGATGTTTTAAGACCTGCAATGTCGCATGAAACCATTTTATCACCGAAAAATGATGGATTTTGAGTCCCGTGGAGCCCTAACGACTATTTTTGGCCTGCACTGTCTGAATTTTGCAAAATTTTCAAAATGTTTGATTGTTTAGTGTTATTTATGTATAAATGAACACAAAAAAATACTACTCGCATGAATCTGAAATTTTCACCCATTACGTCCCACTCCTACTTTTAGTAGATAGAACCTATATTGAAATAGTTTAAGCTCAATATACGAGATAGAGCAATTATAAAGATATGTGAAAGAAGAGGAATAAACATGTACGAATGACAAATACACGTGTACTAATGACACATTTAAAATGGCCCGAATTCTTAAAATTACTTCCGAATAAGTACGTTCCACCTACGATTGAACTAAACATCTCTCTATTGGATTTACTTCATTCTTGAACTTTTTCTATGCTGCCTTCACGAAAATCCTTCTTTTCCATCTGTAAATCTCCTTTCACTGGACACCTCATCAACGGACATTTACCAACTGGACATACCCCATATCTTTTTGCACGCCCTTTCTCACTCTCCATTACATAATATTTTTTTCAAATCTTGAATGTTGGGTTCTCCACTGCCAACTTATCTATCTATGTAATTTCTCTGATGATAAGATTGTAATCTTTGAAAAGCCTTGGCTTAAGGAAAGAATAATAAACGTATTTTTATTTTTACCGAGTACACTTCGCATTGAACAATCGACGTTGAAATTAATTTGTCATTCGTACATGTTTATTCCTCTTCTTTGATCTATCTTTATATATATATATATATATATATATATATATATATATAGATAGATAGATAGATATGTATATATATGTATATGTATATATATATGTATATATATGTATGTATATATTTGTCTGTATATATATATGTATATATCTATCTGTATATATATGTATATATATATGTGTATATATGTATGTGTATATATGTTTCTATCTGTATATACATATATATATACATATATATAATATATATATGTATATATATATATATATATATATATATATATATATATATATATATATATATATATATTGAGGAAGTCTGAAAAAATTATTTAGGCGTAATATCGATCTCGCCACGCATCTCTTTGTGTTAATTTTATTTTGTTCACTAACGATATGTTTGTTTTATCCTCTGTTTTTGTTCTAACCCTTGTTAAACATTTTGTCGCGTTTACATACTCTAAATCTGCCTCTTTCTCAGTCTCTCTTTCAAAAAACAAACACACGCACAGACACACACACACGCACAGACACACACATATACATATATATATATATATATATATATATATGTATGGGTGAATTCAGATTCCAACTTGAGGCAATTTTTTTCTAATCACAACTGTGATACAGCGACACAGTCTGTCTCTTGATGACCGTATTTATATATACATATAGCAAAGTTTAAAACCTATTTATTTATAGCAACTAATTTAAACAGAGGCTTCCGCGTTTCATCCTCGCAGGAAATCGTCACCCTAAGACTGTATGCCTGACGATTCCCTTCGTGGTTGCAACGCGGATTCGTCTCTGTAGCTTAATTGCTATAAAAATATATTTTCATACTTTACTACTAAGCTCTACTCGCGTGTTTAGTAGTAAATACATACTGAAAATCTATACACAATATATTATGTCAGTTTATAATATGTGCGTATATACATAAAATAATAATTGTATATATATATACATATATATGTATACATATATATATATATATATATATATATATAAATTTGTGTGTATTTAGGCAGCATTTTCTCATTTATGCAAACATTGTTAAAAATAAGAGAATTAGTCTGTTTAATTATACCTTATTTTATCCTTTCAATTTTTCTAATGATCTTTTTTGTATTAAAATCAATAAAATTAATGAATATCCCATATCTACGACGCACATTAAATTCATTCATCGAATCATCCTTAGGTGTCAAATAAATAAGAGAATGTTTAAATCGGAAAAACGCACAAATAACGTTGTTCTAGGAAAGACGTTCACAATTAAAATTCAGCGAAAAATTTAACAGATAAGAAAACATATAATTAAACAAGTGAATACTGTTATTTATTACAATGTTAATACACACACACACATATATATATATATATATATATATATATATATATATATATATAGGGTACATTTTTACTCTTACAAATTTATAGGTTACATATGTGCTTAAATGTGTCAGCGGCGGTCTCTCTTAAGAGCCATCTTCCTCAGTACTTAAGCAAAACTTCTTTATTGGGTGTATTATCCCGGTTGGGAAGGGATGCGTGTATAATTAAACGGTGAGGATTCTAAATTTAATTACACATTTGGACTACCCATTTACTTCTACTTTTTAACATTTAAGTTCATTGGGTATGCTTAATTGCTTTCAAATCCTTTTATATATGTTATCCCACTTGAGAACATCTTACACGTCGCTCGTAAAAGTACATATTTAACCCTTGACAAAGCCAACTATTTCAACGTCAGCGGCTAAGTTCTTTCCAAGCTGACCTATATATAAACTTTATTCATATGCTAATAAAAATACGTTAACATTAAGTTGCACAGACAATCTTGACAGAATCATTAAACACACAACAACAAAATACTTAAAGGAAATTACACCACTAACGGTATTAGCAATAATAGAACCGGTAATAGCTATAATTGTCAAAGACAGGATGAATGTTCCTTACAGAACAATTGCCTTACTATCTCAGTTATATATTGTGCAAAAATATACACAGCAGAAAATCCAGAAAATAAGAATTTCTACATAGAAAAAACGTCGAGTTTTGAAGATAGGATTTACGTACACACACTATCATTCAGACACAAAATACATGACCACTTCACTGTCTCGATATTTCTGCACATTAATCCAGAATAAAAAAAATAATTATATGGAATATTATTAGAAAAAACACGACTTGTGGATTACTTACCTCATCCTGTTTTTGTGCCTTGGTGAGAAACTAAAAATGATAAGGTTTAAAGTCAATGAAAAATGACTTAACGTTAGACAAGAAACGGCTCTGAATTGTATACATTTCAAGGAGCATACACTGAGCAGATTTTGAATTACAATCATTGCTATTCACTAATAGCTGAAATCACGCTGTTCCCAACCCTACTATTATACTAACTTTGTTTTTTTTATTTTTTATTTTTTATTTTTTTTTTATTGTATTTTATTTTAAATTTAATTTTAATTTTAATTTTAATTTTAATTTTATTTTAAATTTTATTTTTATTATTTTAATTTTTTAAATTTTAATTTAATTTAATTTTATTTAATTAAATTTTAATTTTAATTTTATTATGTTATGTTATTCTATGTTACTATATCTCACCTTCGGGTAGGTTTTTATTTTCTCTATTTTTCTCTATATTTTTCATTGTTTCATATGTAATATTTAACCTTTATGTTTTTATTAAACCTTTATTTTAGTTTATTTAATACCGTGTAGTGTTCATTTACCCAATACTAAGTCATTGTACAGGACACTCATATTTGGGGTGTTATTTTATTTTATTTGTTTGTCTTTGTAATGTTTACTTTATATTTGTTCCTTGAACTAATGCTAGCGTCAATCAAAATGTAAACAAGTTGAATTAGGATTACGAAATAAGATGGATACTATGAAATACTGAGGCAGGACACCATTACATATTGTGCCTATAGGCTGTATAATATATCCATAAGCTTATAAAATCCCAGCACACGGAACAGTTAAAAATTGAATGACATATATGAGCGTGTAGATAAATAAGTTAACGGGGTGAATATCGGTAGATGTATTCTTTAATACACATCCATTGATACAATTGTGTGTATTTCGTAAGAACGGCGTGTTTACGTGAGGAAGTTGAGTAGATGTATGCCCTTGCGCGGGGGGGGGGGGGCTAAGAGTTTGTGTAGGTGTATAATTTATGTGGTGATATGGAGGTAATTATGTAGATGTGTGTATGTATATGGATATGGAATTTAGATAGAGGTGCATTTTTCGATGGAAATATGTAGATATTGGCCAATATGTATATATTATATTTTATGTATTCGTATTGTAGGTTTTATTTAGTTATGTAATTCAAGTACATTATGTACTATGGAATGTAATTCTATTTAGTAATGTAATTCTAGATAAATGTATTTATTTGATTGTCTGTCTATATAGGTATGTATGTGAATAAATGCTGTTTGTATTCGTATTTAAGTTTCATTATTTGGTTTACGGATATGAGTGGTTTTAGATGTGAATATATATATATACACGTATCCATGTATATATGTATGCATATATATGATATATGTATATGTACGTATAACCGTGTGTATGTATATATGAGTATGTGTGTATATGGATATATATATATATATATATATATATATATATATATATATATATATATATATATGTGTATGTACATATGTGAGCATATGAATAAAGTTTATATATATATATATATATATATATATATATATATATATATATATATATATATATATATATAGGTCAGTCTGGAAATTCATTATCCGCTGACCGTTAAATTATTTGACCTTGTTAAGGGTTAAATTGGTACCTTTACGAGCGCACGAACGCATATGATTATAGTTACGCGACGTTGAAGATGCTCTCAATAGGATAATAAAATGAATAAAAGGATTTGAAAGCAGTAAAACATACTAAATAAACATAAGTGATAAACAGTAAAACAAAAGGAGTAGCCCGAATGTGTAATTAGATTTGAATCTTGCACGTTTAATTATATACCAAGCCCTTGTCCACCGGGATAATACACACACAATAAAAATGTTTGTTATTACTCAATTCATATTTTCTAAAGGTCTGAGGAAGATTGCTCTTGAGAGAGATCGACGCTGAAACATGTATGCACATATTTAACCAATAATGTTTGTATAAATAACAAATATTCTAACAAACAGCTCTACTTATTATTGAGAATCTTTCTATAAACATAATAATACATGTACTAAATATATATATATATATATATATATATATATATATATATATATATATATATATACACACAAGCCATATTCTTCTGGTTGTTTTCGTGTGGAAATATATTTCTCTTGTTGCAAGATTTATTGGGTAAATAATTTCAAATATCGTCATGCCTATAATGTTTACTTTAAGGAAACGGTAAAAATAACATTTGCAATATGAGATTAAGTAATAAAATACTTTTAGCGCGGTTGTGTTCCTCAAAACTACTTGCTAATGCTGACGCGTTCTATTTTTATTTAAAAATAATAAAAATACAAATAACAATAATTATTAAAATTTTCAAAACTATTTAAAAATACATTCTTCTTTCAGATTATATGCTGTTTTAATTTTATTTTTGTTTCATGAAACGATAAAGATCTATTAAAATTTTGAGTTTTGTTTTTTGATATATTTTATTTTTTATAGATCTAACTAATGATTTCCGCTTGTAAACTAAATAGAAAGGAAGGAAAATGTATTGCTATACAAACAAATAAACATTGATTATATATATATATATATATATATATATATATATATATATATATATATATATATATATATATATCTCGCTCCAATTTTTTACTAATATAAAAATGGAGAAGGAGGAACGAGCGATTAACACGAAGAGTACTCTCATATCTACTATCTCACAACACAGTCGGTTTTTCCATGCGAGACATATTTTGTTTTTTTAACAGGAAAACAGACAGATAGATAGATAGATAGATAGATAGATAGATAGATAGATAGATAGATAGATAGAGAGACGGAGACATATTTTTTCCATAACCAAATATTCTCATTCCGTTCTACAGGATTATTCGATTCGTAGTTACAAAAAACAGATTAAATACTCGGTTATCTTTAAAACAAAATCAATATAAAATTAAATTTTCATGGATATTTTTACTTTGTTACTACATCTCAAATTGCAATGTAATTTTCAAACTACAACTCGAATACGCGTATAGAATGTCGTCTTCTTAATTAAGAATTGTGGACGCTAGAAACATAAACACATCGGTCGATGTGTGTACACAGTGCAGTAGTTGAAGTCGTAGGACTACATGCCTAATGACGGCTAAATTCAATTCTGATTTAAAATATCAAATATCCTTTCATTTCAAGAAAAAAATCAATAATAAAATGAACAATTATTTTATGTATATCTAAGAGAGGAAAAACAATTTCATTAAAAACACATTTAAATCTTAAACAACATAAAATTACTTCGTTAACATTCGAATTTGGATAGAAATTATGGAAGTATTTTAAATGACGAATAGAAAGTTATTCAATCTGGCTTTACCATTCGTAGTAACTTTTTATGTATTAAAATATTAATTTTTGGGGAGGTTTTTTACACCTAACAATTGTATGAATAGAGATTAAAACAATATTACGTTAACAACAGTTTATGATGGATCCATTACAATTTTGGTTCAATGAAGAATTTTATCACATACCTATACCGTAATAATTCAATTTAAATTTCGAAAATCCTATCTAAAATAATTTGATAGAAAAGAACAAAACAAAATGAAGTTAAAACTCCCGAGCAACGCCGAACAGTTATTGATAGTCGCTAATGGAGACTAGCATCCGGTATTTAAATGTTATTACCTGATTGTCGAATTTTCAACTTCATAAAACCCTTTGGTTTTATACCTAAACATTTCACAGTGCTTTAAACATTATTTCCTTCTTTTGACCGTATTTGACTGTTTGTTTCTAGACATTTTATGTAAAACGAGTTGAAATCTCTGATCGGTAATTTTCAATTATTCATATTTTATCTTTTGGTTGTTTTTAAATTTGTCTCTGTTTCGACTTTCTGATTACGGGGGTGTAGGAGTAAGCAGTGGATTAGCAGCTTCTCTAAAAATGTATAACATTTTCCGAGATTGCTATTAAATTATATTGAACTTTAACTTTATTAACTTTATTAACTTTATTAACTTTATTTATTAATAGTTCTCTTTAATATTAAAATGTTTAAATCTTGAGTTTCATTTTTTATTTTGGAAATTGATTCCTATTTGAATCGATTTGAACTATATGAACTTGCTTTTATATTATTACCTATATACATATATAAAATGTCCGAAACCCAAGTGTAGGTCATTAACTGAAGATGTGCTATCTTGTTACCATATTTGTTTTAGTACTGTGTTGGTCATGTCACTATCTGATTTTCATACATTACATGTATAATTGCATTCTATCTTTATCTGTAATACGTAAATATGTACATTACACATATGTTTTATTGTGTATTCGTCAACATTGTGAACCATGTGTACAATATCCAGGCCGAGTGTACGGAAAAAGTCCATTGACAGGAGTAGGTGCACTTGATATGGACAGGCACCTGATCGAAAAAAACCCATATGACATGATTGATCGTCAAAATAAAATAATCGTTTGTTGCAGTTGGGCTACCTGTCCAGAAAAAAAACATAACATGAGTAATTGTCAAAAATAAAATAATCATTGGTTGAAGTCGCGCTATCTGGCCGGAAGAAAACAAATATGATGTTTTGTCAAAAATTAAATAATTGTTGATTGGAAGCACACGCAATGTGTTGGCAGCAGAAGGAAACACCTCGTCGCCGAATGAAATGCTCTGAAGCCGTGGATACATTGAGAGTGAACTCACAGGTGGGCGTTTTCAGGGGGTTACAAATTGTTATATAATAACAACAACCCGAAATTGATATTGTCAGTTGATTGACGATTTTGGGTCCGTGCAAAACCACCCCATCGAATTATTTTGTGTGCGTCTTCCTTTCTTACTAACTCATACTCCTTAAACGTGAACGACAATAAAGCTATATTATTATCTTTTCATATATCAGTGTTTCGCCATTCTTCGAAGCACAGCAGACATACTACACATGTAACTATATGTTTATCAAGGTATTATCTGATGTTATGTAAATATCTGTTTACATCTCTGTCATTATCTATTTTAATTTACATAACGTATATCTGTATTGCCTATTACATGTATGTCTGAATTACACGTTTATCTGTATTATCTTGTGTTTTTTTGACATCGTGTACCATGTAACTATATTTAGTTTGCATAAAATCTACGTATTGTTTAATTAACTGCTGTATGCCATGAATTTTTAGACATACTCCTGATATTCTACTTTGGGGTTTCATCTTATAGATTAGTTTTTGTCTTGCGGTTGTCCCTCTACACGTTGTGGTTTGTTTGTATCATAGGTCATATCTTTTATGTCAATGGATTAAACGTAGGTTTTACTTCTATATATATGGATTCGACGTAGGTCATATTTAAATTAAAATTTGACGGACAGATATTACGCTGTATCAGTGTTCTTCAGTGTTTTCATATAGAACTACCACCGCCATCCTCTGTGATCGCAAGATATGCAACCGTCTAAAGTCGGATATCTACCGGACTTTTGTGATAGCCGTCGCTTTGTACAGCTCCGAGTGCTTACCGGCAACGAGGAAAGCGGAGCAAAGGTTTTCCCCTATGGAACCCAGAAAGTTTTTGGGTGTCAGCAATTACACTGTTTGACTACGTCTGCAATGAGCAATGAGGACATCTGAAAACGCTACGGCATCGCACAGACTTAGGGTAAGATGATGTAATTGCGGTTAAGACGGTTTAGATATGTGCTGAGAACCAACACTGACACCGTCGCGAAACTTAACTTTTGAATTAGAAATTGCCGGGAAGCGACCAAAATGGATGCCGATTATGTGATGAGTAGACACCATACACAGATTTCTTAGTAAAACCAGCCTTGTGATCAAGCCAAGTGGGAACAAACATCAATCACTGCGAACCCCGCCCTAGCTCGGGGTTAACGCATAAGAAAAAGAAGAAAAGTGTTACATGTAAGTGTTTCAAGCTGATCCCTTGATGCTACCATATCAGGCTGTCTGAAAATACTGAATTCTTGACCTAAAATGCACCAAACATTGATGTTATTGTTCTTTGTTCCTTTCCCTTTGCAAAACTCAATCATGTTCTGCAAAGCCAAAAACAAAACAAAAAACAGCAATTTTTCTCTAGAAAACACCCAAACCAAACACCATAAATAAACATTTGTATATAAAAAACTTGAAGCATAAAAAACACGTTTACTAAAATGACCGGATTTGGCCTTAACCTGAAAAGGGCTGATATGCCTAAAAACTACCAAACCAACCACCATGAACAGATATGAAGAACTTGAAGCATAGAAACGTTTACCAAAATGACCATATTCAACATCAGATATCCTGGAAAGTGTTGATATGTCGTAAAACAAAACAACCGAACAAGACACCATGGATAAATATTTGAAGAACTTGAAGCATAAAAATATGTACCAAAATGATCGGATTCGGCATTGAATAACCCGAAAAGGGTTGATAGGCCGTAAAACAAAACAACCAAACCCAAAACCATAAATATATATTTGAAGATCTAAATAACTTGAAGCATAAAACTTTTACCAAAAATGATCGGATTCGGCGTTAAATAACACGAAATGTTTGATATGCCGTAAAACATAACAACTAAACCAAACTAAATCAAGCTGAACCTTTGCGAAATAGTTGTAGATCCTACCCGCTACGTCATCAATGTAAGCAACGAAAACAAATCGACATCTTAATTATTATATACGCATTCCTAAGGGGCTTTAAGATTTTACAAATAAATATACATTATTACTGATGGCATCCGCCGATTTCGCTTATCAGAGTACTGAACCCCCGAAGAAGTGGGAAGCATACATAATCTAAAATGCTTTTGGACAATGTTCGTGTCCCATGATTAGTATACACATACGTATAGATATAATTAAGGTTGACAGTATACATTATCCGATCAGATTTATTTAATTAACTCTTAATATCTGATCCGAATCGGAACCAACAGTCGATAATGAATTATCCCATGAGCATTCATGAGCTGAGTGCAGCTGATCTCTGAAACTTTCTATTCTTCGGTTCTAATTAAATTTTATCCTAACTTTGTCTGCTCAAATTACGAGAACATAATATACGTACCGAAAAGAACTCCAATGTAGAACAATAAGTTTTTAATCCAGATAGAAACAAAGACCGGTACTGTCTTGGACTTCGGGTCTTGATTTCGTCGGTCTTAGGGTTTGTCCTGTGCAGTTCTAGCAGGTCCATCCTCCCAGGCTTTTCCTTCTCATAATTTGAGAAGCAGATAGTTTATTGATAATCGCCTGTGGCGCCCCTACGGGAGAATGCGGACGGGGCTACCCAGGCATTTTTTGTAGGTCAGAGTTCTAAACCTCTAAAGCGCTGGCTTTTCACTCCCACTTTTCAACCTTGTGTCACATCTTACCGTTGTGGAGGGAGATAAAAAAAGGAATCAAAAAGTAAAGATTCAACGGGACAATTATAAGTCAAGTTCGGCATAAAGTTACTAAATGATAAAGAAATGTATTATAATTATATGTGGGCAATTAAATGACAACAAACTGTATTATAATCATATGTAGGCAATTTAACAGCAAACAACTGTATTATAATTGTATGTGGTCAATTAAATTACAAAAAACTGTATTATAATTATGTGTGGGCAATTAAATGACAACAAACTGTATTAAAATTATATGTGGGCAATTCAATTACAAAAACTGTATTATAATTATGTGTGGGCAATTAAATGACAAAAAACTGCATTATAATTATATGTGGGCAATTAAATGACAAAAAACTGTATTATAATTATATGTGTCAATTAAATGACAAAAAACTGTATTATAATGATATGTAGGCAATTAAATTACAAAAACTGTCTTACAATTATATGTGGGCAATTAAATAACCAAAAACTGTATTATAATTATATGTGGGCAATTAAATAACAACAAACTGTATTATAATTATATGTAGGCAATTAAATTACAAAAAACTGTATCATAATTATATGTAGGCAATTAAATTACAAAAACTGTCTTACAATTATATGTGGGTAATTAAATAACCAAAAACTGTATTTTAACTATATGTAGGTAATTAAATGACAAAAAAAACTGTATTATAATTATATGTAGACAATTAAATTACCAACAACTGTCTTACAATTATATGTGGGCAATTAAATAACCAAAAACTGTATTATAACTATATGTAGGCAATTAAATGACAAAAAACTGTATTATAATTATATGTAGACAATTAAATTACCAAAAACTGTCTTACAATTATATGTGGGCAATTAAATAACCAAAAGCTGTATTATAACTATATGTAGGCAATTAAATAACAAAACAAACTCTATTATAATTATATGTAGGCAATTAAATGACAAAAACTGACTTACAATTATATGTGGGCAATTAAATAACCAAAAGCTGTATTATAACTATAAGTAGGCAATTAAATTACAAAAAAATGATTATAATTATATGTTGGCAGTTAATTTACAAAAAACTGTAATATAATTATATGTATGCAATTATCTGAGCTTTCTCTATCATCAGATTTTTCATTTTTCTTCATCTTTATCCATTCATGCCTCCATGTTTATCTCATTAAACAATATACAAACGAAAAAAAAATAAACGTGAGATCCTATTTTTTTAATTAATAAACAAGCCATTTTTTTGCTTAATGCAAATGAACACATATAAATTATTTTTTTAATTTCTATTATTTTCGTTTTTCGCATGTGTTTAACTTCCTGTAAGTTTAGATTCTTTTAAATATCTCACACAAAATATCCTAATACTTTTAATGCAAACTCATAGTTATACATAAATCCTAAATCAATTTTATTAAAAAATATATATATACTCCTTAATTCTTCAGATTTTCCGGCAACTAATTAATTACGCTCTCAATAAATAAATAAAGCTAACCGCGGTAAAGTTTATACCGACCTGAATTGGACTTCTGAGAGTGCTGAGTCGGAACCTGTAGGTTTTATGGAACATTTATCACTAAGAATTTTTTTAAAATAGAACTCGCTCCAGACAAGGCATGAACCCACTTGATGTAAGGAGCTAACAAGAACAAATATGATTATCGCAAAGAAAGGAGATCCTTATAAGCCTTAGTCTTGAAAAGACCAAGCTTAAAGGAAGGAGGAAACCAGTCAGCAGGAAGAGAGTTCCACAAGCTTGCGGTTCTTGGAAAGAAGCTACTGGAATAGGAAGCTGTATTACAATAAGGTGTGAAAATAGTGGAGACAACTAGAGCAACAAGTCAAACGAGCTGGAACAAAGGAATCAGGGAATAGATCACATAATTCTGAAGAACACACGACATAATAGCATTTATAGAAAAAGACTGAGACTATAAACATCATGTATGTAGGAGAGAGAGTGCAGAGAAGAAGAAAGAGTAGGGCAAATCAAATTACTTTTTCTTACGCGCGTTTTTCAACAAAGTCAAGAGAAATACATGTTTTTTAGTTTAACTTTGCTCATCACTAGAGCAATAGCTAATTTAATAGTAATAGGAACACATATTATCGTAAAAACAGGAGAATAGAAGAAAGAAAATGTTTAGAAGGATGTTTGTAAAAAATAGCGACGAGCCAAAATACATGGAAAAAAACTTACTTAGAAAATGGAGACAAACATCCAGGAGCCCCCTAAAAAAAACTTGCTCCCGAAATTTGAAACATTTAAACCCATCACCTAAAATAAAACTCAACTGAGCTAGCTTTAATCAAGTTCAAGTGAAAAGCCAAATCCCGATGGAATCAACCTCATACGAAAACAAAACCTTGAAAAGAAAGCAACTTATGAATTATTATTAATCCTGAAGATTAATAATACCTGTTAAAATGTTTAAATCCATATAAATGTTTAATGCGGTTAATATATATATATATATATATATATATATATATATATATATATATATATATATATATATATATACAAATAAATACACATGGCTCTTTATTATAGGATGACCCTTTGCCTTTAATATTGATATTGAAAGTCTAGAAAAAGGGTACTCAGCCTTGTTTACCCATAGATCCATTTTGAGAGTTTAATAATAAAAGTATAGTATATAATTATGCTTTATTTTAAAATTTAAACTAATTTAATGCAAATAAGGTGTTCTACAATAATTATGATATAATAATAATAAAAAATAATAAATATAATTATAATAATCAAACTGATTGTGATAATAATTATTTACTAATATCTTGTATTATAATATTATTATGTTTCTTAAATAGTACAGTCCATGAAGATCAGAGCTCTACAGGCAATTGCATTCATTGCAGCAGTTTAAGTTTAGTATGTGATGAGAAAAAATAGGCAGTTTTATTCAATGAGATCCCTGTAGTTGATGCTGCATGGCGCGTTTATTTATATCTGGTTCCATCGATGTTGATTATAGTCAAAGATCGACTCTTTTCACAATGCCAAGTTAATTGCGAGCTTTTTTTTTATAACAGTTGATAAACACGACTAAATCTATATTCTACAAGATAAGATGTTTGAAAAGCCATAAAGTAAAACTGTACTGCATCGGAAAGCAAAGCGTACTTCATGGCAACATCATATGTCTATCATACATTGTACTTTCTATCTTTGAATTTTGTAAGCATTATTTGATCACATTTTAATTCGAGGAGAGACTCTTGTAAAGATATATCTATATTACCAACACTGACTTTGAGGGAATTGAAACCCAAGTTGCATATGTTCTATATATTAACCATATAATGCAAGATCTATATCTTGTACATCGCTGGTAACAGAAGTCAAACACGGAAACTGTTCAAATGCATGACGCCTGATATTATTCTTATACAACTCTAGTTTTATCAGAAATACAGCAATAGCACTTTTAATAGATATCAGATAAGCATATTTTCCTTGGAGCTGTTTATTAAGTAAACTCAATTTTTGAAATATATGTGATAAGAAAAACACATCACATTTATTTGCAAACAGCTGTTCTCTAAATTGTGTGTTAGCAAGAAAAGAGACAGAAAGAAAATAGAACCGCAAAGTGCAATGAAACGCTGAAGACAATTCCCCTTATTTAAAGCTGAGACTTTCGACGTATAACGTTTTTTTCTAAAAGAAAAACTTTCTCTTTTTCATTCTGATGGTATGAACCCACAAAGAGGGACCCCCCGTGAGAAAAAGCTAAGAATTCGCCCGTTAAATAATGTTTCCTAGAATGTGACACACTCCCTTAATTTAAAAAAGCGCACTCTATGCGAAACACATCACCGGACTCTACTTTTTAACAGTCTCGTCAACAGAAACCGATGTATATTTTGCTTTCTCTCCGCAGACAGTCACCCGTAATGGGCTAATACCAGCAGAATAAAGATGTAAATCGAATGTATGGCTTTGAAAAGGGCGTTATACGCCGAAAGTCTCAGTTTCAAATAAATGATTTTATTCATGAATAAAATCACATTAATTGGTGTTCTAACTTCTTTAAATAATTTCATGCAAGTAATAATTTATAAGATGTTACCAACTCCTTTCATATATATATATATATATATATATATATATATATATATATATATATATATATATATATATATATATATATATATATATAGTGGCGATTTGTGTTCGGGGTTCGCGCCTACCGACCGTTGAGAATTAGTTCCTAGACTGAAAATTGCGTTAGCATTAAACATCGATGTCATCGGTATTTAAATATTTAATATTTATTTATAAGAAAATATTATTGTTTATCAGCCCCCTCCCACGGAGGGTGGGCACTTTCGAGTAGCTTTAATAACAAGCAGTACAAATAGCTATATGCATGATCCGAACGACGTTTCGTAGATCACTCTAACTGCCTGGTAAGTAGCCGCCGATTTCCGCTATTTACATTTAAAGTTCCTCTCTATATACTAACTAATTGGCCATGGCCGATCGGTAAGATCACCGACTACGATACAGTGGCGATTTGTGTTCGGGGTTCGCGCCTACCGACCGTTGAGATTTAGTTCCTTGACTGAAGATTGCGTTAGCATGAAACATCGATGTCTCTAGGTATTTAAATATTTAATATTCATTTATAAAAAAATATCATTGTATATATATATATATATATATATATATACAGCTGCTAATACAATTATTTTATTTCAGAATATTTTACTATATATATATATATATATATATATATATATATATATATATATATATATATATATATATATTGCTATTCATTGATAGAAAGTTTTCGGCAAATAAAATAAATATTTAGAAACATCGTGCATTGTAATGTCCGAAGTAAAACTGGTAATTAGAAATGTTATAGTTAAAATAACTTAAATGATTAAAAAATATACACAAGCCATTCATTATTATCATTAGGATCACCCTAATTAAACTATTCTGAGTTTGTTTTCTTTATGGATCAGCAAAATATCATTGTGGACCCCTATTTCATCATGCTTTGGCTGTGGATTCCCAGAAATAGTCCATGGACCCCTAGGATCCATGTAGACTCCTGTTGAAAAACCATGGTCTAGAAGCTCGGTTCAACTTCTGATTGTTTTTTGTTTAATGAAGGGGATTTTTTTCATCTAATATTAAACACGAAATAGCTACTACTTGTTTTCTGGCGTTGCCCAGGAAAAATTGATGAAACCAATAATTGCAATAACAAGAAGTAAATTTACCGGAAAAGACCGGATATACTCTTTCATCCAAGTGTTAATTCATAAAAAAATAATTTCCGTTAATAGCCAATATGTTCTATATTTTAATGGAAACAATCATCGAATTAGAAAAAAATTAATAGTAAATTTATAAAATGTCCTTTTGCAGAACAGTATGCAAATTAATCAATCTTACGTCGTCGATCAGTATTAATAATTGTGGAGATATACTCTATTGGTTATGATGGAATGCTCAAATCTGTCTTATAGTATGTGTTATTACCGTTGACTATTGTAAAATGAGAGAAAGTAACATAGAAACGAGAGTGATAGAAACCCTATGAAATAAAAGCACGCGCCAAATAACATATAGTGCGAGAAAGTGAGAGCAAGAGACAGACAATTAATAAGTATTTAGTGACTTCATGAATTAATTGCAAATTACAAATAAGTAGAATAATTAAATTGGATTGTTTTTTTTAAACAACTCAATTCGAACGCGAATGAATATTTTAAAATATATCGGAAAATACCTTAAAAATACATTTTGATTTACTCAGATTTAGTATATTTTAGATATATTTAATGGTGTTTTTATCAACTATGTATAATTATTCGGTTCTATATTGTACTAAATTCTATACTAGGTTTACTTAGGAGGCCATTGTCGCCCAGCATATGCGCTGCTACTTTGATACATTTTACTCTCCACTGTTCTTTTCAGTTTATAATTTTATTTCGTTCCACAACGGTTGATGGTTTTCATTTTCTTTTCATATGTTGTCAACCATACAGACTTTTCAATATCTCTACGTGGTACAGTTTTCCGGTGTTTTTCTAGACGTTGTTTTTAGTGGGCGGCTTGTGCCCCTTTTTAAGAACGTCGAAAGTTGCATAGAACGAAATGTGAAAATAACAACCAAGATGAGAATAGTAGTCCGAATAATCCAAATGATACAAGTTGTTTCAGTAATGAGATTCAAATTATTTCCAGGAATGCGATTTATATTATATGAAGAAAGGGATTCAAATTATTTCCAGAAATGCGATTAATAGATTACTATTATTTGCAGAAAGGGATTCAAATTATTTCCAGAACTAAGTTTCAAGTGATTTCCAGAGGAGAGATTTATTAACCGATTCGTACGAAATGAATGCTAAAATTACCTGAAATATGAGAATCGTTTCTGAAATTACCTTAACCGACACTTACATTACTTTGAATGTCATATCAGTAAGCGGTTCGTACAAACGGGTTGTTTAAATTACTTCGGAATTAAGAACCGGTTCTCGTAATTGCTTTAAGTGGCAAGAGACATGGTATGAATCTACATAGGCAGTTTTCTCTTTGACACCAACATATGGAAAGCGTAAATGATGGCTTTGCCTTAATTTATATAATAATACGCGAAGCCATTTCATGTTTGTACATACGTTATCTCCTTTCACACACACTTAAAAATAAGAGAACGCTCGATAGTGATTCGTGATTAATATTATGTCGTAAGGTAAACAACTCCGATTTTACCATTTTAAAATGAATTGTTCCAAAATCAAATTGCGTCGTCCCATCGATTAAAACAATACACCTTTAAATAAATACATTTTAGAAAGTGACATTCGTTTTATTTATTTGGAGAATATTTAGTTAACAATTAATATTCTCTGCCTTCTTACCAAAAAACAGGTAAGAAGGCAGAGAATATTTATTGTTTTAAAAATGATCCAATAGCTCCAGTTTAAAAAAAAAAAAAAACATGGAAGAAACATATTCGCTTTATTTATTAATTTATCCCGACTATATTAATATTTATTAATTATTTTCATTTATCCCGAATGCATTCATATCAAAGCACGTTAGGAGTATGACAAAGCACGTTAGGAGTATGACAAAGCACGTTAGGAGTATGACAAAGCACGTTAGGAGTATGACAAAGCACGTTAGGAGTATGACAAAGCACGTTAGGAGTATGACAAAGCACGTTAGGAGTATGACAAAGCACGTTAGGAGTATGACAAAGCACGTCAGGAGTATGACAAAGCACGTTAGGAGTATGACAAAGCACGTTAGGAGTATGACAAAGCACGTTAGGAGTATGACAAAGCACGTTAGGAGTATGACAAAGCACGTCAGGAGTATGACAAAGCACGTCAGGAGTATGACAATCTTATCTTACGAAAGAAGAAATGGTTATTAATTTTTAATATTCATACTGTCAGACAGTTATTATTTCAAAGGGAATATTATTGTTAACGGTAAACCATGAAACTTGAAGTGAAAAAAACATGGAATCTCCAAGCTGTCTCGTTTGTTTAAACCCGTTTCAATATATTTTGGTACTTTTTTTACAGTAAAACCCGCACTAATAGTTCCTCGGCGTCGGTTCTTTCCGCCGGTTTACGTTAAACGCGGGTAAGCCCCGAAGCGACACGAATAAGCAGACGACAGTTAAACTTTCAACCTGAATGAACCGCTGAACACGCTAACTGATAGAAACGCGATTTCAACATGAACTTTTACATAGTATCACTGGCTGTTGAAACTCCTGAAGGAACGATACATTTCTGCCAGGAACATAAATTGATTGCTAAGGATAAAGAATTCCTAATCCTGCCCTAAACCTAATTCCTAACTCTGCCCTAACACTAACTCCTAACCTTGCCCTAACCCTAATTCCTAACACTAACCTTGTTATAGCCCTAATTTCTAACCCTGCTCTAACCTTGATTCCTGACCCTGCCCTAAACCTAAACACTAGCGAAACCAACAAAAATAGTCAGTAACAAAAAAGTAATACAAAAAATAAATTTGGGAAAAAAATGTAAAACAACACTTACTTGATTAACTTTTCACTGTTATTAATGTGTTATTTTGTGCTTAATAAGAAAAACAACGTAAACAAATAACTTTTTAAATTTAAACACTTATTTGAATCTTCGTTAAAAAAATAAATATTTGTTTCATACACAATTCTTTGCTTGTTTTGTCCGGCTTGTAAATCCAGCCTCGTTTGTGTTTTTTTTTTTCGGGGGGGGGGGGGGCGCAGGTATGTCAACAGATTTTTCATTCGGCACTCTCTGGCGTTTAACGTAAACATTCGGAAAGCACCGATGCCGAGGCACTTTTAGCGCGGGTCCTACTGTAAAAAAAATACCTATATTTGATAAGTTTTGGTTTTATGAGTTAGCATTAAAAGTAATAAGATATAAATTGGGCATAGTTCATATTAAGTACTATCTTTAAAGATTCTGAAAATCTTAAATCGAACTATCGTCAGCGGCTAGTGTCAGGTCTGCACAGTTCATAACAAACGTTGCAAACCCTGGACTTGCAAAACAAGTATTCGTAAATGCCTACCGATCTAGGTGCAATAATATTTAGATGTGTGCGGTGAAGTTAAAATTAAGCGGAGAAGGGAAAATTCCATTAGCAGTTTAACATAGCGGTTCGACGCAGGTTTTTTTTTCTTTTTTTACGGGGGGTCACCATTTATAAAGGCCAAAAGTCAACTGAGGATAAGGGCTAATGAGATGGAATGATTGCAGCCGATTTTTTTCAATGCAATAACCAAAGTTTGGTTGAGTATGGTGTTGTTCACGACAAGTACTTGTTGACATTGGATTTGAATACAACTACGTTGTAGCTTTTAGGAATACAGTACGAGAAGCCATTGCCAAGAAGTTTTGTCCATAGAAATATCTCCCAAAATTATGCACATGGATGGAGAAGTTAAAGTCTTTTTCTATTGTGGTAAAAAGACGAGTGATCGCTGTGAATGTCTTACAAGAAAGAACGAGAGATTGGCGCTCAGCCGAGTACCTTCTATGGAAATAACAATTTAGTACAGAAAGAAATGGACAGTCAGACAGACAGAGGAATGGACGGACGGAGAAGGCAGCGACGTGTTATCTGTAAAAACGAGGCTGTACGGAACAAAAGAGATCATCCTTCACTAGATTTCGGAGTCGATTTTGATCTCCGTCTAAGTTATGAAGCGTACTCTGATGATGTGTGAGGATATGACATCATAGACAGGAAGTCATTTGCGATACGTGACGAATAAGCATACCAGATCTTCTTTTAATACCACATTATATAAACACATTTTTTATCGAAGCATCAAAACAAATCAGATCACTCCACATTTCCCAAATATTCTCTATTTACTGATATATGTTTGATAAAAATCCAGAACACATGTAGCAACATATTTTTTGTATCCGCTCGGAAATTTCAGCAACGTTGTCATCTTGAATTTTCCATGTTTCCCTAGGTGGACCGGATATGTTCGTGTATATTTGGTCGGATGGACGAAACTCATACAATATTTAAAAATACGACATAACAGCTCTCATGATTTCTTACTGTTATAGTCGGATTAGAAAGATAACAGTGTCTGAACGAGTATTATATTATATCTGGAGATTAAACCAAACTTTGAACTGCTGGCAAGACAACCGTTTTTGAATGTGAGGCCAACCCTTATTGAGTCTCGGGAAATCAATTAGGGTTCGAATCACAGAAGAGGAACTCGGCCCACCTTTCACAACTTGGTTTAATGTTGATTTATAACATCCATAAAATCTTGAGAGCACGACTTATATACATATATACAGGGAGAGCTATAATTACCTACTAGACACCATCCTGAACCACCATCTTCGTGTGTCTCCGGTCGCTCTGTACAATAGTTAGTAAGGACAACCTGAGATGAGGATACTTCACCCTGCAAGTAAACCCTGAACAAATATTCAAAATAACAGTATTCGAAGCCCAAACAAGATCCGCCCAAGACGACTATATACTCAATCATAGGAGGAATGGTGCGCCTTCTCCAAGAAATGTTACCTCAACTAACAGCATTTAGCTATATACTCAACAAGACTAAATGTATTCTTGTCCTGAAAACCAGTAGTACCAAGAAACCACAATAAATATATACTATCACATAGTTAACTGGTCAATTGGGAAGAGGAAAATTAATGTTCTTAACTTATTTACTAATGTAACGTTTGCGAGATATAGGAGAACTTTAATAAAATATTCGAATATCTATGTATCTCATATAGAGATCAATTGTTAACTCCAGGAGGGGGCTTCTTGATTTCTGAGAACTTCGACTGAAGTAAACTCAAACAAAAAAATTATATATATATATATATATATATATATATAATTTTTTCCTCCCAATATGTCTACCCTACATGTATCTGCACTTGCATGACATTTTTTCTCTATTTTATCATCCTGATGAAGTCTTATAAATAAAGACGAAACGTTGATGTACACATAAAAAACATCCATTTTTTGGTTTTCCTTTTTCATTTTCCCATCACGTCGGATTACTTTCATCCTTCTCTTCCCATATATATATATATATATATATATATATATATATATATATATATATATATATATATATATATATATGTATATATATGTATATATATATGTATATATATATGTGTATGTATATATATGTATATATATATGTGTATGTATATATATATATATATATATATATATATATATATATATATATATATATATATATATATATGTATGTATATATATATATATATTTATATATATTTACTCATGTAATTTTAGATATGCACATATGTTTATATATTTCTATGCATATGGTTGACTCTTAAACTAATCAACTGATCATTATGTATTTTGGAAAACAGTTGTTATGCGTAATAGTGGGGAATGTGGGCCGTATTTAGCTTAATTTGCTTCCATGCAAACGGGGCAAAGAGTGGGTGGATGCTCTTGGTGAAACTTCAGATATCTCCGATGTTTGTGAATTTGCACAATTATTATTAGACAGCAATTAATACATATTACTGAAACCCTAACCCTAACCCTAACCCAACTTTCCATTTCAAAAATCAAATATACCATTTTAAACTCAATTTGTATCAATAGTAATTAGCCACCCATTTCTATTAAAAGGCCACGTACATTTTCGTCATTTTAGTGACTCAAAATTGTGTAAATGGATTTTGATCCGAGTTGGAATAAGGATTCTAGTGATAAGGTTTACTATGTGGGCGCCGACGTAGCTCGAGATTAACATATGAGACAAAGAAAAAGAGTCATCATTTTTACTATCTAGATGTTAATCTACATAAAGGTGACATAAAAATGGTGCTAAACTGTTGGGCAAATTAATTTTACCAGTCTTTGCACGGGTATTCTTCTAGTTGTTAGCATTTGAAACCGACAGTACCACTGTTGTTCTGATCTTCTGTAATACATATATGTATAAATAATACGCCATGATTTTTTATTTTTCTTAATAATCGAGCGCTCTGCTAGTGCTCTCTCCCAATAACCTTACGTATACATAATTTTTTTTTGCAAGCCCGTGACTAAAATATCGGCAGAACTTGCAAGTGGAAATACCGAATTAGTAAAAACTATGAAAATTAAAATCAAACAGAGAACGGTAATAACGCCAGAAAGTCACATAACGTTCGAGCAGCCATTTTCCGGAGAGACATACATAAACAGAGGCTGAAAAGAGTCCCGTATAGAGGTCTATTATAGGCCCCATTAGTAAGAATTTGAAACCAGCGGTACCGATGTTGTTTTGATCTTCCTTAATACGTATATTAATAAATATTTATATATATATATGTATATATATGTATATATATATATATATATATATATATATATATATATATATATATATATAGAGAGAGAGAGAGAGAGAGATGTGAGAAAATATGTGTTTGCATATACTTTCAATATTTTATAGACCAATATTTTCAACTAAAAACTCGATAATTATTAACATATAACAACAGAGCATATATGAATAAAAAAATATTAGGCTATATTCCAGTGACCAAGATTTTTTAAATTTTACTGATTATTAAAAAAAAAACACCTTCAATACATAATACGGAGCGTTTCGTTCACAGAGGAACATTCCAGATGTGTATGTTATTTTTGTTTTACTGTCTCGCAATGTATTATTTTAATGCAATATTTTTGGTTCCTGAAGAGGCCAAAGATGATAGATTATGGATTGACATACTAATGTTTACATACTACTGTAGGTGTTCCTCTTTGAACGAAACGGTCCATAAAATGTACCGAAATTTTAAATCAGAATCGGTAATATAGATTATATATATTATCCCTTTTCCCCAAAAAAAGTTCCCTGAATGGCACTATTTGTACTACACATTTGATTGAAATTTAAACGATGGATACTACTACTACTACTACTACTACTACTACTACTACTACTACTAAAAATAATAATAATTGTTGTCATGTTATGTTAATTTGTCGGAGCGCTAAAGGGAATATGGATCAGTAAAACTTCGGTCATACCAATAATTGTGGAGTACTAGGAATACTTCCCTAGAGTCTCAGTGACAATAAGTCTCCCCAGATTGTTGGTACTGTCCGCTTCTTTCGATAACTGTTGCAAATCACTTTGCGTTCTCACAACAGCTGTTTACCATTGATTTATTGTGGATGACAGCCGCTGGTTTAATTTAGAATTAGAGGATGCCAGTAGATGTCTGGATGGTGCTTTTTCTCCTCGGGCTTTCCAATCTCCCAGACTCTGTACAACAACTTTGGGTAGTCTTGTAGATGACGCACAATATTTCCGTGAGTTCGCGTCGTCAACGTTCGGGCAGGTTACAGAATCACCCGATAGTTGACGAGGCGAAAACTGCCAAACGCTAAATTAAAGACTGGCAGCCGATAAATTACGAAGAAAATTAAATTAAGATACATGTATAAAAGTAAAGAACGAACAAACCATAGCTGAACAACTGTTATTAATTATATATTATTTTTGTATATATTTTTTTCTTCTTATTTTAACGGAAGAAAATGTTTATAAGCAAATGTTTCTTTTTTTTCCGATCTTTTTTCAATTAGTCCGTCGGGAAATTCAACGAGCTGACAGAGATAATAGAAATTGATTTTGTTGTTATTGCACTCGATTAATTTCTTCCATAACTGATTGGTTAATAGTTTCGTCAACTCTCGGGCGTTTCCGAGACCTACCCAAAAGTTTACGACGTGAAGTCACGGAAACGTGGTGCGTCATCTATAAGGGTACTCAACTTTGTGTGGTACTAACCGATGTTGCTGTCGCCACCTTTTGTTTTATTAGCAGATGTATAATACCAGGTGCCAGATGTTTGAAGAAAGGGTAGCCCGTACATCATTTTGTTTCATACTCTTTGGGCAAGGCATCAACCGATCTCTTGTACCTCAAACTATGGGTTGATAATAGAGCAAAATAGATGTGCAGGCCTCAGTAGTATTGTATTTCCGTTGTACTTAAAAAGATGACGACACACACTGATGCATAAAAATATAATGATATATATATATTAATTTCCGGGGTAAAGGGTTAGGGTTAGTGAGGAAGCAGAACGCACAGTAATTGACGGTGTGGGTTTTTTCGGACCCGATTACAAATCGACCATCGATCTCAAATTCGGGTTAGTTTATATAATAATTTCTGACATGCACGCATCCACCTGGAAACACACATCTTACGATTTCGCTTTCGCTCTCAATGTAGCCACGACCCTAGGGCGTTTGTTTTAGCGACGGTTTATTTCTGTTTGCAGCTAACCTTTGTAGATAACATAAATTTTGCAAGTTGTTTTGAATTAATTAACAATTATTTTATTTCTTACTATCAAATGTGTTCTGTTTCCTCCGGCCAGGTACATGTCTGTATCAGGTTCGTTTTATTCCTGTCATGTGACATTTCCGGATATTAACTATAGAAGCACCTTGTCGATGAGAATTAAAGCCTAGCAATAACATCAATGTTTTCTTCGGTTATATTATCTTTGTTTCCGGTCGTATTGGACTACACATTCTTGCTATTGAATATAAAATGTGTTGTCAAATGATAACACTACTCACGGCAATGAAATACTTCGAAAAGGGGTATAAATAGCATGTGTAGCATTTGTTATATGTGTCAAGCGAGAACGAGGATAAAAAAGATGTATAGTTATTTCTTAAAACCTAGTGTTCAAGCATATTTATTTCTATTAACCGTTGGAGTACAATACAACACAATGACGGTTCAGAATAAATGTGGTTGTGGATTGCGATTCCATTGCTTCACAATCAGCTCCTATTCAAGTGGGTATGCATTGTCTCGATATTACCTCCCCCCCCACCTCGGGATAAGGTGGCACAAGGTCGGAAGATGGGAAGATTAAGCAAGCGCACAAGAGGTGGTGCACTATGGCATTTTAAAAATTGCTTGATCCGCTTCGTTGGATTTCTGCAGTGAAGGAGCACCAGGAACTTAGCTATAAAGTAACCTCTTTCTCTAAATCGAAAAAAGCAACGGGTGAAAGGGTTTACCTCTTCGAGCTGAACAGAACAAATAAAAGTATCGACTGTCTCCAGAGTCAGAAAAAGGCCAACAACGATGTTATTAGCATATAGATGCACTTCCGTTTTTGTTTCTGTGTAATTTTATGTCTGTAACGCAACTTGGTCGGTTGCTAATTGCGCATAGTCAAAATGTGTATTGCTAAAAGCAACAACCTTGATTGGTATGATTTAAGACAGTTGGTTACTTTTAGGTTGTGTGTTATTTTTTGGTCGTGCATTTATTACAAAAAACTCATACATTTATCTGGTAAAAGAAGTGTCCTGACAACCTATAATTATATATGCTTCTCTAACTGTCTTTAAAAGTAGCACTGCCTCCTTCTAGGTTATGTATTTAACTAGAAGTAACACATGAAGCTTTTATGGTTATGCCTTAACTCAACTAAGAATATAATATAATCATTATTCTATTTCCGCATTTTCGAATGAGCAACAAATACTTCAGCTCAATCTAAGGCGTAATGTTCGCTTATCGCGTGTGGATCATTTTCGGCGCGATCTCAGTCGGGGGACAGTGTTGAAAAATCCTAAATAGACGATCAAGATAAGTAGCCGAAAGTAAAAAAAGTGGACTGAAAAGGTATCTCTATTTATATAAAGTGAGACATATGTATATATTTACACACTTATATGCACATTCACACCTAAACTAACTAACGAATCATTATGACGCTTGGAACAGAGATACTAGGTGGAAGGTTGAGTGATGTGGGCTGTGTTTAGTTTAATTATTTTCATGTAAAATAGTTAAACAAGGAGTGGAAGCTCTTTATGAAAATTCATATACGTTTGACTGATTTTATGAAATTTTAATGATGGGTATAGATATCAATTCATGGATTATCTTAAAGAGTTTATAATGGCATAATATTGGCTAAACCTTGCATTTTAAAATTATTTATATATATATATATATATATATATATATATATATATATATATATATACATATATATATATCTATGAGAGAGAATCAAATATGAAACTAAAAGTAAACGTAGTAGATAGAACCTATAGTGAAATGGTTTAAGCTCAATATACAAGATAGAGCAACTATGAAGATAGAAGTAAGAAGAGTGATACACATGCACGAATGTCCAGATTTATTTCAAACTTCAATTGTTCAATGCAAGGTATATTCCGTAATAAAATTATGTTTATTATTCTTTCCTTAAGCCAAGGCTTTTCAAAGATCGAAATCTTATCATCAGAGGAATTATATAGATAGATAAGTTGGCAGTGAACAAACCCCATATCTTTTTTACACGAACTTTTTCTCACTCTCCATTTCTTAATATTTAAAAAAAATGTTGAATTTTGTCTTTTCCACTGCCTACTTATTTATCTATAAAATTCCTCTGATGATAAGATTTCGATCTTTGAAAAGCCTTGGCTTAAGGAAAGAATAATAAACATAATTTTATTACAGAATATACCTTGGATTGAACAATTGAAGTTTGAAATAAATCTGGACATTCGTACATGTTTATCACCTTTCTTTCATCTATATATATATATATATATATATATATATATATATAAGACATTAATAACATCTCTGAAGTATCATGTGTCTAACATTTTTTATTGATTTTGCAAAACAAAAAAATGTGCAATTTTAAATGATAAAATCATTTATTTATTTTTTTCGCTAGAATACATCTTTCTCATAAGCAAGACTTATTCTATATCTTTCTTTTTTCTTCTTTATTTTGTTGGTATTAACTCTGAAGGGTCGGATCGACTGTAGATTCAGAAAAAATGTCAATTTGTTAGAGACGATAGTTTAAAGTGAAGTTCGGTCGATGTTGTTGGCGCCTTTTTAATAAGAAAATTAATAATATCTTTGTAACACCCATGTATCTGAATATTTATGTGAAATTTTGAAAAATAAAAAAACTTGTTCAATTTAAAATGATAAAATCATTTATTAATTTATTTATTTTTGCTAATACTTTCGATAAATACATCTTTCACAGAGGCCAGACTTATTCTTTTTCTCTTTTTTTCTTCATTTTGTTGGTATTAACCTTAAAGGGTCGGATCGATCGTAGACAGAAGACTACGTTAAGGTTTTAGAGACGATAGTTTAAAGTGGAGTAAAGTCCGGTCGATGTTATTGCGTTCGTTTCTTTTCCATATTACTTAACGCTTTCAAAAAGAGGACACACTTCTTATACATTTATGCGCGCCCTGCTCCCCTAATGACGAAGACATTTTTTTAAAAAATACATCATCGTTGCAAGACACACGCGGATTTTCTAGTTATATCATGACACGAATTTTCTAGTTATATCATAACACGAAAAAGAAAGAGAAAATATTACTATTTTCTGAAGAGGACTTGTTAAGTCGAAACTTAGTTTCATTTAAATAAATACATATTTATTTAAAACAAAATATATGCGTTGGTTGGTTTCAAAACATAATTTTATATATATATATATATATATATATATATATTTCACTCACAACTATCCACATTATTTTCATTCCATGCCACTTACTTCCTTCAACCCGGACCTCGGTTCTTGTGCTCCCAGTAGTGGCTACTACTTCTTCTCATCCCCCCATCATGTCAACCCAATATTTTCATGTACTTGTATGACATTTTTCTGAAAATTATCATCCTGAGGAAGTCTTACAAATAAAGACGAAACGTTGATGAATACATAAACACACATCGTTTTTGTTTTTCTTTTTTCATTTCCCATTACGTCGGATTACCTTCATCCTTCCTTTCTCATATATATATATATATATATATATATATATATATATATATATATATATATATATAGGGTGATTCATAAGTCACTTCACTTAGCTATTTAAAATGATTACCATATGAAGCACAAACATACTATGAACTTTTGATAATTGTTATCTTACTCTCTAATTACTGCTATTTGTTAGGCAATGGAAACGTGATGTGAACAGAAAGCCTCCTTCGCACAACACCATAATCAATCAAATATGCTACAAAGAGTCGTAAATTCCTTGCAATAAAGAATGAAGCAAAGCATGCAGAACGAAGGTGGAAATTTTGAAAATTTGCTGTAATTGAAAACTCCCATGAATGAATTTGTTGAATAAACTTTCTGTTTTGTATTACCGTATTTTTTAACTTAAGAATTTGAAAAATAAATAGCTAAGTTACTTATGAATCACCATGTAGATATATATATATATTGGATTATTATGATTAATAAGCAGATATCGTCGCTTTCCTTTACAAGCAATCAATGATAACGGGCAAGCGTAGATCGCACAATAATGCTACTTATTAATATATGTAGCTGTGTGCAATACTATACATACAGTAAATTCTATACTTTATGTTGGATGTATTGTCAAGACGCTTAAGGGATTATCTGACAATGGATGCGATCTTTGGTCTCTGTGGATACAATGACAAATGTGTCAACCCAGAGAATAGTCTAGTAATTGTATAGAAACCGCCTTTCTGCGTCAATGGGCTTGGTCTTTTCTTAACAATGCAACAGTATTAAACTAAAAAACACCAGTTGGACCGATTCCCATAATATTTCACTTCTACACAAAACGAAGGTATTTTTTCCTTCTATTGTAGATTAAGAGTTAATTGAATGCTTTTTGTTCGCGTCTCTTTTTTCGCATAGTCTTTTTTATTTATAAGCTGCAGTACTTTTTAAGTGTCTAGAAATGCTTGTGTAATTAACTAACAGGGAATAAACTTATCGAACTGAAAGAATTAGAGATGAGATTAAGAATTATATGTGTGTAGTTTAGGTATTTTATTTTACCACATATTAACCCTGTTTTTATTACTTCATTCCGAAAATCTCTATCAATAGAAAGTTATGTATGCGTACATGCTTCTATATATGTATCTACAAGATTCAGGCTTAAACTAATTAACTGATCATTATTAATTTTGAAACAGAGCTGCCAAGCGTAATGGGTAGTAATGTAGCTGTATTTAGTTTGATTTCGTTTCATGCGAATGAATTAAAAAAGGGGGAGGAAGCTGTTAGTGAACATTCAGATACGTCCGAATTTTGGGAAATCTTAAAAATCAATATTAGACATCAATTAATAAATTTTTACCAAATTTCAGTTTCTTTGCTTTATTTAAAAGGGTTTTAGGTAAGATAATATAAAGAGCCCCTCATATGAACATCCAATATATCAGATATTCACTAGACTCCAATTAATCAAGATTTCTCTAAATTTCAGTTTCTTTTCAATACATTTTAAGCTTAAGCCTGAAAATTTAGACATTTTCTAGAATCAATATAAGTTAATGGATTTAAAATTTGAATGAGCTTACTTAACATATATATATATATATATATATATATATATATATATATATATATATATATATATATACAGGGTGGGCAAAAATAAGGGTCCTATTTTTAAAAGTTCATAACTTTTTTATTTATTGATTTTTTTTTGATTTTTTTTTAGAATAAGTAAAGGACCCCTTCCACAGCAAGCATGAGCCGTATTAGCCCTAAGGAACGTACCCTCATTTAGAAAACATTATTTTTGCTTAAAAAACTCAAAACAGTGTAAAAAACAATACTTTAGTTTTTGTAAGTTTTAAGAAGTGTTTTTCGGCTAAAATTTGTTTTGTTTATTTCAAAAAATCTCGGAAGGGTCAGTCTACACACACATAAAGTTTGGTGAGTTTAACTTTTATTTTGTGGAAGTTATTCAAATTCAAGTTATTCAAATTTAAAGATAGGACCCTTATTTTGGCCCACCCTATATATATATATATATATATATATATATTGATTTTAATCTTTGTAACGCGGTTATGAAAGTAATAAAGCACTATTGTATTCGGGGAATTCAGTTTAGATTGTTGGACGGATGTTTTTATAGTGTTTTTATAGTATTTTAAAATTGTTAGGTATATGTAGCTATATATTATGATATGTAATTTAATGCTTTTCCGTGGGTGCTAATGTTTTACACACTAAACTCGCAATGTGTTTAATCTACGGGACTGGAAATAAAGAATTGATACTACAAAGTGTAAAATGAAACTCGTAAAGTATTCGACCGTGTGCCTGAAGTATCAATTTTTTATTTCCAGTCCCGTAGATTAAACACATTAAACACATTGCGAGTTTAGTGTGTAAAATCGCAGTCGTCGTCTTAGACCGATTGATTCACGAATCAGTACGTCTAGAGAAAGCTAAAATTGTACATTTGTAAAAATATATTCTTTTAATGATGCATTCTGTTTAACGCATAGTTGAAACCATTAAAGATAAGACTAATCCGGATGCGGGTTTCCCTGGGTGCAATGGACACCTTCTAAAGCTAATATGAGTGCATCACAACCGGATATAATTTAAGGTCAGACCCAAACCGGGGTTGGGTAGGAAGAGTTTGAGCAGTTAATGGGGTTCCGAAGTACGGTCGACTGAAGAAAACCAAGCCAATACAACTGTTCGAAATGGCTGAGAAATATTTCGCGTGGGCTAAAGTGGTTTTAACGTGAACAAACTTTATAAGCTCTGTTCAAAGCAGTTTAGAATCGTGCCCATGAAGAGTAGTATTTTAGAAATTAAGCTATTGGTAGGTGTTAGTTTTTGATGTTATTATTGTCGTTATTATTTCTGCCTTGGCTGTTGCCGTAGGTATTTCTGTTGTTGTTATTGGTATCAATTAATATTGTATATTGTCTTTCTGCTGTTGCCTTATTATAGGCCAGGAAAAACGACAGAAGCGAGAAATTAAAAGATGCTAGAAATAACATCGAATTGTTTTGTTAGTGCCGACCCAATGCTCACCATACACCCACGAGTCTTTTTTACCAGATTAACGTAAAGCTTCTATTTTATCAACACAGTAAAAGAGGGCAACACAAATACATAGATCATATAAGGGAAAAAATGAATAACTCTTTTGTCTAATTACAAAAAGAATAATAATTAGAAGTATTTATATGGATCTTTCAACATAACTCAATCTGAGAAAGAAGGACTATTTTTAAATGTCCTTTGTTTAATTAATATAAATAAGAAAAAAAAACATTACTTTATTATAGGAATAGATTATTTTATGTTTTTATAAATACAAGTCAATATTTGTGTATTATAGACATCTATATGCTTCAACGTAAATAGTCGTGTCACTAATAATCCTTTTAGTATATCTAACCGCATTTTTCTTGCATGGCCATGGAATATTTTGTACATACATTTCATGTATGTTTGTCTGCTGAGTAGAGGGGAGCTGTTTCGTAATACATCAAAACATGTTGTAAATAAAATAAGCAATTATTAATTTTTTTAATACGGACCCTATACCACTCACACCCATCACGTGTTTTCTACGAGTACTGAAAGCGTTCATTTTGTGTGCTTATAATATATAGTCAAAATGCTTTATAATTTAATATAACACAGGGTGGGCCAGGAGTTTATAGGGTTAATCTACTTTTCCGGGCAACGCCGGGACATGGGTCCGCTAACATTATATAACATCTGAAATTAAGTTGAAGTTTTCTTGAAATCAACGAATTTTTGTTGTCATTAGGGTAAAAAGTTAACCATAAGTGTCAATACTCATGTGATATATGAACTGCCATGACTTCAGGTTAAACAAATCAATTAATTAAAGCGGTAACATTAAAGTGATTCGCTGAAATAAATGAACATTGCTGATCGTTTTATTTTGCTTTGCGTTTTCTATTTTATTTTTTGTCTGCGACGAACTTTGATCGTTGTTATCAAATATAACGATAGATCAAATTATTATAAGAATGGTGAGTTTTTTCAAGATTTTAAATGGAAGTAAATAAGAACAGAGGATTAAAGCGATTTGCCCACTCGTTTAGTGATTGGATTTTCTTTCAAACTTAAGCAAAGCAGATCAACGAAAATTATATTGCAAACTTTAGCCTGACAGACCAATGATAATTCTATTTTTAACTTAAGGGTTTCAGTACAGCACAAATTCTATTTTAAACTTAAACACTACACATCAACGATACTTTAATTGCAAACACAAACGAGACATATTAGCGAAAATTTTATTTTAAATCTAAGATCGACAGACGAACGAAAATTGTATATCTAACTTAAGCGTGACGGACACACAGAAAGTTAAATTTCAAACTTAAGCGTGACAAAAAAACGAAAATTGTATTTCTAACTAAAGCGTGACGGACACACGTAAAGTTCTATTTCAAACTTAAGCGTGACAAAAAGACGAAAATTGTATTTCTAACTTTAGCGTGACGGACACACATAAAGTTCAATTTCAAACTTAAGCGTGACAAAAAACGAAAATTGTATTTCTAACTTAAGCGTGACGGACACACAGAAAGTTCTATTTCAAACTTAAGCGTGACAAAAAAACGAAAATTGTATTTCTAACTTAAGCGTGACGGACACACAGAAAGTTCTATTTCAAACTTAAGCGTGACAAAAAACGAAAATTGTATTTCTAACTTAAGCGTGACGGACACACATAAAGTTCAATTTCAAACTTAAGCGTGACAAAAAACGAAAATTGTATTTCTAACTTAAGCGTGACGGACACACAGAAAGTTCTATTTCAAACTTAAGCGTGACAAAAAAACGAAAATTGTATTTCTAACTTAAGCGTGACGGACACACAGAAAGTTCTATTTCAAACTTAAGCCTTACAGAAAAGCGAAAATTGTATTTCTTACTTAAGCGTGACGGATCAGCAAACAATATATTGCACACTTAAGCGTGACACACCAACGAAAATACTGTTTCAAACTTAAGCGGTAAGAACCAACGAAAATTATATTTCAAACTTAAGACCGTAATAAAATATCACCAGCCGGCATATTGTAGTAGACAGCTGAAGTTTTGTGCCGTTGACACGTCGTAGGTTGTTACCCAGTGGATAGTGATGTCGCTCTTTCGGCTTTTTGCAGTCGTTTCCTTTTTAATAACAGCGGTTATAATTTATCAAGAATATCAGCACAAAATCATGTGGTTTAACAAAACTTCCCATTTTCTTTTCTTTTCAAGTATACTATATACTGACATACTATCAATGGCGTGAGAGCACGACTACTTTCTTTCAGTTCAGAAAACAGAGAAAGACTTTCTCAGCTTATCTGGTACATGTCTCTGACAACGCCGTGTATATGACGCAATATCCTAACACGTAGCCATAACTCTACCCTTTAGTTTCTGAATCAAATTTCTACTTACTTGCCAAGCTTAACCTCATGCCAAATACCGTTTTAACAGTATTTGTACACAGTAGCATCCATCTTGTTACACTCAGATCTATATTTCGGTGAGTCTATATTACAAGTGGTTTCTTTTCAATAAATCTAAATACTAAATAAAAACTAAACGATCCAGCATTATAAAATCGGCGTGATGATTGTGCGACTAATCCTGGAAGACACGTAATAAAAATTAATATAACTGTTTTCAGGTGGGAAATGAAAAAAATAGAAATTAAAAAATATGACGATAAATAAAATAAAATTCTTACATTAATGTTAAATAAAATGTAATAACGCGTAAGTCAAATGAAAGCAAAAAACGCACATTCATATGGACACACGAGAAGTGATCACCCAACTATATTTATATAGATATCAAACGATTTAAGGTTATAGTAAAAGAGAAACAATAGCGATTGAGAATGCAATACTTAAAATGTTATGATTTATTTCATGAAATGGTATACCATGATTTGGCACGATGACTACTCTCGCAGCAGATAACATTTACCTATAGAACATTTAACAGTTTGTAAAATCCTGATAATAATTACCATAATGTGAATCGACTTACCTTTGTTCTCACCTGACTGAACGTTCTGCAGGATTGTAAGTAGTAAAGAATTAAACTCAAAACAAAATCAAGAATTATACGAAATTTAAAAGTAAGAAATCAAAGTAATCAAAATATCAAGTGTTAATAGAATTTAAAATTCAAATAAAAAAATTAGATTAAAATAACATTAAATTTTTGGAATAATTAAATGTAAAAGTAAACTAAATAACATTACATTTTTGGAATAATTAAATGTGAAAAGTAAACTAAATAACATTACATTTTTGGAATAATTAAATGTGAAAGGTGAACTAAATAACATTACATTTTTGGAATAATTAAATGTGAAAGGTGAACTAAATAACATTACATTTTTGGAATCATTAAATGTGAAAGGTAAACGACATAACATTACATTTTTGGAATAATTAAATGCGAAAGGTGAACTAAATAACATCAACTATTTGGAATAATTCAATGTGAAAGGTAAACTAAATAACATTACATTTTTGGAATAATTAAATGCGAAAGGTGAACTAAATAACATCAACTATTTGGAATAATTCAATGTGAAAGGTAAACTAAATAACATTACATTTTTGGAATAATTAAATGTGAAAGGTGAACTAAATAACATTACATTTTTGGAATCATTAAATGTGAAAGGTAAACGACATAACATTACATTTTTGGAATAATTAAATGCGAGAGGTGAACTAAATAACATCAACTATTTGGAATAATTCAATGTGAAAGGTAAACTAAATAACATTACATTTTTGGAATAATTAAATGCGAAAGGTGAACTAAATAACATCAACTATTTGGAATAATTCAATGTGAAAGGTAAACTAAATAACATTACATTTTTGGAATAATTAAATGCGAAAGGTGAACTAAATAACATCAACTATTTGGAATAATTCAATGTGAAAGGTGAACTAAATAACATTACATGTTTGGAATAATTAAATGCGAAAGGTAAACTAAATAACATTACATTTTTGGAATAATTCAATGTGAAAGGTAAACTAAATAACATTACATTTTTGGAATAATTAAATGCGAAAGGTGAACTAAATAACATCAACTATTTGGAATAATTCAATGTGAAAGGTAAACTAAATAACATTACATGTTTGGAATAATTAAATGCGAAAGGTAAACTAAATAACATTACATTTTTGGAATAATTCAATGTGAAAGGTAAACTAAATAACATTACATGTTTGGAATAATTAAATGCGAAAGGTGAACTAAATAACATTACATTTTTGGAATAATTCAATGTGAAAGGTAAACTAAATAACATTACATTTTTGGAATAATTCAATGTGAAAGGTAAACTAAATAACATTACATTTTTGGAATAATTAAATGCGAAAGGTAAACGACATAACATTACATTTTTGGAATAATTAAATGCGAAAGGTGAACTAAATAACATCAACTATTTTGAATAATTCAATGTGAAAGGTAAACTAAATAACATTACATTTTTGGAATAATTAAATGCGAAAGGTGAACTAAATAACATCAACTATTTGGAATAATTCAATGTGAAAGGTAAACTAAATAACATTACATTTTTGGAATAATTAAATGCGAAAGGTGAACTAAATAACATCAACTATTTGGAATAATTCAATGTGAAAGGTAAACTAAATAACATTACATTTTTGGAATAATTAAATGCGAAAGGTGAACTAAATAACATCAACTATTTGGAATAATTCAATGTGAAAGGTAAACTAAATAACATTACATTTTTGGAATAATTAAATGTGAAAGGTAAACTAAATAACATTACATTTTTGGAATAATTAAATGCGAAAGGTAAACTAAATTACATTACATTTTCGGAATAATTAAATGTGAAAGGTAAACTAAATAACATTACATTTTTGGAATAATTAAATGTGAAAGGTAAACTAAATAACATTACATTTTTGGAATAATTAAATGTGAAAGGTAAACTAAATAACATTACATTTTCGGAATAATTAAATGTGAAAGGTAAACTAAATAACATGACACTTTTGGAACAATTAAATGTGAAAGGTTAACTAAATAACATTGCACTTTTTGAATAATTAAATGAAAATTGTAAACTCAAGAACATCACATTTTCGGAATAATTAAATGGGATGGGAATTTGATTTATCAATTTTTGGAAAACAAACAGCAATACATTTCAAACGTAACAAAATTAGAATAATTTTTATCAACAATTATTTCCTAGCAAACAAAACAAACAACATATATTCGTAAAAGTTAGTAAGGGGATAGATTGAATTACAGACTGCTAGTTGTAGTCAGAGAGATAGTTAGTTGTCCCATTTTAGGGGGAATGACATACCCGCACACACAGGTGTTTGAGCTAACAGCAACAACCGGCTCTACATACGTACACACACACACGTATACACATAGAATGGTTAACTGTTTCGCTAGTTAATTTCCATCACAAGCAACTACTAAAAAGTTACAAACAAAAAATAAAGTATTTTTTTTTTACATTGCATGTCTTGTGTGTTATACAGTAAACTGTCTCACAGACACTGCTACGATGACTGGATAAAAACCGTAACAGCTGGATTTGCGAAAATTCTGTTTTGATTCAAGGCATTTATCCCACATTCTTTTTCGGAAAGACATATAACGATATATGGCATAGCCTTAACGTTATATAGAACTCTCCTCCAATGAGGATTTTGATTGACTGAAGTTATTCATAAAATATCGTATTCTTCAGTTTTGCATGATTAAATAAAATAGCAGATTGGTTCGTCTGTCACACTTCAGTTAAATCCTGTAAAATTTTCCTCAAACATAAAACTGTTCATCGTCATTTTCAACAATTTTGAAAGGTTTCCAAGCTCAAAAATCGTCCGTATATATAAACACGAAAATTAGAGTTGCCTTCCGATAATTCATGAGCCAACCATTTTCCTAAGGTTATAAACCCATCTAAGTTGTTGAAAATGACAAAGAACAGTTGTATGGGTTTTGGAAAGCTTTATTGCCAATTCTTCAGCTAGGGCGATATCTTGATGAACCCTCAAGGAGTTCTTCATAAAACGCAACCAGGAGAGTAGACAGTCGACCATGCGTTTACTTTCTCATTGTGTCATAGATGGGTATATTTGCTGACGACACTACGCTCTACTCTCGTCATGTGGGTAAAACGGGCGCCCAGACATCCAAGGCAATGGCCGAATCCTTAGAAAGTGACCTCCACGCTGTAGTGGAATGCGGTCATAAATAAATGGTAACATTTAATGCTGCTAAAACAAAGCCCATTTCCTTCAACAATTATAAGACACCTCTTCAACTAGCGATTGCCATGGAAATAACACCTTATCTGAGTGCCCAATGTTCAAACTTGACTTAACATTCACAGGTAACATGAATTGGAACAAATACGAAGAAGACATTGCCAAGGCTGTTTTAAAGAAGGTAGGCTCCCTCTACCGTGCTAGAAAACCTCTCACACCAGACATCCTATATTTCTACAAAGCCATCATCCGCCCATGCATGAAGTATTGTTGTCACATCTGGGCTGGTGCATCATCCACTAGTCTCTCTCTCTTAGACAAGTTC
>OY744539.1:13059652-13067152 GCA_963556195.1 Sepiola atlantica
GCCATTCGAGGATAATGGTTAATGAGACGGCATGATTGTCAGAAGAGAGATGAGGAATACTATGGGAGTGCTAGCATTGGCTGAACGTATGCATACCGTTTGATTAGTTATGGTTGGTCAATTACATTAACTTGCTGACTTTGGATTTAAAGACGGCAAAAGTATAATCAACAGGGAAACAGTCCTTCAGTAATGTGTTCAACAGGCGTAACGCCCTTGCAAAGAAGTACTGTCTATGAATATTCCGGTGGATGATAGGTACCTAGAAGAAGAAAGGGAAGTCAGTTTTCGCTGTAATAATGTCTTATAAACAGAAATCAAGGGTTTGAGCTCAGGTGAGTACCTTATATCGAGACAACGATAGAGTAAAAATAGACTATCAACGTTTTTTTCTGTGCGAAAAAGGTTGTAGGAAGAGAAGCGATCATCCACCTCACTAGATTTCGAAGTAGATGTTTTACTCTGTCAAGGCAGAAAAGAGTGCTCTAAGCAATGAAGAAAAAATGTTATTACGAAATCGATTTCGCAATAAAAATTTAAATCCCCTAAATAAGACAATATTTTTACACACATTTTTGAGGAATATAATTGTTTAATTTAGTTATATTTAATTTTTTAGATATTTTAAAATTAATAATCCTTAATTAAATTCCCAGTTTCTAACTCTGTATATGTCATATACACATTTCTCTTTTTTTAATCTCCTTTGAGGGAAGTATCTTCAATTTGCATGACATGCCAGTAGCCTTATCTGATACGTCATGTCTAGACCTAGAACAAACTTACAAAGAAACAGAACTGAATGTAAATTCAGGCACAATATTTGAATATTTACCAGAAGTTGGTCTTTACAACAGGCTAGGAACAACGCATAGTATATGTTCTGAAGCTTCACTTAGTCTATTCCAATGCAGAGTGCCCCTTTTTTGGGAGCTCGATTTTTCCCACATTAAATACGTACTGTGTGTCTAACTTTGCCCTCGTGGATAGGCAAGTAAATAGGAACAGAATTTGTAATTTCTACAAACTTTCAAGGGTTAATATTCCGTATATAAAACAAACAAAAAAAAACATCAATAAAACACATTTTTTTTACCAGAATGACTGGATTTAGTATTAAATTACTCGAAAAAGGTTGATATGTTTTAAAACAAGACAAACAAATTTGTAGGAAAAAGGTAAATATTAGTTATCACATTTATCGCCAGAAAAAATCCAAAGTGAATTTAAAGCATTTAAACTCAAATTTTGAGCGAGTATTAAAATGTATATGCAAAAGAGTATTATATTTAATTGTGATTATAAAGCAAACCCTAACTTTAAAAAAAATGAAATTGAAATAAACGTATACTTCCTGGAAAAGTATGTAATTTCAGTTAAACCCAAAACAAGTTTGTTTTTAGTTTGTGTTTGTTCCTTGAACACCCCGGCGCCATTTTTTGTTGTTAATTCATTTCTCGCAAGTAAATATTTACATGTTTGGAAGGATAACTCATTGAAATAATAGACACCATTAAAAATCGATTTGGCTATAAAACCAATAGGACGTCTTATGAAATGTTGAAATTCAAATCACATCGATACTTTTTTAATTTTATTTTACTCTGCACTTTAAATTCAAAATAACTAGAAACATACCTGTGGCAAGACAGGTAAAATTAATTATCCCAACAGAAGAGTTATGCATCAAATTCATGTTCCTCTAGGAAAAGTAAAATCAATATATAATGATACGAAACCTTATGTGTAAAATCGTTCTTATAATTTTAAGCAGAATCTGGGAAAATAATATTTTGAAAAAGAAATGGAAAAAAATTAAATAAAGTGATAATTGATTTACCAAAATTTAAAGACTGATAAAAGTTTCGGTAATATATATTATATATTTATGTTTAATAAATAATAAATGCTACATTTATATCGTAAAATACAGCACTTGTTGGCCTTTACAAATAAACAACGTACTTTATATAAAATTAAGTGATTATTGATTTTTACTTGTTAAATAATGTTAGTGTTTATAATTTGAAATTGATTATTCGACGAGCTGAATATTTTTGCTTGTGAATATTTAAAAAAAATTAATAACATGGATCAAGTATGTACTTGTGTGCTAATTTCAAAAGATGTTTTCAGCCTTTTCTGGTGCCCCCCCCCCCCTCAACGTAAATACACTCGACCAAGCCGACAATCAGCTACATCCTATCTATTCACTGTGGAGGTCCCCAGATGCCGGAGAGCATCTTACTCAAATAGCCTCTTTCCTCGAGCTGCCAGCCTTTGTAAATCGCTCCCTGCTCCCTGTTTCCCCGACTGTACCGACATTCAGCAATTTAACACTAATGTGAACAAGCATCTCGCTGCATAGCTCCCAATTTAAGATGACCCCCTAAACTTTCATCCTAATTCTCAGAAGCCCCTTACGTCTACAATGACAACTTGCCTTGTTTGAGGTGAACTAAGTTTTTAAAAAAAACATGATTTTGATTCTAGATGATGTCTAAAATTTAAGGCTTAAGCTAAACTGTTCTTGAGAAATAATTAAAATACAATAAATATGGTTTAATCATTGTCTAATAGCTATGGATAATATTTAATGCACATTTTAAATATTTGAATTTTCACGTGGGGGGGGTGCCTATATAGTACCCCCTAAAACCCTTTAAACTATTCCAAAGAAATGTAAATCCAGGTAATATTTATTAATTAATGCATAATACCTGTAAATAATTCACAAAAATAGGATGGATCTGAATTTTCTTGAAGGGCTACAATTTCTTTTTACACCTTTGCATAAAACTAAATATAGCTATTTAGAGACACCTTACGCCTAGCAACGCTGTTTTTTTTTAGTTTAGTATAAAAACCTGTAGAGACAAATACTTAAACATATACACATATTTTCCATCACTATCAATGTTTTTTTTATCACTCCTGGAGGGGGAACCCTTCCCTAGTTTCCGTCAAACTTATTGTGACTGTCATTTAGAGGTTTTCGCCATTGTCGCCACACTAGGCACCGCGGGTTGATGACGCTGTTTACCCATAGTTAGGTGTGCACGCACTTTTTATTAATAAAGATGAACTTCATTTATTTTTGGGGTAATAGGCTAAAACAAAAAAGAAATAAATAAAGAGCCAATGGCATATTGGTTCATTAAGATAGTACTTGCTTTTACCGGAAGGCGAAATGAACTTGATAATAAACTTAAATTAAAATGAACGTGTAATTACCGGAAAAGTATGTCTAACTGAAAACATTTTTCGTGTGTTTTTAAAGAGGCAATGGCTTGTTGGTTCATTAAGTAATTACTTGTTTTTGCCTAAAGGAAAAAATGAACTTAATAACAAAGTGAAACAAAAATAATCATGTCAAAAAATAAGTTTTCATTTTAGAGTTATTTTTTTTCTTTTAACGATGAAATTAAACCAGCTGTTGCATGCTGGTCTTTTTATTTAATTGTTCATATGGTTTGAGCTTTTCAGTAATTGAATAAGATTGTTTAGAATTATAACATATTTTAAACAGAGTTAATTGAGAAAATTACGTGTGGGAGTCACTTATTTTGATGTACTATTTTCTCTTAGTATAAATAGGCAGATATCACTGAGCAATTGGCTCATCAGCCAATCAGATGGCTTGGCTCAGAAATACAATTTGTTAGATTACTTGCAGCGCATGCGCAGTCTGATTCTTTACACGCTTTTCAGGTAGTTGGACGTTCAACTCACCAACACAAGGTGAAATCTACAGAGATGCAGAGCGCCTCCCCGTTTTGTAAAGCTGCATTATTAGTTATTTTAAATTTATTTTTAGCACTGCTGAATATGAATTCTTACAGATGCGTAGCGCCTTCCCGTTTTGTAAAGGTTGACTATTAGCTGTTTTTCTCTTCCTTTTCAGCAGTGCGGAACGTGTATTATTACAGACGGACAATATATAGTCTACCAATTGTTTCATATAGATAGTACCGTAGGGTTAGCAATCACCGGACATCATATAAATAAGCGTAGACCAATGTCCTGTCTCTCTCTTAAGTTCCGCTGATTTGTTTTTTTGTCTTAGATTTCTAGGGGTTATTTTCATTAAGTCTTGTCATTATTTCTGTCGACCAGGCGGGAAGAGGAAAGCAATCGTGTAAACCTTCCTGCCTCTAGAAGTGGCACTTCAACCAGGATAGAGGCCAACCAGCGTCAGCTATCAGGCCTTGATAAAAAAGGTCATGTCCTTCTATATCAACCATGTGCAGAAACTAAAAAAAAGGAAAAATAAGGGGCTTAAAAGAAGAGCCATAGTTTGTTGCACAGTAGAAGATTGAATTGCTTTGCTACCACTACTAAAAGTTTGCAAAGTAGAGCAAGGCTTCAAACTAAATTCTTGCCGAGAAGATTAAAGAATACATATGTGTCTGTGCATGTGTGTGTTCTAATCTACTGTGTATAATTATTCGTTCTCATCTTGTATTTAATTCTATACGAGGTTTATTTAAGAGGCCATTGTTGCAAAACGTATGCGCTACTTTCTCGATTAAATAAATAGTTCAGTTCGAAATTCCGTATAGAAATAAGTGTACCTGTTATTTAGTGACAGAATGGATGTTGTAGTATTATATGCTTTCTAATTCTCTTCGTATTTATTTAATATTTTAAGTCAATTCAGAAAACCTTTCATAAATTCTCCTGTAATTTAGAAATAAAGGTTTATTTTCTATTTAATAGCAGTTTTATCAGTTTTGCTTTTGTTTCAAGTGCAATTTATCGGATAAAAAGTAAATCCCCATGAATTAACATGATAGGGAATTTTATTGTATAAGTTCTGTTGTTGCTATTTGTTTACCCATTTTTTCTAGGATCATGTACTTACAGTGTAAATGGTTCAATGAAACCGACAGGATTCGAACTTGGCACTCCCATGTCTTCATTTCACATTGGCATGCACGTCATCACAAGAACCTATTATTTCTCCGAAAAAACATGTAAAATAGTAGAAGGTAGACGATGCTATTTATTGATTTGACTGGCAATAGATGACCAAAGAAATATTATTGATCTGCTGTAAATAATCATGGTTGTTTTCATTATTGATTTTCACAGGTAGCGATTATTCAAAATCAGTGTTTCTCAACTATCCTGGTCACGGCACCATTTAACTCAATGCGAGTTCTTTATTGTCACTTTATATCAACTTGATATTTTATCGCTCTGTCTGTCCATTATTTTCTGTGACCCCCTACCCCTCGTATATTGAAACATGGTTCTTATTTTATCATTTATTTTCACAGAAAGTGATTACTCAAAAGTAGTGTTTCTCAACTCCATCTTGGTCGCGGCACCATTCAATCCGATTTTAGTTTCTTTTATGGCCGCTTCATGTAAACTTCAGCTTTATCGCCTTCATCGCTTCTCAACTAGGAAAGTAATTTGCATAATAGCATAGTATCTAAACGCTAACTCATGTTGTAAATCAAAGAATAATATAATTTGTATTTATATTTTAATTTGCATAAACTCATTTTACACAATATAACAAAAAAATGTTGTCAAAACGGTGGATTAGAATTAAATATGAGAAGTACTAAAAATAAACAATTACAAAATGAAAACAAAAAATTGGTAAATACATACTTTAAATTGAAAAAAAAAAATTCTTTAAAACTAAAAACAGCAATTTTGCATCGGACACGAAAACTGACAACAAAATGGGTTATTAGATTACTTCACGTAGAAAAGGCCTGCCAAATCATACCCTGTCTCCCAAACAAATAGCAAACTGCTGGTTGTAAAAAATAACGTTTGATTACTTACAAAGTGAATGCAATATATTCACACCATTGAGTATTTGCATTAAAATATACTTTTTATTATATTTATTCGTCACTAAACTCACACAGTTAGCTGTCACTCGTTACGCGATGCGGTCTACAGTGGTATTTACTCTACATAGGATTTAATCGATCTCAATCTATAGACTTGGATCATAACCATAACCCTGATCTAATGCATGTCTGTACAAGACTCATCAAATTAGGTCAAGGGCGTGTGCGTGCACTGTGTATAACTAACGGCAATATTTTCTTGTTGTCCCATTAGTCGAAATATCCTGATTTAATATTGAACTTAATAATAATTTTTATATTTTAACTTTAAATAATAATTATTATTTGCAAAATAATTCCATATCAATGTTTTGCACGTAGAACACTTTCTGCAGACCGTGGTGACTGTCTCATATTTTTTAAATTTCGCTCTGTGACCCCTGAAAATATGTCATAGTTTCCCATATGGTTCCAGCTGCGATTGATTGCTCTACACAAGTAAATTCCTTTGATAGAGAGTTTTTTTTGGTCAGTATTTTTCGGGAATAATACTAAACTACCTCAGACATACTTAGGCAATGTGTTCACCGCGGATCAACTCCACTTCACAACCCGACATCAATCTTTCCAAAGCTTTTCTTCCCTCTTGCCGTTCTGTATTTCCTACTTCTCTACTATATTAACTACTCACAATCTGTCTAGTCCAACCTGGTCCTAGATATGAACCTAAACTAGAACCGGTAGTGATGTAACATTACTATTTCCACGTAAACAGCTGAACAACCCGTGTTGGCTCTGTTTTCGTGACGTCTTGTAATTGTAGTGAACATAGTTGAGTTAATGTCTAATTGATGTTACGTCTGTGTTCTGTTAGAAGGAGAAAAATAGATATTGTAGCAGGAAAAGTTATTTTCCCTGTCGTACGTTTAGATGCCAGTGTTTGTAGCAGAAAAATCTCAACGACGGTCGAAAACGCCCAAGGAACTCTTTTTAGTAGACACCGGAACAACACTCGCAAGGGACTCTGGATTAGTGCACACCGCCTTCTTCTCCAACGTCTTCTTCTTCCACGTCTTCTTCTTCCATGTCTTCTTCTTCCACGTCTTCTTCTTCTTCAAAAGCGTCGCCGTCGTCTTCCGTCTTCCGTTGACTACGTCCCCCCCTCTCATCTTGCCTCCAGCGACCCGCTTTTATTTCAAACCGGACTCTCGTGTGCGCAAGAGAACACGAGATTTCACGTGATCACCTGGTAATATTAAGCCATCGACGCCATCTTGCCATTTTTTGGGCGGTCCAGCCCTGCAAAGCGCGCACCGAGACCGTTTGCCAGGTAATCCCATGTTTTCGCAATTTCTTACAAAGATAGTTGCATTCCTTGATGGTTTCGGTTAGGGTAGCAAGCCGCCTCCGGATTAACATTTCGGCCGATGCCTTCGTTGTCAGTCGTGCTTTTCCGTTCAAGGCATCAGTCATCCACCGATAGAAGTAGCCGTCTTCTGTGTCTGACAGTGGCCGAATACGTGTGCAGTCTACATATAAAAATGAGAAAAATAACAGGATCTCATTTTAGATTTACGAATGTTTTCCTTTATATTTCTGTGCGGAGAATCATCGACACCGTTTTCTGCTTTTGACGTGTTATTTTTTACCTAGTTCAGAATGATGCGCCTGATCATTCGAAATG
>OY744539.1:13072152-13092152 GCA_963556195.1 Sepiola atlantica
ATTAAAATAATAATTGATTTAAAAATTAATGAGTTACGTAGTTATTTCATTTACGTCCAATTGATTGAACAGCGTGCGGAACGTTAATCCATTGAAACAACCTCCTTCCGTCAACTCACTTTGGACACAATACGAGCGCGTAATTAAAAATGTAAACAAACGCTGGTATTTACCGTGTTACTTTAACTTATGCTGTTAAGCTTTTATTCACAAACTGTTCTTATTATTCTATGTTTCATTTATTAAAATAAAAGATGTGATTTTTTTCTTTTCTGTCAACAAAAAAATAATATAACTGATTTTAGAAACAAATTGTTTAATTAAAAAAGGTCATTAAACACACACACACACACACATTCTAACGAATTTGTTTTAGGTAAACTTTCTTTCCTAGACCATTTACATAAGTAATCGTGTTAACTGCATTTGATTTGTTGGTGCTTTTACACTATAGTACCCGCACTAACTTTGACTCCGTCGCCAGGGTTAGGGTCAGGGTCAAAGTGGGGGTTAGGGTTAGTGTTTGGGTCATAGTCAAAGTCAGCACTCGTCCTACAGTAAAAGAGTACGGATTTTTTCATTGTTTCATTTCATGTACACCTTTCTTTCGATTCGAAAAATATTGTTCGCAGTATTCAGTTTTTTAAATTGTTGATTTTAACAATTTTATTGAATCAGATTGTTTAATTAAAATAAAAATTGATTTAAAAATTACTACTTAAAGAAAACACACACATTGTAACACACACACCCACACACATTCAAACACATTTAATTTAGGTAAACTTTCTTTCCGAGACCATTTACATAAGTAACCATGTTCACTATATTTTATTTTTGGTGCTTTTACACTATAGGACCCGCGCTAACTTTGACTCCATCGTAAGGGTTAGGGTCAGGGTCAAAGTGGGGGTTAGGGTTAGTGTTTGGGTCATAGTCAAAGTCAGCACAGATCCTACAGTAAAGGAATACGGATTTTTTTATTGTTTTATTTTATGTACACCTTTCTTCCGATTCAAAAATACTGTTCGCTGTATTCAGTTTTTTAAATTGTTGATTTTAACAATTTTACTGAATCAAATTGTTTAATTAAAATAAATATTGATTTAAAAATTATTAAAAATATTTCTATTTATGGAGAAGGGTAATACAAAAATCAGGGTGGGGTCGAAATTTCTTTTTTATTTATTTAGATCTACAAATATTCTTGGTCATAAATAAAGAATATCAACGTCTAACCACCCAAGAAATATGACTGAGGCTACATCAGTTTACACGCCAGCGTTAATTTCTGACGCGGTATCTAGCAAAAATATGCGACCGGAGGGAGCATATATTTGCTAGTATATATATATATATATATATATATATATATATATATATATATATATATATATATATATATACATACAATAATATTTTATGAATAAATATTAATTATTTAAATACCTACAGACATCGATGTTTCATGCTAACCCAATCTTCAGTGTAGGAACTAATTCTCAACGGTCGGTGGGCGCAAACCCCGATCACAAATCGCCACTGATTCGTAGTCGAGGATCTTATCCATCGGCCATAGCCAATTAGTTAGTAAATATAGAGGAATTTTAAATGTAAATAGCGAATATATATATATATATATATATATATATATATATATATATATATATATATATATATATATATATATATATAATAAGTTATGAAAATGTATCTGTGGAAATTACCTTCGTCTTCAGGCTAAAATTCATGGAGTCTATACGGAGATGAAACGCGGACGCCTCTGTGTAGCTTAATAGACATAAATATACTTTCATAACTTACTCCATAGCTCTACTCATGTATTGAGCACTGTTGAAGTAAATACTGAAACTCGATAGATAATGTATCATATCTCCTTATTATATTATATGTTGATACATGAAATAATATATATATATATATATATATATATATATATATATATATATATATAATTAGTGGGGGGAAAACACAGACAGACTATTTTAAAATAAAATAAAATTTGAAATCAAATGTATTTGGTAAAGAAATGACATAGTGCAACACGCCATGTAAAAAGACATGTAGAAGCAATTTACACCCACATACAGTCTGAATGTTTATCCAAGACCACTTTAAACATGGATATGGTAGTCATTTTCACTACCTTCTCTGTCAAGTTGTTTCACGGAGCAGAAAAAAAACGGACAGAAAATGTTGCCTTTCTTCTACTGAGCCGAAAGTTACGGTGATACATTTTTAGGGGTGGCCGCGGAGACCACCCCTTTTTGTGCTGAGATGAAAAACTTGTTGAAAGGTAGATTTGAATATAATATACATTATTAAATAAATTATTGTGTATTTAACGGAGCCGAAAACAGAACATGGTCAACGTGACCGACAATACGTTTCATTTAATAAGCAGAAAAGGGAACTTTTTCCCGTAGCTTTTCATGCGCTCTTATGAATACTCTTTTCTTTCCTATTGATGAAATAAAGACACTTTCTATTTGATTTTGCTGCGTATTCATTTTTGCATGAATTCTCATTTAATTATATATTAACAACACCAACCATAATAATAGCCATTGTTATGCCTAGTTGCCAAATCAGGAATATACATTACGGTCGTATCTTATCTGTAAACTAATGTCAGTATCCGTGAGAGCACATGAAAAACGACTGATAAAGCCTAAAACGCTCTTTGTTTGATTTATACAACGAAACATGTCTGAAGGAAGATTTGCTGTCCCATATACTTTGACGTAAGGAGAGGGATAGAGAGTGAGTGAGAGAAGGAGAGAGACAGAGACAGAGACAGAGACAGAGACAGAGAGACGGATTAACAAAGACAAAGAGACAACAAGTGAAATGCAGAAAGAGAGAGGCAGAAAAGAGAGAGAGAGAAAAAGAGATAGAAAAAGAGATAGATAGACGAAAGCAAGAGAGAGAGAGAAAGAGAGATATGAAAATAGAAAGAAGAAGAGAAAGAGAGAAAGAGAGAGCGAAATAGATAGAAAAAGATAGAAAGAATAGGAAAGGAAGAGATAGAAAGAGAGAGAGAGACGGAGAGAGAAAAAAATGAAGATAGAAAGAAAAAGAGAAAAAGAGAGAAAGAAAAGAAGATGGGGAAAATAGAGAAAAAAAAAAAAGGGAAGAGACAGAAAAAAATTTCAGGGATAGAGGGTGAACGCGTGTAAGAGACAGAAATGGGAATAAAAAAGTAGGAAAAAGAAAGAAATAGAAAGAGAGCGAGGAAGACACAAGGAGCGGGCACGCGCTGCTCGTGTGCCGCCTGCGACGCAAATTCACTAACCCGACAATCTGCCAAATCCCATCCATTCACTGTGGATGGCTCCAGATACAGAATAGCTTTCTACTCCAAAAGCTTCTTTTCTTCGTGTTGCTGGACTCTGGAACTCCCCTCTGTTCCCTGTTTTCCCGACGGTACTTACATGCAGAAATGTAAAACTAATGTAAACAGACATCTCAATGCACAGCTCCCAGTTTAGGTTGACTTCCTCCCCCCCAAAAAAAACAAAAACAAAAAACTTTGACTCTTTTTCCCAGTAGCCCGTAGCGTTTACAGTGGCGGCCTGCCTTGTTTGGGGTGAACTATGTTATATATATATATATATATATATATATATATATATATATATATATAATGTATATATGAATATATATATATATATATATATGTATATATGAATATATATATATATATGTATATATGAATATATATATATATATATATATATATATGTATATATGAATACATATATATATATATGTATATATGAATACATATATATATATATATATATATATATATATATATATATATATAACAACACAGAATGCCCCTTACAACAAAATTGCCAAATAGCCCAAATAGTATACTAAGCAACAATTTCAACAAAAGAAAACCCAACCATGAAAGAATACTATATACGCTGTTAATACCCTCAAAGAAAGATATACCGGCCATAAATGCTCATTTAATAATTCTGTCTACCAAATAAGAACTATATACTACTGGGAATTAACCCACAATAATCAATCCCCAACAGTGACTTGGAACACTATTAGAAAAACCAGCACCTGCAGTTCCCTGTACAACCGATGTCACTTATACATAACTGAAAAACTTGAGATAGTTAGATTTAGTGATAGGGGTAAACTTCTAAACAAATAACAAGAAACCTCAATTAACTGGAAGCACAATAGATCATTCCTTTCTCAGTAATTCATACATAACCTCTCAAACCAATATTACCATTAAAAAAATAGCTCTAACTAAACCTATCATCCTGTAGTATCATCTAAATAGCCCAGAACCAATTACCCCCCAAGGCATGAAAAAAGAACTTTACCTATCCACTAAATAATTAGACAAAATAACTATGCTTTTATACCATATTTTATAATTATTATATATATTATTCAATCTTCCATTAAATGAGAATCATAACGAAAGTCCATCACTAAATATTACAATAAAAACCATTACCATTATTACCAATTAAAACAAATATATATATATATATATATATATATATATATATATATATATATATATATATATATATATCGTCATTATTTTTTTATTATTATCATTATTATTATTTTTATATTTATTTTATTTTCATTATTATTATAATTATTTTATTGATTTATTATCATTACTACTTTGGTTACCATTATATCTATTATTACCATTAGTTTTGTAAATTGATATTATTATTATGACTACTATTATTATTATTTTTATTATTGTTATTATTATTATTATTATTATTATTATTATTATTATTATTATTATTATTATTATTATTATTATTATTATTATTATTATTATTATTATTATTATTATTATTATTATTATTATTATCATTATTATTATCATTATTATTATTATTATTATAATTATAAAGATTATTATGGTTACCACTGTTATGATTATTATAGCTATCATTATTATTATTACTGTTATCAATATTATTAATATTATTACTATTATTGCAGCCAATAAGTTTATTATTAAAATTATTCTCTGATCATATATACAACCAGTATGATTAATATTATTGCTATATTCTTTATTATTATTATTATTATTATTATTATTATTATTATTATTATTATTATTATTATTATTATTATTATTATTATTATTATTATTATTATTGTTATTATTATTATTATAATTATTATTATTATTATTATTATTATTATTATTATCATATCTTTTTATTATTATCTTCAAATATTACCTGATTATTTTATTTTTTATCCTACTGTTGCTTATTATTGCTTATTATTATTGCTTATTATTATTGCTTATTATTATTATTATTATTATTATTATTATTATTATTATTATTATTATTATTATAATTATTATTATTATTATTATTATTAATATTATTATTATTATTATTATTATTATTTTTATTTTTTTATTATCATTAGTAATAATAATAATAATATTTATCAATATCACTACATGCTATTTTTGCACTATTACCGATATTATTATTATTGTTTTTTTTTTCAGTATTATTGTCATAATTATTATTGTTTGTAGCAGCAGCAATGACTATTTTTATTATTATTATTATTATTATTATTATTATTATTATTATTATTATTATTATTATTATTATTATTATTATTATTATTATTATTATTAACACCATTACTATAATCATTGTTATCGTCATCTAGTTTTTACTACTATTGTTATTCTTAGTTTTAGGTAGCAATGACATTATTACTATTAGTGATGTTGCCATTATTATTATTATTATTATTATTATTATTATTATTATTATTATTATTATTATTATTATTATTATTATTATTATTATTATTATTATTATTATTGTGTAAACTACATACATTAGTTAGTGAATTTGTAGATTAATTTGTTAATTAATGATAATTAGGTAAGTTAAAAAACAGTACAAACTAAGAATTAAAAAAACAAAATCAGTAGTCCAATGTATTAAGGACCCCTACCCCCCCCCATACATACACGCTATCACCACCATCATCGCCGACTCAAGCTGATAACCAGACTTAAAATCATGCTACGTGCCTTTTGACCCTAGACTGATTTTGACACGTCCCATCGCATGTGTCTTCCTTCCCTCTCCCCACTTCTTTATCCCCTCTCTATTACACGCTTCTGTCTCTATCCTAAATTATTTTATTTTATCCCGAACCATTTTGTTTCATTTAATCTCTATCTATCTATCTATCTATCTATCTATCTATCTATCTATCTATCTATCTATCTATCTATTTCTCGCTCTTTTTCTTTTATTTTATTTTATCTTATCTAATTTTATCTTATTTTATTTTATATTTTATATTTTATATTAATATTTTGTTATTATTTTTGACATCATTATATTTTTATTTTTATTCTAAACGGTCCATACCACGTGACTTTCCAAATCTAAATTTTACATTTCTTATCTTTTTTTCTCCATTTCATTCTTTCCAAATATGATCACAGGTTAAGCTCGAATTTGAACTCTGTCTGATGAGATCTCAGTAAATTAAAGCTATTGATCGATAACATCGACATGCCAATGTCACAGATTTTGTACATGTCTGTGTTAATAAAAATAATCATATATATATATATATATAGATATATATATACATATATATATATGTATATGTATATATATATGTGTATATATATACATATGTATATATATACAGAGAGAGAGAGAGAGAGAGAGAGAGAGAGAGAGAGAAAGAGAGAGAGAGAGAGAGCTGTGTATCTATTCATTTGATCTATTTGCCTATTTAGTACCTAAGGTTCTTAAGCTTTTTTCATGCATCTTTTATTCCTATATAATTTTATATGCTAACTACCATATGGCAGAATGGTTCTTGGGTGTGTTGTTTAATTATTATTATTATTATTATTATTATTATTATTATTATTATTATTATTATTATTATTATTATTATTATTATTATTATTATTATTATTATTATTATTACTAGCGAACCCGTGTAAATTACACGAAATGATGTTTTCAATACGGGTCCTAATGTAACAAAGCACCCTCTATTTGTTAGTAAGTTACGCTTGCTTTATTATGAGCCCCCCCCCCCTTCTGGATAAGAGTGAAATAATTGTTTAAAATAGTAACTCTTGTACGATGGACACTGCGCATATCTACTAAAAAAGGTTGCCATCCGTTCAAAAAAAAAAAAAACAACAACAAAATAATACTGGCCGATACCCTACTTTTTAAGCAGTCAACGTAATTAAATAGACAATGCCATTAAAAACGGCAACATAAAAACAAGAAATAGTTTTAAGTTTTAAGCAACACAAAAAAGTAGTTTTTAACCAGGTGATAAAAAAAATGTATTATTTCTTCCTCTTCCCCTCGAAATGTAGAATAAAAATCTCAGAGGTTGGTTGGGATCGAACTATAAACCAGTCGGGCCGAAGTAAAAAATACCGCCTCGCTAACCATTGCGCCAGAGGTAAAAACATGTAAATATATCTAAACGCAGGCTACTTGAATGTTTTTCAAAATGTAGGTGCGGTACGCATGCGCAGAGCTTTTGCCGGAAGCGTGACACACGAACACACACGCTATCGTATTATTATTATTATTATTATTATTATTATTATTATTATTATTATTATTTGTACTCACTAGGAGGTCTCACACAGATCATCCTCAGTGATTGCTCACCGACAACAACCAGTGGTATTTCCTGGAGTCTGAGTGACAACAAGTCTCCCCAGACTTCCAGTATCTTTCATCTCTTTTCGATAACGATGCGGTATCTAAACAGCCTCCTATCATTGATTTATCGCTGGTAAGGACAATTGGTCTTATTTGGGATTTGGGTGGCAATAAGCCTCCCTATGGTCTCAGCATCCTCTGCACTTTTCCAGTGGAGGTCTGGTTTGTGCTGTCCCTCCTCGGTCTTCTTATCCCCCATCGACCCTCTACAAATATGTTGTCTGATGTCAGCCTAGGCCAGCATCAGTTAAAAAATAAATAAATAAATTAATAAAATAATATTTCTTTAAATTAATAAAAACAAAAAGAATTTAATTTTTTTTAAATTTAAAAATGTTTTCCTTTCAATTCCTTATTGTTTTCCTTAATTCTTTCCTTATTTAAAAAAAAATAATTTTAATTATTTTTCTTTTTTTTGGAGGGGGGAGGAGCTTATAGTGTTTATTGTAATTTCTATTTCTTTGGTTCATTTTTGTGTGGTGATAGCTGAGGACGGTGTAATTTATTGAGGGGAAGATTATGAAATACTGTTTCTTGCAGTTTCTGTTCCTTGGCTCTTGTTGTGGTGTTCTCCGTGTGGTTTTGTTTTCTCCGTTGTAAATTCCTTGTGACTGGTTAGCCTTTGTAGCTTATGCGTGTTAGTTTCCGCATTCGAGGATTTTCCTTAAGATTGCAGCTCTTTTGATCATTGCCGTCCTTTGTATGGTTTCGATAGTCCCTTTGATTCCAATTTCTCCAAGTCTTTTCTCCAGGTTTTTTGGGGATTGTTCCTAGTGCTCCTACGATTATTGGTATTATACTAACTTTCTTCATGCTCCATATTCCTTTCAGTTCTCTGGCTAGTTCTGTGTATTTACTTCGTATTTCCGTGTCTTTGATCTTCACTCTGTTGTCTGCATGAACGGCGAAGTCTACGATTTTACAAGATTTTTCCTTTTTGTCTATTATAATAACATCAGGTCTCCTTGCTTGTATGAGTTGATCTGTTTGTATATCAATATCCCAGAGGATTTTGTGTTTTCGTTTTCCAGTACTGTTTCTGGTTTATGTTTGTACCATTTGTCTGCATATTCGAAATTCAATTGTTTGCACAGTTCCCTGTGTATTACTTTCCCAACACAATCATGTCTGTTCTTGTATTCATTTTCAGCAAGTTTGCTACATTCACTTATCATATGATTTACTGTTTTGTCTCTTTGTCCACACAGTCTGTATTTATTGTTTTCCTGGGTTTTATCTATTATAGCTTTAATGTAGTTTGTCCTAATCGCATTGTTCTATGCAGCGATCAGTAAAGATTCCGTTTCTCTGTTCAAGTTTCCTTTTCTGAGCCATGCCCAGCTATTTGCGTTGGTTTCTTCTCTTGTGAGTTTTATGAAGCATCCCTGTAGTTGTTTTTCTTCCCATTTTTCTTTTCTTGTCTGTTTGTGTCCAGTTTCGATGCTTCCTGCGTTGTTCGTTGGGACGGTATCTCTTGCTGCGGTGATCAGCCTTTCTGTGTTCTGGTTTATGTATTTCTCCAGCTTTTTTTAGTGTCGTCCACACAGTCTTCTATACTTACCAGTCCTCTTCCCCCTTTGTTTCTCTTCACGTGGAGTCTGTCTGTATCGTCTTTTGGATGTAGTGCATTGTGCATAGTAATTAATTTTCTAGTCATCTGATCAAGGTGCCTGAGATCTTCTTTAGTCCAGTTTATGAATGGTCCAGAATATTTATTAGTGATACTGTCCAGGTATTTATTCATTTGATTAGGTTTCAGCTATATAATTTTGTTTCTAAGAGCTTTCTCGTTCTTCTCAGGTATTCTTTTCCAATCTTCTCTTTCATTTCTGTTGATTTGATTGTGTCTGCTTCCAACACTCCCACATATTTATAGCTCTCTTGCTCATCTAGCGCCCTCAACTTCTCTTGGTTGGGTTGTTCCATGCCCTCAGTCGTCTCCAACTTTCCTTTTTTAATCTCTAGCAATGCACACTTTTCCATTCCGATTTCCATTTGAATGTCCTGACTGAAGATTCTGGTCGTATTCATCAGCTTTCCCAGTTCCTTTTTGCTTTTTGTAAATAGCTCATGTACATGAGATGGTTTATTCATTGTTCTCTGCCTGTGAACTTGTATCCGGCATCACATTTCCTGAGTATGTAGTTGAGTGGCATCATGGCTGTGATAAACAGTAGTGGTGATAGGGAGAGTCCTTGGAAAATGCCTCTTTGTATTTTTATCTCCGTCGAGTATTGTCCTCCAGCTGTCAGTTCTAATCTCCATGTTTCCATTGCTTTCTTGATGAAATTAATAATCCTGTTGGGTATCTTGTATATTTTTAAACATTCAATTATCCATGCTTGAAGGATTCTGTCGTACGCTTTCTTGTAGTCAATCCATGCCATAGATATGTTCTTTTTCTTGCTTTTAACTTCTTTCTAGGATCTTTTGATCTATGTATAACAGATCACGCGTCCCTCTTTTCCCTTTCTGGCATTCTTTTTTGTTCCTCCGGAAGTAGTCCACGACTGTTCAGTGAATGGTAAATTTTCTCTCTCAGTTGTGCCGTTATGATTTTCCCCATTGTCGGTAAACAGGTTATTGATCTGTAATTGCTTGACGTCGTTCCCTTCTTGGCGTCTTTTTGTATGAGCGTTGTCCTTCTTTTGGTCATCCACTCTGGTACGTCTGTTTTATGGATACATACTCTCAGTTTCTGTGCTAGCCTTTCATGTAGGGTCGTTAATTTTTTGAACCAGTACGCATGTATTCCATCGTGACCTAGTGCTTTCCAGTTTGCCATTTTCTTTAGTGTTGTCTTAATAGTTTCTTCATTAATTTCTGTTTCCGTTCCTTCTTCAATTTCTAGAAGTTTATCTTTCATGTCTTTCAGCCATTTAGCATTTTTGTTGTGATCTTCAGCATTTTCCCATATCTTGCTCCAGAAATGTTTTGTTTGTGTCGGGTCCGGTTGTTCTGTTGTTGTTCTTACTCCGTTTACGTTTTTGTAAAACTGGCTTTCATTGTTTTCAAAGGTCCTGTTCCGTTTGTACTGTACCGATTTGTATCTGTATCGTCTCAATCTTCCTTCTTTTGCTGCTATCCTTTGTTTTAGTTCTTCATGTTTCTTATTTAGTCTTTCCTTGCGATTCAGATTTCTGCTCTTCCATCGTTTACTGTTCTCCTTCATTCTATTTACGGTTTTAGCTTCCTTTTGAAGTTTGGTGATCTGGGTTTCCAGTCTAGTCTCCCATCCAGATTTCGTCTGTTCATTTTTTTGGCCAGTCTTCTTTTCCCTTTTTAGTTTCATACTTATTGATTTTTCCCCCGCATATATCAAGTTGTTTAGATCTGTGATAGTGTCTGTTGGGATGTACATGAGTACTGTTTACTTTCCCTGTTTCAACTTTTAACTTCTTCCAGTCTTCGTTCCTTAGGGATAGAAGTTTTGTTTTGTTCTCGGACATTAATCGTTTGATGTTTTCCACTTCTCTTGCTTCTTCCTCATATAGTTCTATAGTTTCGTCGTCTTCGCCTTCTTCAGTTTCTGTGTTTATGTTTTTCCCGTCTTCTTCCTATCAGTTTTCGTCAAGTGGTGTGTCTTGATCTGTCACGCCATTTATCTTTTGTTTAATTTCCGTTAATTCCATCTCCGAGAACCATCCTCTCTTGAGTATCTGTCTTACTTGATCTGCTATATTTTGTGCCGTTGTATGGTAGTAAGTAGAAATGCCCCATATCCCATATCCTCTTTCTGTGGGGTAGCGGCTTTTGAAGTAGCATTCCATTACCAGTCTGTTCTCTTTCGTGGTCAATTTATTTCTGTGGCTTTTAGGTATGTTATTTTCATTCTTGAATTCTTGTGTTTGGTCAGGGTCCTTATCATATTCGGAATTTGATGGGTTACCTACCTGTTTTTTTGTCTGTGGTCTTGTTCCTGAAATTAAAGGAGCCAACATTCGCAGGATGCGGACCGGGTCCCCCATGTTGGCCATCGAGGGAGCACCTGCCCATCATGACACTCAGATCTTTCTTCGTAGTCCCATGGCGTTTATTTGTATTCATAGACATTCATCATGGTTTTGTGTTTGTGGCGACACCAGTCCCAGGCTTAGTTTACCTGTGATCCTGTCACAGGGATAGTGTTTCACTTATTTTCATGAGGTTACAAAGTGCACTATCACACATGCATAAAGGAAAATAGAAATAAATAAATAATAATAATAATAATAATAATAATAATAATAATAATAATAATAAGGAATAATTAATAAATAAATAAAAAGATAATAATTATATATATATATATATATATATATATATATATATTATATATTAGGTATGTGCAAAAATGCCGCCTTTTGTGCGGACTATGCTTATTTAAAAGGGCTTATCATTAATTATTTAATTAGTTTCCGTGTAAAATTTGATTGTGTTTGAAAGATAAAAGCCTAAACTTAATCTCTAAACGAAAAAAAAAACTGCATATTTACGTGTGAAAATTAAATTATAATGAACTATGTAATCACGGCGGCCGAAAAACCCAACAATCAGTGAAGTTTGAACTTTGAAAAAATTACTTGTAAAAATCCCTTGAAAGATAAATATAAGTTTTTGGGAACTATTTCAAAAACAATTATTAAATTAAAGTCATAAGATACAGAATTAAAAATAAAAATAATCCCACATTTTACTAAACATTAGCAACATTATTATTATTATTATTATTATTATTATTATTATTATTATTATTATTATTATTATTATTATTATTATTATTATTATTATTATTATTATTATTATTATTATTATTATTATTATTATTATTATTATTATTATTATTATAATTATTATTATTATTATTTATTCACTGGTATATATATATATATATATATATATATATATATATATATATATATATATATATATATATATATATATATATATATATATATATATATAAGTTGAATTAAGACTGAACTGTATATGTTGCAATACCCGTTCTTTCGGGGGAGCCCGGTACATCAAACAAAACATAACGATAGAGACAAGGACGGGCTCGAAAAACTGTGTTACTTTATTCTTCACCACCAGCTGGTGTAAGTTGGGTATACACATATATATAATTAAATACTTATTTGTTAGCAAAATTCCTTTGGCATTATTGTTCTTTCTCTTGTCTTACGAAGAAACCTCTTTCTTTACCTTAACGGCGGTTGATTTTCGACTCTACCGAACGTAAGTTATCTTCACGAAAACCAGGCAGTGATTTAGCTGTCAACCTAGAGGGAAACACGACAATACGTTATGTAGCAGTCTGCTCCCGGAATCTAGGGAAGGCTAGTTATTCTCACGCCAGTTGTTTTACGGCAGTTCGGTCGTGGTGGGGGTACCTCTCTTCGGGGCTGACCCACGACAAGTTTTTACTCTATATCCTCCCAACTCGATCTCTGCTACGTAACCCCTCTTTCTTCCTTCATTTAAAACCGCCGTTTTAATTTCTGACTTTGCACTTCGGGTGTCTTCTTCTTCTGGCCTCGTGCACCTCACTTTTTTAAAGGTTACCGAGTCCTTTTTTACGTCGTCATACTCCAAAATGAACGCGTCGACCTAACACACCTTGCCTCGTTCAAAATTCAGCGATTCATTTCCGTTGTTCTTTTAGTTGTATTGACAATCTATCTAGTCTTCGACTTTTCGTCATTATTGCGGGGTCATTAGCCTCGCTCTGACGTTTTATGCGTTATTACTCAACATGTCTGCATCATTATTTTAGCTTTATACATTTCGTTATTGGGGAAGTGATCATTTAATCAGTACCACTGGAGAGCTATGAATTTTTAAACTGTCCTTTTTTTAATCTCCGAAACAGTTACATCGTAAACAGTTCATGATCCCCATTGAATATTTCACAATTCAGGTTAAAATCTTCTTTTTTGTTTCAATTTTACAAATACAAAAGGGGATTCAAGTATATAACTTGAATTCCCTTTTGTATTTGTAACATTTTCCAACGGTAAGTCGGCCTATGCAGGTGCAAAGTCTAGGATATTTTTGATTTAGTTGGTATCCCTGGGAATTTAAACTGGATTTTCTTTGTTTAAAATGACTCAAAACTTCTTTAGACTCTCTCTCTCTCTCTCTCTCTCTCTCTCTCTCTCTCTCTCTCTCTCTCTATACATATATATATATATATATATATATGAAGCAATCCAACAAAAGATATAAGCGTCAACTAATATCTTATAATTAGTGAAACATCCGGATAAAAAAACTGAAGCTCAATATACTGGATAGAGCATTAATATTATAATATAAAATGAAGTAATAAAATAAGGTGTCAATCAAATTTTATTAGAATTCAAAGTTCATGCAAAGCATCCTTAAGTCCTTAGCTCATGAGTTTTCAAAGATAATTCTTCTCTTCAGAGGACCATTACCGCAGTTATACTACTACAGGCAATAAAATTACGCTTTGAAAATATATAAAATTATATACACAAATATATAAAAAATACATAACATCAAACATATCAATCCAAAAACATACTTTTGTTGAATCCATACAGTCCATCCAGGTCATATAAGTTGAGAAGCATAATCAGGAAGGACATTACTCCAAGATACAAACAGCAGTCCAAATATGTGAAATTGAAGGGGCCGGCAAGGTTATCCATTCGCGAAATGTGTCCATATTCAATGTTAATGATAAATAAATAAATAAATCAATCAAAATTTTATATTATAATATATATATATATATATATATGAGAGATAGATATGTATTTATTTTTCCAAGTCAAGAACTAGTCTAGGTTGTCTTGAGCCCTGAAATTACTGGGTAGATCAACTCGTTGATACAACTATTTGGAATCCAAAGCAAACGGACGATTGATTTCTAATCGATATTATGCAGACAGAAAATCCAATTCATCTACTGACCGTTTCTTACTGTTACGCACACGGACACACATTTTCCGTTGATTTCCAATAGTTACGCGGAATTCATAACAGCTTAACAGCCAACTGGTCGACTGCAATTAACATCGTATTAAGTAAAAGCAGACTTAAAGCGCCGATAGCACGTCGCATCTATACAACATTTTGATATTGGAGGCCATTTTGTTCGCTTGTTTTGGCGAGTGATTCATGGCGGACAGGTAGTGGTTTTTGTCAAATTGGAAAAAAAAGAAAAAGAAGAGGAAGAATCAGGCTGCCTGTCTGAAGCTGAAACTATACTATTACTTCTATTAATGAACTATTACAGTGTACTATATTTTGATGCTTAATTAAGTTTACTATGTTATTATTTTAAGGTAAATTATGTAATATTACTCAACATTTTATATAGAACAATATTTTTGTCTGTAACTCATTGTAAAATATTTTGTGCGGGTAGAGCGATTATAGGTCGGTGCCTCACTGACAAACTAAAGTTTACACAACAAATACTGTGTCTATGTTACTAACCAGTTGCCGAGAATATATATTCCAAAATCTATAATGATCGATTCAAAAATAAAAAAATGATATATATATATATATATATATATATATATATATATATATATATATATATATATATGTACCCCATAAAAGTTAACATTTACAAAAATCATGTGTTCATGTTACTCACCCTGTTGTCTAAAATTTATATCACAAAAATATAATGATCTTAGTATATGTTTAAAGGATAACTATATACATAGGAATATCTATATATCATAAATACCACACTTTGGTGGTTCTACAGAATTTGAACTAAAAATAAACGACTTTTGCTGAATGAAGTTTATGTAAACAGCCGGAAAAGCAGAGTCCAGTCGAGTCAAGCCGATCCAAATAGGAAAACACTCATCTGAATTTATTTTGTGCATGAAGTATGATTTATTTCAGATTATAAAACAACTTTTCCAATTTTCCCCCTGATAAATAGTTTTAGTCATTAAAAAAACGCACTATTTTAAAAATTGTATTAAAGAAATAACTCGTTCGTCGACAAACAGTCAATTAGTACATAATTTATGGTTAGTTTAGAGTTATGTTAGGGTTAGATTTATGTTTGGGTTAGGTATAGAATAACAGTCAACCATTTTCGGTTTGATCATTTTTTTCAACATTGTCTTTATCTGTTGTCTGCCAGGAATAGCGTTCGCTGCTTACAGTTCGATAAAACGCTACTATGTTTCCGGATAGTTCCGGAAATCTGTTTCGGAACAAGTCGATTTTGTTTGGTTTAAATTTTGTAGAAGTACCCTTACTTTATATATATATATATATATATATATATATATATATATATATATATATATATATATATATATATATATATATTGGTTGACCAAAAGTTTGTTCGTTTTTTAAGAGGGGCCCACACATCAAGTTTAGCAACATAACCAAGTTTATGTAATTCATTTTCTACGCTCAATTTGGAAATCTTGAGAATGTCTGCGAGTTGTCTAGTTGCCAAACAGAAATCTACTTTAACTACGGCTTTCACTTGGTCGCTGTCGATCATGTTTGGCCGGCCAGAGCGAAGAGCATCTCTTACTGATTAATGTCCTTTTAGGAATCGAGCGAATCTATTCTGGCACACCTGTTCTGTAACAGCATTCCCCCAAAACACAAGGCATATCTTTATGCAGATTGTTGTAACTGTTTTTCCCCATTCTGTAATAAAAATGCTTCAAATGTTGGTAGTGCACTGCTTGATCTTCTATTTCAAAGCCTTAAATAAATTGCAAATGCAAGAACTCATCATCACGGACACTTATCACACACTGACGTCGACATGCTCGCTAAACCAAATACAGGATTTCAACAACAGGTATATAAAACGATCTTTAGTAGGCCGAAAAATAGAATTAACAAAAACGAACAAACTTTTTGGCCAACCCAAATGTTATTGTTGTTACTATAAATATGTTTAAAGGGTAAATTGACAAAATTGATAATACATTACATAAAATGATTATTCATATTTGAAATGCGATTTAATTTAATAGAGAAGTAATTTTTGAAAGACTCCATGAACAAATCTATAAATAGTACAATTTCTAAAGACGGTGATCGAGTCGTTTATTGGCGAGAAATATTACCGGGAATATTACGATAAACAAATCAATCACACACGTCAGTCGATAAATTGAGATATTCACACATACAGTATACATTTATATACGTATCTAATATATAACATTATCTTGTCGAATTTTCCACATTAGACTTAAATAGCATTCATTCTGATGAATCGATATTTGATTCTGACTGTATAACCTACACACACAAGAACAACCAAACCGATGTGTTATACACAATATACCGTATTACCAAAAACATCATTCGCGATTACACTGATAGACATCCATCTGTCAAATTGATATTTGATTCTGACTAGCGATTAATTCCTTTCCCCTCTTGTAGCTTGTTATTTACACTAAAAGATGTAATTAGCTCCTGTTTTATTAACGAGAATTAATGTATGTATTTACTTTTCCAAGACGTTAGACACATAGGTAGATAAGGCTTTAAAAAGAAAAACGCACTAGATGAAGTGCACGAAATAATGTATGTGCAAGCACGTCGGCAATCCCAGCAAAGGGCGTCTCCGGCGATTATCAATAAACTAAGGAAAGTAGAAAATGGACTTTGCGTTTACTTTCGGCAGCCTCGAAACTCTCGTTGGCTTGATTTTTTCCTTTAGTCCCCACATTCCATGAGCGATGTTTCTGACAAAAACGGGTGCTGTTCTCCATCTAACATTTATCGTTGTCTATTTTTTTTTTTACCTTTAAGTATTTTTAGCTCCTTATATCAAATGGCTTCATGCCTTGTCGGGAGCGATTTGCATAAAAAACCTTCTTCTGGATCTTCTAGAAGTGAAAAGAAACACAGATCAACCTGACAAAAGCAAGGTCATAACTTGCTCAAAAATAATCCAGACTCTTCTGAAATGATTCACGAGAACGTATCCTCGACTAGTATGACACCTACTCAGGAATGTAAAGTAAACAAATGCAATTTATTTCCGACACTATGTTACGTATAACTCTGCTTTAAGGTGACACTTTAGTTAATTAAAATTATGCTAGCTAAAGACGGTCTCTATTCGTGGGAACAGGTTCGAATACTGTGCGAGTCTAATGTGAATTTTTGGATCTTTCTAGTCGCCTTAAATAAACAACCGTTAATTTAAAAACGGTATTCTCTACAGAAACCAAGAATGACAACCAAACTGCTGTGTTATATACAATATAACGTATTACTATAAACATCGTAAACGATTAGATTGATAGTTTAAACCTGTAAACGATTAAATTGATAGTTTAAACCTGTAAACGATTAGATTGATAGTTTAAACCTGTAAAGGATTAGATTGATAGTTTAAACCTGTAAACGATTAGATTGATAGTTTAAACCTGTAAACGATTAGATTGATAGTTTAAACCTGTAAACGATTAGATTGATAGTTTAAACCTGTATGCGTGCGTCCACTGCACTGGTCCTGATTGTTCCCACTCGTTGTGCCGGTCCAAAGATGTTGTGCGATCCCAGTCAGTGCTGCAACAAAACAATTCTCATCCGAAGTAGAACCACGAGTCCAGTTTATAACAAGTAACAGGTTTATTTGTTGGAATTTACAAAAGATACCCGTTGAATGACAGACTTGCAAAATGAGATTTTTTACTCCGGCGAACTAAAGTATAAGTCTGATCCACACATTCCTTTAGCTAAGAGCCCCGAATGGGCGCATCTTGCCTTGAGAGACACCCAGCTTCCAACTGATTGCCAGCTGTCTCCGAGAACCCACCTTCCTGTCAGCCTCAATGGCCAGGTATCTTCTTCCCATCTCCTAGGTTCATTTTCTCCTCTATATATCAAAGGTTCCACTCTTTCTCACTGGTCACCATTCGACCACCCAAAGGCTGACTGCTGGAGATATCCATTAGAGATAACCATCTGACAGTCTACTCATGTGGCTTATCAGGGAGCCAATCTACGAACGTTATTTTTGGGTCTCAGCACGATTCTCTATTATTTATGAGGTGCTTATTTTATTTCAAAGAGAAATAAACTTCCGGATTGCCCAAAATAAAACTAAATATATTTAAAAGTTCTTCTATTTGATTTTGACTAACAATTTATCCCTTTTTATCCATGCAGTATGCTATTTACACACAAAAAATGGAATTCTCTCCACTTTCTTTCCGAGAATTAAAATAGAAAAATAGAATATATTTCCGAAAATGTGTTGCATATAACTTAGCTTTTTGGTCAAATTTTAGTCAAATGAAACGACTCTAGCTAAAAATGGGCTCTTTTCGTAGGCATAGGTTTTTAATTCAGAGCGAGACTCATTTTTTCTTTGTAAATTTTCTTGAATAAATAACAGTTACCTACACAAACAAGAATGACAAGCGAACTGCAAATACAACTATTAATATAAATAGCGTTAAAGATTAGGTTGATAGAATTCTATTTAACAAATCGATATTTGATTTTGACTAGCCTTTTTATCCATGCAGCTTGTTCTTTACACGAGAAAGTGTAACATTCTCCAGTTTCTTTCTAGAAATGAAAATATACAAATAGAATTTATATCCGAGAATATGTTGCGTATGAATTTGCTTTTTGGTGACATTTTAGTTTATTAAAACAACACCGGCTTAAGACGGTCCTCTTCGTATACACTGATTCAAATCTTTTTGTGAATTTTCCATCTTACCAGTTCCGTTTAATAAATTACAGTTTATTTTTAAAAAACAGAAGTATATACACAAGCAGAAGTGGCCACCAATCTTCTGTGTTATTACTATACACGTCGGTAAAGATTAGTTTGATGAATTGCATAATTCAGGACTTCACACCCCTTAAAGATAATCTCGCACCCTCATAGAGTGCGCGTACCCCTGTTGAAGACCTCTGATCTATATCACCTGTTTTACATTTGCATAAAGTTTTGTTTTCTTGTATGTTTCCCTCGATTTCATTGTATTTTAGTCACTCAACCGTTCCTGTCTCAACCTATCATCACCTGTTCTCTCATCCGCCCGGATGAAAGATGTGTTAGTCTGTCCAATGCTTTTCTTATAGTGTCAAGTTTTACTTATAGTCGAAGCAGTGCTCCGAATCTTTAATACGCATCAGAGAAATGTCATGAAAGTAGAGTATGCCAACTTGTATTGATCAAAATAGTCTCTTTCCCCCAATGCCATACAGCGATGTATT
>OY744539.1:13097152-13154652 GCA_963556195.1 Sepiola atlantica
AGTACCATTGGAGAGCCATGAATATTATAACTGTCCTGTTTTTAAATCTCCGAAACAGTTACAGGGTAAACAGCTGATGTTCCCTGTGTTAATATTAGACGCTTAAGGTCTCCTGCTTTTGTTTCACTCTTAGATAATTACCCCCCTTTTTTATTTACTTATATTTTTTTCATTTATTAATTTTCCAAAGAATGTAAAGTCTGCAATATCTTGGATTTAGTTAGTTTGTCTGGGAATTAAAAATGCATTTTACATTTTCTTTTTTTTAAAATGACTCAAAGTTTCTTTAGACTATATATATATATATATATATATATATATATATATATATATATATATATATATATATATATATATATTATATATATGTATATATATATTTGGAATATAATTTTTTATAACACTGTAGGTGGTAACATTTATTGATTAGGCTCTAGGTGAGATTCGATTTTTTAGATTAGTATCTTTCCAAAATTTTAAAAGAATAATATTTTAATAATATTTATATATATTTAAGGGGTGGCTTAATTGTTATATAATGTTTGGAGGATATATGTTTTCAGTGTACGGGTTCATCTAGTGTTTTAATTGTCATTATCACATGCATTAATAACTACATAAACCCGACACGAATTCATATCACAATGACAATTAAATATGAGATACCCCTAGATGAACCAAACATCAAGAGAATTAAAAAATAAAACACCTAATAGATTTAAAGAAACTCTATAAATAATAAATAAAATAAAACTCAATCAATTCTCAACCAATATATTTTTCCAGAGAGACTTTCCGGGAATGCACCGTTTTGTTTATCGATATAACGCCATTTCTCATCATGGTTTTACGTCATTTAGAACGCTGACGATTCCACTAGGCATAGAGTTTTTTTTTAATGTTAAACGTCAGTCATCTGGATGAAATCGCGGTACGTTTTCTGAAATAGGTAACATATAGTTTGCAAATGAATTATTTCATCTCTCACTCCTCTGCGACTGAGCACTTTATTATTTATTTTCAATATAACCTGATACACACGCACTATATATATATATATATATATATATATGTATATATATATATATATATATATATATATATATATATATATATGTAAACATGATGAAGATTACACTTTTTTTTAATAAAAACTATTGATGAATCCGTTTGAAAACAACAAAATATTCTTCTTGAAAAACTAATTAATCTGCACAGGAAACAATATATATTAAGAGTTCAACGGCAAAACGCGATAAATCCAATTCGTTTAAATTGAGACCATAAACAATAAAAACACAAATATGTTAAATCTAGACTTCGAATGAAAGCTGCTTTTAATATAAATCATAGAAACACTATTTCGGTATCATATGATGTAACAAATAGTGTTCGGGTGTCTTCGAGTGTTGAAATGCAACACTTTTTGTAGGAACAGTTTCGTGAATTTGAAAATGGCGTTTATCGCGTTTTGCACTCAAACTCTTCATATATATATGAAGAGTATGAGACAAACATAAATAGATAGATAGAGAGATAGATATGAACAGCATACGACTTACAGCTAAGAGCAAAGTGAAGTATCTGTTTTGGTGCTGCACCTTTATATTTTCTGTCTTCGGTCAGTGACAGAGAAATCGTTCTAGACTGTGCCAATTTTAATTTTGTCAGCAGGGGAGCTGGTGTTCCACACATTAAAAACACCTCATCTCTAACTCTGCACTCGTGGGGAGGCGAGTAAATAAGAACTTACAACTAGAAAGAGGAGAGAGAGAGAGAGAGAGAGAGAGAGAGAGAGAGAGAGAGAGAGAGAGAGAGAGAGAGAGAGAGAGGGGTATTGAATGAATTAATGAAACCGGAATAAATAGAAATAAAATGAACTGAAGAAAGTCAATAATAAGAAGGCAAAATTGTTATCTTTTTAATTGCTTTTAGAGGGCCACAACTTTGTTAGAGGAAAGTAGAGTGCATTTCAAACAAAACTGAAACGCAATCCTCTTAAAAGAATACTCATGTGATAATGCAGTCTTCAATGACGAAATATGACTCAACTTTAGAGAGTTCCATTGTTTACTTTTAAACTGTCCAAAAAGAAAATACAAACATCAGAGAAGGGCGCACTTTGCAAAAGCATCAAAAAGCAGTAACCCTTTTCGCTTTACACGCGTTTAATAAAACAACGCTGACGGCAGTGTTAGGTTGCTTTTAATCAAGTGTGTTATTCCATTAGAATAATGAAAATTAATTTTATTTTTAAAGAAATGTGAATAATTCTGTTTGAAAACAACAGAATCGTTTGACGATGTTGTCTTTGAAAAGCTGATTCATGCGCACAGGGAAGAATTGTTTTGTTAGCAAACAAAGTTGTATCCGTAACGCTAATCAGATCATGAAAATGACGCCTTGGCTTTTATCATTATTTAGCGTGGCAGTCGCATTTTGACATTTTCTGGAAGATTCAGATGTTAAGCACGCATAATATAGATTGACAGATATATATTACATATAGATGTATATATACACTATTATATATATATATATATATATATATATATATATATATATATATATATATATATATATATGTGTGTGTGTGTGTGTGTGTAATTACACAAGATCAGGACAAAATCGTTACCGTCGGTTTAAAATCCAAACCGCAGATTAACAGCCTCCATAAATACCCCGCCACCCCGTAAAATATGACATTCTGTATTTTAGAGGATTACGTATTAACACCATAGAAAACAGAAAGAAATAAAAACAAATATTTTTAAAATTTAGAGTGAGGGATCAGTTCTATATATATATATATATATATATATATATATATATATATATATATTTATATATATATATATAAACATAAAATATTCCCACATTTCCGGGCCATTATATTATTTTAGGGAACTTAACAACATTGTTTACCACTAACCCTAAGTCCGAGTGGCATCGTCATAAAACCACACGTAATCTTTTAGAAAATTAGCAGCCTCCATTCCCAAAAATGCAGTGGATTTAACAAAAAAGAATTTAGTTTACTGCCGTAAAACTGGCCCCAAAAATTGCATTTATATACGAAAATCTTCCCCACTTTAAATGATAAAATAATTTTCTTTTTTTGTTTCTATCAAGTAAAAAGGGTAAACAACTGTTTTTGTGGAGACGGGGTGGATTTAGCAGGGGATGTTCATCTACAATCATACCAAAATATGAATCTCTATTTTTTTTCGTAATCCGGACAGATCACAATGCTACTAAAGTTTTGTTTTCATTTGTCAATGAGAAGACTGAAAAGGTCTTAGTAAACATTTAAAAAAATAAGTTTGTTGTTAAAATTTATAAATGAACCATTAACTTAATTAATAAAAAAATAAGTTATTTATTTCTTTTTACACGGAAAATTTAAAAACTGCAAAAAGAGGACGAGAGAAAGGGCGGAGAGAAAGATCGAGAAAGACAACCACACTCTCCCTCTCACTGTCGTCTCGCTTTTGTCTCGCTTGTAGCAAGCCACAACCTTCGGTAAAGTTGTCACCGCATGGAGTTAAACCTGAATACGTGTTAGTTATTTTTGCGATTTATTTATTAAATAACTTTAATTAATTACTGTTAATATAGACGAAACTGTTGCATATAGATAGCACACATAAGCCAATGCAATTCCAAATTAATAATACTAAACATTAATTAATTATGGATGGTGTTAACATAGTTATGCTAATTAGGAAGTCAAAATAGTCTATCTTAATCTTTTATCTCCACTATATATACAGAATATTAATGTTTTAGGTATTATTGATTTCAATAATGTGACCATGTTTTGATTATAGTATAGGAGTGATGAATAAAAACCCTTTCGCTTTATTCATTAAGATATACATATACCTATATTTATATGGATAACGATAGTTTGTTTAACCAAGTGGAAAGGAATGCCCTGTCTTTGAATTCTTCATAACCATTTCGAAGAATAAAGAATTGGATTCATATATCCCATTCAATTGATGTTATTTTAATTTCTTAAAAGCAATACATTTCTTAAACATCTGCAAGTAAACAACAATTAATTGGCATAATTCAAAGAATATAATTTCCCATTTTTTGTACAAAGTGTTTTCATTCGTAAAATGTTGATAAAAATGAAATACTTCTATAATATTTGAATTCAAAAATCGCCGTTTCTTTACTTAAGTGTATTCAAGTTTAAATAAATGTAATGTTCGTTAGATACATGCCAGACATTGAACCGGTCTAAAGAATTCAGAATTTTCAACTATATTTATCTCATTCTCTATATATAAAAATTCGGTAGATTATAGAATTGATGACATATTTAAGGAAGGTTTAAAAAATTATAAGCAAGCTGCAAATGTTAACACTTCACAAGGTGTATCCATATGTACACGCGTTTCAAAATCATTATAATATTACTATTACACCAGCGTCGAGCTTAAAACACATTTTTAATATTCTTCATCAGCATATAGACTTTATCAACTTCAATACAGATAATTTCAGGAAATTGATAATTTATATATATATATATATATATATATATATATATATATATATATATATATATATATATTTGTCGACCACAATCTAGGCTGCTAGCATCAGCAGAACCTTCATCGTGGCTAAAAATACATGTTCCTTCGACGGCTGCTTTCAACAGGTTTTATCTCTCGCCGATTTACCGGGTTGTTCATAGCGGCCACGTGGGCTAAGATGTCGGAATTTGAGTTTGAAACATGACTCATGTTCCGGGGTTCGAGTCCGGCAACCAGTATGAATAATCATTTCTACACTGACGATTCTCGAATAGATGAAACGTATATGTATGTAGATACAAAACATATATTTATAATTATTTGTCGCCCCCAATAAAGGCTGGGCTCTAGGGAGTAGTATTAGCACAGTCGTCATCGTGGCTATAGATGCATTTCTTGTTCATGAAACGTATACGTATGTAGATAATATATATATATATATATATATATATATATATATATATATATATATATATATATATATATATAATAAAGAGAATATATTTTATAAAATATTTAGAAAACCTTCACAACGCAAATTATTTGTTTTTAAAATTAATTATTTATTTACCTTAAAAATTTTTTTTTTTTGAACTTGAGTACTTTCGGTAATATATACCATCTTCAGATAAATAAGAATATTTTTTCTTCTTATTTTTCTTCATTTTTTTTCTTTTTCCTCCTGACTGGGACAAACTTATCGCAGTCAGGTTGAAATTCGTCTTGATTTCATGGACGAAAATGTTCATATGGCTTTGTGCGTCACGTGGTTATGTGGGAAAGGTATTTTGAAAAGTCACACATTCGAAACGTTGGCGGAATGGCAATAATAAAGAGAATATATTTTATAAAATATTTAGAAAACCTTCACAACGCAAATTATTTGTTTTTAAAATAAATTATTTATTTACCTTAAAAACATTTTTTTTGAACTTGATTACTTTCGGTAATATATACCATCTTCACAAGAATAAGCATATTTTTTTCTTCTTCTTAATTTTTTTCTCTTTTTCCTCCTGACTGGGGCAAACTTATCGCAGTCAGGTTGAAATTCGTCTTTATTTTAAGTATTCACTTCAACAGTGCTCAATACATGAGTAGAGCTTTGTAGTAGTAGTATGAAAAAATAAATAAGCAACACGTCCATATTGTATTCCCAAATGAAAATCATCAGGGTAAATTCAATTGCATATATATATATATATATATATATATATATATATATATATATATATATGGAATATAAAAAAATGTTAAACAAAAATTATTATTTATGTATTCACTAACGTTTCGTCTTTATTTCAAGACTTCCTCAAGATGTTTAATCTGAAGAAATAACACACAAGTACAAATATTTGAAACAGTTGCAGAAGCAAATATTTGTACTTATGTGTTATTTCCTCAGACCAATCATCCTGAGGAACTCTTTAAATAAAGACGAAACGTGGATGAAAACATAAATAACAATTTTGGTGTTCTTTTTTACATTTTCCATTACGTTGGAGTATTATTTCCATTTTTTGTCATATATTATTAAAAAAATGTGAACCGTATGATAACCGATCCATTTTTAATTATATTGTTTGAACCAGGAAAAGTTAGTTTGCAAAGCCAGTTAAAGGTAAACACTTAGTCTCTTTCGCCTCTTTTTCTTTGTCTTATTATCATTAACTCTACAACTATGGGTAAAATATTCTACTACTAGTAGTAATACTCTCCTTTTATTTATAAACTTTTTATTATTTTATTATTTTATTGCATTCGACTGTTACCAAACACAGGAAAGGTGAGCGAGAGACGGACACAATAGTGATAGACAGCGTATAAAAAAGAGAGAGGGTCCAACCAAAATATAATTAGAAAGGTTGATAATGATAAACTTAGTAAGAAATGTATTACTTGGTGAGTTAATAGCAAATTCCGCCTAATAACAACAATCAAAATTAAGTTTTTTTTCAAACATAACTCAATCGAAAAATTATAGAATACTAGACCACCCGTGACCCGTTGGGTCAGTTTGTTATATTAGCTATGGAATTCATGTATGTGCGTGACACTTGTGGAGAAAACAAAAAAACTATTTGATGAAATTAAATGTAATTGTTGAAAAAAGAATATAGATAGATTTCTATGCGTCGTTCTGTTTATTATAATTGTTTTTTTTTTTAAATTACAGTTACTGAATTATAAGTGGTTGGCCATACTTATAGGTAAATATGCACTGAACAGGTACCATAATACTTATTATAGTTAAATTCAAATTTTTATATATAATCTTTTAAATGAAATTGTTAGTTGAAAGTACAGAAAAATGAAGGCGATTTGAGAAAGGAAGGGGGTACAACCGGCTGTCTCGCGTACGTAACGAAAACAGAGGGAGTAGGAGTGGTGAAATCTGTGAGAGGAAAAGTGGGAGGTGGTTTCGTTCACCGCCGCTATTGATATTAATAATGATTGTTGTTGTTTTGTTTGTTTGTTTTTGTTTTTTAAAAGGGAGGAGCTTTTTTGAAACTGCGGCAGACTTTACAAAGTCCTGCCGTTGAATGTTTTTAGCCGTGGAGAAAACAAAAAAACTATTTGATGAAATTAAATGTAATTGTTTTATATTTAAAGCGATATAAACATTTCCAGAATGAAAAATTTCATGCGTTCGTTAATAATAAGAATTCAACGGAATTGGAATAACAGATTGGAAGACGATGCTATTTACGCATGCGCAACCGGATGTTGAAAACCGGAAAGCTGAAAGCTGATTGCAAACATACAAGACAATAGAGTTTTAGTAGTATATAGATAGATTGTAGATTGTGGTTCTGATCTGATACCAGAAACAGTAATAAGGAAATTCTCTGCTGAACTTGCCCTGTCCTCTCCAAACTATACAACAAATGCCTCGCTGAATCTTGCTTCCGTGATAGTGGAAAAATGTCCTCTGTGATATCAGTACTCAAGAATTCTGGAGATAAAACTAATCTTCAGAATTATCGCTACATCAGTCTACTCCCAATCGTTGCTAAAATCTTTGAATCCTTAATCAATCTAGCGATAGTCCGGCACCTCGTTAAAGCTAGACTTCTTTCTGACCGTTAGTATGGATTCAGGCAAGCACGATCAACTGCGGATATCCTAACGGTCATCTCTGAACGCATATATCATACACTGGACAAGACAGATAGAGCTAGGGCGGTAGCGCTTGATATCTCCAAAGCCTTTGACAAGGTCTGGCATAAAAGGCTTCAGATAAAAAATAACTCATATGGTTTTACTGTAATATAATATAATTAACTCCTACTTAACTAAAAGAAAGATCCATGTTGTCCTCGATGGCCGTTCATCCAAGCAACATGTCATAAATGCTGGTCTTCCTCAGCGATCTATCCTTGGACCTCTACTGTTCCTGAATTTCATAAACTACCTTCCTGATGACATTGAGTGTGAGATGAGTATATTTTCTGACAACACCATGCTCTACTCTCGTCATGTGGGCAAAACGGACGCGCACATATCTGAGGCAATGGCTGACGCATTTAAAAGTGACCACCAGTCTGTAGATGATTGGGGTCATAAATGGATGGTAATATTTAATGCCGCAAAGACAAATATTCTTTTCTTTCAATAACTACAAGAAACCTCTTCAACCACCGATTGTCATGGCAAATAACACCCTACCTGAGAGTCCAATGTTCAAACTCCTCGCCCTAACTTTCACAGATAACATGAATTGGAACAAATACATTGAAGACATTGCCAAGGCTGCGGCAAAGAAGGTGGGCTTCCTCTACCGCGATAGTAAACTCCTCCCACCTGACATTATCATGTATCTCTACAAAGCCATCATCCGCTCATGCATGAGGTATTGTTGCCACATCTAGGCTGGTGCATCATCCACTAGTTTCTCCCTCTTCGAAAATGTCCAAAAAAGAGTCACGAACTTAATAGGATACTCACTATCAACCAAGCTCCATCCCTTCTCCTATCGCCGCAATGTTGCATCCTTGTGCCTGTTTTGCAAGTACTTCTGGTTCGATGAACTTGCTGCTCTAGTGCCCCCTCGATGTAAACACACTAGACCAACCCGACAATCAGCTAAGTTCCATCCATTCACTGTCGAGGTTCCCACATGCCGGAGAGCCTTCTACTCCAATAGCTATTTTTCTCGTGCTGCTGGCCCCTGGAACTCCCTCCCTACTCCTTGTTTCCCCAGACTTTACTGACATGCAGAAATTTAAAACTAATGTAAACAGACATCTCGCTGCACAGCTCACAACTTAGGATGCGCCATAAAAATTACACCCTAATTCCTAGTAGTCTCTTACGTCTACAGTGGCGGCCTGTCTTGTTTAAGGTGAACAATGTTAAAAAAAACATGTGTGATTGATTTACGGACGTTTATTAAGTCAGCTTTGGTAAGATGGTAATTTCCTTTTTCTATTTTCTTTGCTAATTGCTTCATTTCTTTTACTTTGATGATTATTTGCTTTCAGTTTTACTTTGATAATTATTTGCTTTCGGTTTTACTTTGATAATTATTTGCTTTCGGTTTTACTTTGATAATTATTTGCTTTCGGTTTTACTTTGATACTTATTTGCTTTCGGTTTTACTTTGATAATTATTTGCTTTCGGGTTTACTTTGATACTTATTTGCTTTCGGTTTAACTTTGATAATTATTTGCTTTCGGTTTTACTTTGATAATTATTTGCTTTCAGTTTTACTTTGATAATTATTTGCTTTCGGTTTTACTTTGATAATTATTTGCTTTCGGTTTTACTTTGATAATTATTTGCTTTCGGTTTTACTTTGATAATTATTTGCTTTCGGTTTTACTTTGATAATTATTTGCTTTCGGTTTTACTTTGATAATTATTTGCTTTCGGTTTTACTTTGATAATTATTTGCTTTCGGTTTTACTTTGATACTTATTTGCTTTCGGTTTTACTTTGATAATTATTTGCTTTCGGTTTTACTTTGATAATTATTTGCTTTCGGTTTTACTTTGATAATCGCCTTCTTTTTGTTTTCTTTGATAATTTCTTTTTGTCCTTTTTTATTGATAATTCTTTACTTTCTTATTTCTTTGATAATCTTTTTATTTCTTTTTTCTTTGTATAACTTCTTTCTTATTTTCTTGATTAAAAAACTTCCTTCTTCGTTCTTTCTGTGATAACTTATTTCTGTTCGTTTTCACATTTTTGAAAAATCTTCATTAATATCCTTCCTCCAATCTTTCTAGACTAGAAAACAATATGGATTCACATTTTTGAAAACATCTTTACTAAGCCTCTTTCCTCAAATTTTTCTATATTACAAAAATATAGATTCACATATGTTGAAAACCTTGATTAAGCTATGTTCTTGCAATCTTTCTATATTACACACATATAGATTCACATTTTTGAAAATTTATTATATAGCTCCTTCATCGAATCTCTTTTCATATTTCAACAAGTATAAATTCACATTTTTCAAAAATATTTATTAAGCTTCTTCCTTTAATCATTTCGTATTACAAAAAAATATAGATTCAACTTGTTACTTTCTTTTTTCTTTGATAATTACTTACTTTTTTTACTTTGATAATACCTTTCTTTCTGCTTTCGTTGATAATTTCTTTCTTTGATTTTTCCTTGATAAATCCTTACTTACTTACTTCTTTGATAATTGTTTTCTTTCTTTTTTCTTTAATAACTTCTTTCTTATTTTCTTGATTTAGAATCTTTTTTTTTCGTTTCATCTGTGATAACTTCTTCCTTCCGTTTTCACATTTTTGAATTTTTTTTTATTAAGCTTCTTCCGCCAATGTTTCTATATTACAAACAAATATAGATTCACATTTTTTTTTATTAAGCTTCTTCCGCCAATATCTCTATATTACAAACAATATAGATTCACATTTTTGAATTTTTTTTATTAAGCTTCTTCCGCTAATATCTCTATATTACAAACAATATAGATTCACATTTTGAATTTTTTATTAAGCTTCTTCCGCTAATATCTCTATATTACAAACAATATAGATTCACATTTTTGAATTTTTTATTAAGCTTCTTCCGCCAATATCTCTATATTACAAACAATATAGATTCACATTTTTGAATTTTTTATTAAGCTTCTTTCGCCAATATCTCTATATTACACACAATATAGATTCACATGTTTTGAAAATCTTGATTAAGCTATCTTCTTCCAATCTTTCTACAAAAAATATGGATTCACATTTTTGAAATTTATTTATTAAGTTACTTCCTCTAATTTTTTATTTCATAAATATAAATATACATCATTTAAAGATCTTTATATAGCTCCTTCCTCTAATCTTTCTATATTACAATAAATATAAATTCACATTTTCGAAAAACATTCTATTAAGTTTTTGATTTTGATTTTTAATAATAAAGAAGAAAAACAGAACATAATCGTTTTTGCATTCATTCTATGGTTATGTGTACGAATTGAATTCTTAGATTTTTCTTTTCTTAACCTAATAATAGATAACATAGATTTAATTCTAATTTACACTTAACCAGTAGTTTATATTATATATTAAAGCGGGTAAATTATTTTCATTGCTGTATTCTTAAGGATATAAGGGGCCTTCAGATTTTTTTATCAGGAAAACCCCACGGCCGCTATCTTGATATTCACTTATTTCTATTTGTTTATAATTATTAAGCTGATATTTGCTGGCTAACTACCTAATTATTCTCTTCCTATTCCAGAACCTTTAGCTGTGTGTTCACAATGATACAGTTTACAAAAAAATATTCAGTTATTCACCTTTTCGTGTCCATTTCTCGACACACGAAACGACCGGTTACATGAAAATCATATTTTGTTCAGCATTAAGGAAACATAAATATTATAAACTGAATATTGACCTACTGAATTACCTCCCTTCCATTGTTGTAATTAGCATCAGACAGATACGGGCGATGAGTGAACAGATAATACAGGCTTGAATTGAATTGATTAATTAAATATAAACTTTTAAAAATAAAATAAAATAAATAAATAAACTAAATATTAATATACACAAGAATTTAAAACAAACAGATAATGCAATGTTTAATGACAGTATTAACCGACATATTAATTTAAACGAATAGACTTGTTTTAAATTTAGATTATATTTAAAATTTAATGAAAAAAAAGAAAAGATTCTAAAAAAAAAATATAAATATTGTAGACTATATTTTAAGAATATTGTGATCCGACACGAAAGAATGATTGTGTCGTTATTTAACGCCGAGTATAAGGATCAAGAATACAACATTTTTAGCCACTAACTATCTAATCATTTGGTCATTATTTCATGTATTTTAGTTTTTGTCATATTTTGAAACGTAATCTCGCTTTTTCACCGATGTGTCACATAGTGCGTCGTTTGTGAAGCAATGCTCCTGACTGTCCGTATACTTCGTTATCTTAAAACTTTGATATCTGATATCCGCCATTTTGCATGCGATGAGTTTTTATAATTTTCCCCAAGAAGCGAAAAACATGATTTATTCTCCGTTTCTTAAAGAAAATTTACTATAACCGGTGTTACTCTGAAAGTAACCTTGCATCAAATCGAATTTACCATGCTCTCTCTCTCACTCTCTTTCTCTATCCCCCCTCTCTCTCTCTCTCTCTCTCTCTCTCTATATATATATATATATATATATATATATATATATATACATACATATTTATATATATATATATATATAGTAACTTGATAATTTCCCCAGATAATAAAACATAATACATTTTGTATAGCTTACTTGTCAGAAATATATTTTCATGCAACGATTACTACGTTCTAATCACTTATTGAACATTGATGAAGTAAATAGTGAATATATATATATAAATATATATATATATATATACATATATATATACATATATATCTATACATATTTATATACATATATATGTGTACATAAATATATATGCATATATATGTATGTATATATATATATATATATATGTATATATATATATATATATATATATATATATATATATATATATATATATATATATATATATATATATATATAATGGTAATAATCCAGGTAAAAACATCCACAGGGTAGTAATCCAAAGAATTTCAACCGGGTTTATAAAATATGCTCAATATCAAATACAGCTTTATATATGATAATTTTTATTTGCACAGACATGTACAAAATCTGCGACACTGGCATGTCGATGTTATCGATCAACAGTTATTATAAACTAAGGCAGAGTAAGACTCCGATCTTAACCTCAGATCATATTTGGAGAGAATGAAGTGGTGAGAAAAAGAAGAACAGAAATTTAACATTTCAAAATTTAGGGAGTCACGTGGTTTAGGACCGTTAAAATCAAAAAATTAAAATCTATAATCGAAAACAAACAAAACAAAACAAATAAATAAATAAAATAAAATACAGTGGAAAGAGGGACATATAATGAAGAGAGTAGGGTGGAGATAGATAGATATACAGATAGAAAGATAGATAGGTAGACAGATAAAGAAATGAAAACGTTTTTTAATTCAGACCGAGAGGGGAGAGGTGGGAGAGGGAAGATAAACATGCAGGTTGAGGTGTCAAAGAAATTGACAGTTATTTTAAACTCGAGCGAACAAGCGTATTTTCAAGACAACTGTAATCTTGTGTATAAATGTGTATGCGTGCGTGCGTGCCCCCAGATCAGCCATAATTGGCGGTATGGGCGAGTAATGAGGGGGGGGAGGGGTTGTTAATCTAATGTGTCGCTAATTATAAATTTATACTGTTTTTATTTTGTCTCATAAAAGACATTGACATAGAAGACATAGGCCTATATAGGGATGACGGGCTGTTTATAGTAAAAAACTCAAATGGACAAACTTGTGAAAGAGTTAAAAAAATTATCCTTAGTGAAATGAAAAGATTAAATCTTGAAGTAGAAATAACATCTAATATTAAACTAGTTAACTTTTTAGACGTAACATTCAACTTAAATAAAGAAACATATGAACCTTATACTAAAGATAATGCCAACCCAATCTATGTCCACCCACTCTCTAACCACCCAAAAACAATAATTCAACATGTCCCCAGATCAATTGAAAAAAGAATCAGCGATAACTCCTCTAATGAAGGACTTTTAATATAAAGCGCTAAAACAAAGTGGATATAAAAACACCCAAATTAAATTCACCAAACTTATACCTCCGAACAACAGACGCATACATAGAGGTAGTAAATTATTTGGTTCACACCTCCATATAATAACATGGTTAAAACCAAACTCGGTAAAAAATTCTTAGACTTAATTAATCTACACTTTCCTCCCAACAATATACTGCATAACATTTTTTAATAAATACACCCTCAAATTAAGCTATAGCTGTGGCGAAAATTTAGAAAAAATAATTAAAAAACATAACAATAAAATTCTAAATGGAAAAAAACCTACTTGCAACTGCACAAACAAAAAAGAAAGCTCATTACAACAAAATTGCCAAATAACTCAATCAGTATATCAAGCAATAATCTCTACTAAAGAAAATCCAACCCTGAAAAAATTATTTATAGGTATGGCTGGTAATACATTCAGAGAAAGATACACCGGCCATAAATGCTCTTTTAATAACTCTACATATCAAAAAAGAACCTCACTTTCTATATATTACTGGGAACTATCAAACAATAACTAATCACCAACAGTGACCTGGAACACAATCAGAAAAACTAGCACCTGCGGTTCCCTAAACTCACCTTGTTATTTTTGCCGAACAGAAAAGCTTGAAATAATTAAATTTAGTGATAGAGGCTAATTTCTAAACAAAAAACAAGAAACCTAAATTAACTGTAGGCATAATAAATTACACCTTCTTAGTAATCCACTTATAACCACTCAAACTAATACTATCTCATAAAATATACAAAAAAACACTTTAGCTATCCACTAACGGTAATTTTGTCAACATAACTATCATCTTACACCATTCTTATTAATTATTATTATTATTATTATTATTATTATTATTATTGTTACTTTTACAGTTTTTACTACTATCACTACCTATAACCATCATTATATCTATTATTTGAATATATCTATTATTTAAATAACCACCTCAACAATTATTATTATCAGTTTAATAAATCAATTTTATTATTAATTTTATTATTATTACTTATAATACTACTATTATTTTTATTATAATCATCATTATTACAATTATTAAAATCATCGTGGCCACCATTATTACCATTATTATAGCTATCACCATTATTTTTACTATTATTATTTATTAGTATTATCACAACAGATAATTTCCCTATTATTAAATATTTTATATTTATTTTTATCTTTATTATCATATTTACAACTACTATGATTAATATTAATTGTCATCTTCTGTATTTTTCCTTACCCTCTAATATCCCCTCATATTTTTTATCCATCTATTGCTTACTATTTTAGATTAATATTATCGATTATTATTACCATTATTAATATTTTAAACTTAATTATCTGACATTTAATTATTTATCATTTCTGTACTATTATCGAGATTATTATTATTACTGTTAATGTTCTGTTTGCTATTATTATCATAATTATTATTATTTGTAGCAGTGGCATTGACAATAATACCATTTTCTCATTATTAATAATACTATTGATATTGCCATGGTTACCGTTACCTGACTTTTACTTCCATTGTCATTATGTGTTTTAGTGACAATGTTGATACCACCATTAATGATTATGTAATTATCTATAATTCTATTATTTTAATTATTATTATTATTATTATTATTATTATTATTATTATTATTATTATTATTATTATTATTATTATTATTATTATTATTATTATTATTATAATTACTACAACTATTTGTATTGTTTTATTATTATTTATTATATTTTATTTTTCTACTATCATTATGACTATTGTTGGGATTATTGGGGTTACTATTGCAATTGTCGCTGTTGGTATGACTACTATTATTACCATTTTTATATGATTAGCATTATTGCAACCACTGATTCATATTACCATATTTACAACCATTATATTGCTACCTACTTCTATATCTTCATTATTAATCTTATTATTATTATTATTATTATTATTATTATTATTATTATTATTATTATTATTATTATTATTATTATTATTATCATCATCATTATTATTATTATTATTATTATTATTATTATTATTATTATTATTATTATTATTATTATTATTATTATTATTTACTCACTAGGAGTTATCACACTGGTCATCGTCAGTGATCGCCCACTTCCAACAACCTGGAGTCTGAGTGACAACAAGTCTCCTCAGCCTTCCAATATGCTCCACCTCTTTTCGTTCATCACCGCTGATGACCTTGCGGTATCTCAACAGCCACCCACCAACGATTTCCCGCTGATAAGGGCCATTGGTACCCTCTGGGGCCCGAGTGGCAACAAGCCTCACCAAGGTCCCAGAGCTGTCCGCGCTCTTCCAGTGGAAGTCTGGTTTGCGCTTTCCCTCCTCGACCCTCTGTCCATAATTTTCGTAACGTCAGCCTATGCTCTAGCCTCTCTCGTGCGGTTGTATTTTCCCCGGTTCTGTTATCTTGTGCTTCCATGTGTTTGTTCTCCATTCGTTGCTTATGTGGGTTGGTTTCTGCATTCGAGGACATTTCTCAGGATTGTAGCTGTTTTGATCATTATTTTCTTTTGTATGGTCTCAGTTATCCTTTTGATTCCTATTTCTCCTAGTCTTTTCTCCATGTGTTTGGGGACTGTTCCTAGTGCTCCTATGATTATTGGTGTTATACTGACTTTCTTCATGTTCCATATTCCTTTCAATTCAAGTTCGGTATATTTGCTTCTTTTTTCCGTCTCTTTGATCTTCACTCTGTGGTCCGCTGGAACGGCAAAGTCTACGATTTTGCAGGATTTTTCTTTCTTGTTGATTATTATCATATCCGGTCTCCTTGCTGTTATGGGTTTGTCTGTTTGTACATTCATATCCCATATGATTTTGTGTTTTTCGTTTTCTAGTACAGTTTCTGGTTTGTGTTTGTACCGTCTTTTTGCATATTCGAAATTCAGTTGTTTGCACATTTTCCGGTGTACTTCTTTCCCCACGCTGTCATGTTTATTCTTGTATTCCTTTTGGGCTAGCTTGCTGCATTCACTTATTATATGGTTTATCGTTTCGTCTCTTTGTCCACACAATCGGCATTTGCTGTTTTCCTGGGTTTTATCTATCTTTGCTTTAATAAAGTTTGTCCTAATCGCATTGTTCTGTGCGGCCGTCAGCAGAGATTCCGTTTCTCTGTTCAAGTGTCCTTTTCTTAGCCATGCCCAGCTGTTTTCATTGACTTCATCGCTTGTGAGTCTTATAAAGCGTCCATGTAGTTGTTTTTCTTCCCACTTTTCCTTTCTTGTCTTTTTGTTTCTGGTTTCAGTGCTTCCGGAGTTGTTTGTTGGGCTGGTGTCTCTTGCTGTGGTGATCAGTCTTTCCGTGTTCTGGGTTACATATTTCTCCAGCTCTTTTTTGGTGTCTTCCACACAGTCTTCTATACTTACCAGTCCTCTACCTCCTTCATTTCTTTTCATGTAGAGTCTGTCCGTATCGTCTTTTGGGTGCAATGCATTGTGCATAGTCATTAGTTTTCTAGTCCTCTGGTCAAGGTGCCTGAGTTCTTCTTTGGTCCAGCCTATGAATGGTCCAGAGTATCTTATTAGTGATACAGCTGTGGTGATCAGTCTTCTTCTTCTCCTTCTTCTTCTTCTTCTTCTTCTTCTTCTTCTTCTTCTTCTTATTATTATTATTATTATTATTATTATTATTATTATTATTATTATTATTATTATTATTATTATTACCTTCTTAGTATTTCTAATACATCTAAATTATTCTATATTTTTTCACGACTATTACTTTTTTTAATTAATTCTTAATTATTATTTACCGCTATTATTGTTGTTGTTGTGGTTCGTATTATTATTATTACTAGCGGGACCCTGTGGAAATTCCACAGTGTTTTCTACATCAATCTGTATAATTTACTGTTAATAATATTATCCGGTGGCTACAAATATGCACATATTTTACTCACAAAAATGTTGCGTGACGGAATGGAAGTATATATATTTATTTATATTACTCGGTTGCCGGGGCAAAAGCTGTCTCTTCACTAAATCTTCTTAAATAGGAGTGTCAGATCGTGACACACAAAATAAATAACACACACTCTATCGTATTAATATATAAATAATAATAATAATAATAATAATAATAATAATAATAATAATAATAATAAGAAGAAGAAGAAGAAGAAGAAGAAGAAGAAGAAATTTTAAATATTAAAAAATAAAATAAATAAATAAATAAATACATACCGTAAGCCTGAAACCGGCCCATTTGGTAAGCGTTTCCGCTAATGAAACGGGATACCAGAATTCTATCCTCGGTTGAGTCATAGCAAAGAATAAAACAAACATTGCTAAAACTCTCAGTATTATAAGGTCAGGATCAAGGACAATGAAGCAGTCCTGGGGAAAGAGTGGCGCCCTCCCCTACATCTCGGGTTAGCCGCTAATGTAAAGAGATCCTCTACTGTAATCGGACAATTTAGCCTTTTATAAAGTCTGAAATTAGCGACCACCTCACCTAAAATAAGCGAACGCCATTTTTGTTTGACGAATTTGACAATATAACTAAATAAATATTTGAAATAAAAAAATTAATTTATCAGATGTTAACTATACAATTTCATTGCCCTTGTCTTATTTTTACGTATCTATTTGGTACTTTGTTACATTGGGACCCAGGCTAACTTTGACCCTGACCCTAACTTTAACCCTAACCCCCAATGACCCTGAACTTTATAGGTAACACTACCCCCTCCCTGACCCTAACCCTAACCCTAACGACGGGGTCAAAGTTAGCGCGGGTCCCAATCTAACAAAGCACCATCTATTTGTTAGTAAGTTACGCTTGTTTTATTATGAGCACCCCTCGGATAAGAGTGAAATTTTTTTAAAAAAATTAATAATTTGCATTCAAATAACGCGTGTACGATGGACACTCTACTAAAAAGGGTTGATATACCGTAAAAACTGGCAGGCTTCCGAAATAAAACGAAATTATGCTTGTTACTTTTTTTTTCGATTAGATTTTCTTTTTTATTTTGCTTTGAATCACGACTTTCCTCACTTTCGTTTTTGTTAAATTTTTTTTTACTTTTTGCGATTTATTTATTTGTTTTTATTGCGTTTTCACTTTTCAATTACGTTTATTCTCTCTCTCTCTCTCTCTCTCTTCTCCCTCTATCTCTCTCTTACGAACACAAACTTTCTCTTTCTTTCGTACGCGCTCTCTGTGTTTCACTGGAAAAAAAAGAAGGAATTCCACAGTGTTTTCTACATCAATCTGTATAATTTACTGTTAATAATATTATCCGGTGGCTAGAAATATGCACATATCTTACTCACCAAAATTTTGCGTGACGGGATGGAAGTATATATATTTATTATATTACTCGGTTGTCGGGGTAAAAGCTGTCTCTTCAGCAATCACTATCGGTCGCGACTCCCCTCCCCCGTTGTCAGGGGCAAAAGTAAATACTAAATCTTATTAAATGGGAGTGTCAGATCGTGACACAAAATAAGAAACTTAACTTCTCAGATGTTAACTATACAATATCATTGTCATTGTCTTATTTTTTACGTCTCTATTTGGTAGTTTGTTACATTGGGACCTGGGCTAACTTTGGCCCTGACCCTAACTTTAACCCTAACCCCCAATGACCCTGAACTTTATAGCTAACCCTAACCCCTCACTGACCCTAAACCTAACGACGGGGTCAAAGTTAGCGCGGGTCCTAATGTAACAAAGCACCTTCTATTTGTTAGTAAGTTTACTTTTTGCGATTTATTTATTTGTTTTTATTGCGTTTTCACTCTTTCTCTATTCCCCCCCTCCCTCTCTTACGAACACACACTCTCTCTTTCTTTCGACCACGCTCTCGGTGTTTCACTGAGAAAAAAAAACAACAAAAAAAAAACATTGCTTATTGTCCGTTCAAAACATTTAAAAAATAAATACTGATCCCTTACCATCCAAAAATAATAAATAAATGTTTTAACACTTTAAGAAGTGGTGCAAATAAAAAATAAATACTTAGTTCAAACTATCATTGAAAAAAAAAACATTGCTTAACGTCCGTTAAGAAAAAAAATAAAATTAAAAAAAAATAAAATAATAGACATGCCCTAAAAACGCCAAAATAAAAAACAAAAAATAGTTTTAAGTTTTAAGCAACACAAAAAAGTACGTTTTGACCAGGTGATTAAAAAAAATGTATTATTTCTTCCCCATCCCCTCGAAATGTAGAAAAAAAATCGTAGCGGTTGGTTGGGATCGAACTATAAACCAGTCGGGCCAAAGACAAAATTACTACGTCGCTTACCGTTGCGCTAAAGGGAAATAATTAAAATATGATGCAAAAATTAGACTAATTAAATGTTGTTAATAATCTAGGTGCGGTACGCATGCGCAGAGCGTTTGCCGGAAGCGTGACACACGTACGTACACCTTAGCGTATTAATATATAGATTATTATTATTATTATTATTATTATTATTATTATTATTATTATTATTATTATTATTATTATTATTATTATAAATAATTAACAATGGCGGCATTTTAGTACTTTTTACTTAAATTAAATTATTACTGTTATTATCATCATTAATTATCATTATTATTATAATTTTATATTCTTTCAATTATTATTGGTGTTTATTATTATTATTACCATTATTATTATTATTTTTATTATTATTATTATTATTATTATTATTATTATTACTAATAATTCTGTTAGACTAAACTAACGTACTAATATATTTGTTGATTTATTAATTTATTAATGATAAGTTGGTAAACTTTAGACAAAATAAAAACAGTATAAATTTAGAATTAGCGACACATTTGATTAACAACTCCTTCATACTTACTCACCCATACCGCCAATTACGGCTGATCTCGGGGCACGCACGCACGCATACATATTTATACACAAGATTACAGTTGTCTTGAAAATACGCTTGTTCGCTCGAGTTTAAAATAACTGTCGATTTCTTTGACACCTCAACCTGCATGTTTATCTTCCCTCTCCCACCTCTCCCCTCTCGGTCAGAATTAACAAACGTTTTTATTTCTCTATCTGTCTACCTATCTATCTTTCTATCTGTATATCTTTCTATCTCCACCCTACTCTCTTCATTATATGTCCCTCTTTCCACTGTGTTTTATTTTATATATTTATTTGTTTTGTTTGTTTTCGATTATAGATTTTAATTTTTTGATTTTTAACGGTCCTAAACCACGTAACTCCCTAAATTTTGAAATGTTAAATTTCTGTTCTTCTTCTTCATTCTCTCCAAATATGATCTGAGGTTAAGATCGGATTCTAACTCTGCCTGATTTGATCTTAGTTTATAATAACTGTTGATCGATAACATCGACATGCCAGTGTCGCAGATTTTGTACATGTCTGTGCAAATAAAAATTATCATATATATATATATATATATATATATATATATATATATATATATATATATATATATATATATATATATATATTCATAGCCTTATAGCTAGCTCTACTTACGTATCGAGCACTGTTGAAGTAAATACTTAAAATTGATACATAAAAATTATATCTCCTTATGAAATTTTATGTGGATACAAGAAATACTATATATATATATATATATATATATATATATATATATATATATATATATGTTATTAAATGTTTGCATTCATCAAGTTTTACCTTGAATAGTTTTGGGCAATTTAATAACAAATATAAACTCAAACATATATTTTCATATATTTTCATATATATATAGTGATTTTTTTACATTCCAATGACCAAAAAATTCAGTCTTTACTCAAATCATTTATTTTCATTTCTTTGCAATGGAAGAATTGCTGATGCTCTTACAATTGTTTCTCAACGAGTAATATTCAGTCATTAAACGCATTCACTCGCTGTTTTCCAGAGACCGAAATAAAAAGCATATATATAGTATCACATGCGAAATAGAGACGACAGAGCGGCGCCACTCTACACAGTGAAGGAAGACACTTTCATGCGCATGTGTGAATTTTATCACCGTATTCCTGCACGTTACTCACTGCCTGTCAGTCGCTGAGTGAGGTGCTACACAACGTGTTCGTCGGCTTACCGATTATCTCAAGATGACTGGATGTCTTAAGCAAAGGTACTACATCAAACTTTGTCAAAAGCTTGGTGATTCTCAAAGCAAAACAATTCGTAAGATTCAGCAGGTGTTTGGGGAAGATGCAATGGGTTGAACACCAATTAAGGAGTGGTACAACCGATTCTAAAATGTTCACTCATCAGCGGAGAGTGTCCAGCGTTCTGACAGGCCCCAAATTGCTCGGAGTACAGCTGTTGTTGAGAGGGTGCGAAATTTGGTGATGGAAGATCGTGGTTCAACAGTGCGGGAGATTGACCAAAAAGTCGGAGTGAATAAATATTCTGCACATGCAATTTTGCATGATAATTTGAACATGCACAAAGTGGCTGCGAAATTTGTGCCCAAGTTGTTATTGCAGGATCAAAAGGACCTCCGTTTTCAAGTTGCACATGACCTTCTGGAAACCGCCAACACTGATCCTGGGTTTCTGAACAACGTGATAACTGGAGATAAGTTATGGGTGTACGGGTACGACCTAGAAACAAAAAGACAATCGTCGCAATGGTAGCATCCCGAGTCTCCAAGGACAAAAAAGTAAGACAGGTGCGAAGTCAAATCAAGTTGAAGCTGACTGTCTTTTTTGATACTCGTGGAATTGTGCATCACAAATTGATCCAAACATGGAAATCCAGTCGTTCGCCAACTCTCCGGACATGGATATTTGCGACTTTTGGTTGTTTTGAAAATTGAAGACGCCACCGAAAGATTCCCGTTTTGAGACTAGAGAAGAGATAATTTGGAACACGATGGCAGAGATGAACACCATACCAATAGAAGACTTCCAGAGGTGTTTCCGGCAGTGGATGGATCGGTGGACTAAGTGTGTGAAAGCACAAACCGTCTACTTTGAAGGGATTAGGGTCCCAACCCCGTCAGATATATTTCTGGCCTATATATATATATATATATATATATATATATATATATATATAATTTTTTGAGTAAGTTCACGCAATTTTTTTATACGGTAGCTCAGTAGTGTTTGATGTAACTAGAGTTCATACTTTTTATATCATATAATGATAGTTATTCAGAAAACATTCAAAATTTCCTTGCAAACCACTTTATTTGCATGAATATATATGTCTGTTTATTCGATTCATATTCTAATGCTTTCCTTGTCCAATACAAACCTAAAAGCCATGCTAATTATATAGTACCGTACCCTGAAGCATTTTATAGCAAAATTAAATTGGACTAACGCACATCGCGACTGTGTCATTAATCGATTTTAATCGATGCGTCATCCGTCGTTTTGCATGCGACGGATTTATTTGATCATATCCCAGGATGCATTGGAAAATAATTTATTCCTGTCAATTTTGAAACCAGATATCACTTCAATATATAAAAGATGTACATGTTTGTATATCTGTCACATTGTCACTATTCTACCATCAAACACACACGTAAAACACACTATGCTCCCCGTCGTGCAATTAATAGATGTTCATATAAATACTGGACCATGATTTGAGGACCGATCAAGTTAAAAGAGAAAATTATCTCTTATAAACTTCATGCAAGAAACAAGTGAAAGTACTTGTTTTTGTAATTATTAAAATTTAAAAATTGGATCTACTGTTCGATTTGATAGCATAAACAGTCTGGCCAAGCCCATGTGGCGCAACGGATAAAAGTACTTAGTGATAATGAGTTCTAAGCGATAGTCTTCTAGAGATTGAAGGTTCAATCTTCAAAACCAGCGATACTAAGAATAAATTACGGATTATTTAAGAATTCTACTCGGCCATGACTGACGGAAAGAGTACAAGCTAGGGTTCCGTTCGAACTCTCGTAGATGATTACCGAGTTCGACAAGATGCATCTTGAGAGAGTCGAAACATTGTGACAATAATATTCAAGATGAGAACAGTAGCCCGAATAATTCGAATAATACAAATCATCAAATCTCATCAAATCCCCAAACTATTTCTGAACTAACAAGTTCAGAAATAGTTTGGGGATTTTTTGATTAGACATTTCTTTGAGATAAGCTCACAGATAAACATCTGGGGCTTTATGGACCTGTGTTTGTGAAGCCCATTCAGAAACACGCCTCGTATAAATGAATCTCCCACGAGTAATTTTGTGTGTAGGGAATTAATCTATCTTGTTGAAAGCACTGTTTATTTTTTACGTTACGTCTTTCTTAATAACGACTAGGTGGCGATCAGTAGTAATCAAAGTAGGGCTGCACATTTGGATCTTATCATTAAAAGGTGATAAAACAAAGACTTGGACATTAATGATTGAAATTTGTTGGACAACTTGGGCATAGATTGAAATAGTATTGGATTCCAGAATTTTATGAACCATTCCATAGATGCCATTTTGTGTGTGGAGCACCCTGTATTTTATGTTGCATTCGTCTAGTCTAGGAAATTCTAAGCCGAATATTTCACATCTTGCCCAAACTAAAGGCGAGCTATAAACGTGCCTATTAAAAATATAACTCTTTTAGCAACTGGTAAATAAACGGTTCTTTACAAGACGGAACTAGAAGAATAACCGTCCCAGGACGGGTAAAAGAACAGTTTTGCAACATTGTATGTCCCCTTACGAGGATGAAGATATAATGATACTACACATTATGTCAGGAATCCCTTTTTTAATGTTGATCAAAATACATTACATGAGTTTAGAAACTGCTTAAAATTTAAGGGATCTTTAGAAGAAATAAAAATTCGGGGAATCTTGCTTAATTGGTGTTTAATTACTACTGATGAAATCAAATGCAAATTTGATATATTTAAATTTTAGAATGGGACGCTGCGCTCATATTATGTCCCCTGTAAACCCTTTGAAATACTCTAAAGAAACTGTAATTTGCGGAATATTTATTAATTGATGTCTAATACCTTTTGTTTAATTTTCTATAACAATTGGAAGTATCTAAATTTTCACGAAGGGCCTCCACCCTATTTTTTACCTTCTTCGTATGAACCTAAATTAAACAAAATAAAGTCCACATTTGGACCCGCTACACCTTGCAGTTTTGTTCAAAAATTCATAATGATCGGTTAATTAGTTCAGAAAAGAATCCTGTACACGCAAATATATAAACATATAAACATACCAAACTTTATAAAGATAGAGAATTTTTATTCATTTTTCATATTTTGGAATATAATCTCATTTTTTTTCTCAGTGCAATAAATTTGCATAACGCTACGCATTGATGTGTCGCGCTGTTTGGGCGCCATTCTTATCGTTGGCAGTTTTCCATCATCTTGAACGCGACAATTTTTTTTATCATTCCCCCGAGGCCCTGGGACCGAGAGATTGCATTCATATTTGTCGATTCTGAAACAGAATTTAATGTGGGTACATCAGAAAAATTGGACACAATTTAAACAGGGAAGAGCATTCAAAAACGCACATCAATACATAACGCATGCTTCATTATGTGAACAGACATCTTTTTGGCTAGGAACAAAGTGTAGTATCTGCTCCGATGGATGCTGCGCTCTGTAGACTGGTATTGTCTTGACCTTCGGGTCTTGATTATCTGGTCTGAGGTGCTGTCTTGTGTAGTTCTAGAGGGTCCAACCTCCCAGGCTTTGCTTTCTCACTCTTTGAGAAGGGGTTAGTTTATTGCTAATCGCCTGAGGCGCCCCTACCAGGGAATGCCGCCGGGGCTTCCCAGGCCTTTTTTGACGGCCAGAGCACTCGTCTTTCTCTAGGGTGAAGTGTGTTATTTTTATGTTTACCCTCTTAGAATAAAACTAAATTAAACTAAATATAGCCTGCATTATGACCCTTTACGGTTAGCATATGTGTTCCAAAGTTCGTAATCATCCGTTAATTAGTTTAGGAGTGAATCATGTACATATAAATATACGAACACATACACATATATGACCTTATATAAATAGCGATTGTTTGTTTAACCAAAAGGAAAGAGATGCTATTTCTTTCTTACTGGCTTTCATTACAATTTAAAAGATTAACTAATGTTATTTATATATGCCATCTAAGGGATGTTATTTGAATTCCTTAAAAGCATTGCATTTCCAAAACATCTGCAAATAATAGCAATTATATAAGGTTAATTGCCATAATTCATAGAATATAATTTCCTTTTTTTTTTCGTAGAAAGCTTTTTTAATATCTAAATGAAATGCTTCTAAAATATACAAAAAATAGAATTAGACAATCATATTTTCCTTAAGATTTCACGATTACTGAAATGTACTAAAGTTATGTTTTATTTAATGTAATACTATTTAATGTTCGTTCGATACATGTAAGACCTGGAACTTCTCTAAAGTTTACTATTACTTTAGCATTTTAAATTGAATTAATATACATGTATATATATATATATATATATATATATATATATACATATATATATATATATATATATATATATATATATAGTAAGCAATGAAAATATATATGGCAATCAAGCTACACAGAGGCTCCCGTGTTTCATCCCCGGGGGGGGGGAATCGTCAGGCTAAATGCATTTAGCTTGACGATCCCCCCCCCCCGATCCCCTCTGTGTAGCTTGATTGCCATATATATTTTCATTGCTTACTAACTAGCTCTACTTACGTATTGAGCACTGTTGAAGTAAATACTGAAAACTGACACATAAAAAATTATATCTCCTTATAATATTTTATGTGGATACATGAAGTACTAATATATATATATATATATATATATATATATATATATATATATATATATGGGTGTGTGTGTGTGTGTAGTTTTTTGTATTGTAGTTGTTTGTTGATTTTTTTTTAGCAATAATCGTACTACTGGTATTATTTGCTTCCCTGAGCATTAGAGAGTTCCCGTCCTTTACATAGGCATGAGAGTTTCCTCCCCTGTGTACGCCATGTCATCCCAATTTTAGGGACGTGTACACACACACACATATATATATATACATATATATATATATACATATATATTTGTTGTTGTTAATTACTTATCAATAACATAATTAGGTACGCACACGTGTTCTGCCGTTACTGTGGATCTTAAGCGTGAGCTGCAGTAACGGCCAAACACGTGTCCGTGGATAACTATTTCATCTATAATATATATATATATATAAATATATGTGTATATATATGTATATATATATGTATATATATGTATACATATACATATATATGTATATATATATGTATATATATGTCTATGTATGTATATGTATATGTATATATATATATATAATATATATATATATATATATATATATATATATATACATAAACTGACTACGGAAAATTCTTGTTTTTATTAAGAAACAGACGTTCTATGTTAGATGCATGTCTTAGTTGTTTGTGTATTTTTGCTCGAGTGGGTTTCTTTTGGACGCGATCATGGGGCTTCTGTTTATTCCAGGTTGTTTACGTATGCGGGAAATTATCGTCACGTTGCGCTGAATTGTTTTGAAGTTTGCTAAGAAAATATAAATTTTTTTCTTACTGGAATATATATATATATATATAAGCAAAAATACATCCGCCACCCGGATGCTGTTAATATCGCTCTAAATATTCTTTTTACATCACATATTTTGAATATAAATTTAGTATAATTAAAAAAAAAACTATTCTATTAAACTCAATGCCTGTGTGTATGTGAGTTTGTGTGATGTTTTGTGTTTACTTATAAAAGAAAGGTTAAAGTAGCTACATAAAATCTAAAAGTTTATTCTCATGTTATTTACCGGGGAAGACAATGTAAGTATTCTCGAAACTCTAATTGCACCACTAAGGGTGATATAAAGGAATCACCACCTTTAAAACATCAAATATATCTTTATTTTTTGTGAAATTTGAATCATATTTATTATATTTTCTGCGGAAAACAATGAAAGTGTTACTGAATCTCAAAGTGCTCTCCTTACCTAATGGAGCTATGCGGACCGACCTTCATTTAAAACTTACAATGTTATCCTATTGTCGGAAATTTATATCACCTGTATAAAAGTCTCCGGGGAACACAATTGAAGTAGTCCAGAACCTTTATGTTACCCTCTATTTTCTGAATATCTACTTGCACCCACCTCTAAGTGACCCATTGAGAAAAATGTATTAAAACTTTAAATTGGTATATCTGATTTCAATGAAATCAAAACAATGTGTATAAGGTACTAATCTTGAGAGTTTTCCACCATTTTATCGTCTTCCGATTACATGAAAGGGCAGAACGGAAGGAGGAGCCAGAAAAAAAAACAAAGCAAATAATATGGTGATACGAACATAGTGAGATGGTACATAGGAGAGATCCCCATTAAATCCCGAGCAATGCCAGGTCTCCTTTCTAGTTGTTTATATAAATAAGGATAACTTTAATTCGGATGGGTACTGATACAACGAACGAAGAAATACTTTTACTTTGTAAAGCTGTCTTCTCATTTGTGAAATGCTGTGGTTGCTGTTGGAGCGGGTCTTATGATCTACGCAACAAAAGGTCGCAGTGAAACCAGTTCATCACTGATGACCGACATCTGAGCATCTATAACATGTATTTGCGGATCACCTGTTCCCTTCTTTTTTCGTCTGCAACTCAAAGTGTACAGATTATCACACCGAAATGGAAACTTTCGAAAAAGGGACATAGAGTTTTCTTTTGCATTTTTTGAAACTTTGACATTACCGACCAGCGAAAATGAAATTTAAGAATACGGTTTTTAATCTTAATGGAATTGTAAAATAGAAAACTCGATACGAGAAAAAATAAAATGTGGAAATAAATTTTTTGATAATATATTTTTTTAAAATGTTGATTGGTTGTCATAGTAATGAGTAGTAGCGTATGGGAGGATTCGATGATGATGATGATGATGATGATGATGATGATGATGATGATGATGATGATGTATAAGAAGACAAAAGTTCACACTAAAAACCAACGTAATCTGATCGAAGAAAAATAGTCTACTTACAAGTTTGCTTAAATTCTATGCATAATTTAATTCTGAAACACACAAATACATTAACATGCTCACTCACACATACACGCATAACTTGTCTCTATATTTATACAATTCCTTATATCTACTAGCAATAATATGCTCCCCCAGACGCATGTTTTTGCTAGTATATATAACGAAGGCACGCATACAGCACTGCCCCTTAAACAATGAGGTGATACCTGGGAGAATGATGTCATGAAAACTGAGCAGATACTACACTACACCCGTTAAGGAAAAGCTAATGCCTGGGAGGATGGTCGTATAAGAACAGAACAGATACTATACTACTCTCGCCCCTTCATAACAGGAGGAGTTAATGCCTAACATAAAGGTTCGAGTTTAGAAATGCCCCGAATCAGAATACGTATTTTTGGAAGAAATTGGCTGGAAATACATTTATTTATGACACATAACATTGTCCAATAATAAGAATAAAAAAAAACACTGATTTCAGAGAACAGAAACAATCATAACAAATTTCGAAAATCGGACAAAATGATATCATATATTAGATTAATCCAATATTTATTGAACTCAAAATTTCAATATCGTAAAATAAAACGAAATTATAAACAAGCCTATTTAAAATAATTGAATTACGAAATTAAATACACCAAAATGCATTTCGGTGTATTACTAATCTAGTCAATATGTTCTTAATAATTAAAAAAGAATGAATTATTTCGTGACTATTCATAATTTGAAAAGTATTTTTAAGAATTTTTACTGTCGAATAAAAAGTCATATCTTGCTTGAAGATTCTTAGCAAATCCTCAGGTATCAAAAGATTGACAGTTTTTAGGAGCTATTTACATCCAATCATTTGATAAATAGAAATTAAAACAATATTAGCATCACAAAACTAGTTATGATTTCATAACAATGTTATTCAATTAATAATCTAAGGATACCGTAATAATTAAATTTTACTTTCAAAATCCCATTAAAAAGTAATTTGACAAAAAACGGCATATTGTTAATGTAAATAAATAAATTTAAAAAATGAAAGTAAAAAATCTCGCGGGCAACACTTGGTATGTACGCTTAGTAATTATTAATTATTATCGACTTTTCATTTCTTTATTTCACTTAATGTTATGTAAATCTATTATAATACTACAGCTGAGTTAATCAACGTTTGTTCCCTTAATACTTTTTACCTATTAATATTTTAATCACATCAATTACATGCTAAAACATTATCAGTTTTTAGATTCAGTTACGTTTGAAAAAACTTCCAGCTAAATAGAAACGGTCAACTTAGCGATGGCTTCCGGTTTTAAAATTGGAAATTCACAAGCTATATTTATATAAAAAAAAGTTACTCAGAATATTTTAAGAAGGTGGGAATTTATTAAGTATTTGTTTTCACCATTCTTTTTGTATAATTAACATATGAGAAAATAAAACTGTTTTTTTATAATTTTTTTTTACAAATGATCAAATAAATCTATTTTTATATAATTGTAATGCTTTTTTTTAATTGACAAAAAATCAAATTAAACCTTTTGTTGCGGAGGCGTTCAACTTTTATTTAGACGATTACATGTGGTTTACGACCTTGACACGCGTACTTAGGGTTGGTGGTAAAATAAATTTTGTGAATACTCTTAACGAAACTGTTTACAAGTAAGTGAATAACAATTTCCGCCGAAGTCTGAGCGCTCTAAAATGACGAGGGGGTGTTCTTGATAAATACCGATGGTCAATGTCTGATTTCACAACCGGAAGCCGTCGCCAAGGAGACTCTTTCTATATTACCAAACTTCCAATTTTAATTGTTCTAATTAAAAATAATTTGCAATTAACTCACTAAGTGACACATCTCTTTCCTAGTTTGTATCTATCACTCTTAAACCTCTGCCAATGTGTGTTGTTTGACCCCCCCTTGCTCTTACCTCATACGCTATCTATCACTCTCGCTCCCACCACAATCTCTCTCTTACTCTCTATTTCTCAATTTGTTTATTAATAGTCGATCGTAATAAAGAAAGGAAAGAATGAAGATTATTATTTAGCGGCAATTTGCAATTGACAAACCTAGTAACTTATCTTCTAATAAACGTCTGTATCTCACTCTCACCCTCTCTAACTGTATGTGGTTTGAAACTCTGCTTTTATTATACACGTATCACTCTTGCTCCCGACACCTTCTCTCTTTCTGTCGCTCTCGTTCTCTCTCTGTTTATAAACAGTCCAACCTAATAAAGACAAAATAATGAAAATATTTGAATAGTTTACTATAAAAAAAGGGAAGATCACTACAAGTAATAACACTATCAAACCGGTGTTGTAGAAGGAAAGATAGCAAAAGAGAGAGAGAGAGAGAGAGAGAGAGAGATAGGGAAATACACTAATTTGGAAGTTTGCCTTTGTGTCTTTTTCATATTTAACTGGTTTTAAAAAACTTTCTTTTTTCCTGATTCAAACAATTTCACCCGGGATAAATGGGTAGCCAACGCCTCACATTTTCTTATAGTATAATTTACGAAGCAATAATCAATGTTGATATGAAGTAAACATAAAAACGAGAGGTAATAATCAAGTATTTTATTTACCTCCCCTTCAGAACGTTAGACACAAGGTCAGGTGTGGGTTTTGATGAAAGTGTTTCTGTGGATTCGCACCCGGCACATCCATATCCTTAATCTGCGTCGTAAACCAGTTTGCCACCGTGGCTATAAAAATGGTAATAAATACAACTCCTTATAATATACAATTTAACTTTATATATTTTATATATTTGATTAATGACCTCAATTTTAATATCGATCAAATCTTTTATATTTGGAAACTAGCAGGGATACTCAGCGTTGTCCGGGCTAGTAGCAAGTAATTTATTTTTTATCAACAACAATTGTGTTCCTATTGTTGTTACATGCGAGGTAAATCTTACTGTAAAAACCGAAATAACTAATCAAGGTAAAACTTACAAATAACAAAACAAAAACAAAGCAACAATCAATATGCGAGTTATATCTTCCTTAAAGAATACACTTATGAAAAGGAATGTGAGAAAAGTTTTACTAAAAGAGATAAACTAATCCTTAATCTGCAAATGAAGCCTCTTTGTGCCTGTAAATTAATTTCTATACTAGTCACGAAAATATACAGAACAAGGAAATATTTGTTAGTCTATTCAAAGATAAAATAATTTTGTTCTTTATTTTTGTTATCAGTTATTAAGACTAAGCCTCCTGTATTTCCTCATAAAATAAATTTGCATACGTGATTATTCTTTCCTTTTTATTATTATTATTATTATTATTATTATAATTATTATTATTATTATTATTATTGATCTTTCATTTCTGTGCCCATAAAAATACATTTGCATACGTGATTATAGAAGCGAGCCGGACACACGTACGTTAACGTTTATTATATAGATTATAACCGTTATTAGGATTTATAAATTCGCAATTTCCATACAATAGATCTTCCCTTTTACTGATGAAGTTATCACTTTTGTTCACAGCAAACAAGGCATATGACCACTGAAGTGGATAGGGGCAAAATCTATACGGGGCAACACGAGTAAAGAGTTGGGCAACATTATATTTGAATTTCTGCATTTTGGTAAGGTGCGAGAAACAGGGAAATAATTCCAAAGGAAAACGGGTTGAGGAAAGAAGTTATGAGAATTACAAATTTAGGGACATCTAGGGACCTCCCAGTAAAGTGATCTGGTACAAGTCCAGAAAGTTCATTGGAGCACATTCCGTAGAAATACTTTTAAAACAAACACTGGGATGCAGCACTACAATGATATGACACGAGCTGGAGTTTAACGGACATTGCGGGACCTATTAGGTTAAAAACACTTTTTTTGCACCCCGTTCTAAAGAAAAGTGCAAGTGCTCAGATGTAGTAACACTACTCCATGCACGGCCGAATGGTGGCTCTTTAGAGATATAGGTTACTGACAGGTGTGAACAGCTTTCTAATCAGGTCAAGGGAAGCTACTCTTTGTAGCAGACTTTGCAGTATCTTCTATTTACATTTTGCAATTAATGTTGCCTGAGAATTTCTTACCCAATTACAAACAGTATTTAAATGTTTAAACACTACATGATATTTTTAGATGAGGATTGATAATTTATCTTATTGTGATTATTCGGACTACTGTTCGCAGCTTGGATGCTATTCTTGAAACTTTTCGGCCGATGTAACCTCACATATTGTCAAACTCAGGGATCTTTATGTACAACTCGGGAAAGTATACGAAACTTCCAGAAGAACACTTTCTATAATTGGACCCATGAACTCGTGGCACAATGGATAAAAGTGTTGATTAACCATCAGTTTATAATAACGCTCTTCTGGGAGTTAAGCTTCAATTCTCATGAAACTAAAAATAAAATAATTATTACTTACTTAACACTTCTACCGGTCCTGGCTTACAGAAAGAGAACAATCTACCACTGGTACAGTTCGAAATTCCGTATAGATTCCAGAGTGCGACATAAATATTCTTGGGTTTGATGAAATGCATCTATTTTAAAACTATCTTCATAAATAATTTTTGAAATATATGTCGTTTAAATACCGACTAAAATAGAACTTTTGTATATCGTATTAACTAATTCGTTTAAACCTCTGGGAACCACATCTTTGATCTCACGGACGGCGGCTCATCACGTAGACAGCTGGAGTATCGTTGCATAACTGACACGTAGCAGAAGTTCATTCTCGCTCCTCTTTGGTTTACTTGTTGTATTATCGTGATCAATATATATTAACGTGATGTGGATGTAAATAATCACAGCATAAAACCATTTAGGGTTTAACAATGATTTGTCTTTTTCTTCTACAGTTCACACAAATAATACCCCAACACATCCACATAGGAGAATGCCAGCAGGTGTTCAATCACGTCTGTTTTCTGTAGCCGTCTAGAAAAAAAGAGAAAAATCGCATCAGTATATAAACTATGTGTCACTACCGACTTTCTATTTCTGAGGCAATATCCTGTCATGTAACCCTTACTCTAACTTGACTTATAACGAAATATTCCATCTTATCGCTTAAACTAATCTCGTGTAGAATTTCCATTTTAAACCTTAATTTTAAATGTCCAACCTCTGAACTTGTTACAATTTGTAGGTGTGTGTGGGTTGATTATGTGCTTATATAATTTTATATGCATATATTTATACACATGTGCGCATGGTTGTGTGTGTGTGGATAGGGCTTATATGTCGGGGAAGATGGTATGCTTTCATGTATTCAGATGTGCTTGTGTGTGTGTGTGGGGGGGGGCTTTTTAATCACACCTTTTCAGCAGTCACCCAACAGAGAGAGACGCTATCAAACTATTCAGTGTCACTATTTACCTTCTTCCCCACAAGGGCAAAAGTTATACACAATATTGGTGTTTAATGTAGGGAATGCAAAAGGGGTAATCTAGATTTAGACACAAATAAAAATTGCCTCAGTCTACAAAAATGTATTCACTGACAAACGACAGAAAAGATAACATGTACTACCAAAGCAGATACTAAATTTCGCTTCTATCTAAAAATGTCATGTATTACTCAGTTTAAGACGTGAAAAGGTCTCCTGATGAAACAAATACATGTTATATAAAATTTATACATAACAAAGTGTCCTGATGAAACAAATACATGTTATATAAAATTTATACATAACAAAGTGTCCTGATAAAAGAAATCTATGTTATATAAAAGTTATAGATAAAAGTGTATCCTGATGAAACACATACGTGTTATATAAAAGTTATACATAAAAAATATCCCGATGAAACAAATACATGTTATATAAAAGTTATAGATAAAAGAATCTCCTTATAAAACAAATACATGTTATATTAAAGTTATAGATAAAAAAAGTCTCCCGATGAAACAATACATGTTATATAAAAATTATACATAAAAATCTCCTGATGAGTCAAATGCATGTTATATTAAAGTTATAGATAAAAAGTCTCCTGATGAAACAACAACATGTTATATTAAAGTTATAGAAAACAAAATCTCCTGATGAAACAAATATATGTTATATAAAAGTTATAGATAACAAATATCCTGATGAAATAAATACATGTTATATACAAGATACAGATAACAAATATTTTGATGAAACAAATACATGTTATATAAGAGTTAAGGAACAAATACAATCTCATGATGAAACAAATACATGTTATATAAGAGTTAAGGAACAAATACAATCTCATGATGAAACAAATACATGTTATATAAGAGTTAAGGATTAAATACAATCTCATGATGAAACAAATACATGTTATATAAGAGTTAAGGATCAAATACAATCTCATGATGAAACAAATACATGTTATATAAGAGTTAAGGAACAAATACAATCTCATGATGAAACAAATACATGTTATATAAGAGTTAAGGAACAAATACAATCTCATGATGAAACAAATACATGTTATATAAGAGTTAAGGATCAAATACAATCTCATGATGAAACAAATACATGTTATATAAGAGTTAAGGATCAAATACAATCTCATGATGAAACAAATACATGTTATATAAGAGTTAAGGATCAAATACAATCTCATGATGAAACAAATACATGTTATATAAGAGTTAAGGAACAAATACAATCTCATGATGAAACAAATACATGTTATATAAGAGTTAAGGATCAAATACAATCTCATGATGAAACAAATACATGTTATATAAGAGTTAAGGAACAAATACAATCTCATGATGAAACAAATACATGTTATATAAGAGTTAAGGATCAAATACAATCTCATGATGAAACAAATACATGTTATATAAGAGTTAAGGAACAAATACAATCTCATGATGAAACAAATACATGTTATATAGGAGTTAAGGATCAAATACAATCTCATGATGAAACAAATACATGTTATATAAGAGTTAAGGATCAAATACAATCTCATGATGAAACAAATACATGTTATATAAGAGTTAAGGAACAAATACAATCTCATGATGAAACAAATACATGTTATATAGGAGTTAAGGATCAAATACAATCTCATGATGAAACAAATACATGTTATATAAGAGTTAAGGATCAAATACAATCTCATGATGAAACAAATACATGTTGTATAAGAGTTAAGGATCAAATACAATCTCATGATGAAACAAATACATGTTATATAAGAGTTAAGGAACAAATACAATCTCATGATGAAACAAATACATGTTATATAGGAGTTAAGAGTCAAATACAATCTCATGATGAAACAAATACATGTTATATAAGAGTTAAGGAACAAATACAATCTCATGATGAAACAAATACATGTTATATAAGAGTTAAGGAACAAATACAATCTCATGATGAAACAAATACATGTTATATAAGAGTTAAGGAACAAATACAATCTCATGATGAAACAAATACATGTTATATAAGAGTTAAGGAACAAATACAATCTCATGATGAAACAAATACATGTTATATAAAAGATATAGACAAACACATCTGATGAAACAAATATCTGTTATATAAAAATTATACATAAAACATAATCCTGATGAAACGAATATGTGTTATACAAAAGTTATACATAAAAGATCTCCTGATGAAACAAATAGATGTTATATAAGAGTTAAGGATCAAATACAATCTCATGATGAAACAAATACATGTTATATAAGAGTTAAGGAACAAATACAATCTCATGATGAAACAAATACATGTTATATAAAAGATATAGACAAACACATCTGATGAAACAAATATCTGTTATATAAAAATTATACATAAAACATAATCCTGATGAAACGAATATGTGTTATACAAAAGTTATACATAAAAGATCTCCTGATGAAACAAATAGATGTTATATAAAAGTTATAGATAAAAAGGTCTCCTGATGAAACAAATACATGTAATATTAAAAATTATAGATAAAATCAAATCTCCTGATAGAAATAAATACATGTTATATAGAAGTTATAGATAAAATAACATCGGAATAATTTCGATGAGGATTGATATACTCTTGTTTTAACTATTTGGATCCTTCGGACTACAATTCGTTTCTTGGATGTTATTCTCTCAACGTTTCGGCCGATATAGCCTCCGAACTTTATAAGGTACGTCTCGGCTAACTCGGGAATCTTCATGTTAAACTCGCGGATCTGTACGTAATATAGAACGGAAAACTTGATTTAATCCACTGGGGTAGCCTAAGTAGAAGAGGAAAATTTATATATTAAATTTTTTGAGTAACAAAATAATAAAATATACAAAGCATGATGAACACGTATAATCACACGCTTACTTGTCGTATAACTACTACTTAACTGTCGTAATTAAAAAGAAATCTTACCCCGATTTGATTGCAGAGGGATTCAAAATAAACCGACCTATGTTCGTTCTAAGTTTGATATGGCTAACACATTTACTTCTTGTAGTAGTGCGTTGATTGATCTAACAGATTTATCTTTTTTACATTAGCCCCGGATTTGACTCCATTTAAACATCGGTGTTAACTCAGGCGGAAATCTAATCAAAGGCGTGAAGTAAATGGATTCGTTGATTTACCTGCATCTCAGCTAAAAGCAATGCAATTAAATGAATGTTTTTATAAAATAAATATTTTGCTGTCTTTGCATTTATAATTGCTTAACTCATGACAAGCTGAAAGCAATTGCCGTATGTTTCCTTTGAACTGTCACACCATTTAATTATTTTACGTAGGATGCTATGGGAGCGCAACATGAAATAATCAATACAAACCTTTTGCTTGCTAAGTGACACACAGCGACTTTGTTTTATAAAAATACTAGCAGATGTACTATTTAAATAGGTTAAACGAATACTTACATGAAAGAATCCTTCATATTTTACAGTATCAGATTAAACTGACATAGTTAAAGGAAGAGACAAGTCAAATTTTCCTTCAATTGAAATATTTGTAGGGTGATTCTTGGATAATTTTCGACCATTGTAAAATGTATTTTACCATATTTCATGAAATATGTATAAAACATGCTACTGTTAAGTAGATTTTGTTTAATAAATATACTAGCAAATTTATTATTTAAAAAAACAAATACTTTCATGCAAACCACCTTTCTATATTTACAGAAATGAAAGAGAATACAAGGCGGGTGTTCCCAAGGTGTGAATTTGTGTTTGTGTGCACAGGCTCGTTTTCTTAGTTTGTATTCGTTGCTTGACTTCGACAGAATTATGTGGATCAGTGCTGAAACAAAAAGTGTTTTCCTCCAAACAAAATCACATCTCACAATTAAAACAAGTAACGATGTTTTATTTTGAGAGTTTAAAATGACACGTGGTTTCTCTACCAAACGACAGATTGCAATGAGAATTCCGAGACTAACAGAATCAAAACCTCCCCCATGAGCAGGATCCACAGCTTGCTCGCCAGCTTACGAGAAACGTCAAATACTCTTTCCTCTTTTTTCTGCTCAGAATATATATATATACTAGCGGAACCCGTCGCCCGGCGTTGCACGGGAGAAAGTACTACCTATTGCATGACGTCGAATGAAAATAAAACGGCCTATAGTTACCATGTTGGCGAAAGTTTTGAATTAAAAAAAAAGAAAAAAGCGGCCGCGTAGAATGGGATCGAACGCGGAAACAGTCGATCTTGAAACCTGCCTTCTTAACCACAGCGCCACACTTTCGACTTAAGAATACATGTGAAAATATGTCGAATCATAGGTAGAATGAGAAAGAACGTAATCTGATATTCGCTGAAAATCATCGAAGTGAACGGGAGCGGTGATTAAGTCTTTGCGTATTGCTTTATATTATGTAATAAATTAATACTAGGCAAATAATAAATAAGGACGGACTGTTTTGTGAAAAGTAAACTGTGTTTATAAGTTCCCGGTGTCGATGAGTGTAGTGACAGTACATAATCGTTAAGGAGAAAAGTTTTTATTACCACCTATATGGAGTTGGTTTTTTGGAGAGTCGTGGATGGCGGGCCAAATGTAATATTTAGTGTTAGCTGGAAAAAAATAATAACTAATTTACTAAAACACGCTCGAGTGAATAAGTGTAATGTAATGGTAAGTATAGTAGCCTGTGATGCATGTGGTTATTTTCCTATTCTCCGAGAAAGTACAGGGGAAAAATCGTCTCTACTTTATATATTATTACTAGCGGAACCCGTCGCCCGGCGTTGCACGGGAGAAAGTACTTCCTATTGCATGACGTCGAATAAAAAAAGAAACGGCCTATTTTTTTTTCTCCCCCGTCTACCGTGTTGACGAATGTTTTAAATTAAAAAAAAAAAGAAAAAAGTGGTAGAGTAGAATGGGATCGAACGCTAAAACTTGCGATCATGAAATCTGCTTTCTTACCGCCTGCGCAACGCTTCCGGGTTAAAAATACATGTGAAAATAGGTCTATTAACCTAAGCTTGATTATTGCCATGCGTGTTACATTAATACCAGGCAAATAATAAATAAGAACCGATGTTTTGTGAAAATTAAACTGTGTGTATTAGTTCCCGGTGTCGATGAGTAGAGTGACAGTACAGAATTGTTAGGGAGAAAAGTTTTTGCTACCACCTATATGGAGTTGGTTTTTCGGAGAGACGTTAGTAGTGGGCCAAATGTAATGTTTAGTGTTAAGTAGAAGAAAATAATAACACTTTCACTAAAACACGCTCGAGTGAATAAGTGTAGTATAGTGGTGAGTTTAGTAGCCTGTGATGCGTGTGGTTATTTTCCTATACTCCGAGAAGGTACAGGGGAAAAATCGTCTCTACTTTATATATTATATATATATATATATATATATATATATATATATATTTATTTATTTATTTATAATAGAGAGTATGTGTCTGTCTGAAGCAGAAACTATATTATTAGTTTCGATTGCTCTCTTTTTATATCTACTTACCGCTCCTATATATACCTATTACAAAGCTTTCCCTAACATCACGGGTCTTTCAAAGTTACATAATTAATTTGTTTTAAAGCTTTTAATGAATTAATATACTCAAATATACACACATGCTTGTTTTATCAGATTTCCAGATGTATTTAAAATATTTTCCTTGATAATAATGATCTTAATAAAAATAATAAATAGAATTAATTAAATACATTGATTTTAATCAATATAATTGAGTTACGTAATTAAATTAGATTGTAATAGAACATGATGGAACAGCCGGTTGCCATTCAAACATTTGGTTACCCGCCCTCTGATTATTCGAACACAAAGAAAGTTCTATTTCAAGAAAGAGAGAGAAAGAGAGATGGGGAGAAAAAAGAAAGATAGAAAGAGAGAGATAACAAGAGATATAGATAGACATAAAACAGGGGCGCGTTATTTGATTAATAACATGAAAACAACATATTCTCCGAGATTTATCGTACGAGTCGCTCAAAATATATATTTACTTTGATTTTTTTTATTAAAACATTTTTAAAAAATCTTATAAGAAATTATGTTTTAAAACACAAATTTATTGAATCAAGTAGTAGTACTAGTAGTAGTAGTAGTAGTAGTAGTCATTGCGATGGTGGTAGTAGTAATATCAGTACGAATAGTCAACACGTTGTTTGTACTTGTACGAATAGTCGATATCGTGGTAGTAATTGTTGTTAATGTAGTAATAATAGTACGAATAGTTGTATTGTTGACAGTTAGTGTAAGTGTGACAGTATTAGTACGAACAGTTGTGTTACGTGGTCGTAGTCATTGGCGGTAGTAGTTGTAAAAAGAGCAAACACATTTTACTGAGCAATTAAATAAAACAACTAGCAAAAATATACGACCGGATGGAGCATATATTTGCTAGTATATAATGATTATCTAAATTCCAATGACCAACATTCAGTATCTTCTGATATCATTTATTTTTTGCAATGGCAGAATTGACGATGATCTTACAATTGTTTCACAACGTTTAATATGCTATGATTAAACACAATTACACACTGCTCTTTAACAACCACGATGAAAGAAACTCACAAAGAAAACAAATCGTGCATAAAATGTATGAAAAAGACAGAAAGCAGACAACAGTCACGCGTGCTCCCACCCCAACGATAATAGGATGACAGAATTCCAATCAAAGCGTCATCTTGAATAAAGCACGGAGCCAGGTTTAGTATATATATATATATATATATATATATTTTAATTTTAAGTAAATAATATTGAATTAATTTTACCTACATACGCCAGCGTTTCAAGCTTTCGCTCTCATCAATGATAATCTCAGACAGTCGCCAGTTTCGAACCCCTGCTACAGAATCAACCTAGATTCGGAAAGCAAGCACCATAACCATAAGGACACGAGACATTACCACGTGAAGAAGGGAATTTAATACGCCTTATAGCTATGTGTCAGTCTATTTTAAACTTCCGCGAGCAGGCTAAAATTAATTAAACATTTAGATTATATGTTTATAGAGTAAATAATTATAAATCTTTAACTAGTATTGAGCACGTTGGAAAAATAATGTCTGAATGAATACCACGGAATTCTCATGTTTTGTAATTTTATTAGTAATGTTATCGACGCGGCGAGCAAGCTTTTGGGTCTCCGAAGGTTCTTATTTCGGCCATCTTTTTAGCGCTTTCGATCATCAGGAGTAGTTTTCTTTTTGTCGTTTTTTTGTTTTTATTATTCTCTGTAAAGTTTTGAGAGGAGATAAAAAAGAGAGAGCGAGACTTTAAATGACATTTCTGTTTGAAGCACACAGTTACCACTGAAGAATTATCAGATATTACACAAACACCAGGATGTCTATCAGTTAAAGTAATCATAACCTTGTAATCTCGAAGGCAATTACTTTTCTAAGTAGAGAAACAAAATTCTAGGTATTCTTCTCTACTAGCTAAATATTTCTCCCATTGCCGGCCTGCCGTCCGAAGAATGCATCTATGCACACGACTAAACATGGAGTATTTTGCATGCTTACAGAGTTAATGCATGACATACGTAAACATCGATGTTTTCCTTTAATAATTTCTGACTATTTATTTTACCATATTTTATGAAATCTTTATAAAACATACTACCGCTAACTATGTAATTTTGTTAACACCTAAGCGTAGACTGTCAGGCGATTTTTAACATATAAGAAAGATAGCGTGAGTTATCTCCCCTGCGAAAATATTGATGATCACTTGATATTTTTTACATCTAAGAATTTAAAAACATAAAACGTAAAGTGTATCGCGACTATTTAAATAATATAAACAATACGTAATCGTAAATTTGGTCAGATATTGGTAAATTTAATGATGGAAATTTAAGATATTTGAAAAGAATTCTAATTTTTAACACTTTGCAGTTTTTAAAAACTCAGAAGGTGAAACTAGTGTTGGTAAAATAGAAAGTATCTACTTACTCATGGTCGCCCCATCTGAAATCGAAAATTGCGAACCAGATAAGGGCGCATAGCTTTTGGCGGATTTTTTAAAAAATGTTATCATTTAAAAACAGTTTAAATGTATTATTTGTTAATAATTGTGTGTTACTTCATAATATAATTATGTGTTTGGTTTATAATTAATAATTAAACTATTTAAAAATATTTTCTGAAAAAATAATTCAAATTATTAAAAAAGTTTGATTTAATAATTTGTCAAAAAAATTTTCAAATTAAAAAAATTAAACATTTCCAATTATAAAAAAACAGTTTGATTTTAATCTTTGTTAATAATTAACGACATTGTAAAAAACAAAGTCTTATTTGCTCCCCCCCCCCAAAAAAAAAGCCTAACATATAATTAATCGCATAACACCAGTTCGCAATTTCTGATTTCAGATACGACGGCAATGCCATGATAAAATGGATTCTTTCTATTTTACCTTAGTGTTTACCAGACAAAATCTGGCTCATTAAGTTTTCCGTGTTGATGGCTATATATAATTACATGTGAAATTCTATGACAAACGAATTAACCAATTTCGAGAAAATCAGTAGGGAAGCTAAATAACCGAATAAAATACATTCGGGCGAACGGAATAACAGAATAAAGAAAACAGCGTAAGGGAATAATACAATAACGGATTAAGCGGACATAAAAGTGGTGCAAAACTGTTCTGTTCGCATAATCAATTGTACCGGTGTGTATATACGTGTATAATCACGTTGACTCACAAAGTTAAGCGATGTTGGGCCAGGTCAGTACCAGATACGTGACCATTTTGAAATAGCAGACCCTAGAACGACGATGATAAAAACATTTAAAAACTAACTTTATTAAAAATAACACATGTGACTAAGGACCTCTTGTGCATTTTATATCCCCTAAAAACTCCCTTCTTCGAAGGAAACCGGCTGAACCCGTCCAAGCTGTGTGTCGCTCCAACGCTCGAAGACCAAGAAGACCGATATTCTTCTAATATATATATATATATATAAAGTGGTGTACTAAAAGCGAACTTTTAGGAAAAGTGAAACCTATTGTGAAGAGTATATAGCTCAATATCCAGTATAGAGCAGGTAGAATGAAGAAGAATGGAAAGGAATTAGAGAATAAAAAGTCAAATCATAATTCAATTCAATTGCTCAGAGCAAGGTATATTCCGCAAAAAAGGCAATTTATTCAAGTTAAATTTTCCTTAAGCCAGGCTTTTCAAAGATCAAAATCTTATCATCAGAGGAAGTCGCTGGGATAGATAAGTTGGCAAAGGCCAAGAATAAAAATTTGAAAAAATAAAATAAAATAAAAGTTGTAGGGGGAAGAAACAACAGGGCAAAATTCTGCCCGAATGCAAGCAAATGTCCGATTGCTAAAAAGTCCGGTGTCGAAAAGTCCAGCGGAGAGAATGAGATGTAGATAGGTAGGTCGTTAAAAGGCCCGAAAGGTTGTGAGAGAGGAATCAAAGTTAAATTCCAAGAAGCCACAACTTCAGGTGCGGAATATACCTTGCTCTGAGCAATTGAATTGAATTATGATTTGACTTTTGCTTCTCTTATTCCTTTCCATTCTTCTTCATTATATATATATATATATATATATATATATATATATATATATATATATTATTATTATTATCATTATTATTATTATTATCATTATTATTATTATCATCATCATCATCATCATCATCATCATCATCATCATCATCATTATTATTATATATGTGTCTGTCTTTGTCTGTTTGTGTGTGTAAAATAATTATTTCAAATGTGTTGTGTTTTAATCTATCGTGCATTCCTGTTGATTAAGAAGAAATTGTGGCGAACGTGAGAGGAAATAAAATTGTTTCGTGTAAACCTCCGAGGATTGCCAGGATCCAATTCCGATAACGAGAATTGGTGAAGAAAACATTGCAAGGCGAAACACGAAGCGTTAATGGAAAACTTTATGTTGTTTTTGTGACATTATATATATATATATATATATATATATATATATATATATATATATATGGGTATATAGATTAAAATAAAGTTCTTTATGTAAGAAAGCACCTGAAAATAAAAGAAGAAACAACAAATAACTACAAAATTACAAACAAAAAAGCAATCGAGACCGAAACACGTAATACATTGAAACGAAAAAAGACGTAAATAATTAGAAGAAACGAAAGTAGAAGATGGAAATGAAAGACAAAAATGAAAGAACAACAATGAATAATAAAGAGGAAAAATAAGGAAAACAGAAGAAAAAAACAAAAATAGAAGAATCACCCCCTCAAAAGGAAACGAAAGAAGTAGAAACAACGAAGAAGAAATAATATTTAGAGAGGACAGAAATCACGAAAGCAGAAAGAGAAAAAAATGAATAAAAACCAAAGAATAACGAAAAAAATGAAAGAAGAAAAACAAAATAAGAAACGAAAGAATAGAGAATGAAAAAAGAAGCAATAGAAGGCACGAATAAAGAAGAAGAAAGTGGAGAAGGTAGGATAACACGAAGAAGTGAAGAAGGACGAGACGATGGAAGAGAATGAATAAAATACAATAAGAATAAAAGGTGGATTTACATCCGGGTAATAATAATGTTTTTATTGATTGATTTCTCATTTATTTGTGTTATGTATATGTATAACTAAAAACACAACTACCTATCTTTTAGGTTTGGTTGGGCTTAGTTGTCAGTTTTACGGCACATCACCCTTTTGACAGTAATTTTATACCGAAACACAATACATATTTTAAAGATTATATGTACACGATTAATTTAACGCAACTTGTTATTTTCCGATAATTAGAGGAATCTAGTAGATTCATACTTTTTATAAGAGTATTATAATAGATCCGACAGAATTCAAATTCGACATAACAAATTTCAGAGTCTGCGATTGTATCCATTTGCCGATCGTGTACCCCTTATCTTTATCCAATCCTTTTTTTTAAATAATTTTCTGTTCTCACTTAAAAGCAACAATAAAAACAACATTCATTTCTATTTATATAAAGTTGTGTGTGTGTGTGTATGTTTATATATTTGTATGTACAATTCTGGTACACGGCTGCTACGTAATGTGGGCTATATTTATTTTAGTTTCATGTGGAAAGATTAAAAAAGGGATTGTAGCCCTTCGTGAAAATTCAGATACCTCCGAGTTTTGTTAAATTTTAACAATAGGTATTATACAAGTATTCATAAAAACTCCGAAAGTGTCACTTTTATGGGAATGTTGAGTGTGTATATGGCTATAACCTCCAATTTCACAATTCGGTTATTTCAGAATTGCATTTTATTTGATCCATCGTTATTTCCCACCAATTAAGCTAGATTTCGTTAATTTCAATTCTCTGAAGCTTAAGCCTCAACTTTTTTGCAATGGCAGAATTATCTAGACTGAAAATAACGTCATGGATTTTTATAAAAATTGGAATAAATATACAGACATAAGGTTTAGTATTATTATATCTTGATGTTAATCGTGTATAGGAGGACATTTACATTGTGTAAATTGTTATGTCCTTGGAATTGGTTTTACCTGTCCTGGGACGGGTATTCATCTATTATAATATTTAATCCTGCTGTTAGAAAAGTACGATTTTCAAAGTTTATTAAGACCATCATTTTGCAGCATAAAATAGCAAGCTGAAATCAGTTTAGAAATAATCTTTGTGGTATAAAATTATATAAAACATAAATTTAAATCAAGGGAGGCGCGAGAGCGCTCTATCCCTTAATAGACTCCAAAAACGGCCTATGCTAGAAATCTCATTTCTTTGATCAATCATAACTCAAAAACCAATAAACCAAATTAGTTAAAACTTTGCACAATTTTTTTTTGATAGGTTCTATAAGTGTGTAGAATTTCAGCATCATTAGTCAATGCAACCCAGAGATCCAGAAAAGTCAAGCATGATCTTATGTTATCCGTGTGTACGTACGTACGTACGTACGTATGTGTCATCCTGTATCTCATCAACTATTTGATGGATTCAGCTTATTTTTTGGCAGAGATAGAGGTTCTAGGGTCTAGTTGATCGTATTTTAATTTCAGTTTACCATATACCTTAGTTTTCCAGAAAATTCTAAAAAACATTAAAAATTACCAGTGTAGTGAGGCATAGCCTTTACAAAAGTAGTGACATTCCATGATAAATGCGAGTATACTGAAATCATATGCCCTTAATAGGGTTAAGATGAAAATTCATATACACTAAATGTACAAAAGCAAGGAAATTCCCAAATTTTTACACTTTTATTGTCATTAAGGTTATGTGAGCACAACCGGGCTATGTATTTTACTGGTAGGAATTTTTCTTCAGCGCACCTCACACACTTCAGTCACTCATGCATAAAGATTTATACTGTAGTGATATGATAATTAAATGGTTTGGTTGATATGTAGTCATACCCTTAATTCATGACAATAAAAGTGTAAAAATTTGGGGATTTCCTTACTTTTGTACATTTAGTGTATATGAATTTTCATCTGAACCCTATTAAGGGCATATGATTTCAGTATACTGGCATTTATCATGGAATATATATATAGTCAAGAAAACAATTGATAGTAAGTTTCATAATTACTACATCTCCAACACCAAGCTTTTCTCATTCTATCTCCAACGCGTGTATCGTTGTTGTCTCCTCGTCGGAATAAATTACTCTCTTCTTCAGAAGCCTCTTCTTGTGATAAGCTCTTAAGATTGACTTTAATTCCAGATCTTCTTCAACCATGTCAAAATACTCACAACACTTCAGGGAGAGACCAGACTACAGCTGTAGATCAGACGATTAGAAAACTTCTCCTAATTATATAGGAATTCCCCCTTTCTGAGGCCCTCCATCCTGGTTCACCGGCACCCTGGCGTCAGTAGAAAAAACTCAACCGCCTTAGAACGGAAATGGGGCGATCAAAAGTTGCTATGAGTAGATTGGGCTACAAAAGCCATCTGTGAATGTGGAGAGGAGGACCATGCGATGTAACAATGCCTTGTCTGCCCACTACTGCGTAAAAAAATGTGTTAAATTGCGTATGACCGCATGCTTCAAAGACACGCAAAGAAGAAGATTACAGATCAAAAATGGAAGACTTGCATTCACTCTGTTGCTGAGATGATTGAAAAAAATAGCTCGATCATTCTACAGCTACAGAAAGTACCTGATTCCTGATGCAATACATAACCAATACAAGAGTCGGATACGTACTAAGATGTAGTTCGGTTACCCAATCTGTAGAAACGTAGCTCAGAGCACTGTTTGTTGCCTAGACATTAGGAGACGATCTCTTTTGTTCTTTTAAGCCCCTTTTTTTACAGAAGAAATATTGCCAGTCTTTCTCTACTCTATCATTAATTCTATAGAAAGTGCTCGACTGAGCGCCAAACTTTGATTCCTCCTTGTGACACATCCACAGCAAGATCTCACTTCTCTTACTTGATTCATGTGTTTAACGTTAGACGAAATTCTCACAAGCAGAGCTTCGTCGCAAGGGGTGCATGTTTGTTGCACACATTGCTGCGATACTGATTCGCTGCATATTACAACTTGGTCATCTTAACACCTTCCTGTGACAGGCCGCCGCCACGAGCAATTAAGCCTAGTTCATTCCATTACTAATTCTCAGCTTTCTCATGATGAAATTCCTCACCTTTCAACTTGCAATCAGTCTATCTAACTATTTATTTTATTAACATTAGCCTTTGATCTCGATAAGTCGTGACACGTGATTCCCCCCAAAAGTAGTAGATCAAATAATAATTTAATTAAAACTCTCTTAAATAAATATGTTTTTCTTTAATAAAACAATGTTTATGTTTGTCATTAACAGGAAGTAACATGTTTCATTTTTATAGAATAGGTCGCTTTTATGGAGAAAGAAAGCTTCAATAATTCTGATGCATACATAAAATACGGCTGAATCAAACGTATAATTTAGGTATAAAATAATTGAGCTTTATTTTGACGTGATGGAATAAATTGCATAATTATATTTGATTTCTGAATACGAAATGCTCAATTTCTTGATGAGAGGATCCGAGTGGAAAAGCAAGCAAACAGGTCTCGTCAGGGGAGATAATTAACCTTACTTGCATGCGTATATACATTAGTCAGCGATAAAGTAAAACGAAGAAACGCCCCCAAAATGACCGCCTACTGAATCCAAAACATAAAATTATTAGTAAAACTTTTTTATTGCATATTTTTGTGCGACGTGTGAGAAGTTGCACTCAGGGTGTAATCATGATTTTTCAAATCTTACAAAATAATTTTTCAAATAACTAAAGCAAACATTTCAATATTCTACGGTAAATTGGAGAAGATAAGTTTAAAATAATATGGAAAACAGTTCCAAAAAGTGTTATATCTTCTTTAATATTTATGATCAAAATTCCTGTAAAATAACCCACGACAAGCAAATTATTTTGTCAAAAATTAAATTGATTTTAGTTTTCTATTCAATTGCTTTCAACATAAAGTCCGACCATTTTGTTGAAAACAGGACATTATTTTTAAAGGGAGAAGATACACATTGGCTTACACAAATTTGTACTTTATTTTAAATATAAGGAAACCCATCCCCTTAATAAAATGTCATCAAATAAAATTTACAATCCTTTCTCTAATGGCATCATATTTGGTACAAATAAATTTTAATCTATGCCTAACGTATATACCAAGTTTCAGCCATGCATGTCCAATTCTCTATTTCATATCTAACTATATATTAATCGTACATGTATTATTGTTGTTTCCTAGATGTTAATACAATGCAACTCCAGTGTTTATAAAATGTACTCAATAACAAATAAAGCTGTTTTTTAGTATAAACATTTGTTTATACAAACATTATTGGTTACATATGTGCATACATGTTTCAGCTGCGATCTCCTGAGAGAACCAGCTTCTTCAGACCTTCAGAAAACGTATATTAAGAAATAACTACCTTCTTTATCATGTGTATTATACCGGTTGGGAAGCAATCTGTGTATAATTAAACAGGCAAGATTAACATCCAATTATACATTCGCGCCACTCCCCTTCTTTTACTTTTAATGATCTAAGTTTATTGAGTATGTTTGACCGCTTTCAAATCTTTTTATACATTTTATTACCCTACTTGCGAGAATCTTCAACATCGCCTAAGTATGATTCTAGTCGTGAGTGCACTCGTAAAAGTACCTATTTAACCCTTAACAAGGCCAAATATTTTTTAACGGTCAGTGGATAATTTAATTTTTTCTGAAGGTCTTAAGAAGCTGGTTCTTGAGAGAGATCGCAGCTGAAATATGTATGCACATATGTGACTAATAATGTTTGTATGAATAAAAAAATATGCTATACATTAATCTATATAATAAAGTGAACCCAGTGTCTTTTTCGATTCTGTACTTCTATAGTTGAATACAGATGTGCCTTTGGTATAAAGAAGAGGAAATAGAAGGAGCTTAAAGTGGGAAAGGCATACCAAGATGAAAAATGGTGGGGAAAAGGATGAAGAGTAAAAAGAAGAGAGGAATAGTGGATGAAAAGCGCCATTATCAACACTTTACAATTTCCTCCCTACTAAAAATGGAATCGTTAATAAAATTGACAATCCTTTTTGCAATCCAACCATATTTCGTACACAAAAATAATTATTAGTCTATACTACTTACCAAATGTAATACTGTAATCTTACATTTATTCCTTCCGGACAACATACAGGGTGACACTTTCCCATATACCATCCATGGAATCGTTTATAAAATTTACAATCCTTTCTGCAATCTAACAATATTTCGTACAGAAAAACTTCAGTCTCTGCCTGACTTGTCCATCCAGTTTAAGTCATGTATGTCCAATTGTCTTTGCTTTCTTGCTGTTCAAGAACACTTCAGTGATCGTCTCATCAATAGGTGATGTGATTGTGAATGGGTTTAGCAGTCACCGACTCATACGCCTCCCCTAGAATTTTATCTGTGCGGTTATCACAATGCTAATATATATCAAAACAATCCCCAGAGGGCTATTACAATCCAAATTATAAGTATCCAGATATGCCTCCGTCACAGAGGTGAACATTTCAAGCATATCATTGAACGGATATAAAAAAGACTGTTGAATATTTAATACTGAAACTTTATGGGCAAGTCAGGCATAGACTAAAGTTTATTTCTACCAAATATAGTTGAATTGTAGAAAAAAATGTGAATTTTATTAACGAGTCTATGATTTGTGGCATTTAATTAGTGTCACACAGTACTTTTTTCTCTGAACTTTTTAATAGACTTTATGATGTTTCCTCGACTTATCACAAATTATTAACACCACGTAATTAGTCTATTTTATGCTGACGTTTAAAGGCCGATTGCTTTTAATGTAATGCATATCTAATGTAAATTATTACGTAATTAAGCTGTGTTTCTATGTTTATTCTTTCTTTCATCTTATGTTTTTACAAATTCTTTGGTTAAACAGAAATTATTCAATGAATTTCTAAGTTTTTTTCTGTAATCTCGCTTCTCTGTTATACAGCATCAAGCATGCGAGTTCTTCAGATGTGCCCGTTCAATCTGCCCGTTCAAGGGTGGGAATTCTACAAATTACGCTTAACTTTTGTATTTTGTTGACAATTTCCGGAATTCTTTTTTATGTACATTTCAATTTCCGGCGAAACACTTTATTCTTTCTTTAACTTCTTCTTTTTTGTTCCAAATTTTCTACTTTTTTATCCTCATCATTTTTCTTCTCATTCTTCCCTGTCTTCTTTTGACCCCCTATCATAATCTTTCCTCTCGTTCTTTTATTTGTCTTCTTCTTCTTCTTTTACTTACTCTCCTCTCTAGTTTTCTCATTCTTCTGTTTTTTATCTTCCTCATGATTTTCGTTCCCATTCTTTTTCTATTTCCTTTACTTTGTCTTCTTCTTCTTCTTCTTCTTATTATTATTATTATTATTCTTACTCTCTTTCTTCTTTTTCTTTTTCTTCTTCTTTTACTTACCATCCTCTTTCTTTTTCTCATTCTTTTTTCTTTTTAATTCTCCCCATAATTTCTTTTCTCATTCTTTCTTTTCTTCTTTTTATCCCTACAAAATTTTTCCCATTTTTTTTCTACTTCTTTTTCTTTGTCTTCTACTCATACTTTCCCTTTGGCATCTCCTAATTTTTCTTCTTCTCCCTGTTCTTATTAATATCTTCCTTCTTTTTCTTATTTTCTTTCTCATTGTTTTTATTGTTCTTCTTCCCCATCGTCTACATCTTCTTATCATTCCTTCTTACCCCTTTCTTCTTATTTTTCTTCTTCTTTTTCTTCTTTCACATCCGCCCTCGCGCATTTGTTTCTCTCTCCTCTTTTCTGTATTACTCTTTCTCCACTACTTTTATTACTTATCCCCCTTTTTTTACACCGTTTGACATTTCTTTTATTTTAATCCCTCTCCATATCCGCTTTTCTTATTTTTTAAACAACCTACCTTTTCAAATCTATTTCAATCGTTGATGTATTTCTTCACATGGTTCATATATTTCTTTTCAATAAAAAAAACACTTAAAAATTATTTTGGTAATCGCACTTTTGGCAAAACTCATAGTTCAACAAGAAAAACAAAAGAGTATGCATTCTAAAGATTTGACTGTGAATAGTTTTTATTTTTTCTTCTACGCAAGGGGGATAAATGATTATTCTTTTGAAGGTGTTAGAAACGTTTTTCCATTCCTGCTCGATGGAAGAAAGGACAAGCATGACGAATCGACATAAAAAGGAACATTGTTTTTTCTTCTTTGGAACGGTTAAAGAACTCCACCAAATTCAATATGGCCGACGCAGCATGAACAATTAAGCGTTTGAAATGGCAGCAATAAAAAATAAGTCTTTGTGTTTTTACTTGGAATAACGTTTTAAATTGATTAAACATCAGAAAAAGACAAAACGAGAAAAGCCATTTAGTTAATTTCAACAAAACTGAATTTGAAGAAACATTTTACAGTGAGACGAAAATATTTTGAAGGGAATGAAAAAAAAATGGAAGACACTTTTATGTTGGCTTTTTAGTTGCCTTTCATGAAAAAAAAAACAGTTAAAAAAGAAGAGTTGTATTTTTGATGGGATTTTTATTTTAAAAAGAACTTATATCTAAAGTAAAATAAGTGTTCGAAATGTTATTTACAATCGCTTTCAGCGATTTTTATATTTTATTCTAATCAATATATTAAGTTTTTCTTCTTTGTAATGAAGTAAATTCAGTCGGTTTTTCGATTTGGGTTATTGATATTTTTATTATTTGTAAAATAAATGTTTGTTTCTGGTTAGTCAGTTTCTTTTGTGAAAAGTTTATAAATGATTTAACAGCAAAATAATGTATTTTCATCCTATTCTTTTTATATAATATTGCATCCGACTAGGAAAATGTTCAGATGGACGCCATCTTAATTAGATAGCAGCAGCAGAAGATGGTATATTTAATTAAAAAGGATCTGCATCATACACCATTATTGAATGAGTCTAAGGCCTAACTAATAAATAAACAATATATATACAATATTCGATTTTATTTATCAAAATAGTCTCCTTCTATCGGTATTCACTGATTCGAAAGCTTTTCTGATAATTCGATGTCTTTTTAGTAGAACAGTTTGTCTTTGGCCTCAAATTACGACTCAGTTTCTGATATCACTTATTTATTTTAGCCAAATTTGTGTCTCTTGGGCATTCTTTTAGGGTTTGAAAACAGTTAGAGCTGGAAAATAGGATTAGTGCGAAAGCAATTCGAAGAGAAGTTAATGTAGTTTTGTCATTGTTGCAATCGACTTGCATTGGCTAACGATCACTTTTTCTTGTTCATTTGGGACTATTGTTGGCGATTTCTTTCTTGAAACGCACGAATAATGCTATATAATAATAACTATCGATGCCGTTTTTTCATGTTACTCAATGAACAAACTACATTGCGCATCTTAAAATACGAAGGCAAAAACCTTACCTGCTAATGTTTTCATATTTGGTCGCTTTGAATGACTTCCACTTGCTTCTGTCTACTCAGCTGACTGCCGCGTTTACTCTGGAGTGAAGTGGTGCATCCATGTTTCTTCTATTGGCATTTATTGATCAAAAACTCCCCTTTGTTGCGCTGAAAGGGTTAATGTTTAACATTTTTCATAATAAGTAATGACTCTTATTTTAGTATTACAGTTGATAGGGGCAAATATGTAAAATAATTATATTTTTGATAACTTTTGTTATAAAAAAATAAAACATTAAACGTCGTAACAATAAATCTTTTCAGGCAAAACACACAGTAGAAAAAAACAATGTTATATATGTATGGAAATGAAGTTTGGGAGAATGTATCTACAACAATGAATTAAAATAACTCATTGTTGCATTGTTTTTACTGCCACAACTCTTTCGGATAGACTCATCTGACATCTCTCCAACATTTGCTAAATTTGCTAACACGTAAACAAAATAAAATGAAGTCTCATCAAACAAAAACACTCCGTGTTATTTAATAAAATCCGCCTAATATATATATATATATATATATATATATATATATATATATATATATATATACTGTTAGATACTAAACCCCCTCCCCCTTTTTATTTTATTTACTTATCATTATTACTTTTATTTATGAATTTTCCAACGAATGTTAAGTCTGCAATATCTCGGATGTGGTTAGTTTCTCTGGGAATTTAAACTGCATTTTCGTTTTTTTTCTTTTGTTTAAAATGACTCAAAGCTTCTTTAAACTATATATATATATACATATTTATATATTTACATATATATATATATATATATATATATATATATATATATATATGCAAATGATTTATTTGAAAACTATATATTACATATATTTTTCAAATAAATTATTTGTATTAGCTCTCACTGTTCTGCGATCGAGCACTTTGTTGATTTCTTTTTAATATTACTTGACACACACTATATATATATATATATATATATATATATATATATATATATATATATATATACATATATATATATATCGAAAATGAAAAAGGAAACACATAACAAGTATATACTTATCAACGTTATGTCTTTATTTCAAGTCTTTCTCAAACGAAAAATAAACGGCGATTATGACGTGAAAAAAAGTTTCTTTTATTCTAACGAAAAGAGTCTGTTAACGCCACAAACGCACGACATATTTACAAAAAATGTACTTGTATACTATTACTTTAAATCAATAATCTTGCCAAAGTCTTAAAATAAACCAGAAACGTTGATGAATATATTAATAATTTTGGTGCTTTCATTTTCATTTACTATCACGTTTTAATATTATTCCAATAATTTTCATCATATATGTATATATATATATATATATATATATATATATATACATACATACATATATATATACATACATATATATATATACATACATATATATATATATATATATATATATATATATAAAGAGAGAGATATGTATAGATGTCATTTATTTGTTTTATTTTTGTTTCCAATAATCTTATGACGAATTCAATTATTTATACGAAAGAGCATTTTTACCTTAATGCTAGTAAATAATTATTTTCCTTTCACTAACATGATGGCTCCAGATGGCAAACGACATATATATATATATATATATATATATATATATATATATATAGTCTCGGAAGTTTCTCAACCATTAAAACTATATTTAAAAAAAACAAAAAAACTTTTAGTCCTAAGTCTTTCAGTGGAAAATCACTCATGTAAGTCAATTTATTTTTTACAGTTATTATATTAGTTTGTTTCTAACACTATTTTAAGGGATCCTCAGTTGTTTACCATGAAAAACTGTTTCGGGAATTTAAAAACAAGACCGTATTTAATTTCATGGCTTCCCAGCAGAGTTGATCAGACCCCACTTTCCTTAAAAGACAAAAACATAAACGTTCCTTATACTAAATCTACGTTTTTTTCCATATAAATGTATATATATATATATATATATATATATATATATATATATTTAATTTAAGAGAAAGAAAGAAGGCTTTAAAGTCGTTTCATTTTCGTGTAACTTCAGTCATTATAGGAAAATAACTGACCACTTCCTATAATAAACTGTTCCGCTAAGTCATTAGCTTATGTCAGCATGAGTGTTTCTAGAAATCGTGTATTTGGTATATTTTATCCGGGAAATCTGACTCTCACTAATAAGTCTTCTAAAGAGAACGTAGCTACATGTTTTACCCACTTTTAACTATCCACTAAAACTGCTACTGAAAGCATTTTTCCTTTTTAGAAGCGACATTCAGTAAACGCACCGCTAAAGTTTAGATTCAGGGAATATAATTCAGTTATTCCGACTGCTCGAACGTATATACTAGTTGTAGTTGCCGGAAGTGCTTATACTTTAAATTTTTTTTTTTTTATACTAATTTTTTTTAGATAGAATTTTGAAACTTAAATTTAAATTAACAATGCCTTTCCATTAGATAGTTTAAATGTTCAAAATTTCTTTTTAAATTGTAAAGGGTCACAAAATATAAAAAATGACTGACTTGTTAGAAAAGAAAGAGAAATGTATTGTGGGGAATTTAATTTTTGTAATTTAATTATTTTTTAAATACAATCATTTTAAAGTTCGGTTTAGTACATTACGCTATGTCATTTTTGACTTCAATAAATAATTGATTTAAAATTAATTAAGAACATAATACGTAAGTGACATAGGGGCGATAAGCACAGATATGCACAGACACGCGAAAAGTGGTCAAACAATTTTATTAATATAGAGCTTAGCGCTCTGCGGACGCATATGTCTATATCTGTTATTTCTCAAGAGGATATCCTCCCAGGCATTACTTTCTTTTTCGGTGACGGTGTAGGGATTACCCCTCCCCTCGTCTCTACTATTGGGGGAAGGAGCTATTGAATTATACATGAAGAATCATTTATTCGTGGTGGAATGCATTGTGTCTAGGTTTGACCTTGTGGGAGGCACTTAAATAGAAGAAATATTCGGCGTTGCATCTTCTTTTCTGGGGGAACGAATTGTATTTATTTTTGTACACATTCGTAGGGGACCGTCGACAAGACCGTGCGTCTAGGTTTTGTTTCCATTTCGAGTGCCCCATTTTGGGGAGTTGATCCCCTTAACATCAAGAACGGGCTTTAAGTCTAACGTTTCCTTCGCGGGGAGGCAAGTAAATAGCAAAGTAATTTCGTATCACTTAGCATAGTATTACATTTTTGACGGGTTTGCTTCTGTTGTTGGCATTGGATTTTCTGGTTATTTCTAGAATTAGTTACTTACAGGATGGACCTAGTTGTAGTTAGCAACATCTGTAAGTGAAATTAGTGCTATGGAACAGACTGGATTCGAACTTGGCACACCCAGATCGTCAGTCCACGACATTATCCACTTCACCACGGCCATATCCCGGCAAGTAAATAATATGATTGAAAAAAAATATTGTAGTTTGCTTGAAGCATTGTTTGTAGTGTATAGATAGGTTTATGGTTTAGAATGCAATGCAATATAAGGTCATAAGCAGCGACTGACTTGAAATTATATATGGCTGAGAAACGAACTTATAATAGACAAAAAGAGAGGATATGTAATAACTTATTTAGCTTGTAATATATTTTTAACGCACCATCAGCACTAAAACATTCGTCACAAAACAAACAAAAAAATTAAACGGTTCAGGTTTAATTTGTCAGAAATTTTTTTATTAAAAAGTTTGTTTTCTTGTACAATCGTGCGGTATGCATTAGTGGAATATAACCCGTACTTTGTTTGTATCTCCGACCCCGATCCTTACAGCCACGCCCATAGGGATCTCTTTTCCTTTGAGTTGCTCAAAAGACGTCCATTAATTGTTTTTGTTCGGGTTCAAAACAAAAGAATAAAGCAGGTAAAATGTCGCCAGTCTTTTCTACGCTGGTTTCATTGTTCCATTTTTTTTTATCACACATCGCAGTTCATGAGAAATCATCAATGATTCTTTAATTTAAAGTAAGTGATTATTTCAAAAGCGACTTCCCATACTTTTTTCTTTTTCCTTTCTTTCTTTTGATAATAGTGTTCGCCTTGGTGTCCCTTTGCTGTGCTACAGTATAATATAATACGGATATCAATAAAGATAACAAAATAAAAACAGAGGTAAACCAGCAAAAAAGAGAAAGAAAGAGATAAAGAAATGTTAGAATCAAAACCTTTAGAAAATATGAGTTGCCACAATCATTCTGTATGTTTCTTAAAAAAAAGATTAAAAGTAAACAGGATTTTATTGTTGTGGCTGTTGTTATTATTATTATTATTATTATGATAATTATTTAAAAAAAAAAAAATTGTACTCACTAGGAGTTCTTTCAAAGGTAACCAGTGATTACTCACAGACAA
>OY744539.1:13157152-13217152 GCA_963556195.1 Sepiola atlantica
AACTTTCAGGAAAATCCATCAATTAGATTAATTTGCCCTTATAAATCAGACATAGGGATTACTAGTAAAACAATCTTAGAAAGAAAATGTCCTTTTCACTGTCGCAATTTTCTGACACTGTAATTAATTGGTTTCTTTAAATTTCATTACCCTTGACATAAAAAAACTACTACAAATCGATATCTCCAATCCTTCTTAATAAAGCACTAATTTTATAAAAAAATAACTCTGCGCTCGCTGATATAGAAATCAATTTAATCTTACCAACTAGAAGATCCATACTTTGCTTTAGCAATAAAAACTGGATTAGGAAAGACACGCGTAACAACTACTTAGTTATGGGAGGCATCTGACTCTTCCTTAGTTACAGATTTGGTCGGCCTTTTCCTCCTACATGAACTCAGGCAAACATTCTAAAAATATCCAGGGGCCTGTATAGAGATGATGCCATTTTTGTTTCCAAAGAAAGACCTAGAAGTTACAACATAACTATTGACAAATTACAAACATTCTTCAATAATTTCGGCCCCTCAATAACCATTCGCCAGGGAAGAAAACATCCAACTTCCTTGACGTTACACTAAACCTAAACTCTGGATCCTACTCCCCCTACCACAAACCCAACCTACCTCTATTCTATGTACATACACATTCATACCACCCTTATTCTATCATAAACTCAATAGCCCCATCCGTATCAAATAGAATTTCTAAGCTATCAGCAAATAAATTAACATTTGACCAGAACTCTAATCTTTATAATAATGCTCTGCTAAACTCGGGCTACTCTGATAAGATAACATATAGACAGGAACACCAAAAACAACCCCTCCATATTAGTACACTAAATATAACGCAAAAGCATAGACATCCTAGAAATAGAACTAATACGAATAATACCACTAATACGAATAATACCACTAATACGAATAATATAGATAATACAAATAACACACAATATAACGAACCTAATACCTCTAGAGAAGTGGACACACAGGTTAAACCTAATATTAAAAATCAACGTACATGTTTAAGGAGGGGAAACGCATATGGTGTAAACTACATACAATAATAATGTTAAAACTAATTCCTTTAAGGAATTCTTAAAAATAATTGAAAATTCGTTGAAATACGCACACATATATAGTACTATCTTAAATAAAAACACCATTAAGATCTCGTACTCCACAATGCTCAGTATACCTCAAACTATAATTAATAACAATGAGAAAATTAAATATGCCCAATCTGACAGTACCCTTTCCCTTCCCACTAACAATTGTAATTGCCATAACCCATCACTATGCCCACTCAATAACAATTGCATAAACAAAGACGTGGTCTATGCATGCACTGTAACCAAATTATCCCAACAGACCTCTGATCTAAAACTTATCACCAAATCTCTATCACTCCAACCCATGCCCCCGTCTAACACCAGAGAATACACCCAAACAATCCCCACAATAGCCTAACATGTACCGACAAAAACAACTTAATTATTGAAAGCATAACTAGCCAAAGGCTCTTCCTCCCAATCAATAAAAAGCAGCATCTCTCCCCACATGTAGTCATTCAATAACAACACCAATAACACAACCACTCTAACAAACATAGTCAAAAATGTTAAATCAAATAATACCCCATCCTCTCTTAAATCGTCAATCCTTATAAAATCAAGGTCCTACACCGCAGGCGCAAAAATGCCATCTTTGTACTTCTGAAGCACTAATGATGCTCACCGCTGCAAGAAAGAAGAATATCGTTAACTCAAGCTATGAGATAATTGCATACTGCCGCTATAAGAGGAAAATTAAATACGCCCAATTTATAACCCCAATAGACAGCCACCACCACCCCCACCTAACCCATAAATCGATCCAATCTAATATTATTGACCCTCCGTGAGTTATAGTCCAAAACGTCTCTATTGTTCCCCATGTAATCACAAAAAAAACTGAGATTTGTAAAACTCATTATTCCAAGTTATTCAACCCCCACCTTTACTTTTATCTAATCTTAAATTATTATATATTCCCATTAAACTTCTCACTCGCCTGATTGACACTAGGTCGGAGCGTCCTTCTGCCTATGTATATGTATGTACCTCCAAGCATTTACTTGGATATATGTTCGGTGGGGGTGAGTATGTATGTACATATATATACGTACGTGGGTGTATTTCGATGTGTGTGTGTGCGCGTGTGTGGCTATATATGCATATGTATTTGGATGTATATATGTATATAGGAATGTGTGTATGTGTGTGTATATACGTATGTGCCTTTAGTCAGAGAATATGTGAAGTGGTACCTCCATATGTATGTGTCTGGCTGCATGCGTGTGTGATGTGTATATCAATACTCACCCATCAATCAAACATTTATATCGTTGATACATAGATCCAATATTACAGCGACCATAGTCTGGCTTTATTACTCCGCAGAAGATTTAATTTTAAAACCTACCCCAAACGTGAACTGGAATTAACAGACCCACAAACTAATTTATTTTTAAAATAATAACAATAGCCACCGCTCTCAACAACGCTGACCACATGTCAAGCACTTAATTTCATCACACTCCCTTCATATCATTTAAATCTACTCCCCCACCACCTCTCTAAACTTATTTACCCCGCAAAATATAAGCAACTCCTTCCCCCCCCCCACAAACATTTCACAATTTGACGCCGACTACCCCAACTTTTTCTTCCCCTACCCCAACCGTCTCTTCTCTGGCTATTTACAAAGAAAATGTTAGAGGAAATGTATATATGGTTTAGTAAATAAATATATATATATATATATATATATATATATATATATACTTGAACACGCAAATCCAATATGGTAGCTAAACCGTGTTACAATAATAGATAAGCGCCAAGGGGTAGTTGATATGACCTTTTCTTTTCTCAAGGTTTCCACATTCGACGAAATCAATTAATATAAGATCTATTTTTATTAACTATTGTGCGTGCATCGTTAAACTGTTTCCCCTGAGTAACATCGAATACGAAAAAAAAATGACAACTTTTATTTGGGTTATTTTTAATTCATCCAAATGTTGATGGAAACCGAAAACAAACACACGATAAAAGTTGGAAACATATATTCAAGAAAAAGAAGAAGAAAAGAAAAATACAAGAAATATGTTTACTTACATATCTACATGTTAAAGTGTTAAAAAGATGAGCACTGGAAGTAAATGAAATCAAGGAATGAAGAAAGGAAGGAAAGAAGTGTAAAATAAAGAAAAATGGAAGAAGGAGTAAATAAACATATTAGAAGGATAGGGAGAGAGAAGATATATTAATATAACTGGCTACTATATAAATAAAAGATTAAACAATCTATAGTGAATACGCTTGAAGGCATTCAAGGTACAGCAGAAGAAAACATTGGAATGGGAAGTTGAAAGTTACGGAAGTTCGATGTGCGGAATCAGATAGGAGGTTAATGTCAAATATATATCTGCAGGGTAAAAAATGGCAAGCGTAAGAAATTAATGCCCTGTTTGATATTGTGTTTAGAGAAACCTTCTAGCATGTTTGTAACAAAGATCAATAGATGTGAAAGAACTCTTTATTTTGGTACTTTCCTGACAGCGAATAAAGAAACTCTTAATTTTTTATAGGGTCGTTTTAAATGTGTTTTACCTTACCGACAACTTCATTATATATCACAAAAAAAGAAAAAATATACACTTGATGGTATTTAAGGGAAATCGGAAACAAACATATCGATGGAAGGCTGGAGGTTACGAAAGTTCGATGCGCTAAATCAGACAGGAGGGCAACGACGAATATATGTCTGCAAGGTGAGACAATGGCGGGCGACAGAATATGCATTTTTAACAGTAGTTCGCTGCTGTTATTAAGATATTTTCTACTTTGATAGAGTCTTCTAACTGCCTACTTGCTTAAGGAATGTTCTTCCTTCAGTTGCACCGAAAGTACCAACATGCATGAATTTAAATAGATTGTGAATAAACCTCTTGCTGCCCGAAACCCTTAACACAGTATCCCTTTACGTTTCAGTGACAATATGCCTTGTTTGAGGTCAATGAAAATAAGAAGATGAAGAATTTAGAGATATCAGCACTGCGGTTCAGGGATAGACGTATGACCACACCAGTAAAACTGAAAACCAGACAACTCTTACTGGCCCGTTTGGTATTGCTCTTTTTTCAACCTGCTTATAAGAAAGACCAGGAATTGTGTACTAACTCTATATACTGGGACTTGTTTGACAGCGAATAAAGAACCTGTTAAATATTTTATAGGGTATTTTTTACTTTTTTCTCTAACCGACAACCTGCCTGTATAAAAGGAGTAAGAAAGAATATACAGCCAATTAATGAAACTAACGTTACAATAGAAAAAATAGAAGATAGCAAACAAACAAAGGATGTGTTTTAAAGCGAAGGAATTGTTACGTCTGATACTATCCGTTTTATCAGTTTAATTATAGACGAAAAATAATCAATGGACGAAATATGAATTTTAACATATTTATTAAACACATTTGCAGGTCGAATGATAATTTAGAAGCAGCTGATGCGAAATGATTATGTTAGTCTTTGTTGGAGACACGTTTTGTTTACCTCTGACTGTCATGGCCGACCTCACACCAAGGGAAGATAACTCTATCTAAATATTATTTTTAAGCTAAGGTCCTAACAAGAATAAAAAGAAAGAACAAAAAATAAAATTAATGAGGGGAAAAAAAGAAAGAATAAATGCTAGAAAAATATACTAAAATAAGGGAGAAGAAGACAACATGTTAAGGATAGAGGAACACTGAATAAAAAATAGAGATGAAGAAGGAGATAAACGGACAAAAAGGAATGAAAATAATCGAAGATACAAAGATAAGGAGGATGGATTATAACTGATGAAATAACCGATGAAGAAAAGAATGAAATAAAAGAAAAGAAACGCAAAGAAGAAGAGCATTTAAGAAAGAGTGAAAGAACGAAGGAGAGAATGAAAATTGAAGATACTAAGGAAAAGAAAAGTAGGATGAAACTATATAATGAATTGATAGAAAAACAAGAAAGCGAACATATGAAGAACAATAAGAATAAAGGAAAAATTAAAGAACGAATGAGACAATTGAAGAAAATATAAACTAACACAATAGAAAATAGGAATCAAAGAAACAGGGACCACTCGAAGACTTAAGTAAAAACTCAGGTTGTGTCTTTCGATCGTAGGCGTGTCCCTTTTTTCTTGAGATTCTCATGGATGGCTCTGCTCTTGTGGAGACATTTACTCTGACACTTCCTGGTATTTGATTCTTATCACATCATTCTTGGAGTTCATACATTAGATCCATTGTTCTTTCTGCTTCTCGTAAAGTCGGTTCTCTCTATCGCTCCAAACAATTGCTCACACCTGAGGCTATTCTGTATCTCTACAAATCTACAATCTAACCATGTATCAAGTACTGTTGTCATATTTGGGCTGGTTAATCTCTGTCCCATTTGTGGGTTCTTGATAAGGTGCAGACAAGTGTCTGTAATTTGATTGGTCACACCCTTCTCTTCCCCCCTCGCTCTCACAGACGTGATGTTGCTAGTCTCAGTCTTTTCTATAAATACTATTATGGCATGTGTTATTCAGCATTATGTGATATATTCCCCGCTTCTTTTGTTCCACCTCGTTTTACTCATTGGTCTAGTGGTCTCTATGAATTCGCTGTTTTTATACCGCATTGTAATACAACTTCTTATTCCTGTAGCTTCTTTCCAAGTACAGCGAGGTTGTGGAACTCTCCTCCTGCTGATTGTTTTCCTCCTACATATAACCCTGGTCTTTTGAAGACTATGGGCTATTGTTAGCTCATTACATCAAGTGGCTTCATACTTTGTCAGGGTCGATTTCAATAAAACAAGAAGGGTTAAATAGATTTTCAGTTGATGATAATCGCACTGCCAGGAGAGAATTGGAAACAGTTGATGGAATTGGCAGAAGATTTGTTAATATTAGCCTTAAAGACTACTATGTTGTAGTCGGCTGGGAAACAGCCTTGCAGTATTTTGTTTCACAGATAAGTTGTTATGGAAAAAAAGCTTTCTTCATAGAAGTTTTGTTTGGTATTTTTTTTTACAAAGAGAGAAAAAGAGAAAAGACATTTTTTTGTTATTGTTCTAGCTAAGCGAGTTCTTGTTGCGAATATTTTACAAGAGGGAAATCAATTGGAGCTCAATCAAACACTTATCATTAACATAAAGATACAGTAGAGAAAGGATTGCAACACAATAATTATGCTACTGTTGCATTACCCGTTCTTTCAGGGTACCCGGTAAGATTCAACAAGAATGACAAAGAACAGAACGTATATGGAAATACTTTGGTTTTCTTTATTTCCCATCACAGGATAGTTTACGCCGGCTACGCACACACATATAAAACAATTGTTGACATACTTTTGTCTCATGAAAGTCTTTTTCTTGCTGAGGTCACAGACTTGGTTTCCGCTAAAAACTCGTTCATATATACATTCGATTGGAAAGCAATTTGCTCTGCATTGTCTATCCGAACGTGAACTGAAGCAATTGTTCAACAAGCCCTTCCAATTGTCTGTTTGATGAAATACAAGTTAGTGATTCCTTCACGGTACCAACTTGCTTATCAGTCGTATTTTTAGTCAGCGGACACGAACACCTAACAGCAAGACGGGTTTGGCCAATAATGCTTCATCGGTGCCATAAACATCGGTAAACTCCCATTCTTCCGGTACTTCGATACTCCGATCATCAAGCGCTCAGGCTCTTCGCGTTTCTTAAATCGCCGCCTTTCAAGTCTCGCTTGCCCTGCGGAACCTTCTTCTTTTTTAACAGTTATCAAGTCGCTTTCTTTCTTTCCTGACGCCCCAACCACAGTGGACTCGTCCATGATTCATTTTTGACACTCTTCATCATCTTGCACAACTAATCTCTGTACAAAAATCAGATCACTATCGTATGTTATCAATTACTTTAAAAACTGATGACACGTGCGTGATATTGATGCCTTATCATCTCAAAATGAAAAAAAGAGAGACGTTTCCTTAACTTAATTGTAAATAAAGAATCGCTTTTCATCGTGAAGAACAGCTTTAATTAAATCATCAAATCTTCGACTGTTAATAAACGTCGCTGGAAACTTCGCCATCGGCCTTCATTACGAATCGCAGTTAAGTTTTTATATCTTATCTTTGAAAATACCTTTGAGTGTCAGACTTTCTATGACGACCAGATATCTTTAAAGATCCGTCGATAACAGCCAAAAGCGGTTTACTTTACCAAAGAAACACACTGCTGCGTTCGAATGTCTAAAAGAGACATTTTCCATATTCGATAATTCTTCTCGGGAATAAAACACAGACAATGAAAGTTGTTATCGCACAACTGTTTATTCGAGCAGAGTCGACGTTACAATTATCGATGTCTCCAATAGTAATATAGGTCTAATGATAGAATACTGCTGCCACATCTGGGGAGGTGCCACACAGAGCACTCTATCTTGCCTACAATCCCGACTTCGAAATCTAGTGGTGGATTATATCTTCTCTTCCCTACAACCCCTTCCTCACATAAAATACGTAACTAGTCTCTTTCTACTCATTGCTCGACTGAGCTTCAGTCTTTGCTGCCTCCTTATAAGATATTCACAGTAAAAATTCTTTTCTCCACCATGACGAAAACAAGTCTTTTATTTCTCCCTTGCGTGGATTTTTTAAGGGTTTCCCTGATGTGGAACATATTGCCCCGATACTGCTTCCCTGCTAATTACAACTCGGTCGTTTTCAAATCTAATGTCAACAAATCCCTGTGATGGGCCGCTACGCAAGTAATACAATGTAGTTCATAACATTGAGCAATGCTAGTACTAGGTTTCAAAGCCAACAAAGAGGACCTATTGTTGGCCCTATATGCTGGACTCTCTTCAGCCTTTTTCTCCTACGATGCGTCAATTTCTCTACGATATATCTATCTTCAATTTTATTTTTGTTATTTTGTAAAAAGATTTTATCTCATTTTTTTTTAATTTATAAAATGTAATATTTTTATCCTTAATAAAAACCCATCAGGTCTGTTGAGAAATTGTCTCCCTTTGATTGTGCAATTTATATGTAAATTAAGTTTTAAACGCATGACGAAGTCTGTTTATTTTCATTATGGCGGAGTAGTATTCCCCTAACTTATCGTAGATTTATTGACACCTAATATGTATTAAAAATTTTAATTTTTACCCTTTTTTCCCCTTTTTCGAGCCGAGGAGGGGGTAATTTTTTTTTTTAAATGTTTTGCTTTTACATTTTTGTTTTCCGGAATTTTTTTCCATTTTGTTGTTTAGATTTAAATTTTAAATCTCTCGGGCGTTCGGAAATCACACGACCTGGATTCACAGAGCAAAGAATAAGACGGAAAGTACGGACGTCGAGGCACTTTTAGCGTGGTTCCTACTCTAAGGAAGCACCGAATTTTGTGAAGTGACTTGGTATTCAATAAATGTCTCAGAAACGTTCGTAACCAACAACTTTTGTTGATGTTGGTTTTCTGGAACTTATATACTCTAAAAATTATGTAATAAGTTATATTTATCTTTTATTTGTAGTAGCTCTGGTTGACCCAAGTCTTAACCATTGAGCTGGTTTCTAGGTCTGCAGTATTTGTGAATATCAGAGGGGCTGTGTTTGATTTGACCCGTATCCCATGTAAGTCAAGCGTATATTAGAGTGATATTGTTAAAAGATACTCGTGTGTTTTATAGAAAATGTTCGTATTCATATTAGCAGCAAATATTTATATATGAGCGAAAAATGAAAAATCGGCAAAGAAATCTTTATCTTCCATCCCCGTGGATAATTATCATTGAGTTTTATTCATACAGAATTTGTATACGTTAAATATATTAAACAACAACGTTTATGTGAAAACTGTATTGCCAGATTTGAAATTGTGGCAAGAAAGGCAGGCAATTCAAGCTGAAAATTCGAGATTTGGCTTATTGTCAGCAGGTACCGAATGCTTAATATTGTTATGAGTTCCTGTGGACGAATATATCTATATATTTATTAGCCTCTCTCTCTCTCTCTCTCTCTGTCTCTGTCTGTCTGTCTGTCTGTCTGTCTGTCTCTCTCTCTCTCTCTCTCTCTCTATATATATATATATATATATATAGGTATATATATATATACAGAGAGAGAGAGATAAGCATATATATAAGGATGCTAAAAGCTGCAATTAAAAACATGACTGCAGATGAAAATCTCCGAGTATCATCAAACAGTTAATATAATTGTAGAGTTTGACTGAAAAATAAAACGTTTTTTCAAACATATATATATATATATATATATATATATATATATATATATATATATATATATATATATATATGCATATATGCATATATATATATTGATTGGTTGAATTTCACTGACCAAAGAAAAATCGTCAGTTCACAATCATAATTTTTTTTTTATTTCGGCGAAAATACTTATAATTTTCCAGTCTCCGTTTAAAAACCATTTATAAAAACATTTTTAAAAATTGAAAATGTCGGTCTGAAAATCATCTCCGATGTATGTGGGAATCTTTTTATCAGATTATCTTCTTTAATGTAGCTTTTGCGTGCTTTAGTCTTTCAGTTTATTTTCACGTTTCTTTTTTTTATATTTCTTCTTTTTTGTTTTAGACCAGTGGTCTTGTTTTTTTATCAAATAAAAGTCTTTGATGAACAGCCCGTGAAAACTAACAATAATCTATCGGTTAAAGGTTGTGAAACTTTCGTAGGATGAAACAACTTATAAGCGTTAGCTGAAATAAAATTAAAAAAATTATAATTGTAGACTGACATTGTTTCTTTGGAAAGTGGAATGCAACCAATCACTATATATGTTTTGAAGCCGGATGCATAACTACATTGAGCTTGTAATCTGAAACAATTTGAGTAATATAAGAAGGGATATATACTTTGAAAATATATGTTATTTATATAAACCAAGAAATATATATATGTATATATATGTATATATGTATATATGTATATATATATATACATATACATATATATATATACACCTATATATATATATATATATATATATATATATATATATATATATATATATATATATACATGATATTTTGTTTCTGTTAGTACTGGCGATAATAACAGCGTTTGTATTTTTCCCACTTCCTAAGCTGTAAAGAATGATGCGAAAGATTGTATAATAAGACGTTTTTTATTCATATATATATATATGTATTTTTATTTATTTTCTATGTACATCTTTATGTACGTAAACAATTAATAGAATATATACATATATATATATATATAGGATATTAGTAAAGTCTCATTCCTTACGGGTAAATGATATTTTTTATGTAATTAAATTAAATACAAAACTGATTATGAAGGCCAGAGTTTGGTTCTAATTGAATTAGAATACTTGATCATGTGTAATGGGATCTTCGTTCAGCAAACCTTAAGCGACGTTGAGCCTGGGTGTCCGTTTGGGAATAGCAGGTTCTATATGTAGGAGGACGCCGATTACCCCATGCAAGAACTATAAAAGTAAACGTTGTCATCTCCTCTGACCGGGATATACATGCGACTGGAGGCCGCTTGTGGATTCCATATTTCCTATAAACTTTCTTCTTCTTTGTCTAGTTTGAACGTCGCTTTTTTTAAAAAGAAAGTCTAGTAAACAAAGATCGTATGTTAAAGTCATACACAGAATAAGGTTTTAATTTATCAAAATTGAAGCCAATGTGGATTTACTGCCCCAAATTCACGAAGGTTTTGCGAAACGCATAAATATTTGCATTGGAAATGACACTATTCTGTCTCAGCGATGCGTTTGTTTAATAGAAACGTGCAGACGTTATACAGCTAGTATAAAGTCTTGTCAACACTCAAGACTCTGATGCATGGTATATTTTAAACATGTTTATTTATCATCGACAAAGAGTTTATCCTAGTTGTCTAACGTTTTCACGTTTCTATGAAATAAAGGCATCCCGGAGACATCATAGAAAATGGCGATGCTTAAAATGTTAGGATATTTAAAGAGATAGAAAAAACTCTTATCAAAGAAGTAGCCAAATAGATCGGGAACAACGCACCGGACGAATCACGCCAGTGACGAGCTATAAGGAATTCCTTAAGAAAAAAAGGTCCGCCAAAGGGAAATAAATGCTATGGATATATCTTATGCTCGACAGAACGGATAGAAATCCTATTTAAGATGGCATTATACTCCTAATGTGTTTTTACCTATTCGTCCAGACATTACGAACACCCTGTATATATATATATATATATATATATATATATATATATATATATATATATATATATATATATATATATATATATATATATATATATATATATAACGTGATGTTTGTATATGTATTCAGGATGTTTTGAATTTTTATTTTAGTTTGATTTTCAAGGTCAGATTCAATTCAATTTACTCAATAATTCTATTACTTATCTTTTTGGATTGAAATCAGCTTTCGGGTGAATGTTATCGTTTATATTTAAGAACAATTGTTTTTCCGGGTAATATGAAGAAGGAAATTGAGCTTTTCTTTTCGAGGCATTTTCAAATTTAGATTTAGGAATTTTCCTTCCGCTGAAGGAGATAAGGTTTTTCTGATGGGAAATTTCAAAAATTAATTAAAAGGAATTTTTCAGGTGTTTAATCTCCCGGACGTAACAACGAGTTATTCATAATTATTCACTCCGAATACATTCCCCTATTAAATAAAAAGAGGTCAATGACTTTAACCGGTTCTATTTACTTACCTCCCCACGAAGGAACGTATAGTAGAAATGTGGGGGAAAAGTCTAAATCTCTAGAACGGGACACTAAAACTGGGTAGAAAAATGACCTCGGCATTCTTACTCAAGTGATGGCGCCTTATAGTGGTAGTGGGTTGTGGAGTAAATTCCTATTAATCAGCATGATACAATTTTATTGACCGGTTTAACTCTGCTGTTGGCTTTCTTGCAGGATGGACCACGTAATGGTTGCCAACATCCCTAAGTAGAAAGTGATACTGTTGTGAGGAAGGATACTGTTCGAACGAACACCAAAAAGCGAGTGGCTTGAATAACCTCCATCTTACTTTAGCTGGTTCGTTTGGATACGCTCTCCCCTTCACTTTAGAAATCAAGTACGAGTTTTCACATGTTGTCGCTGAGTCAGAATCTCAGGCCAATAAGAATAAGCTCTGCTCTATTTAAACCCTAATTATAGTAAGCCTGTGTGAAGTGACAAAACCCCAATAAAAAACTGAGAACTGAACTGACAAAAGGAGGAATATAAGTCGGCAGACATCGGAAAATCGCCTGTGTTCGGAGGAGGTGAAACGAAAAAGAAACGTATTCGAGGCAACAGAGTGAGTAACGTGGGCACATTACTTTGTGTTAACTTTACTATTAAGGGGGTGTAACTTCGAAAACGCGCATACCTCTCCCCCAAAATGTGTGTGCATGTGTGTGCATGTGTGTTTCCACCACCAGCACTGTCGTAGGAGTGAAATTGCCAGCTATGATGATGGGCCCTTCGTAAACAAATAGAGCACATTCAGTGTCTAATAATGTATATAAACATTATTAGACACTAAATGTGCTCTGTTTGTTTACGAAGGGCCCATCATCATAGCTGGCAATTTCACTTCTACGACAGTGCTGGTGGTGGAAACAGTAAGATTTCCTTTCCTCGTTGCTTGTGTTGATAGCACATCTCATAGTATCTCCGACTGTCGTAAATACGACCGGTTCAATTTCAGCTTGAAGCACTTCCCCGTTTAGCTAAACCGAAAGACTATGATACTGCGAAACTGCCTGTAAATTAAATATTAACAAAATGTCAGAAGAACAAAAACAATTGCTACTCACTCACACGCACTAACAGAACAAGGTAAACCGCCGGCCATGGTACTATGGAAACGACTGGATTCGAACTTTGAACACCCGGGTCGTCAGTCCGTGTCGTTATCCACGTCATATCTACTATATGTTTAAAAAATTGCGAATCATGACTCATGATGATGATTTCTTAATCTAATATTGTACCAGAATTTGTATTATTTGGACTATTTGAGCTACTGTTCTGATCTTGAGTGCTATTTTCACAACGGTTCAGTCAATGTTACCTGTAAAATTCTGTAGGTGTATTCTGTCGAACTCGGGAAGGTACAGAATTTCGAACGGAAACCTTAATTTAATCAACAAGGGCAGCCTGCTATCGTCCCGTCAGCCATAACCGTCTTAAAGTCTTAAAAATTCGCAATTGGAAAGTGAACCTTCAACTCCGAGAAACGTGTCACTTAGAGCTAAATTGTTTACTTAGTACCCGATCCGTTACGCCACGGGTCCTTGAGGAATAATCCAAATGATACAAATTGTCAATTCCCATCTCAAAAATTAAAAATTTTAAGTCCGAGAATTTATCATCGATTTTCGTTGGAACGCTTGATGACATTTTGAAACATGATTAATCGCTGTGTTTTCCTCTGTGCAATAATTATTCTCACAAGAAAACAGAAGCCGCTATTGACAGGTGAAACTGTTATTGTTTGAAAGACGTGCAAAAAGCAATGAAAATACGGAACGTAAGGATAAAAAAAAGGTCTCAAACCAACGGGGATAATCGCCAGACCCATTCCACACTAACCAGTAAGAACATTTTAAAAAAATATATTAAAATCTATGTTCTTTTATCGATGTTTCAATAGAAATTAGCCATTTTATTTCGATAAATATCGTTCTAATTTCTAAAATGTAATTATTTAACATGTTGAATTTTTTGACATGTAATAAACCCAACCCATGCAAAATGTAAAGCTTTTATTTACTCACCATCAAACAAGGCTTATTGCTACTAAAGCGTACGCAGCTACTGTGATAGGGGCCAGGTTTATGGAGCCCTTGTTATGAGTTTGGCAGCAAGATGTTTGTTAACATTACGTTTAAATTAAGTTTCATGTTTCTTTTGATAGAGTGGATTTGGACAATCTGTATCTGAGAAAGCACACCGGAAAATAAGTGTAGAGTCTCATTCTATACGCGACACGGAAATATGGAGGTTAATCAGAAATATCGTTGGTTATTAAATGTAGAGTGGTCCAGGAACACCAAAAGATACATTTAAATCCCTTAGCACTAACATAATAGCTCTAGCTTATATAATAATGTGATATCGAGCTTATTTCTTTTATAAAGGTCGGAAAACAAAATTCCTATAGATAACTCCAAGTTAGTAGTTGGTACTTGGAGACAATCACCTGAATTTCATATATACCATAGTATAAGCTATCCAATTCTTATACTACTTTTAAAACAAAACTAGTAAAAATTATATATTTGTTTACACAATTTAGATAATACTTATTTGTTTATCTGTTTGCTATTAACATCTTAGTCAATACTGAATACGTTTGCTAGATATATCAGCCCATTTTATGTATTATATGTATACATGTTAGTATTAATCTACAAAGTCCGTTTCTGAAAGAGAAAAATAACTAGCCACCCGTGATTACACACAGAAATAAAACCGAGACTTTCGACCCGGTACATAACGGATAAAAAAGAAAGGAATCTAGGATTGTTGAATAGTTTATTACGAATGAGGAAATTGCATTGGATATAAATGGCGTTCCATTTGTAAGATAGACGTTTTCTGCGGCGTGAATACTAATAACACATTCAACCATTGCCAGTATATCTGAAGTGGTTCAGATAGGCTGGCAATTATTGATTGAAAGTAGTTTTTGGGAAACTTCTTAGACATGCTTATCCGTTAGAAATATTATCTTGGGATTGAAAACGAATAGGACGGTAAATATACGGTAAAGTAAAAAAAAGTGAGGCGTTAACATTAATAAAAATGTGCTCAATCAGAAAGTTTAATGTAAATCTGATAAAATTAATATATATTTAATCACATTCTTAGATTATTCCGTTTGGTGTTATCTTTTTTACGACCCCCTCCTTTAACGAGGTCACAATTTATAAAGATCAAGAGCCACTCGAAGACTCGGGTTAATAAGACGGGAATGAATGGCATCCGAAAGATCACGTACACTATACAATTATTAACATTGATCAATGGTATGAACAGCGTTTGATTACTTTTGGTAGGGCCATGATAGTTGAAGTTAGATTTTCAGACGAAAAAGCTGTAAGCAGCAAGGAAGCAGTCCTGTGGCAATGTGCTGTACAGGTGGGAATCCCTTACAAAGAAGTTTATAAATGTAATGCCGCGACACAATTATATGTTATCTACATAAAAATACACTAAAGCAAGTCGATGTTCGTATGTTATCACCCTCGACATATTTTTAAAGTACAGGATCGCCCGATCACAAAAAAGAACGTACTTTTTTAATTCTATTATGTTGAACGTGAAACTCCGACTAAAATAAACTTTCTTGGCCTTCGTAAACAGACAACTCGCTGCGCAGATCCCAATTTAGGGTGACCCCCATCAACCTTCTCCCCTTTTCTTTTTTCCCAGTAGCCCTTTACGTCTACAGTGGCGACATGCCTTGTTTGGGGTGAACTATGTTAAAAAAAACCCAAAAGAACCCATCGGTGTTTTATTGATAGTAAAAACAATAAAAAGCAGTATATATATATATATATATATATATATATATATATATATATATATATATATATATATATATATATAGGTGTGTGTGTGTGTGTGTGAAAAATGACAAACGGAAAACAAGTTAAAGTACAGGAGAAAAACAAAAACAAGAGATTTTGACCGGTTTCGTTCTGTTGGAGAACGTCTTCAGAAATGAAGATATGGAAATATTTTTATTTTGAAGGCACATATATCGGATGAGGGAAGGATAATCTGATTGGACCATATAAGAATACATTAAGTGAGGTTGAAATATGACGGGTGGGTGACACATTCTTCTATGTTTCTTATTCTTCTGTTTATATATTTATTTATTTCCTTTCTCTTTTTTACTTTTACACTAAATGAGCATGCAATTGATACACTGGATGCTAGAACCCAAAGATTAATCAGAATGAATTAGGGATAGGTCTGCTAGTTTATCACACATTAGGTTTCTAAAGAGCAAATAAAAAATCATAAACCGACAGTCTATATACATGTATATATATGAATGTACATATATATACATATACATGTATACATGGGGTTAGGTATATGATAATTCATGAAAATGAAATGCCGTGGTGGACAAAACGTGTGAAAAAATGAAACAAACGGAAAAACAGGTAAAAGAGTAGGAGAAAACAAAAATATATATAGATTTAAAAAAAAATATATTTATATATATATATATGTGTGTGTGTGTGTGTATATATATGCGTGTGTGTTTGCGTATGCGCGTGTACATGTGTTTGTTGATTATGTACTTTGTATAAGGCTGATTTATATATTTGTTTTTATCTGTTGAATCTCACAATTACTAAAGTCCGAAAAAAATCAAACCACTCCAAAAATCAATATGGACGCTTCGTAATTTCAGTTTCTGCGAGTTAGAGGAACTCTGAAATCGATGTATTTATTTATTTTTAAAGTTTTTCACAATTTAAGGAAAACAATTCTCTTAATTGCGAACAATTTTTTCATACAGGCATTCGTATTTTTAGAGGATTTAAAGCAATCACTGATGTTTTTTTTAAAGTTGCGTCCAATCGATCTGTGCGTTTAAATAAACACCTGGCAGTCAAACAACATTTTATGTACACTTAAGCATGACAAACCGACAATTAAACTTTTTAAAACTTAAGCGTGACAGACCAAAGAAAATGTTATGTAAAACTTAAATTGCACAGACCAAGGAAAATGTTAAGTACAACTTAAATGTGACAGACAAAAAGAAATGTTATGTAAAACTAAAATGTGACAGACCAAATAAAATGTTATGTAAAACCTAAATGTAGCAGACCAAATAACATGTCACGTAAAACCTTAATGTGACATACCAAATAAAATGTTATGTAAATTCAAATGTGACAGACCAAAGAAAATTGTATGTACTACTTAAATGTGACAGACCAAATTAAAATTAATATAAAAATGTAATGTGATAGACCAACGAAAATGTTTTGTAAAACGAAAGACTCACATACGAACACTAAATTTATTTAAAACTTAAGCGTAGCAGACCAACGAATATTTATCCAAAAATGAATCCTGACAGATCAACGAAAATGTTATATAAAACCTAAGCCTGACAGACCGATAATAGACCTATTGCAGATTGAAGAAATGATTCTTTAAATTAAAACTTAATAAATTAAAGAAAATGCTCTATCAAATTAAAGATTTACAGACCAATTGAGATGCTAGTTAAAACTTAATCGTGACAGACCGACAGACGTACAAAAAAGCACTTATCGATGTTTGGACACATGTTATATTTTATGCGTCCATTTACTCTATGCGGTTAATGCTGAAAATGCTATTTCTACCTGCAGCGTGTCAGACTGACCGCTCGACAGACAAAACCTCGCATTTCAAACTATATACCATCAAATTTAATAGCCTATAACAACTCATTCTGAATATTACAGCGATTTATTTTTCATCGCTAAAAGTTGTGTTTTTTACTTGGTGTCGTTTTAGTTTATTTTAGGCTCAATGTTTCTTTTTCATTTTTATTACAACTTTTTCAAAACTCGTATAAATGATTGTTAGAAAATTGTTACGAATTTTTTTTTTGTTTTTCAAATAATCGTCCGATTTAATATTTTCAAATCTGTTTTCGAATCTGTCGAAATAATAATGTAAAATATTTTAAAAAGTTAATAAAACAAACGTAGTCAAATGCTAGAAGCGTATGGATGCTATTCAAGCAAGTGTGACATGTCGATACAAATACTCAGGTCCGCCTTACTTAGATAAATTGGTGACGCAATATCCTAACATGTATCTTTTATTCTAACCCTTTAGCTTCTATGCTTCGGATTTCTTTTAGCTAAGGATTGATAATTGGTATCATTTGAATGATCCAGACTACAATTTTCATCATTGATATTATTCTCACAACGTTTGGCCGATGAAGCTTCTAACCTAATTCAGGTCCCTCCTATCGAACATGGACGCGTGGCACAACGGATGAAAGTGTTAAATACAAGTAGTTATAAGTAACCGTCCTCTTGAGGTGGAGGGGTTCAATCCTTTTTATAGGGTATACTAACTAAGAATCAAATAAACATTACTCAATATTTGTGGCTAGGAGTAGGGTGTGGTATCTGTTCTGGTGCTGCCCATCATCTTTTCTGTACTTGTTAGGTACGGTCTTTTTACGCTAAAGTAATTTTAATTTTTTTCCAAATCCAGAATGCCCCTATTTTGGGGGAGCTAAATATTCCCTATATAAAACACCAAGCTTGTTTCTAACTTTGTCCTTGTAAGGAAGCAAGTAAATTGAGGCTTCTACCCAGTTATGGCTGACAGAACGAAAACAATCTATTTCTATGAATTAAATAAAGTGTTCAGTTCGTAATTTCCGCAGAGATTCTCGAGTTTGCCAAAATTCAACTGAAGAATGTCGAAGGTTACATCGGTCGAAACGTCGGGCGAACAATACCCTAGATTAGAAAAGTAGCCCGAATGATACAAATGATACAACGTTTAACTTCTACTTGGATATTAAATATTCTTGCTTGAACTAATCTAACGTGGAATTTTCCATTTTTAGCTTTTTAAAAATATTCGCCTTTTAATATTGCTACATTTCAAGCTTAACAATATTGATACACGGACAGACAGACTGGCCGTCAAAAAGAGACTCTTATAGAAGTGCTTTTGCCCATTTGAAAATAAAACGTTTTTCCAAGAAAGTTTTATTAGCAAAAAAAAACAATTATGATGGCTTCCCAAATCCTCATCACTTTAAAAAAAAGTGATTTCACTGTTATTTTTTGCGGAAGAACACCGTCAACTCTAAACGTGGTTATTTAAATCTGATCTGACTTAGACGCAATTCTGGCCTACATCATCATTGTTGTCATCGACGTATGTCTTTGGAAGTTTTTCTCTGTTGGTCCTGCGGTCTGTCACGTTTGTGGTGTTAAATAGCCTTTCTTTGCTGTGTCACGCTTAACAACATCTATTTATACATGATGATCCATACAGTCAAAATAATGGCTATATTTGTAGATAATGCGTTGTCCGATGGTCCAGTTTTACGGGGAAATCTCGAATTTGTATGGCATCCTGATCGATAAGATTATCATAGAATCACGCCTGGGCTCACAGTGATTAAAACTCTGAGCCAGTGGTGTAGGTAGGCGACTGAATCTATAAGTACGAACGCCACCCAGATGCACGTGTTGACATCATTCATCGGTATATTAGCCAATGAATTTATAAGTATTTACGCCATGGACACGTACGTATTGACATCATTCAGCGGTATGGATTTTCACCTCATTCCGTGGTTTACAGCTGAAACGCAACTCCAATGATCTAATAACAAGAAGTTCCCATTGAAACAATTCAATTAGCTTTTGCTGTCAGATGAGGAAACCAGATAACTTCGCCTAGGGCGACAAAAACCCAGCTAGCTCCAGAAAGTAATGAAAACAACGGAGCAACGCATCATATTACGTAACTCCACAAAAAAACTTAATTCCTTTAATTCCTTACGAAAGAATAAGAAATGCAGAAAACTATAAAATCAACATCGACATTTAATTAAGATGAATAAAATGATTTTAAATACCTTTAAAAACGATTAAGATTAAGCTTTCTTGCTCTTCGGAATAAGTTGCTTAACTTGTACGCTAATTTAATACAAGCAGAGCCACGCGGCGTTACCCGGGTTTTAAATTTTGACATTTGAATATTATTTGGCATAATGGTTGAAGTGTTAGCTAATGGGCCGGGAAACCGGGGTTCAATCCTGGATCGAGTCATATAAAAACTTACAAAATAGCATTTGATGCAGTGAATATCAAGAGTAAATCAAGTGATCCTGGGAAAGGAGTGACACAGTCTCCTACATCTCGGTGTGGTAGTCAATGAAAAGGTGACCTTCGAGTCTCCGTCGACTACTTTTTCTAAAATATAAATTCGGTTTGATTAGATTAAGCTCCTATTTACGGAACATCGTTCCCTTTTTTACGATTATTTCTTAATTCATCCGGTTTATTATAAACATGGTTGACATTTTTAACCTGATTAAACCATTAGTTTAAAACATATATTAATATATTAAAGAAAAGTCAAATTGTTTATTGGATTTAGGTTTTAGAAATCTTTCTTTAATTACCAGTTAAAAGAAAAATATACAAATATTTCTACCTTTACAAAATACAAGTAATTAATGTCAATGTCTCGATTAAGCCCCATCTCATTTTGTTTCTATAATAAAGTAGTTGACCCTAAACATTGAGAATCTATTTCTATAATCAATATAATTTCCTCCTTTATTAGTTTAGTCACTTTTCTTATACACAACAGAGGCCAGACCTTGTAGTGTGGCGTGACGAAAAGAAGGTTGGAATTATGTTTAAACTGACTGTACCCTGGGAGGATAACTTTGCAATTGCAGAATACAAGAAGGATGGGAGATAGGGGGATCTACTGACCGAATACCAGGAAAAATGATGAAATGTGGAATACTATCATTTGGCTGTGGGTGCTTGAGCATATGTTGGGCGAAAGCTAATTAACATACTGCGAAATCGTTTTTGTGGTACGAACGCATAAGTAAACCACAGTTTATGACAGACGTACAAGCAGCAGCGGAGAAGGCATCATACTGGATCTGGTTAAAAAGAAACGATGAGTGTGTGACAGAAAAGTAGCTTACACCAGTACGAATAGGACCTCTTGATCGAGATGTTCCGCCATTTCAGGGATACAGTAGAAGAGTATGGGCCGAAACTGCAAAGTGGTCCATCCGGATGATCATCGTACTGGATCTGATTGCGGAGCTGTTAGCTATTGTGTACTGAAGGCTGTGCGTACTAATTGCTTATAATTTAGTCACTTTGTTTTACAAATTCCTATGCCACGAAACTGGAATTAAGTCACATTTCTTTTTAATTCCCCTCTTGCTTAATTCCTCTTCATATTTTTACGTATAATATATAAAGCTTTACATGTTTCTGTATGAAGTTTCAATGGTCGCGTATAATTTTGATGAGCTATCGCGATCAGTTTGTATTGAATCTTGTAATAATGTCAACAACCAATGTAACCTCATCAGCAAAAAATTCTACTATTAATCTTACAGTATCAGATAAAACACTTTTTTTTCAATTCAATGCAGTTAATAAATTCGGCAAAAAATGAAACAATCATGTTTCAGTAATTGTCTGTATTTCTGAGATGAAGTATTTTCCTTATGAATTTCAGTGTTTGGACTGACTTTTTCATCTTGGATGTCATGCTCACAACGCTTCGGTCGTTCTGCCCTCTGGCATAATAGAGTAAACCTTGAATAACAAACATAGGTTTAACAATACCAAAAAAATGATTCCTAATTGTCCCAGTGACACATTGCCGTTGATTCGAAAGTTGCAAGTTATCTGGAGGTGCACAGTTCAATCCTGGACAAAGTGAAAGTAACATTCAGCGACAGCAGCAGAACTGAAAGTAACGGAGAACTGATGGGTGTGTCCCAGAGCCCAACAATGGAATCCGAGCGTGGTATCCCCCCCCCCGTGACAATAAAGGGATTGGGTTCGAGAGTCCAAACAGACGGTTTCCGAGTTCGATACAGGACACCTGATGAAGGCTGGAGGGCAGAACGGCCACAAGGTTATGAGGAAGTCGGAACACTGAAATCCATAAGCATGTTTAAGTTGCAATGTTGGGAAAGGGTAGTAGAAATCTTCACAGAAGAGTATACAGTAGCTCAACACCTGTTCAAATTCACCTGGAATTGCTCAGTCGTTGGCGCATTTACTACATCTTCCGTAAGTCAATTCCAAGGTTCAGGGATCTTGATTGAGAAAACGTGCATCCTCCTGGTCTATTCGAAACCGGCAGTGAAATAGTTTCTTGTAATGCCCGCGTAGAATTATTATGGTGCAGGAGTGATTAATAGGCCCTTAGTGATATCGTAATGGGCATTGAAAAGAATGTAGGAAACCATGAGATCACCGCGTAATCGTCGGCGTTCAAGAGAAAAAAAAGTTAAGCTTCTTGAGTCGGCTTTCATAGGGCAGATGTTATAGACCCTGCACTATTCGAGTAGCAAGTAGTTGAACTACTTCCAGGTACCTGATATCTGGTATGAGATAAAGAATAAGGGCCTAAATACTATACTCAAACAGTGGTCTGACGAAGAAAACATGAAGTGAAATAAATATTTCAGAAGTATTTTTGCATAAATAAACTCATGTAGATATATATATATTTAAAAACTGAAGAACACACTAGAAAAGTTTTTAATTGCGGAAATTGGATGAGTCAGGTGACCGGCAGCAATTCTGTGCAAAACGGTTATATATAACCGGAAGTAAACATGGTATGATAATATATAACGTGTTATCTGATAATTCACACACAGCGTAAAACCTATGTCCATGACTTATTAAAAACACGTATTTCATTTAATTACACACGCACTTGCATCTAAAAGTCTTTAACAAAATAATGAAATAGGTGTTTTTGAAGTAATAATTTCAAAAACACCTTTTTCATTTTTATCAGTAAACGATAATGATATGCAATATCAAATGCTTTGATGAAGTCTAAAAACTACATATCTGCACAATCTCCGTCTAGCGAATATATTTACAACATAATACTTTCTAAAGTATTTTATATGATTGGTCAAATTCGTCGTTATACCATTTTAATACACGAGAATATGATTTAAAAATTCATTTAAAAAAACTTCACATAAGATACGACAGGAAAAAGTGATCGATAGTTCCCAGGGGAATGTACTGAACATTTTTTCCGTATTGATATTACAACTGCTATTTTACATAAATAATTAAAAAAACTAGCAGGGAGACTCGAAGTTGCTCAAAATAGAATAAGGAACGCTCCTTTATCACTATGCTCATAACGCTGTATTACTTTCTTTCTTTTTTTACTCCACACCCCCATTTCGCTTCCAAATATAATCGGGAGAAACTGAACTTTTGACCAACTTTGAATGGGTGTCTGTTACATATTGTTTAATTTTCATTAAAATCGGATTTACACTATTTAAGTTTCAAGGGAGTTCTGCCTAATAGCTACCTTAGGGGACACGAAGAGATTCAGCAGGAAGAGGGACCCGTAGAGATTCGAGACCACTTTCATTATCTTACCCGGCAAATTTTATAGATGAAATTGAAAGTTAATAAAAATAAGATATATTTAAAGTTTTAAGGCAGGTTTAGCCCCTAACGGTTCACGTAGAGATGTAGGGATACTTTCATTGTCTTCCCGAAATTTGTACATATGAATCCACTTTTATTAGTGTTGTAGATTCACTAACCTTTCTTTTATTGGGAATAACACACAGAGGCATTGATATATATATATATATATATATATTATTTTTGTCTACATACGTATACGTTTCATCCTTACGTGAAATTATTCATACCGGTCGTCGGACTCAAACCCCGGGACACAAGTCATATTTCAAACTTAAATTCCGACAGGTGTCATAAACAACCCGGTAAATCAGCGAGAGATTCCTCCCATTCAAATGCAGCCGTCGTCAAAAATATAGCCTTTTCACCTAGAGATGAGAATACGTACGCGGAGCCATAAAATACAACTAGCAGATGTTACTGATCGTTCTTGCGTGTCTTTAAGTCAGAACATATCTTTTATTTCTGTTTTTGCGCATCCAGGTACGTTTTTTCACCTACTCATGTGTTTTGGTGACGTTTCATGAAATATTTACGCAGTAAGAATTGAAGCTTCTTGGCATTGTCTACTGACAACCATCCTCTTTTTACGTTCTGAAGATTTTAATTGGGTCCTTATCTGTAGGAAACATAATAAGCATTTATAATTTAAATAGTACTTGTTTCATGTCTAGTTTTTATGCATTTATCTTTTATTTTAACTGACGTTTTCAATAAATCATATCTACGGTACTTAATGTCATACGAGTAACAAACCAACCTAGAATTAATAACCATTGAAAAATAATTTCTCACGGCTGTTGTAAGAAGTAACTTAAATCTCTAATTGTTATTGTTGCGAAGTCGCTTCGCTGTGGAGTGTATAATCCGGTTATACACACCGATCGGCACCCCAAATCCCTCGTCGTCATCGTCGTCTAATCAATACACACATACGCCGAACCTTATTTTAATGGGGATTTATTGACTCAGACATAGTGACGAATTACAGAGAGGAAGACGGCTTGGGCCGCCACGTTATCTAGTTCACATCGTGCGTCGATTTTGTACTCTATCATAACAAACATATACAGCAGCAATACTCCATCTTAAAACGTATCTGACTCTTATACAGATGGAGGATAGCGTTAGGACTCGGGTACTTTTTTTAGCAGTAGAATAATGGAACCATTTTACCAAACGACAATAACAACATATTTGATGTGACTCTTCTATTTCAGGTCTGGAATGAAAGTCAGTCTTAAGCGATTATCAAAAAAGCGGCTTCCAGAGACATTATATATTTTCATTACTTGACAAAACTTGATTTAATCTTTAATCTATTTCCTACTCACTTACACACTTTTATTTTCTTCTGTAGACCATTGGAACCATCGAGTTCTAAGTAATTGTACATAAGCATTCTGCATTGCGAACCACAAACCAATTGAATTTGGAAGCGATTAACGATAACATTGCCCAATTGTATACTCGGCAAATTAAGGTTATCATCCATTGTAGGGTTTGCATTTGTACTAAAATCTAAATTTTGACAACCATTATTTAGTCGACACAGATAGACACCGCTTCAAAATATGTCGTAAAAACGACCGTACAAGAATGATCGCCCGGTGGCATTTAAATAAATATTTTGCATTTTGATTAAAAGAATACAGACACGAAATAACCATTACAATAAGAATGTTATCAAGCTTGTTTAATTTGTAGTTTATGTTTATGTTTTACGGCATTTAAAAAAAAATACTAAAATCTCAGATTTGACAAGAAGCATCATTAAACCGCATAGAATAGATACCGCATCAACAAAAAATGTCGCAAAAAGATGTCGTAAAATTATGTCGTAAAATTATGTCGTAAAATAAAATGTAAATTAACTTTCGAAAATAAAAGCTAATTTCGACAGAACTAATTACATCAAATTCTCCCCAAAAAATCGTCTTTGGAATTTTCAAATTACTTTTGATGGACAGGTTCGCTGTTTATAAATTATTTAATTAAAATGTTTCGTTCTAAGAACATAAAAGAGATGAAGTTATAGTTTCTGAACAAAGAGTTTTGTGCGCATTAGACAGACCAGTCCTCGGGAAACGAGCCAAATTGATAATTAAACACAAAACTAACAGATAACAAATTAAATCAACTTAAATCGTTTGCATTTTAATTACATTTTCATTACAGTTTTAAGAAATGACAGTTAAACTGACAAATTGAAAAAAGTCAACCAGACTGTTGGTCAAATCTGTGTGTTGTCATATAGTTTCTGTCACTTTTTTAAACTCACACGTTGAAAATTATAACACAATTCTTAAAACTATATAATCTAACAAATATATCACTAGTCATTCCCCAAAAAGAAAGCGTAATCCCTGGAGGATGGCATTATGCCCACAGAATAGATTTACCCGCCTCCCCCAATAAAATGGATGCAGTGCCTGATGAGATTGTATTATGACGTACGAACATATATTACACGACCTCCCTAATGAGTAGGTAATGCCTGGGAGGATGGTATCACAACATACGATCATATACTATATTACTCTCTCCACAAGTGAGAAAATGCCTAGAAAGATTCCTTCGCCACAACAGAACATATATTACATTACCCCTAACGGAAGAGGTAATGTCTGTGATGATGGTCACATGACAACATAACATATACTACGCTACCCCCAAAGAAGGAGGTAATTCCTGGGATGATGGCCTCATGACAACATAACATATACTACACTAAACCCAAAGGAGGAGGTAATGTCTGGGATGATGGTCTCATGACAACAAAACATATACTACACTAAACCTAAAGGAGGAGGTAATGTCTGGGATGATTGGCTCATGACAACAAAACATATACTACACTAAACCTAAAGGAGGAGGTAATGCCTGGGATGATGGTCTCATGACAACAAAACATATACTACACTAAACCCAAAAGAGGAGGTAATGCATGGGATGATGGTCTCATGACAACAAAACATATACTACACTAAACCTAAAGGAGGAGGTAATGTCTGGGATGATTGGCTCATGACAACAAAACATATACTACACTAAACCTAAAGGAGGAGGTAATTCCTGGGATGATGGTCTCATGACAACAAAACATATACTACACTAAACCTAAAGGAGGAGGTAATGCCTGGGATGATGGTCTCATGACAACAAAACATATACTACACTAAACCCAAAGAAGGAGGTAATGTCTGGGATGATGGTCTCATGACAGTAGAACAAATACTAAACTACCCCCACCCACCACCAAAAAAGAGGAGGTAATGCCTGGGAGGATGGTATCATGACAACAGTACAGATACTACATTAACCGCTTGAATTGAGCATTGAAATATATAAATATTCCCGAGTTTGAAAAGATGTCCTTGAAGAAAGTCGGATGTTAAATCAACTTTACGTTGTGAAAAACAGAAAAAGAAAAACATGAGAATATTACTGCCAAGTCCGAAGTCGTCAATATCGACTGTTCGACAGCATCCTTCTCGGTGGCCGTCTCGCAAATCAGCAAAGTCTTAGATAGGGTTAACATAACCAATCGAGACGAACTCATAATCCTCGGCTTCCCAATCTTCAAACCAGCTATCCAAGCTGACATCGACACAAAAAATTGCCAATTTCTCCAACATGTCATCCCGGCTCTTACTCATTGATAAGGATCCGACATTTTTTTCTCTTGCGCAACTGATTCTGTATTCCAATTTTTTTTATTTTGGCTATGTAGTGCGTCATGTTACAAGTTTCCGGTCGACCTGAGCAGGCTGGATTGCGTAATTCGAGACTCAGTAACGGCCATCTTCAACATCAATGTTGATGATTTATGCTGGGGCTAGGCTACTCTTCTTATCTCCTTTGTCTTTGATTAACAACCGACGTTGCATTGCCGGCTTACGCCTCCTTCATCTGCGTAAAGAATCTAGTTGAGAGTATTTTACATGAAGCACAAGAATCTCCTCTAGACAAACTGATCCATGACTGGAGGGAAGCTGGTCTAATCGTTCCGGAGCCGACAAGAAAACAGAAGAGCTGGGACACGATCAGGATGAAGACCAGAGTCGAATCCCTAAAAACATATTGCGACCAAAACCGTCTGGCTTATCTTCAAACTGCAAGTTTGCCATCATCTGCTGTCGGTCACCTGGTTTATGACGATTGCCTGAGATTCGCTGTAGCTCTGCGCACAGGTTCTAGAGTTTGCAGCAATCACAGATGCCGTTGATGTCAGCCGGTCGACATATATGGACTCCACACTCTTTCGTGTAGAAGAAGTGTCGGCAGATTTCGAGGTACAGCGCTCTCAATTATGTCATCTGACGAGCACTAGACATCGCCTGCTTTACGTCTATCCTGGAACCGGTTGGGCTTGACATAGGGGATGGCAAACGACCTGATGGAATGACTGTTTCCTTTTGCAAACGGTAAGCCACTGATATGGGATGCGACTTGTGTCGACAATTCTGCGCCCTCGTCAGTGATAGAAACGACAACAAACCTTGGGCATGCAGCAGCGTCAGCAGAGAACCGCATACGGTCAAAATATGCCGATCTTCTCGACAGATTTGTATTTCTGTGGAGACGAGAGAGGTAGGCCCTTCCACGCACGACTTCGTCGGCAGCCTTGATCTATTAATGACGCGCAACACCGGAGACAATCGCGAATTGTTTTAGCTTTACGAGCGCCTCTCTATCGCCATTATTTGGGGAAACGCCTTCAGTCTGCTCTCGGCCAGCCAAGCAAGCTGGACATTCGAAGAAAACTATTGCCTGGGATACGATTATATATAAGGAATCGGGATCTCTTGCTACTGAACTAAACAATGTCCAAGTGACGAATAAGGGATGTATGAATATTTCGAAATACGTTTTATTTAGTCAAAAAACAAAAAAGTAGTCAAAATAATCTAAATGATACAATTTATTAATCTTCATCTAAAAAAATTCGAAATAAAATAAACAAATAGTCAATTTTTATATGAGGTGTTACCATGTTCAAAATGGTGGTAACATATTTGTTGCACCAGCTGTTATGTGAAGCATTCAAATGCATCATTTTCTAAATCATTCAGAAATGTCCAGATGAGCTAACAGTATTTTCTTTCATTTTACTTCAGTGTAAAGTCTCAGAAATCATGGAACCCATACTTAATTTTTATGTGAGATACATAGATATCCGAGTGTTCAACTAAATTTCTCTTTTACCTGTCAAACGTTGAATTAGGAAAGAAGTGAAGAACATTAATTTTCTTCTCTCCAATAGACCGGTTAACAATGTTATAGCATATATTTATTGATTTAGCGGAGTCGAGAACAAGAATTTATCTTGTCTAGTGGAGTATCCAGCTAAGCGCTCTTACTTGAGGTAACATCACTACCAGACACGGCACTATTCCTCGTATGAGTCAGTGTATAACCGTGTGAATGGGACCTTATGTTATTTTGAATATTTGGTCAGGATTTATTTGCAGGTTGAAGTATACTCGATAAAAATAAGTAAAACAATTAAAACACCATAAGTTAAAACTCCATACGCTCGCTGACGACCTTACTGAAGGTTGTATCTTGCTACAAGCGAGAAGAAAAAGAGGGAGTTAAAGGGATAGTATGGTTGTCTTTCAGTGAAATATAAATAATTAATTAAGTTAATGTCTAATTTATAAATTTTAACAACAAAATTATTTTTTAATGATTACAAAAGATTTTTTTATTATTCTCATTGACAAATAAACCAAATGTTTAATAGCACTGTGATCTGTTAAGATTACGAAAAAAATAGAGATCCATATTCTGGTATGATTGTAGATAAACATCCTCCGCTACCCCCCCCCCCCTCGAAAAAAAATGTTTACCTTTTTTAACTTGTTGGAAAGAAGAAAAAAACAATTATAAAGTGGGGAATATTCACGTATATAAATTCAATTTTTCGGGGCATTTGAAGGGCATTTAATTAAATTTTTTTTTGTTGTGGGAGTTAAACCCGCTGCATTTTTCAGAGGGTTCGCTACTTTTAAGGAGATTACGTATGGCTTTATGACCATGTCACTCGGACTTAAGGTTAGTGGTAAAGAAAAATTGTTAAGTTCCCTAAAAAAGTACAATGGCTGTGAAATGTGGGAACATGTTATATTAATAAATATATATACAACTGATCCCTCACTCTTAATTCTAAAGCCTTTTCTTTCTTTCCGTTTTCCATGGTGTTAATACGTAATCTCCTAAAAAGGCAGAATCCCATTTTTTTCGGGGTGTTAATCTGCAAATTTAACCATATTTATATTTTGTTTAAATCGTATACTCTTTTGTTTACTATACGTCTCTTTTTATTTTAATTTTAAGCAATTGATTTTAGTTGTGTTTACCTTTCCGGTAGACCATTAAATAAATAACTTTAAAATGATCTAACTAATTAAATATCTGATTTTAATGGCATAAATAAAAATATTGAAAGTTTGAATATTTTTGTAGATTAACATCTCCACACCAGCTCACACCACCCTCGATAAAATGAGATTCTACTTTTTCAAATAATTACGTGTTAATATCCTAAAAAGCTGACCGAAAGAGAAACAAAAAATTCATTTAGAATTTAGAATGAGGGATCAGTTTAGCATGTAAATTAACGTAAAATAATCCTCTATTTTCATGCCCTTCTAGGGTTTTATGGCAGTTTATCATTCCTTTGAAATTGAAGATGAATTATGTGTGTTAATTTTTTTCTAGAGAGAGGGGACCTTTTTGTAGCTATTGCGTGTGGTTTTACGACCTTGTCATTCAAACTTAGGGTTAGTGTTGAAAACATTAACTGCCCTAACAATCTAGAATGACTCTAAAAAAAATATCATTTTTAAGGATGGATTTAGCTGAGGATGTTAATCTACAATTTTATACAGTTTATTAAAATTATTGAATTTTCTGGGTTAAATACATTTTTTAATTAATGCCTCCCTGCCAATTAATTGATGCCTGGAGTGCGGGTATGTTTTACTAGTTAAGTATATAAACGTTGTATGGTTATTAATACATACATGTATTAATCTTTTTGTCTAAATTCATATAAGTGGTCCGTCGACTTTCAAATTATACATTTACTAATCCATAATGTTCAAAAGTTTGGCAACCGCTTGCTAAAACATGATAACCTGATAATCCTTTAGGACCCCGTCCTTAACAAGAACAATCGCAAACAAACTATGTCGAAATCACTCGATATTAGCTTGGGTTTAATGCTTGGTACTGATTGGATCAAAATTCACAATCTTGTGTGTTGCTTATATCGGACTTTAACCAACCAGAAACAGTATCCGTAGTAGCCGGGCAACTGTTGTAAAAACGTACACCAATAATCGCATTCGCGCTTTCCACTGAGCCAGCCAGCCAGCGAGAAGGCCAATTTATCTAACGAATCTTTGTAATTCTTTTTTTCATTAATAATGCTAACCAATGTTTAATATTTTATTGGTCTTTACTTTCTGATGATAGAGCGTATTTCCTAAATCAAAGACATAGTTTTAGAGAGTTTCTTATTAACTATTCTTTGTTGTAATATTTTAATATAATTAAACGTGTAAAGTATACATCTTTACATTTGTGTTTATAATCATGTTCTCTTCTATAATAATGCTCTATCTCCAATATTTAGCCTACATCTATCGCACTAGCAATTGATATAAAATAATTATTTTATAATACTTGAAAAATGTACAAACGTATATATATATATATATATATATATATATATATATATATATATATATATATATAAGTTTATTAATGCAAATATAATTTGGCTACACAACTCAGAATGTCCTTTCTTCACGCTTTAATTTTGTGGAATTTTGAGGTTCCGCAAAAAGAAAGCGTAAAAAATAGACGTTCTGCCTTGAAGAAGTCAAGATTTTAATAACTGTGACTGAAACAGTTTTTCAAATGTGTAGACAAATATGTTTGTATAAAGAAAACTTTTTATTACCAGTAAATATGTCTATTTATTATTGAGCACTATCATATAAACACATTAAAAATCATCTGTAATTTTAACTTTGTTGAGAAAAACTTTGTGTGTATATATATATATATATATATATATATATATATATATATATATATATATATATATATATATATTAGCCTTTGGGCTAAGATCAAAGTGTAGTATCTGTTCCGATGGATACTGCATCCCAAACTCGTGTTGTCTTGGCTTCGGGTCTTGATTTACGCCGGTCAATGGATCTGTCCTGTGCAGTTCTAGGAGGTCCACCTTCCCAGGCTTTGCCTCACTTCTTAGGGGAGAAGTAAGTTTATTGCTTACGGCCTGAGGCGCCCCTACCGGGGAATGCCGACGGGACTGCCCAGGCAATTTTTAAACCCCACTTTCCCGACCCGACCTTGGGTCCCATTTTACTTGTGGGAGTAAGATAAAAACTGGCCTTGTGCCGAACTCCTGGAGAGGAGTAAATCAATACATACTTATACGTTTCATCCTGACAGGAATCGCCAGTGTAGAGTAGAATTATTCACACCGGACTCGAACCCCGAAATACGAGTTATATTTACAACTACAATTCCCAAATCTTAGCACAACCGGCCGTTTTCAACAACTCGGAGAACCAGCGAGAACTTAATCTTATTAAAGGGTAGCTGTTGTAAGGTGTTCTACTATTGAAAGGAACATTACATTGAAGCCACGACAAGAACTGGGTAAGTACTACTCACTACAGAGCCCAGCTTAGATTCGGGGCGTCAAATGATCATGAATATTTGTTTTTATCTACATACGTATGCGTTTAATTATCAGTGCAGAAAAGATTTATTTACATCGGTCGCCTGACTCGAACCCCGGAACACGAGTTATATTACAAATTTATATATATATATATATATATATATATATATATATATATATATATATATATATATATATATATATATGGCGGTTTGTTTGTGTGTATGCGTGGATAAGTGTATCGTATTTTTATCTGCTTATCCATTTATTCACACCTTCATGCCAGGTCACACATGCAATACATTTATGGTCTACTCGATCATAGAGACAGACACCTGCGTGATCATCATTTCACTGTTTTTTTCCCTTTTTTTCCTCTCCTACTGCCACCACCACCACCCACCGTGCACCCACAATTATTCAGTACACTGACGAAGACCGAGGGATTACGGGCGAAAATGTTGTTCTCCTTACTTGGAAGAAACACTTTTTTCTATATAAGGGAAAATTGATATTGCTAACGTTGAAATATAGAAAATAAATTGTGAAAATATATAAAAATATATTTTTCACATTGTTTTTTAATACACACATATACATATATATATATATATATATATACATATATATATATATACATATATATATATATATATATATATAAACATATATATATATATATATATATATATATATATATATAAACATTGTTTAAAATAACATAATTCTCTGCTTGATTATACCTTTTTTCTTTTTAATTTTTCTAATCATCTTTTTTGACGTTAAAACAAAAACAAATGCACGATCCATATGTATCACGAACGTTTTCAAATTATTTATCGAATCATTTTGAGGTGACAAAACAAATGAACAAACAATCGAGAAAAGAAAATTGCAAAAAGTAGCCGGGAATGCGCGCGTGAAAATATATTTGAGAACACGAGTTTCGTCGGGCTAAAAATGTATGAATAAAAGTTATGTATGTGAATATGCTTAGTTATGGTAATGTGTGAGTTAGGTTATGTGTGCGCGTGCTCATAGGATGTGTACGCATTTAGGTTGGTGTATGCGCGTGAATAAAGTTGTCTATATATATGATATCGTCAAGTCGTAAGTGTCATAATTTTGACACGGCAGTTATTTTTGATTAACTTAAAGATCCCTCCCCTTCGACCGCCATAGTTAAATATAAGTTTTAAATTCCCCCTCTCTCTAAAAGATGTACCAAATTGGTTGCTACCACCACTCTCTCTGGTTGTGTTTGAATTGTCGTAGGGAAATTCAACTTTCTATCAGTCTCAAAAATGTAATTGTCTGAGCGATGCTTGAAAAAACCGCACGGTTGAAATAAATTATTGCATCGACAATTATGTGATTTCGTGTTATTATATTTTATGTTATATATATATATATATATATATATATATATATATAGTCATCTACATAAAAACTGTATCACGGCTCTTTAGTGCGGGTAGACCAGACCAGTTAGCGCCTTAAGCCGAGATTGAAACTCAACCGTCGAACTGACAGTCGGCGCCTCTACCCCTGCGATATCATGCAACACTGATTGAATGTAAGTGATATCTACATGTAAAGATTCTCAAGTGCCGGAAGCTTGAATCAGTTCTACCCGATCCGCTATGCCTTAAAGCATATGGCAGTTGGCGATATCCTTACAAATAAGCTCTACCCATGAAAGGAAGCTTAATATAGTCATCCACATACAGCCTGTTTCGCTGTATCACAGCTTTTCAGTGTGGCTAATGTACTTTAAAATTTACGCAATGCTTCCCCGTTTAAAGGTATTTGAATACGTTCAATTGTCAATATCGCAAAAAAAGTCGAACAAATGAGAACATTTATATGAGATTATCTCCTCGGCAAATTGCGGGCTTTCGTGGTCGGGACTTGAGTTACTGGGGTGCTGGTTTCGTATCTCACTAGATTCAGCCATGCGGATAAGCAGTACAACAGCGATACACGTGTCAGTTAATAATTATATTTTATAAATATAGACGTTCCTAATATGCGGACATCACAAGATAACAATTTAATGCTTTCGCGGTCAAGTGGTAAGGGTGTCAGCCTTCAGTTACCCGGTTTCAAATCTAACTAGATCCAGCCACGCTTATGAGCCGTAAAACGGCAAACCACCTTTTCGTGCATAGCTATCTATATAATATGTTTTTATAAATTAAGTAGGAAGACTCGACGTTGCTCAAGTTTGAATGAAGCTCAGGACTCTGTACTTTTTTACTACGCTCGTAACACTATATTACTTTCTTTGTTTTTACTTTTCTCGTCTTCTCGTTTCGCCCCCTACTATAGTCGGACGAAGCTAACATGTAGGAAAACCTTTTTCAATTATTGTCTTAAACATATCGTTTGAATTTCATGAAAATAAAATATACTTATTTGAGCTTTTAAGGGGGTTCTGTCCCCATGGTTCACTTAGAAGGGACCGTAGATATTCGGCACAAAGAGGGTAACGTAGAGATTCGGGACTACTTAGATTTATCTCCCAGGGAGTATTTTTTAACATATGATTTAAATTTCATGAAAGTATTGTATACTTGAAGTATACATTAGTTTAGAAGGTCACTTGGAGACTCATTTCATAGAAATAAGATATGTTTAAGTTTTAACCGTCTTATAGATGCACTTCGATATTTAGGAATGCTTTTCTTGTCTTCCCCTTTAATTTTACATAAGAATACACTTTTAGATTTTATGTAAGTTCTTGTACCTTTATTTCTAAAAAGAACACACAAACACTTCACAAACACACATATACACACATTGGGTTTTATATATGTAGAATATATCTATTATCCGCAGTCAAATATCCTTCATGTTGACCAACTATCATCAGTGTGGCTTATATATAATCGTACCGTCGGTTGAACAATCAAAATATGTAGATACACGAATGGATGAAATACAATTTTATTTTTAAACTATCTTATTGGCATCTCCATTTTATCCATTATATGGAGTAAAACCGTATATATATATATATATATATATATATATATATATATATATATATATATATATATATGTAACATATACATTTTAAATAGTAATACATAATATATATCAAATATATAAACTAAAGTCGGTATCTTTCTATGTTTTTGTCATTTATAGCTTTCTACTTACAATATAATTCTTTAATTCTGATTTGTCAATTGTTTCAGTGGGTCCTTGCAGCATGTTGTTAAGAGCATATCAAATACTCCGGTTTAGTTCCTTCCAGAAAATACTTTGAGTAGGTCAGACTTAATACAACATACGTCAGACAGCGTAAGGTACGAATTAGGGATAACATTTTTAATGATTTTTTTCATGCTAAAATCAAGTCGTTACTTCTGTTAGAAAGAGAAAGAGAGAGCATTTTAAAAAATCGGATTCCAACGACGATGTTTATTTTCCAGCAAAAGGATTCATTTGAAGAGCCGTTTTTTCCAATTGTCTTGATAAGCAAGCGTTTCACTCATATCTTGAATATTCTAAAACCATAATTGATCAGAAAAAATCAGAAGAAGAAAAAAAATCGAGATTTTAGAAAAAAACTCCTTCAGATCGATTTCTTGCCCAAAATACACGTGTATTTATCCGAAGACTGGTGGCATATTTATTGTTTATATTGTCTATGTATATATGCTCTTTAATAATGCATTAATAATTTATATCTATTGAGCTGGCTTCCTGTCGATCCTCGAACCAGTTAGCCTCGACGGATGGACGGGCGATGTCCTAACGGTGTTTCACTTTACAAACAACAAGTGCCTTACACGAGATGCAACTTGTTTCGACACTTTTGCGTCCCCGTCAGTTACAGAATCGGTAACACATTCCAGACATACAGCAGCGTCAAGAGATAACTGCAAACTATGACGTTCTTCGAGAGATGTGTGTTCCAACCAGTCGCCCTGGAGACAAATGGAGCAATAGGCCTCGCCACACACGACTTCCTCAACAATCTTGGTCTGTTAATGATACAAAACATATCAGAACATTGCGAATTGACTGGACTTTACCAATGTTTCTTCATCGCCACTATTCATGGAAACGCCATGAGCCTGCTCTTGGCTTGACAAGTCAGCAGCACATCTGATAAAACTTCCTGATATATAGTTTTTATTAAAAAGGGCATATTATTGATAAACAATTATTTGTTGTTATTTATTGAATAAATATATTTTGATACCGTTTAACTATATATTTTGAATATATTTTTTTAAGTAAAATCTTATTATAACAGTATCGTTTTGTTATTAAAATATTAATTGAACGAACTTGTTATCGAACTACAAATACATGCTATTAACGTGTCGAATCTCTACTTATAAAACTACGGAGTGTTACTAGCTTCTAAAATGTTCAATCTTTTAATACATAAGTGTTTGCTTAGAATTCTAAGACCAGATTGACAGTTTAAATTCATCAGAATTTGAAGGGTCCCATTCTTTTTGCCAAGCTTTTAAACAAAATATTGTAATGGTTTACCTGTTTGCAAAAACACCAATTCATGGGATTAATTACATTTCGTAATTCAAATTTTTTCAATATACTTGTTCAAATTCTGTTGTAAGATAACACCTTGGTATTTTTAATTTAAATAAATATTCAATTAATTGTAAAAAAATGTAAATAATCCAAAGATCAAAGTTACGTTGTTCAACCTAAAACTACTTAGTGCTGTCACCAGGGTTAACATCACTATCATACGAGACCTTCTGTTTGATGATCATTGTGCACCTCATGCCAACACTGAGACAAACATGCAACGCATTGTTAATCGTTTTTCTGAAGCGTGAAACAACTTTAGAGTGACTATCAGCATGAAGAAGACCGAGGTAATGTACCTGTTTACACCGTAGAAACGATATGTTGAGCCACAAATGTAAATTCAGGGAACACACATAAAAGCTGTGGACAAGTTGACTTACTGTATACAGTCAAGGGCAGTACACATGAAGTACGATGAAGTCGCTTGCAGGGTAGCCAAAGCTAGCGCTGCCTTCGCTCGTTTCGATCCACAGTATGAGAGCGTAGAGGAATGTGGCTGCAGACCAAACTTCAGATACACAGAGCTGTGTACACAACAGTTTATTAAATCCTTAAAAAATTACAAAGCTTGTAAACTCATTTTAATTTATAAAATGAAAAATTATGAATAGATATTTTAAACTTGACCATTTAGATACGTTTATTAATACAGCATCATCCAGACACGTAAAGAAACTGGATCATTTCCACATTACATGCGGCAGTAGATTTATGAAAATCAAGTGGCAAGACAAGATAACAGACCCAAAGATTTTAGCCCGATCAAACCCCCGTCAGCATACACCATGCTTTAACAGTGTCAGGTTCGTTGGGCGGGTCATATATTTCGCATGTCAGATTCAAGACTCCCAAACAGCTTTTTTACATTAAGCTGGCCAAAAGGAAAAGAAAAACAACAGGAAGACAGCGAAAATGGTTCCAAGACAGCTTGAAAGTGTTCTTAAAACACTTCGGTCTGAATTCGGACTTGTTGGAAACCCTAGTTCACAGCGGATGTTCCTGATGTACTGCTAGCTACAAAGGAGCCACGATTGCTGAATGTGTACGCATTGAGGAACGTATGGGGGAACGTACTATTCTAAACGATAGAGCAGTCAGCACCTCTGTGGGAGGTACGCCTAAGCTCGTATCGGACTGACGAGCCATCTCCGCACCCACAAAACAACTACATGATTACGGTCATCTTCGCAAGCGATGGACAAACATCTTATATATAGAGATATATTTTTTAAATTAATTAATTTAGAAATTCATTTTAGCGTGCATAAAAGGAAGACATCTTCTTCAGACTGATATAGAGTTCAAAAACGTTTTTGAGTTTCTATGTCAGTCTAAAGATGTTGACACTCTATTGCAGAGGACAACTGAATCATGCATGTACGTATGTAACTAATGATTTTTGTATAAATATACATTTATACGATATATATATATATATATATATATATATACACAATTAAAAAAAATTCTGATGATTTCATGCGTGAATGAAACATGAATGTTTTTGTGTAGCTTACTATTTAGAGATATATTTTTATATACCACACACACACACACACACACACACACACACACACACACACATATATATATATATATATATATATATAATAAGAATAATTATAAGATCATAAAATCACAAAATTATAAAGTAATCAAATAACAAACAATTGTTGTTGTTTTTACAGATGTTGGTAGCCTCACATCTTTAAATATACATATTTATCTAGTTGGAACTGCACTGATGCTGCACTACCCCCTACTCTCTCTCCCCCTCTCTTTCTTCCTATATATATATATATATATATATGTGTGTGTGTGTGTGTGTGTGTGTATGTGTGTGTGTAAGGTAAGGTATCAGAAAACACATTAGAAGTTACTAATTCACTTACCTCCTTTGACGTCACAGTTAGACACATATATAGTGTGTATATTCAAGCCCTGCTAAGGCGAAACACTTAACGCACCCTGCAAAAAATCACCTGGTTAATCGATACGCCGTTCCTTTACAAATGAGAGAAGACCCCCATTCGTCCTGCAAAGCAAAGGTAATGCCTAGGGTAGTGACTTCTTGAGATGACTGTGCCAGCAAACTAGGTAACACAATATGTGAGAGCGAAAACATTTTTATACTTTGCTTTCGATTTTCACTTTTTATCCCTTGATTACATGAACCAAGTTTTAAGAAAAATATGTATACGCATACGGTTGAATATTCTTATAAAAATTCTATTCGAAGAGTTGCTAACTTCTGGCTCGCGAGCTGGATAGAGCCCGCGAGACTATCTCATCATTTATCCCCAAAAGCGACTTTCTGTAACTTACAATAAGGTTTCTTCAATATGTCTTATTACATGTTGTGGACAGTTCGAATACCATCGAACAGGAATTAAAATAAGTGCGGTTCGGCTTCTTTAGGCATGTCAATTTTCCTGTATAAATATATATATATATATATATATATACATATATACATATATATATATATATATATTATATGTTAATATATATTACATATTTATATATATATATATTGCATATTTATATATACATATATGCATATATATATTACATATTTGTATATATACCTACGTACATATATATATATATTATATATTTGTGTATATACCTACATATATATATTACATATTTGTGTGTGTATATATATATATATATATATATACTTTTGTAGCATGCATAAGGTCCACCGAGAGTAGATTTGTACAAAGGTATGTAAATCACATTTCTTCATTTAAAATAAGAGTAAACACTGACCGTAACTATAATTCAACATTATTAGCTAAATAAATTATACAAAATAATAACGTACAATATAAATTGAAATTGTTTATTATAAGTGGATCAACTAAATACTCCCCTGCTTTACTTTAAAAATGTAACCTCTGAGTCCTTGAATCGTACGTTATAATTACGTCTGAGAATAATTTAATTAACATAAAACAGAAAATAATCCAAAGTTGTATGCATTGTTAAAAATTCGCACTTTCGCGATTTTCGCCGGATTAAAAATTCAAAACAATACTTTTAAAATAAAGTCGTGACATATAATCAAACCACTAATCTTTTTAGTAATTATTCGCAATAAAAAATTAAATAATATTAATAATTCACATTAAAAATAACAGTAGTACAAAATACTTGTGATAGATATAATAATAATATATTGTTTGATTTGAAATAAATAAATATACAATATATTTATTTAAGATACATAACTTATTCATTTTGTTATAGGTCTTACGATATTCCAGGCATTTATTAACTGGAGATTCACATATTAATTTATCAATAGATTTTAAGGCGGGGGCAAATTGACCATTATAGGAGTAACCAGGGAGCGTAGTTTAAAGGTGAGTATAATAGAATCTATGAGAAAAATATTGTCGGTAGAGCGACACGTATACAGGGTCGATGGATCGAATACAAGCACCTTTAAACTACGCTCCTTGGTTACTCCTATAATAGTCCATGTGCCCCCTTAAAATCTATTTATAATTTCAACACATTAGTGCATCACTTAGGTTACAAAATACAACGCAATCCTACCCCATAATCCTTATACTAGAACTCAATTGTTGCAATCAGACTAACGCTGTTCCCAATCCTAACTTCAGTTATACATTAACGTTTCTTATTTAGAGATGCATTTAATATTTAACTAACTAGGTATTATTTAAAGTCTTTATACATTAAACTCTGAAATACTAGTTGTTGCCCGAATTGTTACATATTAAACACGTAAATTCCAGATTTCCATTCATCTGAACCCTACGTTCTCAATTGGAACCCTTTTAAATTTTCTGAATTATATAAAAGTTTGTATTAAACACGTTTTAATTACGGGACCCCCCCTATTTAGAATTATTTACTTACTGACCTAAATTCACTTCTGTGTTTAGCTTATGATAACCCCACCCCAACTCGCACCTGATTTATTGCTTACTAGCAATGAGCAGTAACAAAACAAACCATTCCGCTTCTCTTCTCCCAGCATCAGCCATAGTTGATTTAACTAACCCTATCACCCACCTTCTTTATCTTTTATATTTAGTCCTTTCCCCCACTTCTTCACTTGGCTTTGTATCCAGCCAGAGCTGCCGCTTTTCTTAGACTCGATCGAAGTCATTACTTAAATTCCCGACTGCCTGCGTTTAATATACACAGCTCAATCTCAACTTCTGAAAAACTACTTTCATTTTCGCTCCAAGGAAGTATTTTAAAATGGCCCTAATTCTCAAAATTACATCCGAATAAGTGCGTTCAATCTACGATTGAACTAAACATCTTTCTATTGGATTCACTTAATTTTTGAACATTTTCAACGCTGTCTTCACGAAACCATTTTTTTCTATCTTTAAATCTCTTTTCACCAGACACCTAATCTACGGACATTCACCAACTAGGCAGACTCCATATTTTTACACGCACACTCTTACCCTCCATTACTTTATATTTTTTCTAATTTTTATTTTGGCTTTTCCACTACCAACTTATCCATCTATGTAATTCCTCTGATGATGAGATTTTAACCTTTGAAAAGCCTTGGCTTAAAGAAAGAAAAATAAACATGTTTTTACCGAGTACACTTGCATTGAACAATCGAAGTTGGAATAGATTTGTTATTCGTACATATTTAACTCTCTTCTTTCATTTATCTTTATAATTGCTCTATCTCGTATATTAAGCTTAAACTATTCCACTATAGGTTCTCTCCTCCAAAAGTATACATTTAGTTTCATATTATATATATATATATATATATATATATATATATAGAGAGAGAGAGAGAGAGAGAGAGAGAGAGAGAGAGAGAGGGAGAGATAGATAGATAGATAGATAGATAGATAGATAGATAGATAGATTTCATTTATTATTAGAAAATTAGTAAGACTTATATTCTGATATTTAATAAAATTATTAAATAAAGCGAAGTAACTCTTAACTTAAAAATATAGCAAGTTGTTTCCCTTTGTTTTTATATTTTAAAATACAATTCTGCTTCATTTAGAATGAATCTTTTCGTATTCGTAAACCCTTTTTTTTGTCTTTACTCCTCTTTTCCCTTTTTATTTATATCTATTTTATTTTCCCACTTATTCATATTAGTTTTGTTACGATCTAATTTTGTACAGCATACTCTAGGAAGGAATACATATTTTTGTTCGCTCTGTTGGTTACCAATATATGGCGTTCGTTGAAATAAACGGAAACGTATATTCCTAATGAAGCATACATATATCAATGCTCCGCTGATGTGAGATGTATTATTTTTATTTTCATTTCCTAATATTTTGGACATGAATTTTGGCATTATTTATATATAACTCTATATCTTGGCTATCTAAATGTTAAACGGTCCATCAAGAGATGATCTTTTAAGACGTAAATAGGCACTTACTGAAATATACCTTTAGTTACATATAACTTATTTTATTTTACTATGTTTGATTTATTCATTTTTGTTTCTGTTTCTGTGTGTAGATATAAAACAGAACCCCCAACAACTCGCATTATGTTGTCCTATTTCCTATTCAGCCTAATGAGAAATTGATACATGATTTGAAATATTTGTATCAATTTGTTTTTATTGAAAGACGATAAATATTTTCTCTTAAAAGTAAACAATGCGTCAAATTATTTAACTTTTATCACTCAGCTAAACATGATCGCTAAAGATGTCGGAACATTTGTTTATAGGGTTCCTTTCACGAACTTTAATTTGGGGAAATGCGTTACAATGAAGTTTAAGAATTGCTGACATCGATAAAGACATCGGATCGAACGTGCTAATTCCGAATCTTCCGTTAGTTTAGCCGATAGATCAACCGTTTAACTATGATAGCGTAACACATATAGACACATACATAACTTTAACTTTATATATAGATAGCTTATATATCATGTTATTTTGTTTCTTATGAAATGTTCAAAAGCGGTGATTGATCAAAATAAGAGATACCCACAGAAGTAGAATAAACACATTAAAAAATAAACACGGGAAATAATTTATTTGAACATTTTTGTCTACATCAATAAATTCAGACACAGCAAAGAGATAAAATGCGTGTACCAGCTTTCAACAAATACAAATATTTGAAGAAAAAAAACTAAAAAAAACAAAACAGAACAAAACAAAAAACAACCAAAAAAACAACAAAAATAAAAAAGAAACCCCAAAAAAGAAAAGAAAAAAAGAACGAGAAACAGACAAAAAGCAATAATAAAAAATAAAAAAATAAACAAAAAAAAATATATAAACAGCCATATTGAACAAATGTGCGCATTTCTATAAAAACTATAATCGAGAAAAATAATCTGAACAGTTAGGAACTTACTACACCACTTCATTCTTTACTGACGATATCAATTAATATACTTAACCTTAGTTAATCAACGTTTGTTTCCCTAGGGCTCTTTTTCTATCTATTTGATTCACGCAAGAGACGTGCTATGTATTTCCTTAGTTTTTGCATTGAGCTGTTTGAAAAATATATATTTCAATTGTTCTAATTAGTCGTGATTTGCAATTAACTCCCCAATTGATCAATCCCTTACAAATTGTCTTTCTATTGCTATCTTTCCTTGTCACTGTATGTTGTGGACGAGTGGTTATAGCACTTGTCTTTGGGCTAGACGACCCACTCACGGTAATTGTTAATTGTCACCCTGTTACGACTCACTCACCATTTAAACTATAGATTATAACACTGACACTGCTATCAAGTTTTAATTGAACCAACCAAATCCAACCCTATTACTTGTAATCGAAACAAACTGTTTCAAACAATCTAACCTTATCCATTATACTGTTCCCCTCTCCTAAATTTCAATATAACTGAGTAGGACAGACCTGATCTTTAATTTAACTAACTCTTTTCCCATTAATTTATTTCCCCATCTTTCTCCTTGGTCACTTAATGTCCCTTCTAATTATTCATATAACCCTTAATTTTGGTTTTAACATACTTTTTAAAAATTTTTTAAAATTAACTACTCCCTAGCTCCTTTTAAATTTTAATTTTTTAATTTTTAATTTTAATCATTCACTCTCTCTCTCATAGCTCTATATATTTTACCATGCTTTTAACTAATTATATTTTAAACCCCCAGAAACCTTAACTGGTAACTACAATTTAATTTAATTCGTTTTAGCTGCCTCACTTGTCACCTCTGAAATGTTAGAAGCTCACTCATTTGAATTCTATTTTTAGAATCAGCAATCTCTACACTCCCATCCCGCTTCAGATTAATCCTACCCTCCAAAACATATATCCTACCGCCCGCCCACACCCTCAACCACCCTGTCACTTTAACTTCACCCCCATACCAACCCTTCCTCCTGTTCCTTTTCCTTCTTTTTTTATTTCCTCCCAACTCACAAAGCGTCTATTTAAACAATCCCGTACCTCATAAACCCTGCCCCCTAACCCCACATCTTTAACCGTTTGCCTTTTTTGTTTCATTTGGATTTAAACCTTGAACGAGATATCATCTGCCTTATTTGGTCCTGGAAGTATATAAAAAAATGGCCAGTTTCTCTCTTTTCAATCCCCTTTAAGTGCGCCTGGACTTACCTATATTTTGAGCACTTTCTTCACACTGCTCCCACGCAAAGAGTTTTTTTCACATTCTACAATTCATTTGACTTCTTTTCAACGGAAATTTACCACCCGGACAATCTGCATATATTTTTCACGGAACTTTTCTTTTCATTCACTGCGTTTTTTTAACAAAAATTCTTTTAATAATAATTTTCATATTTTTCAAATATTTGAACTTTGGTTTTTTCGAAAGCCAACTTATCCATCTGTACTTCTTCTCTGATGATAAGATTTCGATCTTTGAAAAGCCTTGGCTTAAGGAAAGAATAATAAACACTAGTTTATTACTGAATACACTTATATATATATATATATATATATATATATATATATATACATATAGTGGGAGCAATAAATTATAGTGCTGTTCGACTTTTAAATCTCTGAAACAGTTACATGGTAAACAGCTGATGATCCCCGTTTCCTATTTCACAATTTAAGTTAAGGGCCCATGTTTATATTTCACTGTTGCATAGTTGAATCCTCTTTTGTAGTTGGCTCTTGCAAGCGCTAAGCCTGCGATATGTTAAATGTAATTAGTATCTCTAGGAATTTATGTTTCGTTTATAAATTTTTATATATATATATATATATATATATATATATATATATATATATATATATATATATATATTGTTAATGCACGTTGAAAAGAAATCAAATAAGTGTTTGATTGTAGGAATGCGAGAGCTTAAATGCAAATCAGTTTTCGGATTATCTTCGTTTTGTAGGATGCTGAGGATTTGACGCGGACTGTTAAAACCTTTGCTACACAGTAAATGCCTATCCATGCAAATGAAACCATTGTCAATCACTAGAAACTGTAATGTATAGGTTTCAAATAAATAAATTGTATATATATATATATATATATATACATATATATATATATACATATATGTTTTTAATTTACATTTCTTTTCGTTATCATAAATGTTGATATTGCAATAGTGTACGACTCGAGTTGTGTATTTAACATCATTAAAGTTATTCGAGATTAATCAATATTTAAAGCAACAAACACTTTTATTTACAAATAGTTTTTCTGCATATCTAAATAACATACATTTACACGATATAAAAATATCATCTAAATTTCCTTAGGAGGTTTCCTCAGTGCAAACAATTTCAGCCGTCAGGATAAAAGAATTGAAACGCATCTGTTGCATTACCTGTTCTTTCGGGGTACCCGGTAAGTTTCAACAAGAATGACAAAGAACAGAACTTACATGGAAACACTTTGGTTTTCTTTATTTCCAATAACCGGATGGTTTACACCGGCTACGCACACACATATAAAAAATCTTTTGACATACTTTTGTCTCATAGAAGTCTTTTTCTTGCTGAGTTCACAGACTTGGTTTCCGCTAGAAACACGTTCATATATACATCCGATTGGAAAGCAATTTGCGCTGAATTGTCTATCCGGGCGTGAACTGAAGCAATTGTTCCACAAGCATTTCCAATTGTCTGTTTGATGAAATACAAGTCAGGGGATTCATTCACAGTACACACTTGCTTATCAGTCGGATTTTTAGTCAGGGAACACGAAAGCCTTACAACAAGACGGGCTTATGTACCATAGCCAATAAATGTTCATCGGTGCCATAAACATCGGTAAACTCCCACTTTTCCGGTACTTGTATACTCCGATAACCAAGCACTCCGCGTTTCTTCGCGTTTCTTCGCGTTTCTTAAACCGCCGCCTTTCAAGTATCGCTTGCTCTGCGGAACCTTCTCCTTTTTAATAGTTATCAAGTGGCTTTCTTTCTTTCTCTACGTCCCACCAACAATGGACTCGTCCACGATTCAGTCTTGCCACTCTTCATTATCTTACACATCGTATATGTTTTATCCTCACAATTTTTTGCAACGGAAATACTTGTTTTACCCTATTTCTCATATGAATATTGTAAAAGTCGTTGCCATGTGCGTTCCTCTCTTTTTTATATTCCATCGATATGTGTATTTATGTTAATATTCTATCGATATCTTTTTTATGTTCATATTCCATCTATATGTATATTCATGTTTATATTCCATCGATATGTTTATTTATGTTTATATTCCATCGATATGTTTATTTATGTTTATATTCCATCGATATGTGTATTTATGTTCATGTTGAATAACAGGTTTATAACACGTTGTAATGTCGGAATCTGGCTTCGTAGAACAGTTCGCTTGTTGATCCCGCGAACGGGACGATGTGTCGTTTGTATTCGAGAATCCCAACTGGGGGAACTATTTGTACTAACCGTGCGCCCCTTTCCTGTTTCACCGCCGCGTCGTCGTCACTTGACAGCTCTGCAGGTTTTTTGTGTCGCTGCTGCTATCCGTCTGTCGCTTCGCCCCGCGCCATAATTTCGCCCTCTTTTTCCATCGTTCTGGCGGTTTCTTCGTAAGTTGAAATCAAATCTTTTACACACAAAATATAACAAGCCTTCTAATTTAGTTTGAGCCATTTATATTCTATTAGCTTGTCGATACTGAAGCAAGTTACGTCGTAGTAGAGAGAGAACCGTACGCTAGTTAATTTCCTAATTACTTAATTACTTGCAAAGGAAGGAAGAGGGCGACATCGCCTGGCTCTCATTTTTGGGGATCTGAAATCCTCTAGCTTATGTTATCGCTACATGGCTAAGGCGTGTTGACTCGTCGGCTTCAAGTCAAGAACTCACAATCTCACTCAGTTTTCCCACCGGGAAACATCTGACGTCACGAAATCTCGTGATCACAACGCAGGTGTGACCTAAAGTTTGAACTAAGGTCTCATCACCCGTCACTGCGACCGTGAGAAACAACATAGCACTAAAATTGCACGAGTTGACTACGTTACAAATCGCGCAAGTTCAGCGATCTCTCTGTACGTCCACCCACACATGCGTCTCATTATATAACATTTATATTCCATCGATATGTGTATTTATGTTTATATTCCATCGATATGTGTATTTATGTTTATATTCCATCGATATGTTTATTTATGTTTATATTCCATCGATATGTTTATTTATGTTTATATTCCATCGATATGTTTATTTATGTTTATATTCCATCGATATGTTTATTTATGTTTATATTCCATCGATATGTTTATTTATGTTTATATTCCATCGATATGTTTATTTATGTTTATATTCTATCGATATGTTTATTGATAAAATATACTTCCAAAAGTAAAACATATGAGTAATACATACCAACTGTAAGGATTTGGATTCAACATCGTTTTTTTATTTCTCTTTTAATCATTTATTTTTACCCTTTTCCTTATATTTTACGCATTAGGCCACCCAAAATTTCACTTTTTAGCAGTCTTTCTTAGTATTTTGTTATGAATTGTGTCATTGTGTTATGCTGATCTACTCTATTTCGGCAATATATTGAATCTTTCAGTATAGGGTATAATGTATAAAGAAGATTACGACAAAGTCTCGACGTCGTCTCGAAGCAGTTGTCTGTAACATTCTATTCTGTACTTCTGTATATACACTCTTGTAAATATAACACTGCGCAGTCTTATTTACTATAACCGTCAAGTTAACAAAACATGTATTGTTCCCTAGATCACTAAAAGTTTATAATATATATATATATATATATATATATATATATATATATATATATAAATATAATAGTGAGAGAGAGGGAGTAAGATGATACTTTAGATATACAAATAATAGCTTTAACCAGTAAACTATCAATATAAAAACAAAGCTCAATGTAGTGTATAGAGCAATAATATTAATTGAATGACATAATGAAATTAGAAATTCATCAGATTTTTGTAAAGTTCAACAACAAGGAGTAATATTGCGTCCTTAATTCATGAGTTGTAAAGAAAATCTCTTTCTCAGAGGATTAATTATATATATGTATATATATATATATATATATATATATATATATATATATATATATATATATATATATATATATATTTAAAATTAAACGTACTGGAATAACCTAAAATTAACAACATCACATATGAAAAAGTAGTAACATTTTAAAATGCTTAACGTAATGCGATGTTGTTCTGTGATGCCATCCAACGTTGTTGAAATTAAATCGTCAACGACTTCCTGAAACAATGCGAAGACGTTCTCTGCGCGTTTCTCCGCTGTCCTTTTTAAACATTCTCTTCTTTCCCTAGATTTTTGTTCATTTGCCTTTGACACATGAAAATGATTCGACGAAGAATCGACACGTTAGTGAAACCTGTGAAACCTATAGAACATTTGTTTTTAATTTTAATACAAATAAGACCATCAGGAAAATTGAAAACATAAAAACGTATAATTAAACAGACGAATTCTGTTATTTTTAACAATTTTTACATAAATCAGAAAATGCTGCCTAAATACACACACACAATATATATATATATATATATATATATATATATATATATATATATATATATATATATATATATATATACATGAAAGAGAGAGAGAGATTCATGAATAAGCAGGTAGTTATAATTGACATTTTTGGTTGATTAATCGACTGAGAAAAAGTTTTAAATAATACGCAGATGATTTGCCTAACTACCAAAGTATAACCGGAATAATTTCAGTTACATTTGGAAAAAAGGTATTAAATGCCTGAGAGTCACAGGAGCGTTGGTGTGAATTCAATTTGGCGGCAAGAATGAAGTGTTCCGAAGTTGAAAAGCAAAATGATTTTCCCATTAAAGTTACCATGAACTTCAAAGCCGATAAAACGACTCGGGCAAAAGTAAAAAGCAATCAGGTAGAATCGCTAGATCCATCCATTCAATCTACGCGTTTAACGCTGAAAATGCTATTTCAACTGTGAGTATGACTTATAAAAAGACAGCCCGAACGTCTTATGCGTTGACGCAACTTAAGGCTCCGTTTCAAAAGAAAACGTGACATACCGATAAACATTTCTATTTAAACGTTAATCGTGACAAACCTACGAACTAGCGATTCTCAACTCTTTTACCCTTGCACTATCCATAAAATCAATTACATGTACCAAAGAATCCCTTCGCAAAAACAAAAAATATATACGTTATCTTTCTACTCTTATGCTCACCGTAGCTCATGTGCTAAATGTCATGGTATATATATATTTTTTAAATTGAAAGAAAAAGTACAATTTTTTTGTGAATTTGTCAAACTGACATCGTACAGACATCAGTAAATATATTCCAAATGATTGTTATACTTCATTAATAACACAATATCTGGAACCTGAGTTTAGCTGGTTTCCTCCGAAGAATTAAGTTTCTACGAAAATATTAGATTCACAAGCGGTCCCCTGTCACACGTATGCCCCGGTCATAAGAGAGTTTGCTTTTATGGAGATGTCACCGTTCACCTATATACAGCACTTAATTATCTCAAATAGTCACACATCTGATACTGTCTAGGCTCATCGTAGATTAATTTCGGTGATACCAACGCAATGGCTTTTACATGATGAAGTATATATTACAATATTAAAATAGCCAAGAAGTATACTGTCTCAGAAAAAGATATAACACATACTAAAATAAAACAACAAACAGATTATGACTTAGAGCGAAATCATGTGCGTTGTTTTTTATTAGAAAAACGAAACACTATTAAAACAACTGCTACAAAAAGGTAAAGAAGAAGAAGAATAAAATTCTACACATATCATGACTACGGCCTTTTGGCTAAGATCAAAGTGTAGTATCTGTTCCGATGGATACTACACGCTTGTCCCGTGCAGTTCTAGGAGGTCCACCCTCCTAGGCTTCGCCTCCCCTCTTTGGGGGGGAGTAAGTTTATTGCTTACTGTCTGAGGCGCCCCTACCGGGGAATGCCGACGGGGCTGCCCAGGCAATTTTTAAATGGCCAGAGTGGTCACCTCTCGAGCGCTGGCTTTTAACCCCACTTGCTCGACCCGAGCTTGGGTCACATCTTACTTGTGGGAGTAAGATAAAACTGGCCTTGTGCCTAACTCCTAGCGAAGGAGTAAATAAATATCATGACTACGGCTGTTCTAAAAAATAATAGTAAGACCGAAGAAACTTTATTTAACTGTAGAATTACGCGGTCTTGCTATATCTATTATCTTTTGTAGCAGCCGTAGTCATTATGTGTGCAAAATTCTATTCTTACTTCTTCTTCCTCTTCACTTGCTGTTTTTGTATTCTTTCTAGAACGACAACTATTACAGCGCTGCTTAAAAAGAGAGAGAACACCTTTGTGTAATCTGATACTTCACCACTGCGACTAGCAACGTGTCAATAACACTTCTGCTTCGAGACGCGTCGGCTATTTGCAACTAAATGTAATAAAAAGTGTTTTTAGTATAACATAAAGCAATATAAGATAATAGAGAGACACTAATAATGTGCTCATTAAATCTGCACGATTCGCGACGGTTAAATTAAGCTTCGCAAAGAAAATCGATGCTATGGAAGCGGCATCTTTTATTTGTATCAACTAAAATATTCTCCCTCATGTCGATTATGTTTGTTTGTATTTAAAATAGAAGTGTTGAGTTTGAAAATTAACATCCGATTGTGACAATCAGGAGAAGGGAATGCCTGGGAAGGTGTTCTCATGGAAACAGAACACATTCTATACTAGCCCTGGGCCGATGATCTAATGACAAAGGAGCAGATTATAAACTATAGTTCCAAAAAGAAGGAGGAAATCCCTGGCAGATTTTCTACTAGAGTAAGATACTGACTTGAGCATTAAAAGATAATACAATAGTACAATTAATAGAAGTACAAGACAGAGAGACATATACCAAATCTCCAGCAATAATAGAAGTACAATAGTACAATTACTAACAGTGGAAGTATAGTTTTGACTTCTGACAGACAGTTACGAAATTTCCATTAGTATTAGATAAGGAAATAAGATTAGTAATATATGTATAAGTAGAGTTTCGGCTTCAGACAGACAGTTACGAAATTTCTATTAATATTAGATGAACAAATATGTATACAGAAAAAGTCATACATTTCTAGTATAGATCCTTACTTGTATAGTATATAGACGGCTGCGTCTTTAGAAAATGTACCAGGCTGGTGATTCATAAAGTTTTGAATGGCGAATGAGGAAACTCGATGAAAATGATTGCTATGTATAAAAGGGAAATCATTTAGCCAGTTCTAATTTCACCAAGTGTGTTATGAACGAAAGATAACCTTTCGTATCGGCGACACGTTGCCGAACTAAACATATTTATATATTTACAATTATACAGTGGTTTGAAAGATATTTCGAGCAAGTAAATTGTTAGAAATGTTAATGCTCAATTTTCTAGAATGACTGGAGTGTGAAATAAAAACGAGTGTTAAACGTGTGCATGTCTATTCGTTTTTTTCTTCTGTTAGTGTAATTCTGCGCGTGTGCGTCCAGGAAACATTGTGAGTATGCAACCTTTGTCAGTGTGGGAATATTTGTGTGCGTGAGTTCAGTAGTCATTCACTTCCGCTGGCTTCGAAGGGAGGGGTGGGGTGTTGTAACTGTGATGTTGAGCTGCGTCCTGTATTGTTTCTTTTTCAGTTTGAATCTTTCTACTTCTTGGTTCTGGGTTGTCAAGTGTTATGCTTTTATTGGGAATATATATTTCGCACTGGCTCATTGATTTTATCGTTTCAAACGAGAGGAAATCATTTTCTCTGTTTGGAAAATGTCGAGCTAAAATCTTTATGTGAAATCCTGTTTTTCTTTTTAAATTAACTTTTTGGGACGGCGAAAATGCGGATTGTCAGCTAAACGAACAAGGAACGAAAGAAAGTAGTTCATACAAGCTCTTCGCTGTTTAGGTTTATTCGCGTCTTATCTCCACAAATATGACAAATTTTCGAGTCAGTTTTCATCACCGCCATTTAATCTTCTCTAAATAGCCATTGTCATTTAAAATGAACTCCTTTTGATTATTAAACTGGCAGGAAAGCCCGACGTTGCTCGGGATTTAATTAGGATCACTACTATGCACTTTTCACTATACTCTTAACACCATATTTGTTTGGTTGATTTTCACCCCTCCTGTTTACATGTCTGATGAGAGCGGACCACCGCTTGAAACGCGTTATATAAAATTATAGAAGTATAAAACGACAAAATAATAAATAAATGTCGAAAAAAACTTTTTACAAATGTTGGTAGCTTTACTCCTTTACACACACACAACACACAATCAAAAAAAAATATATATATATATATATATATATATATATATATATATATATATATAACGGCGAGGAATACGGACGTTTGGGACATTTTTGGGAGGGTAGAATGAGATTAAACAAATATAAAAACGAGAGAAAACGATTAACAAGAAATTAATTAATGTACTGAACCGGTTTTCATCCACACTCATCAGAGTAAAACGTGGAAGTGATTAAATACGACTAAAACCTAAAAGAATTGTAATGAAAACTAGTGACAAGTTTACGAGAAAAAAAAATACGGGGAGGAGAGTCATAAGTTGATCACATTAAGTCCTAAAAGCCACTCCTTTTGTTTACAAAGGGAGGGTTTGATTGACTTGATATATATGGCTTCCAGGACTTTAAGGTGGAATAGAGAATTCGATCTACTTATGACAGAAAACCAGTCACTAGTGTACGTCGACGCACATTCGGCGCTATTTATGAGATGGTCGGCTTAGCAGACCCGGATGTATTAACTAAATCATTTAAATTATTTAGTCGGCCCTGGCGTATGGCAGGGGAGATGTGTTGTTTGATTCTGGATCTAAACCTTTGCACTGTTCTTCCCACGTATACGGCATCGCACCGACATTTAAATAGATAAATAATATTACTGATATGTTGGGGTGGGAGAACATCCTTATGAATAGATTTGAGCAAAGGTCGAGCAGAAAAAACAATTCTAGGATTAGATGCCTGGTAACACCGACGCACAGCTACAGAAATTTGATTAGCAAATTTTATGCTAATATTACCCAACCAAGGTAATCTGAGGTACGCCGGGCATTTTGGAGGACCAAAAAGTGTAGGCTTGTTAAAATCAGATTTATGCACTAATACAGAGTCCATATTATCCCTTAACGCACTCAATCAATTACACCCAGCCTTAAAGTTTACTTGTGAGAATGAACACAACTCCACCCTTCCTTTTCTAGATGTATTAGTGCATAAATCTGATTCATTGTTTTTAACATCTGTTTTCCGCAAACCTATATTTACTGGTTTATATTGTCACTGGGACTCTTTTTGTCCCATACAAAGAAAAATAAATCTTATTAAATGTTTGGTTCATCTTGCTTTAAAGATTTGCTCTGAATCCCTGATTGATTCGGAGATTGAATTTATCAAAGTGGTGCTCGTTAAAAATGGGTACCCTCTCGATATTGTTAATTCTAATATCGTTACTAAGATCGCTCATTTTAACAAGCCTAAACTTTTTGGTCTTTCAAAATGCCCGGCGTACCTCAGATTACCTTGGTTGGGTAATATTAGCATAACATTTGCAAATCAAATTTCTGTAGCTGTGCGTCGGTGTTACCAGGCATCTAATCCTAGAATTGTTTTTTCTGCTCGACCTTTGCTCAAATCTATTCATAAGGATGTTCCCCCACCCAAACATATCAGTAATATTATTTATCTATTTAAATGTCGATGCGATGCCGTATACGTGGGAAGAACAGTGCAAAGGTTTAGATCCAGAATCAAACAACACATCCCCCCTGCCATACGCCAGGGCCGACTAAATAATTTAAATAATTTAGTTAATACATCCGGGTCTGCTATTGCCGACCATCTCATAAATAGCGCCGAATGTGCGTCGACGTACACTAGTGACTGGTTTTCTGTCATAAGTAGATCGCATTCTCTATTCCACCTTAAAGTCCTGGAAGCCATATATATCAAGTCAATCAAACCCTCCCTTTGTAAACAAAAGGAGTGGCTTTTAGGACTTAATGTGATCAACTTATGACTCTCCTCCCCATATTTTTTTTCTCGTAAACTTGTCACTAGTTTTCATTACAATTCTTTTAGGTTTTAGTCGTATTTAATCACTTCCACGTTTTACTCTGATGAGTGTGGACGAAAACCGGTTCAGTACATTAATTAATTTCTTTTTAATCGTTTTCTCTCGTTTTTATATTTGTTTAATCTCATTCTACCCTCCCAAAAATGCCCCAAACGTCCGTATTCCTCGCCGTTATAAAATTTTGTACCACGAAACATTTATTTAAATATATATAAATATATATATATATATATATATATATATATATATATATATAAATTAAATATTATAACACAAAATCATTTTAATTTAAAGATCATAATTTATTGGATGTAATAGAAGATATATAAGATATAAAATGTAATCAAACAAGTTCAAATGTATGTATAAAATGAACTTAAAACCAATACGTACTCAATACTAGGAATATCTTTATAAATAATTATAATGTAACGCATAGTTTTGAAATAACTAATTTATATTTGCTCTCACGTTGTTTGCGATCAAGCACTTTATTGATTTATTTTACACCAAACACCGAAGCACTAAATATTTAGTATATGAAGATTTAATTCGATTTACAAAATTGTAATTACGTTTCACCGACCTAATGTTTCGTCGGAACCGAGAAATAATCAATTGCATTTATATAATAAATATTTAAAAGATATGAATATATATATATATATATATATATATATATATATTTATGTGTGTGTGTGTGAAAATTGACAAATGGAAAACAGGTTAAAGTGAAGGAGAAAAAAAACAAGAGATTTGACCGGTTTCGTTCGTGTTAGCGAAAAAAGTGACGATTTAGAAATAATTTTATTTTTGAAAGGCACACACATGGGAGAAGGAAAAGAGGATCCGATTGGACCATATGAGAAGACGTTTAGTGACATTGAAATATGACAAGTGGGTGACACATTCTTCTTTATTTCTTATTCTACTTTTTATATATTAATTTTCTTTTGTTTTTTCACAAAACGAAACCGGTCAAATCTCTTGTATTTGTTTTCCCCTTGCACTTTAACCTGTTTTCCGTTTGTCATTTTTCACACGTTTTGTCAACCACGACATTTCATTTTCATGACTTATCGTGTGCCTTCCCACATATATATATATATATATATATATATATATATATATATATATATATATATATATTTATATATATATATATATGAATATATATGTATAGTTTAAAGATATACACAACTCATGTAGTTATAATCATTTAATAATTAGAATCTATATAAAAGAGTGTTGTAGTTACTCTGAAGCATTGTGCATAGTGCATAGACAGAGTGGACAGCTGAAAGGCTGTAAAATGCAATTTAATAGTATGCATGCATTTAAGAATGGTAAGGTAAGAAATAAGAAGATAATGCAAATTGTTATTTATATTTACAAAGAATACCTTTTATATGTTTTTCGTAGACTAATATTATAATAGACCCATAGATGCTCAAAATGCCGCCCGTGCATTTCATAGAAGAATTTTAACGTAGAAATATAAGCTCGCGTGGCGTATTGAAGAGTAACTCGTGGAATATTATTCTAAGCTCTAGCCAAGCATATATTCAACCATCAATATAGTCTATGTCGCGTCGACACTTCCGAGTTTCTGTAAATAAGCTCAAAACCCAATAATCCATTGCACTTAGGTCTGGGATTTTTTAGTGCAAATCCTCCACTCCAATGAAATCAGAAGTAGATCGAATTAAAGCTCTTGCCTAAATGTCCAGCTTTTCTAGCGGCCACACTGTAGACATAAATTGAAAAAAATAAGTAATGTAATGTAATAAATTTATTGTATTTTCTTCTTACCTCTTTATCTTCGTTTAATAGTGTTATAGGTCGTCAAATATTTTCTGATATTTCGAGGCTGATCACCTCCGTTTCAAAGTTTATTAACATCGTGTCTACGTGTGTGTTGTGTGTTGGCCGGAAGTATTATTTATGTCGCCTGAGCATGAATGTATAACCTCTCAGGCTAAAGCAGATGTGATGATATCAAATATATGTTAATGCAAATCTAATTTCGTTTAAAATTATTTTTTAACAATGCAACGTCCTTTCGTCAACAATATTTAAAATTCAAGTGAAGACATTCTATTTTGTAATATTTTATAGCTAACATTCCTGTTACGGATAAAAGATTAACAGAAAAGAATATAAAATATTCAGTTATAACGAATGCATAATTTTACATTAACACACATATATCAATATTTTAATTACAAAATTACCATACGTTCTTGCTAAACAGATTTTTGGTGAACTAATTTCAGATCTTATATATAAACTAGAAATAGCCGGTTTTAGTTTTTGTGAAATTTAGTTCCAACTATGCTTTAAAAGAAATTGTATTTCAAATCGATTTTAATATTTAATTCATTTGTATAAGTCATAATATAGAAAAGACAATCTATTACTACCGCCACAGATAAAGAACCGAGAACATATTTAAGTATAGACATTTTTGCCGATTCACCGATATTGAATATTTCAAGCGTTTTGGTTGGCTACCAATCGCTGCGTTAGTTTTAAAGAGAAAAACCCCCCAGTATATTGTGCACAGAAAGTTCAAGTGTGGAGCAGAGAGAGATACGTAGCAAATATAAGAGAGAATGTAAAATTAAAACAAAAATCTCTATTATGAACACCTTTTTGCATGCTCTCTCAACTATTTTTATTAGTGAGTTAATGAATGAGTAGGAGGGAAAATAACTGGCTGATATTTTCCTTTAATTGAACTGGCTGATTATTTCTACTCGCTCATTAAGGCAATGTTTTAAACGCTCGATCTATGAAATTATTAGATGTTATGACTTCCAAATTGCCATTATTTTATCACATGTAGATTTTTATATCCAAAACCATGAAACATTACAAGTAAATTCCTATTTCAATCACTTAAATTGTTCAGAATGGGTTTCGGGTTGTTTCGCTGATTTTAACTGCGTGGGAAGTATGTGTGATGGTGAAAATAAACCAACATAAACGGGACATCTTTTAAACTTACGTGTTTACGAAACTTACCGCGAATGCTAAAATTATAGTTTTAGATATTTTCAATTGAATAGTATTTTTTAAAATATGATTTTAAGAAATATGTTTATATATTACGCTTTTGTTTGGTCAATTTGGTAAAGAATGGCAAAGAAAGAGACACATACATTGAACATATAACAAATCTCAAGCGACGTTAGATATTGAAAATATAACAATTTCCAAGCAACGTCGGACATTGAAAATATAACACCTCTCAAGCAACGTCATACATTAAAAATATAACTCTCAAGCAACGTCGGACATTGAAAACATAACAACTCTCAAGCAACGTCAGACATTGAAAATATAACAATCCCAAGCAACGTCAGACATTGAAAATATAACAACTCTCAAGCAACGTCAAACATTGAAAATATAACAATCCCAAGCAACGTCAGAAATTCGAAATATAACAACTCTCAAGCAACGTCAGACATTTAAAATATAACAACTGTCAAGATACGTCGGACATTGAAAATATAACAACTCTCAAGCAACTTCGGACATTGAAAATATAACAACTCTCAAGCAACGTCATAGATGTAAAATATTACAACTCTCAAGCAACGTCAGACATTGAAACTATAACAACTCTCAAGCTACGTAAGCATTGAAAATATAACTACTCTCAAGCAACGTCAGACATTGAAAATATAACAACTCTCAAGCTACGTCAGACATTGAAAATACAACAACTCTCAAACAACGTCAGACATTGAAAATATAACAATTCCAAGCAACGTCGGACATTGAAAATATAACAACTCTCAAGCAACGTCATACATTGAAAATATAACTACTCCCAAGTAACGTCAGACATTGAAAATATAACAAATCTTCAGCTACGTAAAACATTGAAAATATAACAATCTCTAGCAACGTCAGACATTGAAAATATAACAACTCTTAAGCAACGTCGGACATTGAAAATATAACAACACTCAAGCAACGTCAGACATTTAAAATATAACAACTCTTAAGCAACGTCGGACATTGAAAATATAACAAATCTAAAGCAACGTCAGACCTTGAAAATATAACAACTCTCAAGCAATGTCAGATATTGAAAATATAATAACTCTCAAGCAACGTCGAACATAGAACATATAGCAACACTCAAGCAACATCGGACATTGAAAATATAACAAAACTCAAGCAACATCAGACATTGAAAACATAACAACTCTCAAGCAACGTCGGACATTGAAAATATAACAACTCGTAATCAACGTCGGACATTGAAAATATAACAACTCGTAATCAACGTCGGACATTGAAAATATATCAACTCGTAATCAACGTCGGATATATAGAGCTAGTACTATTTAATTTACACAGGTTAAGCTGTTAACTATTGTTCCAAGTGTGAGCGACGAAATGAGTGAAATATAACAATAAGAACGTTGATAACATCTATACTTTAATCGATGTATTGTTCTTTGTTATTGTTTAGTTTTTTATGCTTTGTATTTCTATGATCAACATATTTTTATAAGCATATGCTCTAATAGAGCGTTCAATTAAGAGCGAATAGATCTGGGTTGACCATGTGCGACATATTTATTTGTTTCGTTATCTTATTTTTTTAAATTTTCCTTGCATTCTTTTTCGCATTTATGTCTTCACTCTATTATGAGGTAATTAAAATGTATATCAAACACCTCTTGCATGAGACTGTGTGATCTTTGTTGTAAAATGAAATAGAACGAATACACTTAATAAGTAGGTAAAATATAAGTGCGTTTATACAAATAAATAAAACGATCAGCAGAGGGATGTGTCGGCTTGCCGGCTTTCTAGCCCCATCCATATTGGAATGTGCATATTTGAAGTAAAAAGTATTAAGGGGTTCATTAAAGAAAACATCTAGTCGATGTCTAGATTTTATGTTTGATTTTTATTTGTTAACTTTTCAATTTAAAGAAATTGGATTTATCGCGTTTTGCATTCGAACTCTTCATATATATTTGTATATATATATATATGTCTGCGATATAGGTCTGTGATATTTTGGATTCAGTTAGTACCCCTAGGAATTTAAACTGCATTTTCTTTCTTTGTTTAAAATGACTCAAAACTTCTTAAGACTCTCTCTCTCTCTCTCTCTCTCTCTCACTCTCTCTTTATATATACATATATATATATATATATATATATATATATATATATATATATATATATATATATATATATAATTATTACCTACAGATGCTAGCGTTTCAAGTTTATAACTCTCATCAGTGCAAGAAAGTAACAATTTCAGACGGTCGGGATACACGAACTCAGGTCACAGAGTCAACCTAGAATACTCAAGCGGTCGCCATGTACACTCGACCACCGTAAACGGTCACGTAATCAAGTCAAATTTAGATATGTATGTACCTAGAAGCGGACACAGGTAGATTACTAGTCGAGAGTGTTCGACGAACGTATCAGAACTTTGCAATATAGCTTTTTGACGGTCTATGTTTAACATCCCAGAGAGAGCTCAACTTTAATTTCTTAAAGAGGGTTATTATAATATTTATAAATAAACATAAAATTATTAATACCTACAGACGATGTATATATGTATATATATATATATATATATATATAGAGAGAGAGATTTTGTATATATATATATTTATATATATATATACATATATATATATTTATATTTATATATATATATATTTATATATATATATATATATT
>OY744539.1:13222152-13242152 GCA_963556195.1 Sepiola atlantica
GTGATTAATGAATACATCATTCAGTGTAGAAAGTCCACTATGGACATTAAAAAAAATGTGATTAATGAATACATCATTCAGTGTAGAAAGTCCACTATGGACATTAAACAAAATGTGATTAATGAATACATCATTCAGTGTAGAAAGTCCACTATGGACATTAAACAAAATGTGATTAATGAATACATCATGCAGTGTAGAAAGTCCACTATGGACATTAAACAAAATGTGATTAATGAATACATTATGCAGTGTAGAAAGTCAACTATGGACATTAAACAAAATGTGATTAATGTATACATCATTCAGTGTAGAAAGTCCACTATGGACATTAAACAAAATGTGATTAATGAATACATCATTCAGTGTAGAAAGTCCACTATGGACATTAAAAAAAATGTGATTAATGAATACATCATTCAGTGTAGAAAGTCAACTATGGACATTAAACAAAATGTGATTAATGAATACATCATTCAGTGTAGAAAGTCCACTATGGACATTAAACAAAATGTGATTAATGAATACATCATTCAGTGTAGAAAGTCCACTATGGACATTAAACAAAATGTGATTAATGAATACATCATTCAGTGTAGAAAGTCCACGATGGACATTAAACAAAATGTGATTAATGAATACATCATGCAGTGTAGAAAGTCCACTATGGACATCAAACAAAATGTGATTAATGAATACATCATTCAGTGTAGAAAGTCAACTATGGACATTAAACAAAATGTGATTAATGAATACATCATTCAGTGTAGAAAGTCCACGATGGACATTAAACAAAATGTGATTAATGAATACATCATGCAGTGTAGAAAGTCCACTATGGACATTAAACAAAATGTGATTAATGAATACATCATTCAGTGTAGAAAGTCAACTATGGACATTAAACAAAATGTGATTAATGAATACATCATTCAGTGTAGAAAGTCCACTATGGACATTAAACAAAATGTGATTAATGAATACATCATTCAGTGTAGAAAGTCAACTATGGACATTAAACAAAATGTGATTAATGAATACATCATTCAGTGTAGAAAGTCCACTATGGACATCAAACAAAATGTGATTAATGAATACATCATTCAGTGTAGAAAGTCCACTATGGACATTAAAAAAAATGTGATTAATGAATACATCATTCAGTGTAGAAAGTCCACTATGGACATTAAACAAAATGTGATTAATGAATACATCATTCAGTGTAGAAAGTCCACTATGGACATTAAACAAAATGTGATTAATGAATACATCATGCAGTGTAGAAAGTCCACTATGGACATTAAACAAAATGTGATTAATGAATACATTATGCAGTGTAGAAAGTCAACTATGGACATTAAACAAAATGTGATTAATGTATACATCATTCAGTGTAGAAAGTCCACTATGGACATTAAACAAAATGTGATTAATGAATACATCATTCAGTGTAGAAAGTCCACTATGGACATTAAAAAAAATGTGATTAATGAATACATCATTCAGTGTAGAAAGTCCACTATGGACATTAAACAAAATGTGATTAATGAATACATCATTCAGTGTAGAAAGTCCACTATGGACATTAAACAAAATGTGATTAATGAATACATCATGCAGTGTAGAAAGTCCACTATGGACATTAAACAAAATGTGATTAATGAATACATCATTCAGTGTAGAAAGTCCACTATGGACATTAAACAAAATGTGATTAATGAATACATCATGCCTGTTACGACATATGGTAGCGAAAATGGGCATATAATAGTTATGCGATAGAACAGCTAAAAGTGGCACAATGCAAAATAAACGGTTTATGCTCAGCATCAGTCGACGTTAAAGAAAAGAAAACACCTACATTACACAACAAACTAGAGCAAACGACATCATCATAGCCATACGAACGTTAAAATATAGATGGGTTGGTAACCTTTCGAAATATACAAAAAACAGGTAGACATCTACAGCGACAAAAATGGATTCAAAGGCAATTGGAGGGAACATGATGAAGGTTAATGCCCCGGTGAAGAGACGATCTTGACATCCAACTGGGTACTACTTGCGTAAAGACAAAACAAAGTGGAAGGAAATAAGGGAGGGGTTGCTCTTGTAAGAGTGATCAAAACCCCTAATGATGATCATATATAAGTCAGGTTAATTATACAAAGAATAAAAAGTTCATTGTGGGCGAAACTAAATAAAAAAACAATGAAAATAGCAAACTCACATGTGGGGGAAACTCACTAGTCCGCTATTTTGAATTATATATATATATATATATATATATATATATATATATATAAATTCCCGAAACAGTTTTTCATGGTAAACAACTGATGATCCCTTAAGTAATGTAAGAAGAAAACTAATATAATAACAGTAAAAGTTAAATTGACTTTCATGAGTGATTTTCCACTGAACGACTTGGGACTTCAGGTTGAAAAAAAAAATTTAATATAGTTTCAATGGTTGAGACACTTCCAAGACTATATATATATATATATATATATATATATATATATATATATATATATATATATATATATATATATATATATATCATTAATAAACAAATATATAAGAGTTTATATCTTGTTTCCATTTATTTCTTATTTGTTGATCTATAGGAATACAACATTTCATTAAACATCTTTTTCTAAAAGTTCCATTTTTGAAGCTGTTCTTTCGACCTCCCTTATTGTATTGAGAGGTATGCGTGTGTTAAAAATATGAAATGTATAGCAATGAGGTAAAAAAATGGTTACACGTTACTCGTGTGTGACCATCTCAGCATCTTCACACTTACAGAGGTCATCAACCTGGGTGGTATTGTGGTCTTTTTCAAAAACATAAGTGGGCCATACAAATGTTAAAGTAAATATGTATATATACCTATATATATATATATATATGCACATTCACACACACACACACACACACATATATATATATATATATATATATATATATATATATATATTTATATACACATGTATATACTCATACACGTATATAACATTAAGTACATACTACATATACATAATACACATCCACACACACACACATATATATACATATATATATATATATATATATATATATATATAATAAACCCCGTTTAAGAAATTAAAGTCGAGCACTCTTTGGAATATCAAAAATAGACTGTCAAAAAAGCTATAATGCAAAGTTCCGAATACGTTCGTCGAACACTCTTGACTAGTCTTGTATCTGAGCCTGCTTCTAAATACATATATATCTTAATTTCTATTAATTACATGACAGTTTCCAACCTCCCTACTCTCCAGACATGGTTCCTTGCAATTTCTGGTTGTTTAAAAAATTTAAGACACCACTGTAAGTTTCCTGTTTTGAGACAAGAGAAGAGATAATGCAGAACGTGACGGCGGAGATGAACACCATTCCAAAAGAAGACTTGCAGAGGTGTTTCCGGCAGTGGATGGATCGGTGGACTAAGTGTGTGCAAGCACAAGGGAATACTTTGAAAGGGATTAGGGTTCCAACCCCATCACGTATTTGAAATATTTCTTCTGGCCTAATGTCGGATACTTCTTAGACAGGTCTCGTATATATATATATATATATATATATATATATATATATATGATATTTTATTTTAACACCATTGTTTACGGCGTCTGTTCGAAGAACCCAGGTTTAGTCCCTTTTGTTTTTTCGAGAATTAGGAAAAAATATGAAAAATTAAGAAAGCATTCAACTTGTAAATTCAATCGGATACATTTTTTAAGGAAAACAGAACAGTGTATATATATATATATATATATATATATATATATATATATATATATATATATATATATAAATATATATATATATATATATATATATATATATATATATATACCAGCAGAGCTACCCGATATTGCCAAGATTAGAGTGTGGGATAGCATCATATGCAATATCAATATAGGTAGAGTTTACTTTGATAGCAACCTTGATGCTGTCTGCTAGATATCTTACTCACCGAACTATTCAATTTTATGCTAATACTCTTAAACTTACGTTCATCAATAGATTTATTTCATTGTGTAACATGTTTGACAATAGTCATTAGCTTTTTAAGGGACAGCCAGAAACGCAAAAATACTTCCATTATGTGCACATGCAAATTGTGCATGTGAATACAATTATATTGAAAGTACACTTCTTCGTATGTCTTCGTTTTTAGGAGCAGATACGCACAGACAGAGAGGTGTTCTTGATTATATATATGTATATATTTCATTTGAATCAAAGGGAAAACAGTTTGTAGTGGGTGGGGGGGTTGCTCCCGGGGACAATCTTAATATTATCTAAATTGGCTGAAATTTAGGAAATAGACACTATTTTGGGTCATTTACCTATGGTTCAAATTTCATTTGAATCAAAGGGAAAACAGTTTAAGGGGGTGCCTCCGGGGACCCTCTTAATATTATCAAAATTTATTGAAATTTTAGGAATAGACAAAATTCTTGTTAATTTACCTATGGTTTAAATTTCATTTGAATCTAAGGGAAAACAGTTTTAAGTGGTGTGTGCCCCCAGGGACCCCCAGACGAAATACATGTCTGTTAGTCTGCTTTTAATATATATATATATGCATTCGGGCAGAGTTTTGCCCTGCGTTTTCTTTCCCTTACAACTTTTATTTCTTTTTTTCAAATTTTAAATCTTGGTCATTGCCAACTTATCTATCCCAGCAACTTCCTCTGATGATAAGATTTTGATCTTTGAAAAGCCTGGCTTAAGGAAAATTTAACTTGAATAAATTGCCTTTTTGCGGAATATACCTTGCTCTGAGCATTTGAATTAATTTTGATTTGGCTTTTGCTTCTCTAATTCCTTTCCATTCTTCTTCAAATATATATATATATATATATATATATATATATATATATATATATATATATATATATATATATATATATATATATATATATATTTCCCCCCCCCCCGTAAAAATGGAGCACTCTGATGGAGGAATTGATGCTTTCCACTTCAACGTAATCAATATTATTTTGTAAAAATACCTGAATTCTCTCTGGTACCAACATCGTAAAAAATGTAAACAAATTAATACACACATATTTTTAGAGGCTGTATTGATTCCTTTTATTTTCAGCGGGCAAGTAAATTTACACAGATATAAGTGCGTCGGATTGTCAGTTGAGGTAATGACTTATGTTAGGGGTTTGGATCTCAAGGTTTCTGCACTCGAGTTTTGAAAAGATGAAACACGTGTCTGTAGAAAAGTATATATATATATATATATATATATATCTATATATATATATATATATATATATATATATATATACTCATTAAGATACACGTGTATATATACCCAGAAGTGTATTTTGCATCTTCAAGACTCATTAGTGCGAGTAGACGCAGCAAACGTATAAACCCCGAGATTAGAACCCCGAACGTAAGTCACTACTTATAATGACAATACGACTTTCTACCATTGGTAAATTCGACAGGTAACGTCGGTTTAATTGCTCAATATAATTACAAGGCCATATTAGCACAGTTTTACGGATAAACTCTAACAATTTGTAACAATTTATTTCCTTACTTTTCGACAGGATCTTCATAAATAATAAAACAATGTGACTATCTCTGAAAAAAAGAAAACTTTCTTCTTAAGTCCTGAGCGATAGATTGATAAAATGGCGACTTTTTACTTATTTTTCTACTTTCGAGTGAAAGAAGTTCAGTTTCTATATCCATATTCCTTCTTTTTCAATCTTTCATCTTCTTAATCAGTCATTCCATCGATTTAGGAGTTCACAAGTGGTTGTAATTTCGATAGAGTCTATCCCTGTTGAGACAATCCCGACCTCCTAACATAATTTCTATCCCCCCTCCACACAATAACACACGTACTATAACGCATTCACAGTAATACTTAAAAGTTTCCACTCATTGGCTGTATACTTAATTTGCTATCATTTTAACCAAACATGACCTTTTTACATCCGATAGTAACCCAATTTCCTGAACATTAAATATAATAACACTATAAGTAAATACTAAGTAAAAGTTTATATTTCTATCTTTATAAAATTAAGTATGTTTATATGTTTATATATTTCTCTATATAGGATCTACTCGTGAATTAATTGACCGATTTTTCCGAAAGGGTTTCACCGCCTTTTTGCCACCTTTGTATACAACTAAATTAAAGTAAAAATACTCTACATGACGCCCAGAAGCTGTGTTCTCAAATTTATAATGATCGCTTAATTAGTCTAAGAGATAATCTTTTACATACAAATTCATAAACATATACACATCCCTAACTTTATATATATATATATATATATATATATACAGAGAGAGAGAGAGAGAGAGAGAGAGAGAGAGAGAGAGAGAGAGACAGAGAGAGAGAGAGAGAGAAGAAAAGAGATTTATATATGTAATTACAGAAGATTAATACAACATCAGTTGTAATTGCATACATAAATAAATATTACGCTCTCATTTTTGAATTTCTCTTAATAATCGAACACTCTGTTGGGGGTTCTCTACTACTAACTTCACATATATACATATATATATATATATATATATATATATATATATATATATATATATATATATATATATATATACATGATTGCATAATTGGGATTATTCGGACTACTGTTCTTATCTTTAGTTTGATTCTCAACACGTTTCGGCCGCTGTAACCTCCGGCCTTCTTGAGGTGTATCTTTTCGTACTATATATATATATATATATATATATATATATATATATATATATATATATATATATATATATATATTATAATATGAAATGAAAAAATAAATAAAGGTGTCAATCAAATTTTATTATAATTCAAAGTTCAAGCAAAGTATCTTAACGTCTTTGCTTGAACTTTGAATTATAATAAAATTTGATTGACACCTTATTTCATCATTTCATTTAATATTATAATATTAATGATCTATCCAGTATATTGAGCTTCAGTTTTTATCCGGATGTTTCACTAATTATGAGATATTTGTTGACACTTTATCTTTATTTGGATTACTTTATATATATATATATATATATATATATATATATATATATATATATATATATATATATATATAAACACATGTATATATATTTATATGCATGTATGTTGTGACATTCTATGTATATGTGTGTGTGTGTGTTGTGACCTTGAAGGTATAAAAATAAATAAGACAATACGCTGGTATATTTACAAGGGTGTGTATTTACAGAAGTACCGAATATTATGTTACGTAAATACTGCTCCAAGACTCGTCGTAGTCTCCTTCATACATAGTGTCTAGACGAGTATATACAGTCAAAAAATAGGGTAGATAACTATTGGCCAATAACATTTTAACCTTGCTCCATATGAGGTCAATCTAGTTTCATTTAGAGTTTACTACAATTGCTCCATTTGAGGTCAATCTATTTACATTTAGAGTTTTCTACAATTGCTCTATATGGGGTCAATCTTATTTCATTTAGAGTTTTCTACAAATGCTCCATATGAGGTCAATCTATTTTCATTTAGAGTTTTCTACAATTGCTCCATATGAGGTCAATCTAGTTTTATTTAGAGTTTTCTACAATTGCTCCATATGAGGTCAGTCTAGTTTCATTTAGAGTTTTCTACAATTACTCCATATGAGGTCAATCTATTTTCATTTAGAGTTTTCTACAATTGCTCTATATGAGGTGAATCTAGTTTCATTTAGAGTTTTGTACAATTGCTCTGCTGAGGTCAATCTAGTTTCATTTAGAGTTTTCTACAATTGCTCCATATGAGGTCAATCTAGTTTCATTTAGAGTTTTCTACAATTGCTCTATATGAGGTCAATCTAGTTTCATTTAGAGTTTTCTACAATTGCTCTATATATGGTCAATCTAGTTTTATTTAGACTTTTCTACAATTGCTCCATATGAGGTAAATCTATTTTCATTTAGAGTTTTCTACAATTGCTCTATATGAGGTCAATCTAGTTTCATTTAGAGTTTTCTACAGTTGCTCCATACGAGGTCAATCTAGTTTCATTTAGAGTTTTCTACAATTGCTCCATATGAGGTCAATCTAGTTTCATTCAGTGTTTCCTACAATTGCTCCATATGAGGTCAATCTAGTTTCATTTAGAGTTTTTTTTACAATTGCTCCATATGAGATCAATCTAGTTTAATTTAGAGTTTTCTACAATCAATATTACGTTTTCTGTTTCAATCCTAAGTGCTCAGAAACTGGTTACGTGAATGGTACATCAAATGTGTGAAACACGACATCCAGTACTGTGCCTTTTAGAGTATTATTCTCGACAGTATCTGAATATCGTTTCCTTATCTGGTTCTTGTGTGTTTTTTTAGTTAACCTGGTCCCTTTACCATGTAAATGAGGTTCCGAATCCGTTAATCCACTATCCTTGTTTCCCAGTGTTTGTTTTTGAACACTCGAACGAAAACTTGTTCTGTTACTTAGAAACAACTGTTCGTGACATTTTTCCCAGCTTCTGATTTCTTATGCGTTGGCAATAATCTATTAAACACTGTGTTAATCTTCTTTGTGAACATTGCCTCTGCTGGTGTCATAGAAGATGACAATTGTTATTTCATGAAATCTTATATACCTGCAATAATTCTTGAATGGGCTTTTCGGTAGGTGTATCCCTTGCTTTCTGAAACGCTCTTCTGAACGTATCCACGAACCTGTCTGCATGACCATTGCTTATTGCATGGTATGGCGCTATCGTTATATTTTCCACTAAAAATGTTTGGCAGAATAATTGAAATTGACTAGATGTGAAATGCGTTATGTTGTCTGATACAATACAGGCAATAACCCTGAATCGGTAAAACGAATTGTAAAAATATAATGGCTACCCCAGCGGTTGGTTTCGTGTTTTAATATTTCAGGTCATTTTGAGAAACTGTCGACAACTGTAAGGTAAGAAGAACTATCCAGTGGGACAGCAAAATATATGTGGATCTTCGACCACGGTTGATCAGTTTTCGACGGATGTCCGAAATTTATAGAGGATGTTTTCGCTGCCAAATCAAAGCGTTACATAGTTTAACCACATTTGCAATAGTTTTTTCCATATTTAACCAATACTTCTCAGGAGACTTGCCATTTGAGAACTGTCCGGATGACCGATATGACATTTTTTAGTATTATTTTAAGTAATGCTCCAAGAATAAGCATTCGATCGCCGTACATAACTACTTATCAAAAATGTAATACGCTTACGGGATTTGTTTGTGTTTTCTTTTCGTTTATTTTTATGTGTTTTTTTTATTATCGTCGTCTAACGCTTTCTTACATTTCTTAAGGTGTTACTGGAAGCTCACTAATTGCTTTACACAATGGATTGCTTAGTTCTGCCTCAGTTTGTAAAGAGGCAATCACAGTGCTTGCCAGGGGGTCAGCATATTTTGTAATAATCTAGATAATCCGTCAGTATGACATATATTTCACGATGGGAGAAATTCTTTTCTATAATTGTAATTGCGGAGAATTGCCCACCACCTCTACATTCTTTTTACGTATACGTCGGTAATCCCCTTTTCTAACACATAAATCGTTACTAGTGGACAAAACGATCTAATTGTGTGACTGAAAAAATAATACTCACTGCTTCATGCTCGATTTGTGAGTAACGTTTATCTGCAGGTAATAACGTTTGAGACGCGTGGGCGATAGGTTTAAGCGATCCGTCTTCCAATTTCTGTAATATGCCGGCTCCAATGCCATACGAAATAGTATCAATAGCAGCAATGATTTCCAGATTTGGATTGTAGTGCGTCAAATATAATTCAAGTGAGCGGATATTTTTTTATATTTTCAAATGCTTCCTAGCACTCAGTCGTCCAGACCAAATTCTTTTCTTTTTTTAATTCAGTAAGACGAGCTCGCAAATTGTGTCTGTTTAAAATCAACACACCATAATAATTTGCTAACCAAAGAAAACTTTGTTATAACGAAACTTTTCCGGAGACGGCCTATTTTATTATTGTACTCGGTCGCTCTGGAGCTGGTCTTCTACCATCTTTGTCTATAATTTTAGCAAGACATTTTATTTTTCCCTTGAAAATATAACATTTGACTTCCTTTAATCTTAATCCATAGTCCTGGATTTTTGTAAGTATGTCGTGAACATGTAATTTGTATGGCTCGATGCTTTTTTATCACTAGAATATTATATAGGTAGGCTGTCACAAATACCAGTCCGTTTAGCAATGTGTTCATTACTTGTTGAAACTAACATATATTATCTTAAGCCCTAATGGTATACTTTCGAATTTGTACACACCTCTATGACTATTTCTACAAAGTAGCTTTGAATACCCTTCGTCATAGATATTTCTTAAATAAACCTTTGAAAAAATGTATCCGTTGAGTTTAGCGAATATCTCTTCTAGACTAGGCAGAAGCCAGTGGTAATCCCTTAATTTCATGATTCAATCCCGTGGAGAAATCTGCCCCAAACGGATCTCTCTACTTGTGTCTATGTAGACTGTAGGCGAAGTCCATTCACTGTATTCTACTTTCGATAATGCTTCCATTTTTCAAAGACTATCTAAATTCTCGTCAATCTGATTTAATGACACGAACGAAACATTAAGAAATGCTGTTTTAATGTTTGGTTTTAATTCAAACTTTATAGTGATTCTTTACACGGTACACCAGAGAAAACTTCCAAAAGAGTTTCTTTTAATAGTTTCGTTAATCTCTACGCTTCGGCATTTTTTGTCAACGTTTGAAGAGTTATAAGTGACAGATCTAAACTCGAATCAAGTTGTAACTTAATAATTTTATGCAATTTTTTTACCCGCACACACTTCCTGATATTTCCAGTTCCGTCAGTTTTAGCAATTTTAATACAGGTTTTGTTTTATTTATTACTCTGCAATGTGTACCTTTCTGTCCTATGCGACCACAATTAAGACACATTTTCATTTCATATGAACTATCTTTGTACCAATGCAATTGCGCGCAACCAAGACAAAGTTTAGGAGGAAAATTATTTTTCTTTGGTTAATCAAATTTAGTTGGTGAATTAATTTTCACGTTTTACGGATTTTTCTAATATGTGACACTCGGCGAACACGAATAAAACGCTAGCAGTCTTCTGCAATATGTTGAAGCGTTAAGCCAAGTTCATTCTTCCTTTTATTAAAACCCTTCGTCTGATTTCATCATCCGTAATTGATACTACACATGAGACATTTAAAATTGTTAGCGCTCAACTCCGACAATTTGAAATCATCGCAATGTTTGTAAACTACCACAGCCACCAGATTGTAGTCTTCGTTTTGTTTTCCTTGTGAGATGCATACATTCCATTATTTGTAAAAAGGTGACGTTTTAGGGCTCAACAATTTAGTAAATAATTGCACTGATTCAACAAATATAAGGTCGATCTTTTTTCTTGCAAGATATAATTGACAGATGTGATAAATTTAACCGTATCCAACTTTCTTATTAGCAATCAAACCTTTTAAAATCGTTTCAATTCACACAGACTGTATTGTAAATATCTTCGTATCGTCGAAAATACGAAGCAAGCGTAATTTCGTGTTCAGGGTCGTAAGAAATTATTGATAGCACTCTAAATAGAGTTTTGTAGAAATGCACTTTCATCTTCAAAATTTTCACAATAATACGATATATTTTTTCTCTTCTTGTTGGGTATGAAAAAACATTTCTTATTTTTTCCATTTGCTCCAATTGTTTTTCTTGAAATTTCTCTTCGAGTCAAGTTGTTCTTCAATTTTCTACTGATATTTCATTCGTTACCTTTGTAATTTAAGTTGTTGATCTTGTTCGTGTTTAATATTGTTTACCATGATACTTTGATTTCCTCCATTTTAGTCCCTTAAATAGACTACTCTCCCTTTTCGTGTATTTTTTACATGGTAACTTCTCAAACTTGAATATAAATTCTTTACTTTTTAGCGAGAAAAAAGTGATTATGATTGAACAATAAAAATCGACACACCTTTTTTTTCCTGGTCGATCGATTTAAATTTTTACATCTCACCGCAAAAAGTTATGGCACAAAACCTGACGGTGGGGAAAATAAAAGAAGAGGCAATCTAGACCCTTTAAAAATTGTCTGCGCAGCTCCGTTGGCATTCCCCGACGGATAAAAGGCCCCACAAGCGGCCAATTTTCTGCTGGATTATTTGTCGAGAACGAATCATCGACCACTATATACCAGTCAAAAGTCTTTGAGCAACAGAACTTGCAGAAAGACTGCTCAAAGATTAGTATTTACATATTTTTCATGTAAGTATTATTTGACATAGTGCCATGAGTGGGAGAGAAACCCAAATGCTCCTAAAGAAGGAGCATTCTGTCCCCTTTAAAAATTGCCTGTGTAGCTTCGTTGAACCCCCGACCGGAGCGCCTAAAGTAATTAGCGATAAACTAACTCATTCCAAAACAGGAGTAAAAGGCCTGGGAGGATAAACCTCTGAGGACTACCTAGGACCAATATCTCAGCCCGACACATAAAAGGCCACTGAAATTACCCAGATTTTGACGGATTGATTGTTGAGACAGTATATTCGACATGTATTTTCCATTCAAAAGTCTTTGAGCAACACAAACTGCTCCGAGTTTCGTCCTAGGCTTCTTTATTCATAGTGTCTAGAAATAACTTATAGAATAACAGAATAGAGTATATCATTATCACTTCCGAAAACATTTTTTTATCTAGAAATTGATGATAACAAAAAGATGCATTCATAGTTATTAATTATGTAAGCAAAGGCGAGGAAGATTAAACAGTTTTTAGGCGCCGAATTTCATTTGAGAAGAGTTTTGAGGGAAAAGTCGCTGTGATCAAAATAATGTAAAACGCTAAGAACTTTAGTCGGTAAAGATTAAAAGAAACATAAACACTACAGATATTAAGTGATTAGCAAACGCATATCTATCTATCTATCTATCTATCTATCTATCTATCTATCTATCTATCTATCTCTCTCTTTCTCTATCTCTCTCTCTCTCTCTCTCTCTCTCTCTATATATATATATATATATATATATATATATATATATATATATATATATATATATATATGTATATGTATATATCATGTACATTTATGTATTTATTTTTATTTGTGATTGCAGCGTTCGTTGTTTGTTGTTTTTGCGTGCTGTTATTTCGTTTGTCGACTTCCTAAGTGATTAAGATGCAGATAATTGTATTATTAGTCACCCATAACTTTATAGGAAGTATGCATATATATTTTATTAATTTTATATATTATAAAAAATATATATTAACGATAAATACGTCCTATAAAGTTAAGGGCGACTAATAATGCAATTTTCATATCAGGTTGTACTGATAAACCTTTGTACAGAGAGACTGAAGATATTCGATGATAGTGTCTAATCGGGAATTCGTGTGTGTGTATTAAGGCAGCAAGTCACAACTAATACAAGTCTGATTGAAGATAACGGAATTTTCTCTATTCTTAATTTGTTTTAATTACTGTCTCGACTCGGTGAGCAAGTTTTCGGGTGTCCGGTGTTAATTAATCGACTATAGACCCGAAAGTTCTTTTATCGGGCAGCTCAAGTGCTTTCGATCTTCGCGATCGTCTTCAGAGGATGTTTTTTTTCACTATGTTGTTGTTCTTTTTCAAGTGTTATTATTAGTGTGTGTGGGGGGAAAGGTAGGTGTCACAACAACTACTGTTATTTATGATATCCACCAAAGAAGTTATGTTTTCAGTCGAGTTATTTTTGTCACTATGTTTGTGTACAAATGAATGTTCATATCGCTTGATCAATCGTCAACAAACTTGGTCAACATATCGACTATGGTCTAATTTTGAACTGATTTAATTTTGGAATGTATAGGTCATATATAAAGGTCAACTTAATGGCAAAGGTGAACGTCAAAATTTAGCGATAATTACGGTAATGTTAATTATACAGAATCGTTACCTGAAATTCTGTCAAATTTTCAAGATTGGCCACAATAGCCAATCTTGAAACATTGACAGAATTTCAAGATTGGCCACAATAGCCAATCTTGAAACTTTGACAGAATTTCAACTTTCCAATTTTTCCGAATTTCATGTATGGATCTGGTACTCTTTGATCTATACAATATTTCGGCTTTATTAGATAAATAGTTTTTAAGTTATCAATGTTTCCATGAACTAATTTCGGGAATACTTCATACAATATAGAGAAGTAAGGACAATATAAGATATTTGCCCATTCTTACGTTGTCAGACTGAGAATCCCAATCTCATGACTTACTTATGTTCCTATTCTACATGGCTTTCATTCAAAAATTCATAAAGTGTAACATATTTGTTAAGAATGTTCTTCTTGCATAAGTAAAAATAATGCCTTGTTACTTCTATATTCTACTTATAATTTTCTATCTCATTTACATCCGTGTTTACGGTGTTTACGTGCACACTATGTATATTAGCTAAAAATAAAGAAAGCTACTCTTTCTCTAAATTATCACAGATACATTAAGAAATATTAGAGAGTGGTTAAATCAACATAGAGTTAGAGGTCAGAGAAATACACAGCTAGCTAAATGAGAGATGGGTGACTTGCCCAATTAATTATAGCGACTAAAATAGTTTTTTTTTTCGAATATAGCTTAATCTATGAACAAAGGCATATTATAGCATGTATTTTGTGTGATTAAAGTATATAGGAAACATCCTTATGGAAATAAACGCTGATGAACTCATAATATTATAATAGATGTACTCAATTCTGTGCAATAGTACCTAAACGTGGGAATTAAAAGGGGTACAAAGGGGTACAAAAAGTGGAAGCGAGTAAGGACCGAAAATACAGAAGCAAAGTATGTTATTGTTACTTTCTTCCGCTCCGGTCATATACTTAGTTCATGTCATAATTCAAAATGGCGGATTATTTCACCCAGAGACTATTTACTGTAAAGTAAATTGCTTGAAACTTCTTTTAAATATTAAATGTTACTTTTTAACACAAATAGGCCACAAATGAATAGGTAAAGCAAAATAAATTGATTTTTACTAACTTTTCAGCTATAATACCTTTTAATAATTTATGTTGGTAATAGTAATGATTAAACACACGCATATAGACGATTAAGGAACGGTTTTAAAACTATGTACAAAGACGAACGGAAATTTGCACTGGGTTGTATAGATTGAACACCCTCCATTAAAACGGTAACCGCTTCAGTTTTTCGTTTGATTACTGGAGGAATTTTTTGAGAATGTCTCAACGATCGTCTTTGCCTTAAATAAATACTCAAATTTGTTTGTTTTGCGCATTCATTTTCAGATTCACGCCATTTCCACGAGTGAAGCCAAATATTATCCCCAGATTATAGTGTCTAGACTAACACAAAATTAATTATTTATTCCTTGTTTTTAAATCATTATTTTAATATTGTCCATTTAATGTTATTGGATATTAGCTGTTTTTTCCCGGCGCTGCTCGGGAAAATATAGAAAGTCTCCAAACTCGGAGAAATGAATTGACCGGAAATGAACCGGAAAGAATCGTTTCACCCAAAATTCTAAGCTTTGTAAATATAATTATGTGTTATACTAAAATCCGAACAACCATTATTTTAGAAAGTAATAGCAATAGAAAGCAATAGTTAATTAATGATATGTCATTTCGCAAAGTAATATGCAAATTAATTAATTTTACGACGTTGATCGCATACACATAATTAATATATTAGGAATATATTGGTTTTCTTTTGTGAATATTTATTTGGCTTTCTAATTCCGCTGTTAGTGCGATAAATAGCTTAACTTTATACATATAGAGATAATAATAGTTTTTCGGGGAATAAGATTTTTGAAAAGTTTTTTTTGCGGAAGGGATACTCACTGGTATGTTTGTTTTATGTTAGGGTAAGGCTTTGTGTTAGGGTTAGGGTTAGGATTAGGGTTAGGGTTTAGGTTAGGGTTTGGGTTAGGGTTTGGGTTAGGCTTTGGGTTAGGCTTGGGGTTAGGCTTTGGGTTAGGCTTGGGGTTAGGGTTAGGGTTAGGCTTTGGGTTTGTCTTGGCGTGTTTCTGTGTTCCGAGTGGGCTTTATTTTTAAGTTACAATTTAATAAAAAGCATAAAATGGTTTTACTTTTTCAGTACGAATCGAAATGCTTTTTGTAGGAATTACATTTTATTTTATGGAAATCGTTCTAGACAAGACATAACACCACTTGATGTAAGGAGATAAACAGAACGAAAGATGATGAATGCAAACACAGGATATGCCTATTATTAGTTTGAGGGTTACTCACAGACTTTTTTCCTTATTCGCCGCATGTCTGTGTTCCGGGTTGGAGTTTATAATGTAACCAAATAATTAATGTCTGATAGTTTTTTATTTGAAATAGGCCAAATGAACAATGCATTAAAAGCAATTGCAGTGAGTCTGAGGATGAGACTGTGTTTTTAATTTATAATTTAACAAAATGATAAAATCGGTGTTATGTTTATGAACAAATCGAAATGCATTCTGGTGAAATGTACTGTTTTATTATTTCTTAGGGTGGTTTGTTTGCTTGCCCGTGTAACGAGATTATCACGAGGTGATCGGGACAAGCAAGATGGTGAATAGAAATGATAACATGTATGGTAACGAGATAATAGTCAGGCATGTGAGTAGACGTCGCGTTTGGAATACGACTGTGATTGTTTTCATAATTTAAAGTTTGAGACTAAAGTTAAAAGTGTAAGCATTGTATCGTTTATTTCTAAAGTATTCCGATTGAAGAATGTATTAAAAACAATTGAAGACGTACGTCACTGACCGAAAGAAGATCGGGGAAAAACATAAGGACAGATTTGACGATCGAAGTGAGCAGACGTTCCGCATTTTGCTCCTCCCAGCTAAGGTTTGGGCGTTTGCTGTAACTTTGAAGCGGAATGAGCTAAAAGGAATATCAGAATTTTACTTGTCACTCAGACTCCAGGGAACATCACCGGCTGTTGCTAGTGAGCGATCATAGATAGTGATATCTGTGAACACTCCTAGTGATTAACACAAGTAATAAAAACGCGGTATCATAAGAGTAGCCAGGTTAACCCTAACCCTAACCCAAACTGTAACAAGATTACCTCGGTGTGATTGGACAAAGTAGGATATTGAATAGGGATTATAACATGGTAACGAGATATAGGTCAGACGTGTGGATAGACGTCGCATTTGGAACGCGACTGCGATTGTTTTGATAATTGCAATGTTTAAACTAAAATTTAAATTGTAAACATTGAATTGTTTTTATTTTTTATATGCTGGCTGAGCAATGCATTAAAACAAGTGCACTGGGTTCAGGGGTGGAGCATTGTTTTTAATTTACAATTTAACACCATAGAATAGGTGTCTTTTTTACGAATGAACCGAAATGAATTATGGTGGAATTTTATTTCATAATATTTGTAGGGAGGTTTGGGAATGATACTTACTGACTGGTTTACTCGCCTGCAGTATGTGTGTTCTAGAGGAGAACTGTATCTATTTTGAATTTAAACTTTAAAAAAAGAATAAGATAGCTTACTTATTTACGAAAAAATGAAATGCATTGCGGTGGAATTTAATTTTGAAATATTTGTTTTCGGTGGAGGATCCTCACTGTTTTTTTCACTTGGCATGTGTGTTAGTTGGTTTGAGGGATTTCTTTTTGATTTACAATCCTTAACTGGATCATAATCTACACAAGTAATTGGACCTATGAAACTCTATTCAACCTAAAAGCGAATATTCCTCAATAGAACTATGCGTTATAGTAAAATGAAAACTATTATTGAATAGAAAAACAAGATAAAATATTTAATTAAATGAAATGTTCTTTTTGCAGAGCAATATGCAATTTACTTAAGTTTACGACCCCGATCTTATACACATGATAAGTGCAGTAGACAGCTATTGTGCTGCTATCATGAATATAAACTTAGCGTTTTTATCTCACTGTCAGTGCGATAAATGGACCAAAGTTATATATGAACTAACTTTGTTCTTACAAATAAGTTATGGAAAAAATTCGGAATTTTTCTTGTTTATTCATATAGCTAAATAAACAATATTTTTGTAATTTCGATAGACATTTGTTTATCTTTGAAATGTAACTGTACAATTTGCTTTGAACACATCTTGTTCAAAATCAAGTCTATCCCTCTAAATAAGAAACATTTGAATACAAATGCTAAATATTGTTCAAGGAAAATACACAATATTGCGAAACAAAACTATTTGTTGTTATAATGTTCTCCCTTGTCAATTGTTATGTGAATCTATTAATATTCGGCTAGCGACATAATAGACACTTATACATACAATGCGAAGCGAGAACGTAGAATGAATAAGAAAGAGAGACATGGTTTGATGTTTACGCTTCCGAGACCTTCTTCTAAAAAGAGCGATCTTCGTCAGCATTCGTTTATATATGCAAGAGAAATATACAAAGGGAGATAATTACACAATGCAAGCGAGGTAACTATGATACACGTTGTTGTTTCCAAATGTAAGACACTACACCTCTCTCCACCTTAATTAAGTGTACGCGTGCGTGCGTATGATAAGTGGGAGGGGAGTACAGTCCATTATTGTCCATCACTATGTATGCAATATGTCCATGGTGATTCTCTGATTTCAAGGGGGAAATACAATTGTCTCAGTCAAGGAGGAAATCGTTTTTTCTTTTTTTTTTCTTTGCAAGATACATAATTGAAGACTAACTTACGTCGTCTGCAGGATGAGGGGGGGGGGAAATCGACTTTCGACTCTTTTGAATCAATCTGTTTTTGATTCCTATTCTCTCTTCTTCAGGGGAGCTGTCTGAATTTGTCCGCGTGAAGAGTTGTCTTGGGTTGGACGTCGAAACTCTCTCCTTCTTTATCTGTCTGCATATATCACTGCTTTTCTTCTTTTCCTTTTTTTCCTTTCTTCGCACATTGCTGCCACGTGGGAATCAAAGGTGTTAGATTCCGTTTTTTTTTTAACTGTGCGCTACACCGATAAATCTGATTGTTTACGTTTGTTGTTGTTTTTTTTAAAGGAGTTTTTATCCCAGTTACGTTGTCTTTTGGGGTTTTTCTTTTCCTTCAGTGTTCTTGGGTTATTTTGTTTCATTCGAAGTGTTGATAGCATTCCCTGCTGAATCAACTAGTCGTTGTCTGCACGTGGGTTATTTCGTTTCATTCGAAGTGTTGATAGCATTCTCTGCTAAATCAACTAGTCGTTGTTTGCACGTTGTTTGCACGCCATTTATAATGTTCTCGCTTGTCAATTGTTATGTGAATCTATTAATATTCGGCTAGCGACATAATAGACACTTATACATACAATGCGAAGCGAGAACGTAGAATGAATAAGAAAGAGAGACATGGTTTGATGTTTACGCTTCCGAGACCTTCTTCTAAAGAGAGCGATCTTCGTCAGCATTCGTTTATATATGCAAGAGAAATATACAAAGGGAGATAATTACACAATGCAAGCGAGGTAACTATGATACACGTTGTTGTTTCCAAATGTAAGACACTACAGTTGTGTCAAAATAAAAACAATAATTTAATTAAAAAACAATAACAAACATTTCTGTTTTCAAACCCAATATGAAAATTAGTTAACCTTGCCACTGATATCATATATAAATAAGCTATATAAAAAGAAATGTTACATCTATTCTGTTAAGTTGAATTAACTTGATAGGGCGTTTTGACGAGAAACTTTTTATTCAGTTAGATATAAAGTACCCCCCAAACTATGGATATGTACATATTAAACAACATCTCTCATACAAAGTACATATTTAACTTTTCTTCGCCAGTTATTTATGGCAAACATCGGACCATGTTCTTAAAAATGTATTTCAAATCAGTTTGATCGAAAAAATACTTAATCCTGATCGATATTGCATTTTAATCAATATTATAGCGAGAAGGTAGGAGGAATTTTTACTCTGTTAGAAAATGATACTTTACAAAGGT
>OY744539.1:13247152-13349652 GCA_963556195.1 Sepiola atlantica
AAGGTTCCGCTTGAGCGTTGAACACTATCGACAACATGACGCTTGCCCTCGCCTCTCGGGTAAGTGTACATTAGTTTCAATTACTGTCTGTGGTGATTACTCGCGGTCATGTGGGCTTAAGCATTAGGGTAGTAATTCTAGGCTGAATTTACGAACTGCGTTCGAGCCTATGCGACTACTTACAACCGCCACTCCTGCACTGATGAGAATAGAACAACCGAAACGCCGCAGTCTGTAGGTATAAATAACTTTAAAATAAAAAAATTATAATTATAAAGAAATATATATATACATATATATATATATATATATATATATATATATATATATATATATATATATATATATAAATAATCAAAATAAAGTTTACATCCACAAGCAAAAAACATTAGTGTCTGTAGGTTGAAAAATAATTAATATTTATTTTTTTATATATTGTTATAATCCCCCTTCAAATAGAATCTGGCCCTCTTTACAAGAGTTATAATTATCTGCCAAACTTAGCGTAATACAATGTTCTTACGTCTGTAGTTGAACACTATTTGACTATCTTTCTGTATTCGTCAGCTGCCTCGACATAATATAGATCTCAATTCCCTTTCCTGTTCGGTTATAGTTCTTGGTAGCCAAGGGGAAGGCTGCCCGGCTGCAGAGTCAAGGGTGATATTGTGACCGGGTTCGAATATTTCGACCAGCAGTAATTATAATCTCCTAAACCGATGACTGTACACTAATTATTTATAATGTCATTGTTATATATATATATATATATATATATAGTGAGCTATGAAAATATATTTATGGCACTTAAGCTACACATTTTAGTCTGAAAATTCCCCCGGGGATGAAACGCTGGAGCCTCTGTGTAGCGTAATTGCCATAAATATATTTTCATAGCTTACTTTTTAGCTTTACTTACGTATCTAGCACTGTTGAAGTAAATACTGAAAATTGATACATAAAAAAGTATATCTCCTTATAAAATGTTATGGGGATACATGAAATACTAATATATATATATATATATATATATATATATATATATATATATATGTATATATATATATATATATCTCAAGGGAGGCACGATAGCGCTCTATCCCTTAATAAACTTCAAAAACGACCTATGCTAGAAATCTCATTTCTTTGATCAGTCATAACTCAAAAACCAATACACCAAATTATTTAAAACTTCGCACAGAATTTTCATTGGATAGGTTCTATAAGTGTGTAAAATTACAGCATCATTAGTCAAGGCAACCCAGAGATCCAGATAGGTCAGGAGTGATTTTGTGTTATCCGTGTGTACGTACGTACGTGTGTGCCACCCTGTATCTCATCAACTATTTGATGGATTCAGCTGATTTTTAACAGAGATAGAGGTTCTAGGGTCTAGTTGATGGTATTTTAATTTCAGTTTACCATATACCTAAGTTTTCCAGAAAATTACAAAAATCCCTTAAAAATTACCATTTTCTTGAGGCATAGCCTTTACAAAAGTAGTTACATTCCATGATAAATGCCAGTATACTGAAATCATATGCCCTTAATAGGTATGACTACATATCAACCAAACCATTTCATTATCACATCACTACAGTATAAATCTCTATGCATGAGTGGATGAAGTGTGTGAGGTGCGCTGAAGAAAAATTCCTACCAGTAAAATACATAGACCTGTTGTGCTCTCATACCCTTAATGACAATAAAAGTGTAAAAATTTGGGAATTTCCTTGCTTTTGTACATTTAGTGTATATGAATTTTCATTTGAACCTTATTAAGGGCATATGATTTCAGTATACTGGCATATTTCATGGAATATATATGTTTATATTAAATTCCTGAAACAGTTTTTCATGGTAAACAACTGATGATCCTATAAATAATGTAAGAAGCAAACTAATATAATAACTGTAAAAATTAAATGGACTTACATGAGTGATTTTCCACTGAACGACTTCGGACTTAAGGTTTTCTTTTTTTTCTTTATTTTGTTTCCTTATATAGTTTTAATGGTTGAGATACTTCCGAGACTATATATATATATATATATATATATATATATATATATATATATATATATATATATTATTCTAGCGGAACAGTTTTGCACTATTTTTTATGTCTACATACGATGATAAGAATAAAGATATAATAATACTAAATCATATGTTGAGTCCATGCTAAAATTCCTAGCGCACGGCGGGTTTTTAAGTAAATGGTATGTAATGGAAGACCTGTATTAAAAATTATAAATTACATTATTTTTAGTGCGTGTGTGTGTTTGTGTGGGAGGGACGTTTCTTTCTTAGTACATTTTCTTAGGTGGACATAATAATTTCAAATACATTAGTTTTAAAATATATTTATACAGAATGACAAAAAGTCAAATAATTTACTAATGTTGCTACAGTTTTTGTAGGCTTCGTTCCCAGCATGTCACAGCTAATGAATGCCCGAAAACCATTTGATGATAAGTGTTAATGAGATTATCCGTTGCCGATGAACAACACCCTATGAGGTTTCAAAACGACGGGTGAAAATAATTATTTAAGTGGACGACTCGACAAAAAAATTGTTAACATTGAACTTGAACACTTCCACGTTATAGTCAGCTGAGAAGCAGTCCCGTTGTATTGCATTCCAAAGATGGGAGGTTCTTTGGAAGAAACTGTGTTCATGGAAGTTATATTTAGGTTTAAGTACACAGAGAAAGAAAAGACAATTCTTTACGGTGGTTTTAGCTTAGTCGTCATCACTCGTCCATTTGTGAAACATCGAAACGTTTTTCATATTCCTCATTTCTAATAACTGTTTCCAACGATTTTTATTTTTAAATTTCAATTGCTGAAACAACACGAGAAACACCCGTGTCTGACGTTCTTCAACTTGTTCTTGCGGATCTATTTGTTTAGTCGTCATCACTCGTCCATTTGTGAAACATCGAAACGTTTTTCATATTCCTCATTTCTAATAACTGTTTCCAACGATTTTTATTTTTAAATTTCAATTGCTGAAACAACACGAGAAACACCCGTGTCTGACGTTCTTCAACTTGTTCTTGCGGATCTATTTGTTTAGTCGTCATCACTCGTCCATTTGTGAAACATCGAAACGTTTTTCATATTCCTCATTTCTAATAACTGTTTCCAACGATTTTTATTTTTAAATTTCAATTGCTGAAACAACACGAGAAACACCCGTGTCTGACGTTCTTCAACTTGTTCTTGCGGATCTATTTGTTTAGTCGTCATCACTCGTCCATTTGTGAAACATCGAAACGTTTTTCATATTCCTCATTTCAAATAACCGTTTCCAACGATTTTTATTTTTAAATTTCAATTGCTGAAACAACACGAGAAACACCCGTGTCTGACGTTCTTCAACTTGTTCTTGCGGATCTATTTGTTTAGTCGTCATCACTCGTCCATTTGTGAAACATCGAAACGTTTTTCATATTCCTCATTTCTAATAACTGTTTCCAACGATTTTTATTTTTAAATTTCAATTGCTGAAACAACACGAGAAACACCCGTGTCTGACGTTCTTCAACTTGTTCTTGCGGATCTATTTGTTTAGTCGTCATCACTCGTCCATTTGTGAAACATCGAAACGTTTTTCATATTCCTCATTTCAAATAACCGTTTCCAACGATTTTTATTTTTAAATTTCAATTGCTGAAACAACACGAGAAACACCCGTGTCTGACGTTCTTCAACTTGTTCTTGCGGATCTATTTTTTTAGTCGTCATCACTCGTCCATTTGTGAAACATCGAAACGTTTTTCATATTCCTCATTTCTAATAACCGTTTCCAACGATTTTTATTTTTAAATTTCAATTGCTGAAACAACACGAGAAACACCCGTGTCTGACGTTCTTCAACTTGTTCTTGCGGATCTATTTGTTTAGTCGTCATCACTCGTCCATTTGTGAAACATCGAAACGTTTTTCATATTCCTCATTTCAAATAACCGTTTCCAACGATTTTTATTTTTAAATTTCAATTGCTGAAACAACACGAGAAACACCCGTGTCTGACGTTCTTCAACTTGTTCTTGCGGATCTATTTGTTTAGTCGTCATCACTCGTCCATTTGTGAAACATCGAAACGTTTTTCATATTCCTCATTTCTAATAACTGTTTCCAACGATTTTTATTTTTAAATTTCAATTGCTGAAACAACACGAGAAACACCCGTGTCTGACGTTCTTCAACTTGTTCTTGCGGATCTATTTTTTTTAGTCGTCATCATATTCTCTCATTTCTGAGGGGACGAAGACAGGCTCTACGTGCCCCCCTCGACTAGTAGCTGAAAGCAATACCACCTCTTACGAGTCAAGGAACGCTTACAGTGAAACTAATGTCTTCAACCAGCCATCCCCCTCCGCGACAGTACTCTCACGCATCCTTTTCAGGACGGGCGACTCCGGTCGTCGACAGTCAACACTTAGCAATTCTGCAGCTCAACATCGAAGGGCTAACTATGCCAAAGCTCGATGTCCTTGCTCAAATTGCCACCAACACCGAGGCAAACGTCATCCTCCTCCAGGAGACACACAAAGTCAGTGACACCAGTCTTAAACTCCCAGACTTCACGCTCGCTGGCTACACCAGCAGCAAACATCATGGCCTCGCGACGTTCGTGAAGAACAATGTACCATGGTGGCCTGCTAGTCAGTCGACCAATGATGCCACAGTTGAGTGGATCAGTACGAAGGTGGCTGAGAATAGCATAGTCAACATCTACAAGCCACCTCCATCCCGTTTGGAGCCGCACACCATCCCGGATGTGCCGGCACCTGCAATTTATGCTGGTGATTTCAATAGTCGCCACACCGACTGGGGATACAACATCACCAACCAGGACGGCATCACTCTATCTGAATGGGCATCTGCTGTAGATGCCACACTCCTCTATGACCCGAAGGAGCCTTCGTCGTTCACCTCGGGACGATGGAACACTGGGACCAACCCCGACTTGGCCTTCTTTAAGAACCTCCCGCACCAAGCATTGCCGGAGAGACGCATCCTGAACCGGTTCCCTCACTCACAACATCGTCCATCGCTGATCACAACACCATCCTTGATCCAGCCAATAGGGGGAAGACCAGTCCGGAGATGGAACTTCCGCAAAGCGGATTGGCAAGGCTACAAGAAGGAGGTCGAAACATCAGTTAAGGCTCTACCAACACCTCGAGCCGACAACACCGACGATGCTTATGAAGCCTACACAGAGATGCTGCTAAAGGCTGCGAAGAAACACATTCCCCGTGGACGACGTACCAACTATATCCCTTGCTGGGACGAGGAATGCGAAGATCTATTGCGCCGCCACTCTGACTCCACAAATAGTGAGGAGAGAGCAGCAGCAGCTACCAGCCTTCTGGATAGACTAAGCACCAAGCGCCAAGAGAGATGGGAAGAAACCGTGGAGACGATCGACTTCACTCACTCGAGCCGGAGAGCCTGGCAGACCATCAACAAGCTCACTGGTCGTGCAAGTAAACCATCTCCTTGCCCAATCACTGCCAATTCCATCGCAGCACAGCTCATGAAGAATGGTAGCTTCCCAGATGCGGACAAGTACTTCACAAGAGACACCACAACCAAACTGAGGGATCTCCACATCTCACCGAGTGCCGACGCTGACCTCTCGGGTGAGTTTACGATGAGAGAGATGGAAGTAGCCACCAAACGCCTGAAGTCGAATAAAGCTCCAGGACCTGATAACATCCACCCGGAGTTTGTCATCCACCAAGGACGGAAAGCAACAGAATGGCTACGCCTACTCTACACCGTGTGCTACAGAACATCGCGGCTGCCAAAGATCTGGCGCCGAGCAAAGATCATCGCTCTGGCCAAGCCAAACAAGCCGCTCGATGACCCCAAAAGCTACCGCCCGATCTCGCTTCTCTGTGTCCCATACAAACTCCTGGAACGGCTACTATATGCGCGCCTCGAACCGGTTGTGGAAACCATACTACCTAAGGAACAAGCCGGCTTCCGTCGTGGCAAGTCAACAACAGACCAAGTCGCCTTGCTAACCCAGGACATCGAGAGCGCCTTCCAGAGAGGAGAAAAAGCCGGCACTGTCCTACTTGACCTCACGGCTGCATACGACACCATCTGGTTACGTGGACTCCATGTTAAGCTGTTGCAAACCATTCCAGATCGACACCTGGTGAGTTTCATCATGGAGATGCTGAGTAATCGTAGCTTCTCCCTCCACACCAGCGACGGCCAACGCAGCAGACTACGGAGACTAAAGAACGGCGTCCCGCAAGGCTCGGTTTTGTCCCCGATGCTCTTCAACATATACATCTACGACATACCGACAACAACAGCCAAAAAATACGGGTACGCCGACGACCTAGCCATCCTACAGACGGGAAAAAAATGGGAGACCATCGAGGCTGGGCTCACTGCGGACATGACGACCTTGTCCAGGTACCTCAAGAACTGGCGGCTGAAACTCAGTGTGGGCAAGACCATGTCCGCGGTATTCCACCTCAACAACCGCGAGGCCAAACGCAAGCTTAAAGTGATGGTCAACAACACCGCCCTCCTGTTCGACGCCACCCCGACGTACCTTGGCGTGAAACTCGACCGCTCACTGACATACCGTCAACATATCGAAAAGGTGACAGCAAAGGTGACATCACGTGCTGCACTGATTCGTCGTCTGGCCGGTACTACATGGGGAGCTGCAACCAAGACCCTGCGGATATCCACCCAAGCACTGGTTTTCTCAGCGGCCGAGTACTGCGCCCCGGTTTGGTGCCGAAGTACCCACACCAAGAAAGTGGACGCAGCTCTAAACACCGCCATGCGCACAGTCTCTGGGACACTCCGCGCCACGCCGGCGAACCAACTACCGATACTCTCCGGTATTGCCCCACCCGCTATCCGACGAGAAGCGACTGTCCTGGCACTGTCACGCAAGGCCAAGATCGACAAGAGACATCTGCTCCATGACATCATGAGCAAACCTCCTCCACCAGTACGCCTCAAATCACGCTACGCACTCTCCCAGCACGCGCATCAGCTTCTGGAAACCGTCCCAGACACCACCTCAAAGCAGATGTGGACCAAGAACCGCTGGAGGGAAGATTGGCAGCAAGCTGACCAACACCGACTGCACATGTTCATCACCGACCCAGACGTCATACCAGGGGCTGAGCTGCCACGAAGGCAATGGACCAATCTGAACCGCCTGAGAACTGGTGTGGGCCGTTTTTCTGCCACAATGAGAGACTGGGGTCTGAGAGAGGGTGCTGCCTGTGAATGTGGCCACCCAGAACAGACAGTTACACACGTCATAGAGGAATGCCCGCTGTTCAAACCACCCAATGGCGAGCAGGGCATAGCGGACCTTGATGACGAGACGAGAACCTGGCTTGCCAAGACCGAGCTGCAGCTTTGAGGGAGCTGGCACAAGAAAGAAAGAAAGAGAAAGAAAGAAGCTTAACGAGGTTTTTTTTGCTGCGAATGTGTTTACAAATGAAAAACAGTAATTAGAGCTTAGTTGAGCACATACGATGAAAATAACGATAGAGTAGAGAGAGACTAACAACGTATCTTCTATGAGAAGGGGATTGTAGGAACGAGAAGAGATCATCCCGCACGAGATTTCGAAGTCAATTTTGTACTCTGCCGAGGCAGGAAAGGAGACATTGAGCGACACCTAATAGTACTCTATCTTAGAACATATCTGACTTCTATAAGAGTGGACCAGTTATTATTAACTACTAATCTGAAGACCTTGTTGACGAAACCCGGGTACTCATCTGCTATTTTAAATTTGATTTACAATATAGTTCTATATAAACGGTCCCTGGATGACAGAGATCTTGAACAACGACGTTTCGTGGTTTCGACATTGTCCATCGTTAATATGAAATTCAACGGGAACTTGTTTGTAGAAGAATACGACGTCATCAAACGATGCACTGAGTCTGACATGCCGTTTACATTGTGATTGTACGCCGTTTAAGTTGCTTAGACACTGTCTTTTTCTCTTGCTTCTTAAACTTTGTGTCCTCAATCATGTTTCCCAAGGGTGACACACCTTGTGGCAATGCTCGTACGAATAGTAAAGCCGTCACTATGGAAGTATAATTATACATTGTGGACCGCTCTAAAATGTTTATTAAGATGTATTTCGATTAACGTCAGAGATCGGGTAATGATACGTCGTTAGGAACAAATTTCTATCTTAACCCAATACACTTCTATTGTTATATTGTACACATTTTTATAAGTTTACTAGTAGAATACGAGTCACAGGACGGGTATAAGCAATGAATATAAAATTAGTTTAACATTTTAATGTTTTTTCTTTCTTTAGCGGGGATTGTATGGTTTCGGTGAAACCCTTGAAATTGTGACGCTTAAAAAAAGTAAATAATGTGCCTACGCTATTTACTGTGTTGCTGCGAATACCTGTTCAATAATTCGTTATGATCAGTTGAATAGTTTACTATTTTACCAAGTACATATATATTACTGACGAACACGCGCGTGCAATGATATTTTAAAAATGTATTACGCATTATAACTGAAAATGGTGTTATTTTTTAGTATATTTTAAAAGTTTTATTTAGGGGGTGGCGAGTTGGGGAGGCACAACCCCATAATAATATGTTTACAAACACAAATAATGTGCCTATATTCTGACAATGTTGCCGATAATATATATTCCAAAATCCATAATCATCACTTAATTAGTTTAGGAGGTGCTCCTGTAAAACAAAATATATAGAATCTGGTCATATATATATATATATATATATATATATATATATATATATATATATATATATATATATATATATATATATATATATATATATATGACCAGATTCTACTACAGCCTAGAAGTATCTTTCTAAGGATTCAGCCATTGTCCCAGATATGTGCGCGTCCGTTTTCCTCACATGCCGAGAGTAGAGCGATGTATCGTAAGCAAATATACCAATCTCAGGCACAATGTCACCAGAGAGGCCGTTTATGGAAATCAAGAACAATAAAAGTCTAAGGATCGATCCCTGAGGTACACTTGTATTAATGTCATGTTGTTTAGATGAACGACCATCGAGGGCAACCTGGATGTGTCTTTTGTATAGGAATGATCTAATTATGTTAAATATCCGTCCAGTAATACCATATGAATTCATTCTTATGAGAAGTCGTTTCTTGTTGATTTTTTAGTGATATTTTCGATGCGTCGAGCAAGTTTCTGGTCTTCGGTATAATATGGCTCCGAGTGAAAATCTCGAAAGCGTTAGAGTGTTGGTTAAAATTAAAACACTCGGAACCATATTATACCAGCTACCACCGGAGACCAGAAAGTTTGCTCGACGCATCGAGAATATACCTAAAAAAATTAACAAACGCGAAATTCTGTGTTATTAAACCACGTTTGCTTATATCAAGGGAGGCGCGAGAACGCTCTATCCCCTAATAGACTGCACGAATGGCCTATGCTGGAAATCTCATTTATTTGATCAATCATAACTCAAAAACCAATAAACAAAATTAGTTAAAATGTTGCACAAAATGTTTATTTGATAGGTTCTATAAGTGTGCAGAATTTCAGCATCATTAGTCAAGTCAACGCAGAGATCCAGAAAGATCAATCATGAAATCATGTTATCTGTGTGTACGTACGTACGTATGTGCCACCCTGTATCTCATACACTATTTGATGGATTCTGCTGATTTTTTGGCAGAGATAGAGGTTCTAGGGTCTAGTTGATGGTATTTTAATTTCAGTTTACCATATAACTTAGTTTTCCAGAAAATTCCAAAAGATCTTATGAGAAGGCATAGCCTTTACAAAAGTAGTTACATTTCATGAAAACTGCCAGTATACTGAAATCATATGACCTTAATAGGGTTAAGATGACAATTCATATAAACTTAATGTACAAAAGCAAGGAAATTCCCAAATTTGTACACTTTTATTGTCATATTGTTTCATTATCACATCACTACAGTATAAATCTCTATGCATGAGTGTGTGAGGTGCGCCGAAGAAAAATTCCTACCAGTAAAATAAATAACCCTGTTGTGCTCGCATACCCTTAATGACAATAAAAGTGTAAACATTTGGGAATTTCCTTGATTTTGTACATCTAGTGTATATGAATTTTCATCTTAACTCTATTAAGGGCATATGATTTCAGTATACTGGCATATTTCATGGAATATATATATATATATATATATATATATATATATACTACATACATATATATATATATATATATATATATATATGGGGTAAGGCACACGATAAGTCATGAAAATGAAATGCCGTGGGAGACAAAATGTGTGAAAAAAAGACAAACGGAAAACAGGTTACAATGCAATAGAAAAACAAAAACAAGAGATGAGACCAGTTTCGTTCGTATTAACCTTTTTTAAAGACGTTCGTATATATACAAAACCGGCTAAATCTCTTGTTTTTTGTTTTTCTACTGCATTTTAACCTGTTTCCGTTCGTCTTTTTTTCACACACATATATATATATATATATATAAATATGTATACTATACTTGTTATATATACATCCCCATAATGTTAGAATTTACAAAAACTTAATGGACCCATTTTACTCATCGTTTTACCTAGAATATATATTCCAAAATTCATAATTATCTGTTCCTAAATTTAGGGGATTATCATGTATATATATATATATATATATATATATATATATATATATATATATATATATATATATATATATATAGACAAGTGAAAGAAGAGAAATAAAAAATGTGAGAATAAGAAATCTATTACGTTTTCAATTATTAAAAACAAAGTATATTCAATTTAAAAGTATTATAGTTTCCTTCCTTAAACCGGACTTTTCAAAGAATAGATTCTTATCATCAGAGGCATGTAAATAAATAGATCATTTTGCGAGAATTATTATTTTAAAAAGTCATAAGCTGACAAAAATATAGATGTAAGTGTGTAAGAAAAATGTCAATATGCAAAAAGTGTCCATTATTTTATTTCTTCAAATCAACCATCTTGAGAAAGTCTTGAAATAAAGACGACACGCTGATTAATATATAAATAACTTTGGTTTTACCTTGGTTTTCACTTTCCGTAACGTTTAAACCTTATTTACATCATTCTTATATATATATATATATATATATATATATATATATATATATATATATATATATATATATATATATATATATATATATATATATTGAGGGAGAGAGAGAGAGACAGAGAGTGTGTGAGAGTGAGAGTAGAGGATAATGCAGCAACGGTGCAGTTCCAACGAGATAAAAATGTATATTTAAAGAAGTAAGACTACCATCATTTGTAAAAAAAACTATTTTCAACTATCTATAAAATGATTAGATGATGAAATATTATTTTATCATTTGATAATTTTGTTATTTTAGCCCGCGTTTCGAGCTTTCCTGCTTGCTCTTTCCAGGTATATAACTCCATTTGAAAAAGAATGAGCAAGCAGTTAACCTTGAAACACGTTATAAAATCACAAAACTATAAAATGATGAAATAATAAAATAACAAACATTTGTTAAAGTTTTTTTTACAAATGTTGGTAGACTCACTTATCTTCTTATCTATCTATCTATCTATCTATCTATCTATCTATCTATCTATCTATCTATCTCTCTCTCTCTCTCTCTCTCTCTCTATATATATATATATATATATATATATATATATATATTTGTATGTAAAAATATATTTGTATGTAAGTTTATATATATATATATCTATGTCTGTATATATCTGTATGTATATATATATGCATACATATATGTACACATATGTATATATTTATATGTATATATATATATATATATGTAGATAGAGAGAGAGAGAAAGAGAGAGGAAGAGAGAGAAAGGGAGAGAGAAAGAAAGAGAGGGAGAATGAGGCATTGATCGTTAACATCCAGTGCATATCTATATTTGTTTACCTTTGTATTTTAAAACTCTCATTTTTTTCTTTGCAGGTAAGTCCCAAATGTTGCGGCTGATGAAAGTCGGTGAGACATCTTCATAAGCATGAATTTGTGCATGTGTCTTTTTAATAATAATATCTCAAAAGTGAATAGAGTATTATTACTTTATATCAGGCATTTATGCATAACATTTCAACTTTCACATTTACGGCTTTACATTGACAGCTGAATAGTCAGAGAGTAATCTCAGTGAATAAAGAGAAGTGGCGAATCTGAAGTCATCTCATTACAAGGGTATTGCGGTTTCTTTTCTGGCAGATCGCGAGGGGAATAGATGTAGAAATCGGTGCTAGCCACTAACCCTTGAGCTAAATTGCAATTTGATAGCGACAGCATAAGGTTGCCCAATGCTTGTCTCTTTCTCTCTTACTCTCTCTCTCTCTCTCACTCTATATATATATATATATATATATATATATATATATATATATATATATATATATATATATATATATATGTGTGTGTGTGTGTGTGTGTGTATTAATTATATATATATCGGAACGCACTTTTATATATATTAAAAATGAGCTCCGTAGAGAAGTAATGATAACAAAAAGCCAACTAATCCATTATAATTAGACAATACGTGAAATCAGGACAAGGAACAATCGCTGCTCCGAACAGGAAGGTGACTATTGTACTTCAGGATCTTGCGATGCTGTGCAACGATGATGACATTCCACTCCTTGATATCAACGGCTCAGCCCCAACAAGATACACTTACCGGAACACAATAGTTTCAAGACTGCGTACCGATATAATGAATATATGCAACTGCCATTATTTCTCTCGTATTATTAGACGGAGATGGAAAAATGTACACGATTATAAGCAATAAGATCCTTCTGTATCTAATTGATTTCATTTACTTTATACAATGATCTTTAATTGGTTATATCTCGTCTATTATAAAATGTAATAGCATCAAAACTATATTTCTGATCGTGATAACTTTTATAAACAATGAACAATATATATTTAAAATGAATGTCATTCAACCGAATGTCCTCTACTTGCCACACATTTCTGCATACGGCTAACAGATGATTGCATCGCATTTTCCAATATTTCTGGAGTCATTTAAAAGTTTTCTACTTCAATAAATCACTTTAATGTATCAATTGTTTGAAGTTTTCTCATTTTTAAGAAACCCCACACGAAAGAATCCAGACGCACTATGTCGGTGAAAGTGCAGACAATCGTCAATAAATTAATATACGTATATGAACGTATATTTATAAAGTTCAAGATCTGATATGGTGATTAATTACAATTAAAATTAAGTTTTCACACATAATTGTCTCTATTATTTTCCTTGTACCGAAGTGCGATACGGTTTTAATTTTAATTTCATATGATTTATATTTTGTATTTCAACTACTTCAAGAAATTAAATATAAGACATACATGTTTATTTATGTGTGTGTTGCCTCTTTACGTCGAGATGGACACATAATAAAACTAACTAAATTTAAGGAAAATCTAAAAACAAAAATGTTATGAATTACATTTAAAATAAAAAAAACAACAAACAATTTTTTTAAAAAGCAACCAAATTATTATAGGTAAATAGTTAATTAATTTAATATTATATACTAATTTTTTAACACGTAATTCATGTTTAGGGTGAAAAAATTGAATTTGCTGTATTTATTTGCTGCTGTACTTCCCTATCTCGACCTGCAAACCTTTGTTTGTCTTTGATTCGTATGTGGGGCACATCTTGGCTGGATTTTCGATAGCCGAACATTTCTTGTTATGTTTAAATTTGACAAGGAGAAGACTCACTTCGAAATAATAAATGCTATCACACCACCCGGACAATATGTACAGGAAATACAATACTTGCTGACATATATATGTGAAACATCGAGAAAAATTGTAAGCTATAACTTTTGCTTTCGATTGTTTGTTTTTGTTCTTAACATCTCTCATCACTCCGGTCCTATGCATTGCCTTCAACCCTCCTAATACCTACAACTTACTATTTTCCAGCAATGATTTGAGCGAACTACCATTCTCACACACATATATATATATATATATATATATATATATATATATATATATATATATATATATATATATATATAGAGAGAGAGAGAGAGAGAGAGAGAGAGAGAGAGAGAGAGACAGAGAGAGAGAGACAGAGAGGGAGGGATAGATAGACAGACAGATAGATAGATATAAAGATGTAAATGTGTTTATTGAGAGAATTCATAAATGTATCTGTCAAGAAATTCTTCTTGCATAAGTAAAAACAGTTTCTTTACTTCTATATTACTGTAATGTATAATATTGAAGTACAATTATTATTATTTTGCTATCTAATTGACATAATTTTTACGGTGTGTATACACATTATTAAAAAAGCTGAAATGTGAGATTCACCATTTCTCTAAATGCTAACAGGGACACGAAGAACAATCACATAGTGCTTGAATCAAAACACAGTGTGAGGACGAGGGACCTACATTGATAGCTAAGTGAGAGATAGGGGACTTGTTCAATCTATTTAAAATTATCGAATAATTAAAAAAAATGTAAGCATAACTCAATCCCATAACTAAATAATATTTAATTTGTATTTTGTGTCATTGAAGTATATCGAAAATATGCTCTAGAGAACGAAACGTTAATTAAATCTACTTTAGCATCTTAATACATGATAGCAGAACCCTTTGGAAATTCCACGGTGCTTTTTACGTTATTCTGTATAATTTACTGTTAATAACAATATTCCTTTTGCATGAATACATTTCTATCAGGTTTAATACTATTAAGAGAATATCACTCTTTCGTCTTCCGTAAAAATAATTGTCATGATTTTTTTTAAAACAATAAATATTCTGTCTTCTTACCAGAAAATCATTGTCTGCTAAATATTCTTCAAATGAATAAAACGAATGCCACTTTTTGAAATGTGCTTATATTTAAATAAGTTTTCGTTGACGGGACGAAAGAATTCGATTTTGGAACAATTCATTTCAAAATAGTTAAAGTCGTTATTTTTTTTCTTTAGCGATATCAGGTAAATCACCAATCACATCTTTTGCTTATCGCACGATTTCATTTTTTATGTGTGTGAAAAGGTGCTAACGTACGTACGAACACTAAATGTATTTCTGTATAGCGGGATTCGTAGAAATTCCACAGTTGTATTATTGTAGGAGTCTATGGCATATTTCCATTCAAATTCAGTGCAAACGCAGGCTCGACGATATTATTGTAACACTAGTTGCCAAGCCGAAACATAATTATCTAAGTACTCTCGTTTATGTAGTTTTAGAATATGTATCGTTATGGAGTCTATCTCCAAAACCCTAGTAGGAGTTTGTGACACATTTCCATTCTATGGAGGTCCAGCGTGAATGCAGACCCCACGATATTATTGTACCATCTTTGAGCAGAACAGATACTACACTTTGAATAATTTATTTGCAGAAAATATAAATAAAATACATTTAAAACAAATTAGGAACAATGCCATCAAAAGTGTGGTACGAAAGGGAGAGGGTGTTAGTCATCCTTGGTCAAGAGTGATAAAAGTATCTATTCTACTCTTAACTGGACTTAACTTAGTAACCACACAACCACATTTACTCAATAGGCCGTCCTACTTAATATATCCAAAAACTTGTTGAACATTTTCTTTTTCAAAATTATATTTATGTATAAAAAATTTATTGAAATAACACGAACAATTATGCTAGTAAGACTCTCCCAACCCTTTCTAAATAATAAACCACCTATTGTTTTCCAGTTTGTTCAGATTTTGATCCTCGTCTGAAGATCAAGAAAATGTATTTTACTTTGAATTTCACATTCGAAATAACATCAAAAATATTACTTGTTTTGCATTGCATCTTTGGCGATCGGACGATCACATCTTTTAAAAAAAATGGAGATCGGTGATAACGAACGTACGAACGTGAAATTGTTTTAGCGTATTATTATATAGATATGAACACAAATGGTACTTAAGTTTTTGCATAGAGATATGATTTCATATCTTCTTACTCGTATGACATTAATGTAATAGGTTTTTCCGTGGTAGCTGTTTAATTATTGAGAAGATACAATTAACACAATGTTTCGGTCTGAAGGGTTTCGAAGTGTCCAGACGTTAAATTAGGAGCATAGGATTACATAATGCAATTGTTTGGCCGAGAAAAGAGGCTTTTCATTCCATCTGTTGGGTCATTTGGGAGCATCAGTCTCATCGAACATTCTATCCAATAAATTACTCAGGCATCTAGATCATATTAGATTGTAACGAACAGTCGACATTAGAAACGATAATCAATTGCAGACAGCAGACGTTTGGTTTGATTTGTGTTTTTTCTAGTTGTTAAACTAATGATTCGGTTATTGAATGCCGAGAGATAATAAAAAAGCTTAACTTTGTAATCGACAGCCATTTTCAATTATTTGATGTTTTTACGGCATTTCATACCTGCTGGTCTTAATTAATGTTGGAACACAATAAAAACATTTTTTTATTTTTTTACGGCATATCAACACTTTTAAGGTTATTTACAGCCGAAACAAAATAGAGAGCTTTCTTCCATGTTTTTTTACAGCATATGAACCAATTTCTTTTAATGCTGAACACAAAATAAGAAGTTTTTCTCGCCAGTTTTACGAAATAGCAACTCTTTTTGGAGTTCTATTATGCTGAACACACAATTCAAAATTTGCCTCGTCTGTTTTACGGCGTATCAACCTTTTTTTAAATTTTAAACACACACTAATAAAAAGCTTGTCTCGTTCGTTTTACGGCACGTCAAGTCTTTTGGAGTTATTTGATGGTAAACACCAATAAAAAAAAACATTTCTTGATAGGTTTACAGCATGTCAACCCTTTTGGGGTTATTTAATTCTGAACGCACAATAAAGGGCTTGTATCGTCAGTTTTACGACATATCAACCCATTTTGGTGTTATGTAATACTGGACATAATAATAAAGAAAATTGTCCTTCCTGTTTTGCGGAATGTCAACCCTTTTTTATTCATTTAATGATGAAACATAGTATAAATGTTTTCTTGCTAGTTTAAATCATATCGACCCTTTTGGGTTTTTATAATCTTGAAACACAAAATAACATACACCATTTTTCTGTTATATGGCATATCACCCGTTTTGTGTTATTTAATGCAAAAAACAAAAACAACAGAAGGCATGTCTTGCCCGTTTTATGGTACATAGAGAATTTAGGTATCATTTGATGCTGACGTACACTAAAATGCTGGTCTTGTGTATTTTTTGTATATCCACCTTTTTAATATTATTTACTGCTGAAACAACATAGAAAGTTTATGCTATCTGTTTTACGGCATGCCAACATTTTGGAGTTCTTTAATGCAGAACACACTAAAAGGCTTGTCTCATTAGTTTTACGGCATATCAACCCGTTTGTGATTATTTAATGCTGACCACACTAGAATATCTTGACTTGACTGTGTTACGGCATATCAGCCTGTTTTGGACTACTTATTGTTTAACACACAATAAACATTTTATATTGGCCGTTTTACGGTACATCTAGATCTTTGGAGTTATTTTATTTTAAACATACAATTAAAAACTTTTCATGTTAATTTCACAGCAAATTTTTACAGTTAATTTTCACAGTTAATTTCCTTTGGAGATATTTGATGCTGAATACACATGTTACATTGTCTGGTTATTGTTCATAACTTTATTGTCGCGTGTCGTAGAAAAACCTTCGCTGTTGATCCGAAATGGGGCGATATGTCGTTTACTTGATTCCGCGAATTTCAACTGCCCGGGAACTATTCGTACTGCTCTGTCGTACTTCGTCTCGCTGTCGTCCTGCGTCGCGACTACTCGCCATCATGTCGCTGCCATGTGAACTACTATTCGCTTCCTTCGTGTTCGGACTGCCATCGTCTCTTCACACCGGCGGTTTCTTTGTGGACTGAAATCAATCTTTTCCCTTTAAAATAAAGCACAACAATATTTTACTGTTTACATTCGGAGCCTCTTATTAACTATTTAATCCCGACAATTGAGAAGTTCGTTGGTAATTTGAGAGAGAGGCCACACTAATTACATCTACTAAGTTAATTTCGTAATTGCTTTCAGAGAGAGGAATATGAAAGATTTACTAAGGCTCTTATAATCTTGGGACTCTTAATCCCTTCTTGTAACAGCTACATGATCGTGACTTGTTCCGTCGACGCTTCCAAGTGAGTAACTGATAAAATTTCAATTTTCTCACAGCGGACAACTCTGACGTCACGAACCTCGTGATCCGCCATGTGTGCCCTCAATCCTGAAATTAAGGTCGCATCACCTGTCATCGCGATCCGTGGGAAACACATCGAACCGAACTTGCACGGGATGACTTCGTCACAAATCGCGCACGTCAAATTCGATCCCCGACAGATGCGTCCATCCCCATAGAGCCATTATTCAACACACAATAAAAAAGCTTGTCTCCCTCGTTGAAGGTTATTTACTACCAAAGCAAAATAGAAAGCTTAACCTGTTGGTTTTATGACATATCAACCCGTTTGGGGGTTATTAATATTGTACACGAAATAAAAAAAGCTTAAATCCTTTGTTTTCCTGCATATCAACCCTTTTCGGGTTATTTACTGCTGAACCAACAATAGAAAGCTAGTCGTGTCTGTTGTACGAGATATAACCCCTTTATTGTAAATTAATGTCGAAAGGCACTAAGATAATTGCAAGTTTTACGGCATATCAACGATTTCTTTTTATTTAGTTAATGCTGAAACATAGTAAAATGTTGTCTTGTCTGTTTAAATCATATTGGACCCTTTTTATATAATTAAAAAAAACAAAATAAGATACAGTAATTTTCTGTTTTATAGCATATTTAACCTATTTTGATTAATGTAATGCCAAAAGCAATAAAATACATGTATTTCCCGTTTTATTGTACATGGGACATTTTTGGGTCATTTGATGCTGAGGAATAATAAAATGATGGTTTTGTGTCGTTTATAGCATATGGACATTTCTTTGGGATTGTTTAAATACAAACACACCGCAAGTACATTTCTTCTCGGTTTCAAGGATATCAACGCACAGACAAACGTAAATTAGAAATGTAAGCATGACAGATCTACATAAATACTATTAGAAACTTAAGCGGGAAATTACAAGAGAATGCTATGATCATAGTTAAGCGTGAGAGACAGACGAAAATGCAGTTTCAAACAGTAAGGGTTCAGACCTATGAAAAGCCTATTTCCAACTTAAATAACGAAAATGACCGAAGAACATGTTATTTTAACATTTTTAGAGCGACAGAAATGCTATTTCAAACCAAAGCGTAACAGACCAACGGAATGTTATTTTACGATAATTCTATTCCAAATTTAACCGTAATACAGAAATGAAAATTCTATTTCATACTTACGCGTGACAGACCAAGAAAAACGATCGACGAAAATGCTATTTTAAACATAATATTGTAATAATAACGAAAATGCTAGTTAAAATTTAAGCGTGACATATGAACGAAATGTTATTTCAAATTAAAGAGGGAAATACTAACGAAAATACCATCTCGAACTTAAACGGGAAATATCGACGAAAATTTTATTTTAAACTTAACCGTGGATATGAAAATGTAAATACAAATTTCAACGTGACATAAAAACGAAATCGGTCGAATAAATGCTATTTTCAAATTGAGTATTCCAGAGCAATCGAAATGTTAGCATTGACCTAAACTTTGGCTAGCCCCCAAATGCTACGAAAATTCTATTTTTAATTTAACCGCAATACAAAAATGAAAATGCTATTTACAATTGAAGTGTGACAGACCAACGAAAATTCCGTTTCGAACTACAGTGGGAAATACAGAGGAGAATTCTATTTCAAACTTAACCGTGAAACAGAAATGAGAATTGTATTCGATATTTACACGTGATAGGCAAAGGAAAACGATATAAGTAAATGCTATTTTAAACTCAAGCTTTTTAGAGCGACGGAAATGCTGTTTAACAATTTAGCGCGACAGGCCAACGAAAATGCTATGAAAATGTTATTGTTAAGTAAACCGTAATGCCTAAATAAAAATGATTTTGCAATATTAAACGTAACAAACCAATAAAAACGACCGAAGCAACATTTTAAACTTAAACTTTAAAGGGAAACAAAAATGAAATTTTACAACTTTACCGTGACAAACCCACATAATGCTATTTAAAAACTTTACCGTGACAAACCAACGAAAATTCTGTTTTAAAACTTCACTGTAGCAAACCAACGAAAATGCTATTTTAAAACTTTACCGTGACAAATCAACGAAAATGCTATTTAAAAACTTTACCGTGACAAACACACGAAAATGCAATTTTAAAACTTTACGGTAAAAAACCAACGAAAATGATATTTTGAAATTTTACATTGACAAACACCCGAAAATGCTATTTTAAAACTTTACAGTGATAAACAAACGAAATGCTATTTTAAAACTTTACGGTGAAAAACAAACGGAAATGCTATTTAAATACTTTACCGTGACAGACCAACGAAAATGCTATTTTAAAATTTTGCCGTGGCACACCAACGAAAATGATTTTTCAAAACTGTTTGCTTACGAACAAACGCTGTTTTAAAACATTACTGTGACAAACCAACGAAAATGCTTTCTTAAAACTATACCGTGACTTACCAACGAAAATGCTATTTTAAAACTTTACCGGGTACAAACCAACGAAAATGCTATTTGAAAACTTTCCCGTGACAAACCAGCGAAAGTTCTATTACAAAACTTTACCGTGACAAACCAACGAAAATTCTTATTTTACAACTTCACCGTGACAAACCAACGAAAATGCTATTTTAAAACTTTACCGTGACAAACCAACGAAAATTCTATTTTAAAACTTTACCGTGACAAACCGACGAAAAGGATATATCAAAACTTCACCTTGACAAACCAAAGAAAATCTGTTTAAAAACATTACCGTGACAAACCAACGAAATTGCTATTTTAAAACTTTACCGTGACAAACCAACGAAAATTCTGTTTTAAAACTTACCTGTAGCAAACCAACGAAAATGCTATTTTAAAACTTTACCTTGACAAATCAACGAAAAAGCTATTTAAAAACTTTACCGTGACAAACACACGAAAATGCTATTGTGAAACTTTACTGTTACAACGAACGAAAATGCAATTTTAAAACTTTACGGTAAAAAACCAACGAAAATGATATTTTGAAATTTTACATTGACAAACCAACGAAAATGCTATTTTAAAACTTTACAGTGATAAACCAACGAAATGATATTTTTAAACTTTACGGTGACAAACCAACGGAAATGCTATTTAAATAATTTACCGTGACAGACCAACGAAAATGCTATTGTAAAACTTTGCCGTGGCACACCAACGAAAATGATTTTTCAAAACTGTTTCCTTACGAACAAACGCTGTTTTAAAACATTACTGTGACAAACCAACGAAAATGCATTCTTAAAACTATACCGTGACTTACCAACGAAAATGCTATTTTAAAACTTTACCGGGTACAAACCAACGAAAATGCTATTTGAAAACTTTCCCGTGACAAACCAGCGAAAGTTCTATTACAAAACTATACCGTGACAAACCAACGAAAATTCTTATTTTACAACTTCACCGTGACAAACCAACGAAAATGCTATTTTAAAACTTTACCGTGACAAACCAACGAAAATTCTATTTTAAAACTTTACCGTGACAAACCGACGAAAAGGATATATCAAAACTTCACCTTGACAAACCAAAGAAAATCTGTTTAAAAACATTACCGTGACAAACCAACGAAATTGCTATTTTAAAACTTTACCGTGACAAACCAACGAAAATTCTGTTTTAAAACTTACCTGTAGCAAACCAACGAAAATGCTATTTTAAAACTTTACCGTGACAAATCAACGAAAAAGCTATTTAAAAACTTTACCGTGACAAACACACGAAAATGCTATTGTGAAACTTTACTGTTACAACGAACGAAAATGCAATTTTAAAACTTTACGGTAAAAAACCAACGAAAATGATATTTTGAAATTTTACATTGACAAACCAACGAAAATGCTATTTTAAAACTTTACAGTGATAAACCAACGAAATGATATTTTTAAACTTTACGGTGACAAACCAACGGAAATGCTATTTAAATAATTTACCGTGACAGACCAACGAAAATGCTATTGTAAAACTTTGCCGTGGCACACCAACGAAAATGATTTTTCAAAACTGTTTCCTTACGAACCAACGCTGTTTTAAAACATTACTGTGACAAACCAACAATAATGCTTTCTTAAAACTATACCGTGACTTACCAACGAAAATGCTATTTTAAAACTTTACCGGGTACAAACCAACGAAAATGCTATTTGAAAACTTTCCCGTGACAAACCAGCGAAAGTTCTATTACAAAACTTTAATGTGACAAACCAACGAAAATTCTTATTTTACAACTTCACCGTGACAAACCAACGAAAATGCTATTTTAAAACTTTACCGTGACAAACCAACGAGCATTCTTTTTCAAAACTTTAGCGTGACAAACACATGAAAATGCTATTTTAAAAGTTTGCCGTGACAAACCGACGAAAATGCTATTTAAAAACTTTACGTAAACAAACCAACGAAAATACTATTTTAAAACTTTACCGTGACTAACCAACGAAAATGCTATTTTTAAACTTTACCGTGACAAACCAACAAAAATGCTATTTTAAAACTTTACAGTGACAAATCAACGAAAATGCTATTTTAAAACTTTACAGTGACAATCCAATGAAAATTCTTTTTCAAAACTGTACCGTGACACACACATGAACATTCTATTTTAAAACTATTCCGTGACAATGCGACGAAAATGCTATTTTTAAACATTACCGGGTACAAACCAACGAAAATGCTATTTCAAACTTAACCTGGAATTATCAGAAAAATTATATTTAAAACTTAACCGTAATACAGAAATAAAAGGTCTAAGCGTAACAGACTAACAGAAATACCATTTCAAACTGAAACTGCATATACCATCTAAAATGTAATTTAAAAATGTAGCGTGACAGACCAACGAAAATTCTATTTCAAACTCAACAGTAACACAAAAGGAAAATGCTATTTTATACGTAATAGTAACAGACTAACTAAAATTCAATTTCAACCTCAACTGTAACACAGAAATGAAAATGCTATTTTATAAATATTGTAACAACTAACGAAAATTTTATTTCAAACTTAACCGTAATATTGAAATAAAATCGCTATTTTAAACTTAAGCATGACAGACTATCGAAAATTCTATTTTAACTAAAGCGGAAAATAGTAGCTAAAATACTATTTCAATATTAAGCTTGACAGACCAATTAAAATTATATTTGAAACTTAATCGTAACATGAAAATAAAAATGCGATTTTAATCCGAGTTGTGAGGAACCGACCCAGGAACATATCTATTTATAGAGATGCTTGGTTTCTTTTTATGTCAGTTGAATAAGGGAGCCCCTTTCTGTGGCTAACACTTGATCGCTATATGAGATACATAGATATTTGAATATTCCATTAAAGTTCTCTTTTCCTGTCAAACATCGAGTTCGTAAAGAAGTTAAGAACATCAATTTTCTTCTTTCCAATTGACCAGTTAACTATGTTATAGTATATCTTTCTTGATATCTCTTGATCTTACCGGGTTCCAGGACAAGAATTCATATTGCCTGGTGGAGTATAAAGCTAAGTGATGTTACTTGAGGTAACATTACTATGAGAAGGTGAACCGTTCCCCTTAAGAGCCAGTCTATAGTCGTGTTGGGGGGATTTTATTTGGGCTTCGAATACTATGTTATTTTGAATATTTGGTTAGGGTTTACTAGTAGGGGAAGTATACTCATGTCAGGTTGTCCTGACAAAACCCTTGTACTGAGACCGAAGACACCCGAAGATAGCGTCTAGTAGGTAATTCAAACTCTTTCTTTAAAAAGTTCAACCCAAGAAAGGGATCACATATAATCATCCACATACAGACCATTTCGCTGTATCCCAGCTCTTTAGTGCGGCTAGATTAGCTAGTGCCTCAAGCCAAGATCGAAACTCGACGTTCGAGCTGACAGTCGGCGCTTCTACTCCTGAACTGCCGTATCTCAAATACGATGTGTTCATTCACTCTGCGTATATACTGATGTAAATCTAATTTACGACTGGCCGATAAACCGGCCGACGGACACATCCTCTAATAAAAATACTGAGACATCTAAAATAGAAATCCAATCATTTCTTCATAAAATTACAATGTAATCTTTTAGAGTTTTGTAAACAAAAACAAACAAAATATCATACAATTTCCGACTTAATAAGCGAGCATGAAACTCTGGTTTGCTAGTCTTTAAGTCATTACATTGATTGGATTGCTGGTCTGCGACAAGTCACTTGGTGGAACCGTCTTCAAATAGCGACTCAATGAGACGTGACGTGAAGATATCTTGAAAAGGAAGACCAGTCAAAATTACTTGAAAGTATTCGAACCAATCTGTACGCACTGGAAATATTAGCAGGAAATATCTCCTAAAAAGTAATCAGCTTCACAACTGCATTTGTTTCCAAGAGAGAAATATCTTTTGGGAACACATCGCTGAATTGATTAGATATTGTAGAAACTTAGATAAGTATATTCCTATTAGAACTTTTAAAAGATTGTGGCAATATATCAGTGTACACGCATGCATTAATATTTGAACATTATCATTATTTCCGACAGGATGCAGTATGATATTATTAAGCTGTTATTATGTTAGTATCAACAAAAACGGCATCTTAATACATAACATGATATATACTGTGGAAAATTTCAAATATACAAATAACAAAATAGCATTCCTAGTATTTTGTTACTTGATATAGAAATGAAATATAGTTACATTGTCAGTAAAAATGTAACAGCGATTTGCCGCAACGCTTCGGAATTGAGTTATTTGTACAGTATCGGATTTTATAAACGTATGAACTGTTAGCTCAGTGGTCCAAGACACCACCCATAGTAGGCGGTTCCTTCTGTGAGCCACAGGTTTTAATCCTGTAGAATTGTTGTTTTCCACTTTTCGTTATCCTTCTTTTGTATCCAGCCCTGCGGATTAAATAATCACTAGTTTAGTAATATTTCCCGAGCCAACCAAAAAATCAAAAGGCAGTTTTATACATGACATAATATGGAAAAATAAAATAAGGAAAACCAAAATATTAATTTAATATCCATCTACGTTTCATCTTTAATAGAAGTGTTCATCAGGACGGGAGATTGAAGAAAAAATAAGACAGCAACAAGTGCCAAAGTCTGAAAAATATTTCTTTTTTATTTCGTCAAGAAAAGAATTTTATTTTCCAGACTTTGGTACTTTTTGCTGTATTTTTCCTTTTTCTTCAATCTCCGTCCTGATGAACCCCTCTAATAAAAGTGAAACGTAAATGGATATTTAATTAATATTTTGGTTTTCCTTATTTCATTTTCCATTACGTCGGAACATCTTTCTATTCTGTATAATAACATAGTATATATATATATATATATATATATATATATATATATATATATATATATATAAGTCAGGTTCATTTTATATTCCAATAACCATGTTTTTATTTTCTAATTTTTATTTTTTATTTTTCACATTTCCAAAAAGCATAACAGTTCTGTGAGATATATTTTTATGGTCCGTTTCATTTGTCGTGAGCCAAAATATTATATATATATATTTAGGCATCCACATACGACTGTTTCGTTGTATCACATATCGTTAGTGTGACTAAGTTGTTCTATCGCATCTCTTTAGTGACACGCTAAGAGTATTATAAATAATAAGAACAATAGCAAAATGTTTAATATATTAAAACGTATTTACAATTGTGAACTTTACGCACTATTCTAGAGAGATAGTTTGAGAAATAGTGATACTTACAAGAGAAGCGAGAGGAGGGAAGAGGGAGATTACCTTACAGAAAACAGTAATTATTTGATACATATAAATAAAGAAAACATATCAACAATATACTTATTATTGAGTATGGGGGTCTCCATATTCTTTTTAACGTTCAATATGCTAAGATTACCACATTTTTCTTCACTCCTGAGATGTTCTACATCGATGAAGAAAAAAATAAAAAAATTACGCAAGACTACAGCGGTACGTTTCATTCATTAAACCGGTTTTAAAATTCGAAACTATTCAAGAGTGATATAATTTAACGATGCTTCTTACCTTGCAGCAAATAACGATTATTTCATACACTTAAATAATTAAAACAAACCAACATTACATATATTACCGCGTATGCGTGCCTCTGATATCTTTCAACGATCAATATATGCATATATAATGAGAAAGTCTGTAATCAGAAATTAGTTTAATCTTTGAACGTTACATACGACTAAGCAGATACTAACGTTATACTTATTATTGCGAACGTGCATAGATCTTATGTGCTTCATACATTAACACGAATTGATAACTGTGAGTTTGGTTCGCAAGTGGGGAACTTTACAGCGCGGGACGTACGCACAGTGGCGGTTAATTTATACCAAGACTGGTGTGTATTCATTTTTTTCTCTGTTTGGTGATCAATTTAAATTATTCATTTCCAATTGAAATATTAAGACATAAGTATTTTATTTTATTTTTAATTCCTATGTACTTTATGGAAATGTATTTTTAAGTAATAAAGCGCTGGTGCTTAGCCTATAATTAACTTATATATTACCGAGTTAAGAAAACAGAGTGGAACGTTGTTTTAAAATCACATTCGAGAGATGGATTCCTTTTTTTTAATACAAATGCAAGTACTAATACTACGGCACAACGCTGAGTCGAGACAGCTATTATATATATATATATATATATATATATATATATATATATATATATATATATATATATATATATATATATATATGTCTAAGTAGTATTTAACCTCTGGCAATTCTAATTCTAATTCAAATACGACCTCCGTCGAATCCATGCATATAGAAGTACGACCTTAAACAAATTGGAACCACGACGTTAAAAGGAGAGCAAAAAGACAAAAACGCAACTACAATATAAACACCCAAATTAGCAAACCAGGAGTTTGTCTCGAAGTTTATTGCAAACAACATAAAGAAAAAAATACGTAGATGTGATGCAAACTAAATACAGTAATTATGGTACACAATGTAAAAAATACACAATAAAACGTGTTTACAGACATAAAAGTGATACAAACACAAAGGTAATGCAGACATACAGGTAATACAGACATACAGGTAGTACATACATTCAGGTAATGCAGGCATACACGTAATGCATACATGAAGGTAATACATACATACAGGTAATACAGGCATACAGGTAATACATACATAAAGGTAATACAGACAAAAAGGTAATACAAACATACAAGTAATACAAACATAAAGGCAATGCAGACATACAGGTAATACCGACATAAAGGTAATACATACATACAGGTAATACAACCATACAGGTAATAAAGGCATAGAGGTAATACCGACATAAAGGTAATACACACATACAGGTAATACAGCCATACAGGTAATAAAGGCATACAGGTAATACCTACATAAACGTAATACAGACATAAATGTAATACAGACATAAAGGTAATACAGACATAAATAGAATACATCCATACAGGTAATAAAGGCATACATGTAATGCCGACATAAAAGTAATACAGACATAAATGTAATACAGACATAAAGGTAATGCGAACATAAAGGTAGTACAGCCATACAGGTAATAAAGGCATAGAGGTAATACAGACATAAAAGTAATACAGACATAAAAGTAATACAGACATAACGTTAATACAGCCATACAGGTAATAAAGGCATACATGTAATACCGACATAAAGGTAATACAGCCATACAGGTAATAAAAACTTAAAGGTAATACAGGCATAAATGTAATACATACATACATGTAATACAGGTAATACAGGTAATACATACATACAGGTAATACATACATACAGGAAATACAGACATAAAGGTAATACAGGTAATACAGGTAATACATACATACAGGTAATACAGGCATAAAGGTAATACAGGTAATACAGGTAATACATACATACAGGTAATACAGGCATAAAGGTAATACAGATATACGTTAAACATATGAAAAAAGATAGTGACATAACAACATATAAAACATCATAATCATCCAGTAACATTGTTTACGTGTCACACAAAAACATGCAATACAGATATACATTTAATGACACACACACACACCACCCTACCTCCTTGTGTTATTTTTTCTACCTATATATATATATATATATATATATATATATATATATACTTTTTAATATACATATATGTATTATAATTTTCGAACTTATTCTATTATTTAGATCTTTGTTAACTCTACGCCCCTACTCTACGTTCAGGAGAGACACATCATCGAACCGATTAGGACGGGAGAAAAAAGTACGGGTTATCTTGAGGGTTTTAAGAAAGGTAATTAAACAAGCTGATTGAACGTAGAATTAAATAGGTTATTTAATCAAGATCAGAAAACCCTTACAATCATTTTTGTTTTGTTTTGTTTTTCTTTTTTGTTGTTTTAATGTTCGTAAATATTTCATTTTTACTTAAATAATATCTTATGACATTTTATATAAACTAAATGTAAATGCCAGAGTCACCTATAAAAAGATTTTTCGAAAAGTTTATAATAATAATAATAATAAGAAGAAGAAATAATAATAATAATAATAATAATAATAATAATAATAATAATAATAATAATAATAATAATAATAATAACAACAAAATTACTATGAAGTTCATCTAACAATGATTGTGTAAACGTCATTAAAAGCTCACAATTCCCTTACTAAGGGAGATCAAGGGAGGCGCGAGAGCGCTCTATCCCTTAATAGACTTCAAAAGAGGCCTATACTGGAAATCTCATTTCTTTGATCAATCATAACTCAAAAGCCAATAAACCAAATTAGTTAAAACTTTGCACAAAATTTTTATTTGATAGGTTCTATAAGTGTGTAGAATGTCAACATCATAAGTCAAGGCAACCCAGTGATCCAGAAAGTTCAATCATGAAATCATGTTATCTGTGTTTACGTACGTACGTACGTACGTAGTACGTATGTGTCACCCTGTATCTCATCAACTATTTGATGGATGCAGCTGATTTTTTACAGAGATAGAAGTTCTAGAGTCTAGTTGATGGCATCTTAATTTCAGTTTACCATATACCTTAGTTTTCGAGAAAATTCCAAAAAACCTTTAAAATGACCATTGTGTTGAGACATAGCCTTTACAAAAGTAGTAACATTCCAGTATAAATGGCAGTATACTAAAATCATATGCCCTTAATAGGGTTAAGGTGAACATTCATATACACTAAATGTACAAAAGCTAGGAAATACCCAAATTTTTTACACTTTTATTGTCATTAAGGGTATGCGAGCACAAAAGGGCGATGTATTTTACTGGTAGGAATTTTTCTTCAGCGCACCTCACACACTTCATCCACTCATGCATAGAGATTTATAGTGTAGTGATGTGATAATGATATGGTTTGGTTGATTTGTAGTCATACCCTTAATTAATGACAATAAAAGTGTAAAAAATTGGGAATATCCTTACTTTTGTACATGTAGTGTATATGAATTTTCATCTTAACCCTATTAAGGGCATATGATTTCAGTATACTGGCATTTATCATGGAATATTGATAGATTTCCAAGTCAAATAAAAATAACACATCTGTAGTATAAGCATGTCGTTATCTTTATCCACAACACATATGGACAGCGCGCGTAAACAGCTGTGTCTTAGACACATTCGTCTTCGTAGTTATTAATCGTGTTGATGATTGTAGCGTGGTGCCCCCTGTGTGTAGAGTTGTGTGTCTCTCTCGTTTCCTTTAGTAGTATCGGCATCAGGTACCAGATCACAGAAAATAATAATGCGCATACCTTTCTCTGAGATTTTGATTTGTGGTTGTATTCTTTATACTATTATTTCTCAATAAGTAAATTGTATAGTATCAGTTTTGTATACGGCCTCTCTAAATAGGGGGACGAACGAAAGACTTCGAAAACACGTCTACTTCCGTTCAGACTAAAACCTAGAACAACACGTCTCGATTATCATCTGCGACTTATCACGCTAGACTTCCGATTACTTCACTTTCTTTACAACGTTAACCTAATTTCTAGCCTTAATTTCAAGTAGAAATGTTCTATTCTACGTCATTTAACACATACTACGTACAATATTGCTACACATCGAAGTTGTCGATATCTAATTGTTTAAGACACTCAAAAATGATAAGTTCGATACAGCATCTTTTTTTGTTTGTTTATTTCTTGTGTTGAAATATCCATTACGTACTAATCTTTTTCGAGTTGTTAGAAATTATTCATATAATTTTTTATAATTGAGATTCATGAATTTACTTCGACAAGTTATCGTCAATTGTTAACCCCCACTACATCATATGCTGGGTTGCGGGTTTACAACAAACGAACACCAGCTTCATAACACACATGTCCTTTTCGTCTAATGCTTGTTGATTTCCATGAGATCCTCATTAAGTAATAACATTTCTTAGAATCGGAATATATTAATTGATTATGATTTCAGATTGGGAGCCGTGTTTACGATATAAATAAACTGCGGAAATGATCATTGACATTCCAGTGAACTGACGAGTCGACGGAAGATAATTTCCAGCTAGTTTTTGTTGATAAACATATAAAATATACTATTGGCGTTATTTATTTGTAGTTTTGTTGTAGTAGGTGACAACACCAGGACCAGACTTATTTTACTCGTTCTTCTATTACAGCGATACTGTTTATCTATCCTGTATATAGAAATAACAGTGTAGTATCACACACACTCTAGCGTAAGATGTTTACAATAAAGAATGGTGATTAGTATTTATATCAATAGGTAACCAAGCGTTTCTGGACTTATAAACACATATAGAACATAATACCGAAGTTATAACATCAATTTTCCAAACATTACGTATGTGCATGTATCATTTTAGTTCTAAAATAACACATATTTGTTCTGTTCTTATAATCTATATTTGATCGGCTGATAAAGAAATGTCTATCGATTTAATTTCGTTAACTTTTGAATAAGCATATTTTCCAAAACTTACCTCAACTAAAGAGATTGAAACATTACCCCATTACAAAGAGATTGAAACATTGCAAGAGATTGCTTCATTACATTACAAAACATTACAAAACATTACCTCATTACAAAGAGATTGAAACATTACCTCATTACGAAGAGATTGAAACATTGCAAGAGATTGCTTCATTACATTACAAAACATTACAAAACATTACCTCATTACAAAGAGATTGAAACATTACCTCATTACGAAGAGATTGAAACATTGCAAGAGATTGCTTCATTACATTACAAAACATTACAAAACATTATCTCATTACAAAGAGATTGAAACATTACCTCATTACGAAGAGATTGAAACATTGCAAGAGATTGCTTCATTACATTACAAAACATTACAAAAAATTACCTCATTACAAAGAGATTGAAACATTACAAGAGATTGCATCATTACATTACAAAACATTACAAAAAATTACCTCATTACAAAGAGATTGAAATATTACCTCATTACAAAGAGATTGAAACATTACAAGAGATTGAAACACTTACCTCAACTAAAGAGATTTATTCTGCTCTTATAATCTATATTTGATCGGCTGATAAAGAAATGTCTATCGATTTAATTTCGTTAACTTTTGAATAAGCATATTTTCCCAAACTTACCTCAACTAAAGAGATTATAGTTTACCAGTTTTTTTTTTGCGCTTAAATATTTTAAACCAAAATTACGTTACACGGTGTCTAAAGAACAAAAGTTATTTAAGGGTTATCTTTATAAACCTTTCAATTGTGTCACGCTTTTCTCATTTCAACAATTTTTTATATTTATTTCACAACTTTATATGTCAAGTCAACAGATTGAGAAAAAAAATAGAAAATACACTATAACACGATTTTGGGACATATTTTTTCTTCATCAACCAAACGTGAGAAAGTCGATCATACATTTTGAAAAGTACGTATTGCAGAAACTTAGAGATACAACATTTTGATTAAAAGATTATTGCAATACAGAGATTGTGTACGTACGTGTTATCGTGATCTACTCTATTGCGTCACTATATGGACTCTTCTCGACGCTATAAATAAATAAACGCTATACAACCAATCGGCACCAGTCTCTGGCAACACATTACTTCAGAACTTTTTTGGTATATACATACTCTTCATGGATTTCAGTGTTCGGACTGACTTCCCCATCGTGGCTGCAATGCTCATGGCCAGTGAGCATGCCAGCCACGATTGGGAAGTCAGTCCGAACACTGAAATCCATAATGAAAACGCCTCATCTCAGAAATACAGACACTTACTATGCATACTCTTATTAACAACCTCCTTGTTGTCTTATTTCTTTTTGCCCCTTGAAACAGTACGTTTGTAATCAAAATTCGGAGCATTATTTTAAAAGGAACATGATGTTAGATTACATCGGTCCTAATAATTTTGAGAATTAGTTTTTTTTTGTTTTCGAGTTCATTTCCGACGGTCATTGTTGGACATGGACTTTATTTTCTTTCTCACCATTTGAAAGTGGTTTCGTCCGATGCGGGAATGGAGGTAGAAACTCACGTGTTTTGCCATTTCGGTACTGTTCGTATTAGCTTTCGAGTTCACTCACTCGAATTAGTTTTCGAGTTCACTCACTCGAATTAGCTTTCGAGTTCACTCGCTTGAATTAGCTTTCGAGTTTACTCACTCGAATTTGCTTTCGAGTTCACTCACTTGAATTAGCTTTCGAGTTCACTCAAACTAATTAGCTTTCGAGTTCCCTCACTCTAATTAGCTTTCGAGTTCACTCACTCTAATTAGCTTTCGAGTTAACTCACTTGAATTAGCTTTCAGTTCAATCACTCGAATAAGCTTTCGAGTTCAATCACTTGAATCAGCTTTCGTTTACACTCACTCTAATTAGCTTTCGAGTTCACTTACTCTAATTAGCTTTCGAGTTACCTCACCTTAATTAGCTTTCGAGTTCACTGACTTGAATTAGCTTTCGAGTTCACTCATTTGAATTAGCTTTCGAGTTCACTCACTCGAATTAGCTTTTGAGTGCACTCACTTGAATTAGCTTTCGAGTTAACTCACTTGAATTAGCTTCCGAGTTCACTCACTCGAATAAGCTTTCGAGTTCACTCACTTAAATCAGCTTTCGAGTTCACTCACTCAAATTAGCTTTCGAGTGCACTCACTTGAATTAGCTTTCGAGTTCACTCACTTGAATTAGCTTTTGTTTTCACTCACTCTAATTAGCTTTCGAGTTCACTCACTTTAATGACCTTTCGAGTTCACTCACTCTAATTAGTTTTGATGTTCACTCACTCGAATTAGCTTTCGAGTTCACTCACTCGTATTAGCTTTCGAGTTCACCCACTCGTATTAGCTTTCGAGTTCACTCACTCGACTTAGCGCGCTATTATTTGTCAGTTTTGAGTCACGTGTATTCGCTGTTTCCTTTTTCTATTTACTTTTTTGCTTTCAGTTTAACCCTTGGTTCGTGTGCTTGCTATTTTTGTGAATTGCAAAGTTGCAACGACGGCCTCTATGTCAATCCTTGTATGAGTCTACACAGCGGCGCCTTTTTACAATGTTATTCGTACTAGTTGACCACACACCCTCGACAATCAGTCTGACACTTGCTTTATTGCTGTCAGGCTGAGGTAACGTTCTGTTCAGTGTTGGGAGGTCAATCGTTTCAGGTTTTATCGTCTTTCCGTGAAAAGTATTTCGGGTATTGCTAATCACTTGAAGCGCACTTTTAGGCGAACGCCGACGGTGATTGTCAGACATTATTTTTAGGTCAGAGTTCACTTCCTCTAGTGCGCTGGTTCTTCTAATCTCTGCTTGACCGTGTGTCTAACCCCATGGCAACTGGGTAAATAAATACACAAACACTGCATAAGGTCTTTATTTAAAACTACCTGATCCGAGACGAGAGTTGACCGCACATATCTAGTGGAGGCTACGAGCCTACTGAATATATTACTACTGAATGACTGCCTAAAGCTGGACAGTCAACTTCCTTGGGATGCAACGCTTGCCTCCGGATCCCTTAACCCTGTTGCTATACGAGCGTTTTATTTTGTCAACATAAAATAATAGTGTTTCAAATAACAAAACTACAAACATAACATTCGGTTGAAAAAAACAATTATTTTCAACAAAAGTCTTGGCCGCCCATCTATAAATATAGACTGGACACATTTTGCAGTTAAAGAATTGCAGACCCATTTCGTTACATAAATACATTTTAGTTTACAGTTAAAATCCTCGTCCGCATCTTAATTAAATTATATACCTGTATTACCGAACAATCAATCAAGTAAATGTCCATCTCTAGAGGGGGGCTATTATTAAGAGTATATACACACGAGAGTACCCATTGTGCATGACAATATAAATATCCCTCTAAATAAATCGCTAATGAAATTATCATCGAGTATATAGGAATAATCTAAAAAGAGTATTTTTTGGATTTACGTATGTAAAAATAATACAAGAAACGTTATTTTTAACATAAAGCTAGAGTAAGCATGAGGTTAGAGCAGTGGAAAATTCCATTAAGAATTCAGAAACTAGAGTTATGACTACGTTGCCGGATATTGCGTCAGACTGGAAGTTTTCAAAGACACGTATCGCATGACCTGAGATTTAGCTCCTTCTGTCTGGATCGCAGGAGATGGCGGTTGGTTTTAGGACACGAGGTAACATTTCCCTATGGTAAATGATGGGGAGTATACTGTAAAATAAAATAAAATCATTGTTTTACCCCAAATGACTGCCATTATTTAATAACAGCACGAAAGCAATAAAAAATAGAAGATTGAACTAACTACTGTTACGAGTCATCAAATCAGCAAGATGCAAGCTGTCTGCATAATGAGCCGCCGTCCGGATAATCTGCTGTGATCAAAGTATTGATCCTCGTAGTGCTACTACACTTATATTGTTTCAAGATCCGAAAACAAGCAAGGCAGTTCCTAAGTGGGGAAAAAGTAGAAAGGGACATTACTTATTTGTATCACTAGTTAAGAGATCGGCGTGCACCATGCCTATACAGATGACGTGTTCTCAAACTTGGTTCGTATACACATAAGCTAGCGGTGTGTACACACCTCCTTTCAAATAGTGCAGAGTGCAATCTTCTCCTATTACATCTGATTTTGATTTTAAGCTGATGTTTAAAGTGCGAAATCAGATCGTAATTAGAAGGCGATTCCCCCACTCCATATGTCTAAGCGTAAGGTCCACACTACTAGTCGAGCTACGGCTAGGATCGTGAGAAATACCATTCGTTTCTCCATAAGCAGAATATAACCTATTTTTGGCATGGATTATAATAGACTCATGGAGGATATTTTTTTTTTTAATAATATGTCAACACTTATCAAGACCGGTAGTTACTCAAGGATAAGGTTTGATGTAATTATCAGATAAACAATTTACAATATTATGCGAGGATTATAAATGATGAGTGGAATAGGCTAGATTTTATTATTTAAGAGGACGGCTCGACAAGTATGTGTTAACATTTGACTTGAAAACGGCCATGTTGTAGTCAGCTAGGAAGCAACCACGTGCTATTGCGTTCCACAGATCGGAAGTTATATGAAAGTAACTTTGTTCATGGAAGTTCCGTTTGGTTTGAGATACACTAAGGATAAAAAGGATTGTTCGTTGTGGTTGTAGCTAGACAGGTTCTTGCTATGAATGTTTCACAGGAGAAACTAGAGATTAAAACTCAGTCGACCACCTACTATGAAAATAATGGTGTGATAGAGAAAAATAAGAAACATTTTTAACAAATTTATTATTGATCAAATTCAATATAGTTACACATTTATTTTAATGTAGAAAGTAACTGTACAATTCCCACGAGATTTCATCAATTCTTTTTTAATGGAATGTAGTATACACTGATCTATAAGTTTTCCAAGTTTATAGGTTATATTAATGGCATTATTTTATATACATGCTATTATTTTCTCATATTGCAATTAATACGGTTTAGTGTTTATTACTTTTGAGCCATCACTTATCAAGGCCAAGAGCCACTTGAGCATAAGGATTAATAAAATAGAAATATTTTCACCCGAAAGATGAGAAACAATCGAAGGTGTGAAATAAGTTTGATTACTTATATATATATATATATATATATATATATATATATATATATATATATATATATATATATATATATATATATATATATATATATATAGGGCGGTCTATAACACCTATTCATTCTGATTGGATTTTAAGGAATCAGTCCCGCGGTAATGTGTTCCACAGAGGAAAGTCCTTGCGAAGAGGCTCTGTCTATGGAAATCCCCCCTGATGCGAGGCACCTGGAAGAAGAAAGTCACGTTTTCTTTCAGTTATGGTTGATGAGTCTTTGCTTTGAATATTTTACACGTAAGAACCAGATATTAGAGTTCCTCGAGCATATTCAATAGAAATAACGAAAGATTAGAAAGAGACCAGCAGTAACTCTTATGTGAGAAAGTGACTGTAGGGAAGAGAAGAGATACTCCCCTACTAGATAGCGAAGCCGGTTTTGCATTGTATCAAGCAAGAAACAGTGCTCCGAGCGCCACCTCCCCAGATGTGGGAACTGTACCCCATCTTAGGACGTATCTGGTAAAAGGAAAAACGACCCCCTCAACTAGATTACGAAACCGAGTTTGTACTCTATCAAGCCACCTCTTCATATATGGCGACAACACTCTGTCTTCAGACGTATTTCACTCTAGTGCAGGTAATGGAGTGCGTCCAGTTTTTCCCCAGCAAAGTTTAACTTTGGCTTACAGGTGTTTATTTTCCGGATCATAAACTTTGGATTAGCCGAACAGCCATTATAAAAAAATATTATTTTAATTCGTTAAAAAGATCACATGATTAAATTTCAGTTAAAGCGAAATTAATGATTTTAAATGGCGTAGAATGTAGTTAGGGTGATAATGTTTAGTGCAGAGAATAAATCATCGAATATTTGAATGTCACCAAATGTCAGCCTACAAAGTGTTAGCGTACCAGCTGATCATGGCAATCGCAGCCTCGTCTTCACTTGTCTAAATTTAGCTTTGCCGAACCGGATTAAATGTGACAGGAAAACGTCATATCTCCGAAATGAAGTTATATGTTGTGCACACGAAATCAATTTTCTTGCCTGGTGTCAATTACAGACATGATTTTTGAAAAGAATGCTAAATATCAAGCTGCGGTTGCTGACGGTGATGATGAGAAGCCAGAGATCAAAAGAGGAAATAACACACGAAAATACGGCATTACCACATTCACATTAATGTTAATGCATTATAGCTAAAGCAAACTCCATTAAGTTTAATGACTAATCTATTAAATGTATTACATTCTCATTAAGTATAATACATTTACTAGTAAATGTAAAGAATACTCCATTAAGTTTAATGACTAATCCATTAAATGTATTACATTCTCATTAAGTATAATACATTTACTAGTAAATGTAAAGAATACTCCATTAAGTTTAATGACTAATCCATTAAATGTATTACATTCTCATTAAGTATAATACATTTACTAGTAAATGTAAAGAATACTCCATTAAGTTTAATGACTAATCCATTAAATGTATTACATTCTCATTAAGTATAATACATTTACTAGTAAATGTAAAGAATACTCCATTAAGTTTAATGACTAATCCATTAAATGTATTACATTCTCATTAAGTATAATACATTTACTAGTAAATGTAAAGAATACTCCATTAAGTTTAATGACTAATCCATTAAATGTATTACATTCTCATTAAGTATAATACATTTACTAGTAAATGTAAAGAATACTCCATTAAGTTTAATGACTAATCCATTAAATGTATTACATTCTCATTAAGTATAATACATTTACTAGTAAATGTAAAGAATACTCCATTAAGTTTAATGACTAATCCATTAAATGTATTACATTCTCATTAAGTATAATACATTTACTAGTAAATGTAAAGAATACTCCATTAAGTTTAATGACTAATCCATTAAATGTATTACATTCTCATTAAGTATAATACATTTACTAGTAAATGTCAAGAATACTCCATTAAGTTTAATGCCTACTATATTAAATTTATTAAATTCTAATTAAGTTTAATACATTTACTATTAAGTGTAACGCAGTCTGCATTCAGTTTAATGTCTAATCTTTTAAATTTATTACATTCTCGTTAAATTTAATGTATTTAATATAAAATGTAAAGCAGACACCATTACGTTTAATACCTAATGTATTAAATTAAGTTTAATACATTTACTATTGAGTGTAACGCCGTCTCCATTAAGTTTAATGACTCACATATTAAATCTATTACATTCTAATTAAGTTTAATACATTAACTATAAAGTGTTTAGATTCTATATAAATAGTACTACAGTATTTTGAAATTACGTATTTCGTTTAGATTCTATATAAATAGTACTACAGTATTTTGAAATTACGTATTTCGTGTAGATTCTATGTACTCCGTACAACAGTATTTTTAATTACGTATTTTGTATAGATTCTATATAAATAGTACTACAGTATTTGGAAATGACGCATTTCGTTTAGATTCTATATAAATCGTACTTCAGTATTTTGAAATGACGCAGTTCGGTTAGATTCTATATAAATAGTACTTCAGTATTTTGAAATGACGCAGTTCGGTTAGATTCTATATAAATAGTACTACGGTGTTTTGAAATTACGCATTTCGGTTAGATTCTGTATAAATAGCACTACAGTCTTTCGAAATTACGTATTTAGTTTAGATTCTATATAAATAGTACTACAGTATTTTTAAATTACGTATTTCGTTTAGATTATATATGAATAATTCTACAGTATTTTTAAATTACGTATTTCGTTTTGATTATATATGAATAATACTACAGTATTTTTAAATTACGTATTTTGTTTAGATTCTATATAAATAACACTACAGTATTACTTAATTACGTATTTGTTTAGATTCTATATACATAGTACTACAGTATTTTTTAATTACGTATTTCGTTTAGATTATATATGAATAATACTACATTATTTTTAAATTACGTATTTCGTTTAGATTATATATGAATAATACTACAGTATTTTTAAATTACGTATTTTGTTTAGATTCTATATAAATAACACTACAGCATTACTTAATTACGTATTTGTTTAGATTCTATATACATAGTACTACAGTATTTTGAAATTACGTATTTCGTTTAGATACTGGAGGCAGAAGAAAGAATTCCGAAAAAAAGAAAATGGAAAAAAATCGAACAAAATGTGAATCAAATAGAAGATTAACGTCATAAAAACACGCCAGTAATGAACAGATGTAACATATAAATAAAAATAACCCGTGAGTGAGATAACCAACCTATAGAACCAGGTGATATTGGCGAACCACGTGTAAGCTATAAGTGGCACTATGGGCCAAACATAGCACGAATGAGTGATGAATGAAACATCTTAAGATGAAACAAAGAAAGGTAACACTTATATATATACTAGCAAATATATGCTCCCCCGGTCACATATTTTGTTAGGCTGGGAGGATTATGTCATTTTCAAAGAACTACATACATTGCGTAGTAAGAGCAAACTAAATTGTTTGGGACTATTAAAAAAAATCGAATGCTATTGATAATGTTTACGCATTTATTTATTTATTTTTGGTCCCCCGATTTATAAAATCGGGGACTTATGTTTTGAGGCTTATCCGTCCGTCCGTCCGTCCGTCCGTCCGGATTTTTCTCCGCAACCATCCATGTAATTTCTCTGAAATTTTGCATGAAGTTGTAACTTTGGTCAGGTTAGAAAGTGACATTCTCCGATTTTTGAAAAAAAAATCTGGTTAAAAGGCCCAGAAATGGCAATAAATGACATTTTTTGCCCCATAACATCCATTCAATATCTCTGAAACTTGGCCAAAATGTTCCTAATAGAAAATAAGTATCGCTGACCTTGGGAAAAATCTGGTTCGCAGCCCCAGGGGGTCAACAGCCCCCAAAATAGCAAAAAAATGACCCTTTCCTCCCATAACGTTTGATCCATCCATTCAATTTTTCTGAAACTCTGCCAAAATGTAGAGGCAATTGTTCTAGATATAAAATGAGCATCCTTGATCTCAGAAAAATTCTGGTTTGCGCCCCCAGGGGGTCAAAGAGGGGGTCAAAAATGCCCCAAATTTCCCAAATTTATTGGATTTTACACTCGCCACATCGAGTCACATACAGAGGGGGACCACGCACGCGCGGCTTGTTTATCATCGCTTATGTTTGAATTCATGTTTTAAAACACGGCATCTATAACGTCACGCAAAATCTATTGTTTAAGCTATTTATACGAAAGTCCAAATAGATTAGTTAGTAGTATATCAGACTGAAATCTCAAGGTTCGGTTTCGATTTCAGGTCGTGGTGTCCGCTTTATTTGGTGGGCATATTTCTTAATAGTAAGGCAAAATACATGCATCTAAACGTAATTGAGATTTTTGATATTTCGAAATGCGACAAGTCTTGCAATGTATTTATTACGTGTAAAAGACATTCGACCAATTTTGACTGACGGACAGAAGGACAAAATCTCTATTTATATGAGATGAATTTGAAATATAACAAACATTATTTATTGTTTTTTTTTCAGATTACAAATTTACAATTAAACAAATAAAGTATTTTTATTTTCTAAAATAAATATTATAGCGTAAAAAAGAATGAATTATTCGGCAGCACGTTTTATACCCGCTACTGCTCGCCACCAATAACAATCAAGGATGTGTCTCACATGACTCAAGTTAACCAATCAATGGCAGCCATTTAAAATTGAAGATAAACCGTCTGTTTTAAAATTTAAAAAATGAAAACCGGTGTTGAATTTTACGTCTGCTTTAGATTATATTACAATATTTTTTGCTTTTGGTTCATTTTAATTTTTTTTTCGCAAATAGAATTAACGTTAGATTGTAGTAAGTGTTCTGATACTCTACTTTTTTCTGTCCCCAGTCAGTGAAGAATACGTCTTTCTAAGCAGAGAACATTTTTATTTGTCTCTCAATCCAGAGTGCTCCTTTTTGGGGAGATGGATTTCCCCACAGTATAAATTGACATTGAGTCTAACTCTACCTCGATTCAAATATTTACTGAGTTTACAATAGGTTTCTTTTCGGTTTGTTTTTATTTATTTTTTTACTTTTCAAAATAGAAATGATGTGAAAGTGTATCATCTGTTCTCATACTTTGTCTTTCTGTCCTTGGTGTAGGAAAAATAAGTTTTATAACTATTTTATATTAATTTTCAACGTGGGTGTTGGCAATCCCCAAATATCTATCTGCCGTCTAAAGATAACCCTATTATGGCCAGGATTCGTTCTACAATACTACAATTGCTGCAGTCTAGAAGATCGAGGACAGAAAAGATGAACTATGGTAGCAGAACATATACTACTTTTAACGTTAATTCTATTTTGAAAAGTACAAAAATAAATAAAAATAAACAAAAAGAAAACATATATTGTAAAATACGCAAATAGTTAGGGCAGACGTAAAAAAACATCGGTTTTCATTTTTTAAATGTTCAAAGCAACCTATTTTTCTTTAATTTTAAATGGTTGCCATTGATTGGTTAATGTTGGTCATCCTTTGATTATAGCGGGCAGTGGCGAACATAAAATGTGCTGCCGGAATTATTCAGAAATTTGAAAGGAATTTAAAGGTATTTAAACTGTCAAATACAAAGTCAGTTTTGGCTTTAAAATTCTTAACAAATCTTCATATGTCAAAAGAGTTAAAATTTTGGAATAAATTAATAAAAATAGATTAAAACAACATTACCATAACACAATTAACAATGATTTCATTTATTAAAAATTAAAAAATGTATATTTAATGTAATTTATTTATAAAGTTAATGAAATTAACTTAATAATAATAATAATAATAATAATAATAATAATAATAATAATAATAATAATAATAATAATAATAATAATAATCCTAAAACCATCGGTTTAATTAATTTGCCTTAAAAGTTATAAAAATAAGTTTTTGCGGGTTATTTCATTAAGCAAACAGAAAAGAAATTACTATTCGCCGGTCGTCGTAAGTGGGATTACTTTTCTCAGTTTAACACCGGTGCTTACGTCACATTCTGCCGCTATGCTGGGTGCGAAGTGACATTATTACCAGAAGTTCTTTATTTTTCACGGAAAATGTAAAAACAAAACTTATATGCTTAAAATAAAAACATAAAAATGCATTTTTATGAAACGAAGTTTAAGAAATGCCGTTTCAATACAAACAAATATTTTGACTTGCCCATAGAATAATTTAGGACAATTAAAAATGCTGTTTTTTTTCAAGGAAAACTATGTTACAGAGATGGGGGAGAAAAATAAATTATTACCCGTGTAGATGAGGGTTGGTTAAGTGTACCTATGTTATGTGTTTGTGCGTAGGGGGTGTGAATGTGTGTGCAGCCTTATTTAGAAGAAAGACATATTTTGGTAATTCATCTTTTGTTTTTAAAATACTTAAATTAATTACGCTTTAATTATAAATAAAATATTTCATATATATAAGCATGAAAAAAAAACCCGAACGTGTTTATAACACCAAACATTAATTAATTATAAGCTGTTTAAAAAATAGTTATGCAAATGAGTTAAACAAATGCGTGTATTCGAGCTGTTACTTGTTAGTATATATACAGTATTACAAAATAATTTCATGTATTACATAGTTAATTTTGAGTGGCGTATTTTTATAGTAATATAGTTTTGATGAATGAAAAATCAAATTTCGCATTTATTCGTTTATACATATATATATATATATATATATATATATATATATATAGACAGAGAGAGAGAGAGAGAGAGATATAACAAGGAAACACCTAAAATTATTTCTATATTCATTAATGTTTCGTCTTTTTTCAAGACTTTCTCAAGATGACTGATTTGAAAAAAAAAACGTAGAAGTCGATACTTAAAAATGTGTTGTGCGTCTATAACGTGAAAACAATGTGTCTGTTCTTTTTATCGAACGAAACATAGCTGTTAGAATTAAACATGTGTGGTGCGTTTATGAAATGGAATAAATGTTTTGTTTTTTTTCTTTTTTAATATCAATCTCATGTAGAAAGTTTTATGGGAAATGTGGTGCAAAATTCGAAGTGTTTCTCTTTCACTCATTGGCATGAAATAATGCAACATGTATCAATATCAGATTTAATAAATATAATAGGCTCTTTTACCCCGGTAATGTAGCACGGTGCAATTTTTCTTTGAAAAATTGTTATATCATATGTATATATATAAACACTTAGCTAATAACAATAACATCCTCATATCACCATCAGATGAATGTGGAGTTATAGTAATTATGGAGAAGAACAGATTATAAAGAAAATATCTACACTACTACCAGACGAAAATACATAGACTTAAAAACTATAAACAAAATCATTGAAACTTTTAACAAATCTTTCAAAAACCTTATAAAAACGATAAAAAATAAACATCATATATTGAATAGCACCCCATTATTCCCACATTATATGGCCTCCCCAAAACTCATAAACCGGCTATTCCTATGCGTCCCATAATATCTGGTATCGGTAGCACAATGCATCAGATCGCATGAGTCATAGCCAATATTCTAACCCTCATAATGGGCACCATCAGCTCTTCCCATATTAAAATCGAGGGAGACTTAAAAATATTAATGTACAAAAGAAAACTATACACAGCTTGGACGTACTATTTTATACACTAATGTCGCTGTTAAAAAGCGTTTAAATTTTCCCTCATATGCACCTTAAAAAGATCAACGCCAATTTTCCGTTTCCCCTAACACTTTAATAGAGATAACAAGACTTATCACTGACATGACATATTTTCAAGTTGGAAAGCAAAATTTCATACTCCCTATGGACAGCCCTCCGAGTAGAGTACTAGCCTTTCTATTCTTAGAATTTCTAGAATCTGTCTGTTTCAAATTTAGATTACATTCAAACACTGAATACTTTGATATATTGATGACATTCTAATTTTTCTACTTGAAGACACACAAAAGTAAAATCTCAAAAAAATGTTAACACAGTTGACCCCTCCATAAAAGTTACTTATAAAACAAAGAAAAATCACTCGATACCATTTTTAGACACACTAATAATAAAATCCAACAATAACTTATCATTTAAAGTTCATCGCAAAAACTCTCACAAAAACGACTATATACGATTTCATTCACACCATAACAACAAACTAACGCACCTGGTGATTGCTTTTTCCTACGTGCTTTCAGCATCTGTAGTCCATAATATCTAGACGACGAATTAAAATACATCGCAAATGCATGAAAAACATTGCAATATCCCACATATTTGATGTTAAATGAAATAAAAAAGCCCTACAAACATTTTCAACAAACAATGAAAAAAACCCATACACCGAACATGTCTTTCATAAATAGACATCTTCTCTTAACTACCCATTCCGATAATACAATAATTTGCAACACTAAATAAGCTAGGAATTGCGACAATAACAGACTATATCAAAGACTATGAAACAAACATTAAAAACAGCAAAACATGTTTTTTAAACGCACATCTGATGCAGATATATACAATATTCCATGCAGTAATTGCCATCAGATATACGTAGGGGAAACTCAACGGAAACTAAATAAAAGGCTTGCTAAACATGAAAGACATAAAAAATAACAATTTTCTGAACGCACTTTTCTCTCATGCATTATAACACGATCATTCTTTTAACTTTTAACAGGCTAGAATTGTAAAATTCATTTAAAATAAATCTCGGCGAAGACTTCTTGAATCAGCACTCATTATAAACCTTAACACAATTAAACAAGGTCATGGTTACTACAATTTATCTCTTTTGATCAGCAAACTTATTTTATACGAACAGAACATACATTTAGATTAAGCTAGCTATTTTATACAACACCTCCCAAATACTTTACACATAATATTCATAGTAAAATCTATAAATGATATTAACAAAATGAATTCAAATAAATAAAACAATCCTTTTCATTTCATGAACATTTGACGCATTTAAATTTCCCACAGCTATGTTTTATTTCGAAAAAAAAAACAAATCCACTTTTTTTTATTCTGACAACTACTTTTTGCATCTCAATTATAGTGACGGCGTCATGAAATAAATTATATATTTGTCCCTGTTATTTTTTCCATATATATGTGTGCGTGTATATATGTATGTACATATAAATGTATATATATATATGAATATATATATATATGTGTGTGTGTGTGTGTAAGTATATATATATATATATAAATATGTATATATATATACATATATATATATTATATTTGTATGTATATATCCCTCACTCTTCCCCTCTCTCTCTCTTTCTCTCTCTCTCTCTCTATATATATATATATATATACATATATATATATATATATATATATGTATATATGTATATATGTATTGAATATTAATACATTACTTTTACCTCGCTATATCTAATTTTCCTCTTCTCCCTCCGCTTAGACCATGCCGTTATGCGACCTTGATATGTAACACTTCCTTTCTCCTGGTTCGATAACCAACTTCATAACCTCAATGAAAATGGCGCACGCTTCATCCCCCTTTCCTCATGGTTCAACTTACTCCGAACGCTACCAATTCCCCGCACACTTTCCACAGCAAACATATTTTCTATGGCTGCTACCATCTTTTTAAGCCCATAATTTATCTTTTCATAAGCGACTTGTAAACGTAGGAGTTTCACATGTTTGCCGGTCATGATTCAGGAAGGGGACATTTTGTATTCAGCACCGTCCTCTTCCGGAAGACATGCGCGCGGGGTAATTGTCGTGCCTCTACACCACCTGCTTGCCCAGAGGCGGTCTTTTCGAATCAGTCAACATGGGAGTCGCACGTTTGTTTCGCTTGTGATAGACGTTGGCTCTGGGGCAAGCAGTTTGGCAAAAATAGAGGTAAGCAAATTTGAATTTTTACTCTTATAATTTGTTTTGTCACAGTTAACTAAATTACACCCACTGTTACTATCTATTTGTTACTCATAATTTATGTTTTCATAAGCGCCCTTTTGAACTTTTCTTCTTTTACTGCCATTGTTTCAAACATTTGTATATGTGTGTTATTTTTTTAGACCAATCATCTTAAGCAAGTCTTGAAATGAAGACGAAATGTTGATGAATGCATAAATAATATGTTTGGTCTTCCCTTTTTGATCTCTCTCTCTCTCTCTCTCTCTCTCTCTCTCTATGTATATATATATATATATATATATATATATTTCGAATGCTAAATGCGATTAACCCCATTTTCAAAATTGTTAAATTACCATTATTAAATGTGTCGCATTTCATCACCCTAACATACTCCAAATTATTTTGTTCATACTATGCGATATTTGGTTAATATTCTTGCCTCTTATTGAAATACGTTTTCATGGTCGAATTGTAGATTTGAAATATTTGTCTTTGTATATTCTAATTTCTTTAATTAAATATATTGAGTTTATCGCTTTTTGCATTCTAACTCTTTATATATATATATATATATATATATATATTAATATTTACATATATATATTATATATATATTATATATATATAATATATATATATATATATATAAAGATTTACATATATATATATTATATATATATTATATATATATATATATATAATATATATATATATATATATATAATATATATACATATAAGGAAACTGAAATAGTTTTACTTGTACTGTATCTTCAGGAGACTAAAATATGTCACCTTAATCATGTACATATTAAAGCATATATAAATAATTAAGTATTCTAAATCTTTGAGATACTACAGATATAATTTAGCTTAACTTTTAGGATTTTTTCTCACACAGAACTCATACTATACACAATTTATGACAAAACAAATATAATGTAATTATCTTTAAAAAATTCAACATCAACAAATATTTATGTGTACGCGTGTTTCAGAAATTTTTGATAATCCAATTTTCAGCACAAAAGAAACTACCTTATTTTTTTAATAAATGTTTAAAGAAAAAATGAAAAATATATTTTAATTTACGATTTATTACACACAAATGATAATGTTTATTGGACATTGGTTACTTTTTCTAAAGTTTTTGAATCAGTTGAAAAATATATTACGAATTGCTTTAAATTATAAAAATGCATTACATCACGAAAAAGAATAGAACAAAATGTGTTTTCGTGATCATTTTTTTATATATTTCATGTATTTATCACATTAATATTGTTCATATAATTTTATTTATATATCATTATTTATTTTGTGAGCGTTTTATTTACATGGCATCTAAAATACAAAGTTGTTCTGCTTGTATAATACTGGTAGCAAAATCTGTTTGTGACTTTCTCGCTAATTTATGAATTATAACTTGTTTTATCTAAAACAAATTTAAACACCAATTTATATAAAAAAGAATGGCCAATTCAGGTAAATAAAAAAAGACGTGAATGAAATGTCTTTCCGCTGGGATATCCTGTCAAATTATGATTAAATATGGTTCTCGGCCAGTAAACATTTTCAGTCGACGCTGTTCAATGGACTTTTCAACTTGGAAAACACCGATGCTCGACGGTGCGTGCATACCTTTTAATTAGTCTAAAATATCATCTATGTTTTGCAATTATTATCGTAACGATAACTGTGTTTTTTTACGTTTGTAATCTTTTTAGAAATATAAAGTTGTTCCATCAATTACGGTAACTTTTTTCTTTAGGTATCCTTTAACTTGATATAATCTTAATAGAGAACGAATAAAACCTAATAGAGTATTAATTAAACTTAATAAAGTATGCGTTAAGCGTAATAGAGAATGCATTACACTTAATAAAGTAAGAATTAAACTTAATAAAGAATTCATTAAACTTTATAGAGGCTCCATTAAACTTAGTAGAGTATGCATTAAACTTAATAGAGAATTCAGTAAACCTGATACAGTATGCATTAAACGTATATATAATTCATTAAACTTAATAGAAAATGCAATAACCTTAATAAAGAATGCGCTAAACTTAAAAGAAAAGGCAATAAACTTGATGGAGTATGAATTAAACTTAATAGAAAATGCATTAACATTAATAAAGAATGTGTTAAACTTAATAGAAAATAACCGTAATAGAAAATTACCTTAATAAAGAATTCGTTAAACTTAAAAAAATGCATTGCACTTAATGGAGAATGCGTTAACCTAATAAATAAGGCATTAAACTTTACGGGGAATGCATAAACTTTTATGTAGAATGTATTTGACGTAATGGGGGATGACTTAATTTTAATGAATACTTTATGAAACAATGGGGAGTGCATTAGACTTAATTAAAATATACTAAAAAATTAAAAATGCATTAAAGTTAATGGTGAATGCTTTGACATTTCTTAAAAGAGAATGCATTAAACCTAAAAGAAAATCACTGAATTTATTGAATAAAACATTGTACTTGACAAAGGATTCTATAATGTAAATGGAGAATTCATCAATGCAAAATCTATTAAACTTTATTAGACTTCATGAATAGAGAATACATTGATCTTAATGGCCAATTCATGAAACTTATTGGAAACTGCATTAACCATAATGAAAATGCATTAAACTTAATGCTTAATGTTAATAAACTTAATGGAAACAGATTGAACCTAATGGTATCTATTAAATATATTGTAAATGCAATAAGCTTAATGGTTAATATATAATATGTAATTTACAATGCATTAAACTTAACGGAGAAGGAAATACGTTTTCATTGATTTTGTTACTTTGCCATATATTAAGGCTTCGCTCAAAATCTATGCTACAATTCATATTATTTTACAGGTAAAGGTTTTAATACTAATGCTTCTACCACTAAAACTAAAACAATGAACGGTTGGAGAATTGCAAAAAAATTGATATAAATAACATTTGCCATGTACGATGTGTCATAGGTAATGGGTCAAAATTAAAATACTATTACTGCCAGCTACAATACGACTAATAATACTGAGCACAAAGGTATTGATAAATATTGCAAACGTTTCGCACAGGAGGTTTACCATTGAAACATTACAACGACTATTACTACTACTAATATTACTAATATTATTACAACTGCTACTATCACTATTCTAATAATAAAATAACAACATATAACATTACTAAAAAAAGAAGGAAGGTTCTTTATTGTTTGAACTTTATTATAGTAGAAAATTAGCATCCATTAAGCACACCCCGCTTTAGAGATACAGTCAACTCCCCAGTCCTCAATACGGGGAGCAAAAAGCGGAAGTCCGCTCACTTCGATCTCAAGTCTCGTTCTCTGTTTTCTTCTCCGATCTTCTCTCGATCGGTGACGTGATTCTGTAATTGTTGCTCTTAAACCTGAAATGGTTGGCTTTTTTAATATTAGTTTGAAAACAAATTATTAAGTGAAAACCGTTTCACAAGGGTAATATAAAGTAGCATAAATATATACTTATTGAACAAAATAAATGATGTTGCAAATGTGTAACAAATGGCATAAAATGTTATATGTATAACAACACACTACACTATCGAATATACTGATTACATAGTTAGCGTGTGTGCTAATGCAACATCATACTAATACTTACTCACACTTGCCAACAGACTCGTTGTAGATCTGAAACAAGTTGCAGTTTGACACATTTTCTTTGAATATTATATTAAATAGGCATTTTGTTGGAATGTGTCATAGTGGAAACAAAAAAAAATAAGGCTCAACACATTCCCTAATCCAATTCATCTAAAAGCAAAAAAGATAAAATATTTGTATTTTAATTTACGTCTTAACCTTGAAATTATCGAAACGATCACAGACACATTCTGTTGCGGCTTTTAAAGGCCGAAAAAAAGGGAAATAGAGGAAGAATTAACAAGAGAGTTGTCTGTATCTCACAACGTTTCGGCTTTTCTGCCCTCTGGCCTTCATCAGGTGTCCTGTATCGAACTCGGGAACCGCCTGTCTGGACTTTCGAACCTAATTCCTTTATTGTTACGGGGGTACCGCGCTCGGATTCCATTTTTTGGCTTCGGGACACATTCGTTAATTCTCCGTTGCTTTCAGTTCTTCTGCTGCTACTGTTTCTTATCGCCGTATTGCTGCTGTCGCTAAATGTTACTTTCACTGCCTTCCCCAAGAAACGTTGTTAGCATTGCAGCCAAGATGAGGAAGTCAGTCCGAACACTAACATCCATAATAACAAGCGTATGTATTTACAAAAAAGTACAGGAGTAATGGATTGCCAGTGACTGCTTTTGGCTTGGTCATACTTAATCTGTATGTTACAACCATGATTACTATTCATATTAGTTACGCAATAGGGTAGATCAACATAACATATCACAAAAGCAGCCAGACCTTCATCTCGGTTTTAATCATTATTTACTATCCTACTTTTTCGACCGCCACAATGTAATCTCGTGATACGACTAAACATGATAGAGGTGCCGGTCATTTGACATAAATAGCACTGTGTATGGCCGGATGTAGCATATCTATAAAAACCAATTACGACGATTAAAGACAACGTTGTTATACTAAACCGTTTTCGATTTTATATTCATGACCCTCATTAAACTTTATTAGAACATCGAGATTCGATCAGTAGTGTATTAAGTGGGATTGCAAACATGCGAGAAAGTCTGCCAACGCAGAACATCCTAGGCCGAGATTACAAAATACCCCAGCTCGTTAAATTCTCATCCAACTCAACTAATTTGTGTCTGGCGCCAATTTGCTCACAGAATGTCTCGTAGGCAACTGGCCCACATAGTTCCGACCTGGAACCGCATCTTATTGCAGTGATTTACCGTCTGAGTGTTTTGGCATTGGTTGCGACTAAGGGATTCGTTTTCAAAGCGTTCTTTTCCATTTGAATAAAAGAGGAGGTTGTCTGTGCAATCAGAGATTAGGACTATCCCCAGGGAGGTTATGTGTTCGATCGAATGTGTCACTGTTTGTTTGATTGTGTACAGTCTAGCGTCCACATCGCTTGACCAATCGTCACTAAACGTTTTAAAATAACGGTCATCGTCTAACTTAGAACTGATTTAATTTTTATATATCTAGGTCAAAGGCCAAGGAAGGCCACAGAAAAAGTAAAATTCACATTTTTGGCGATAGTTTCACTTCTGTTCAGCGTATAAACTCACTACTTGGCCTATATTTTAGTAAATGGAGCCCGCATTTTCTATGACCTGAACATTAATCTCGACATTTGACGTTGATCTTGAAAAGTTTTGTCCACTTTTTCATTTTGACTGATTCATTCATTCATTCATATCGCATGAATCAGATAAATCTATTGTCGACATTGTTTTTCCAGATATCTTTCTAGTCAGAAATCGAGTACTCACAGGAGGGGCCACGTTGTCAACATCTTAAGTGAATGTGATGCTGTGGCACGAACTGTGTTCGAACTTGGCACCCCAGGTCGTCAGTCCGTGCCGTTAACCATTTAGCCACTGTCGCTTCCCACATTTTGACTGAATTTTGACTTACGTTGTCAACCGAGGACAGAAAGGATAAAGTATAGTACCAGAACAGATATTACACTTTGCTCCTAACCAAAAGGCCAAGGAAGCACCTGTTGTCCGTGGGTACAAGTACGATAATGGATCCCGAGATAGAACCATGAATCCGTAAGCCGAGTTCGAATTGTATTGATTTCACTTATAGCAAAATATTATTGCTATGAGTGCAATTTTCCGGCGATAAAGTGTAGTATCAGAATATATACTACACTTTGCTGCTAGCACTAAAGCAAACACTTTTGATAAAAATATATGATCAATGTCCGAAGAAATAGTTTTTCTAAAGAAAAAGTCATACTTAGCGTGCAAAGAATCAATGGTGCTAACATTTAATAAAAGACAGAAATGGAACCCGCGAAGCAACGTTGTTGACAATATCCTCATAATTAACATTGGAAGAGACGCGGTATAGTTGACGTGTTATTAGACGCAGCAGATCATTCTCATGAAACGATATTAACATGCGAAATCGCGATAATAAAATGCGAACAGACTGAAAGAAAGAATGTTCATGAGTGAAGATGTGCTGCTTATATAATCTTATGAAAGATTATAAAGTTAAGAGAGAAAGGGAGATGTTGATTAACGCATTATAATTAACGTGCAATAACACGCTGTTATTGCTAATCTATTAGTATACTAAATATGAGTAAATCAACGTGTGTTTCCCTTTTGTCCTATTATGTACTTTAATAAAACAAAATCCATATACAAATTATACCGTAATGGTTGAATTGAATCATGTTTGTAAAAATATCTGTTTTCTATCGCAATTCCTCATCCACTTCATATCTATCTATCTATCTATCTATCTATCTATCTATCTATCTATCTATCTATCACTCTCTCTCTCTCTCTCTCTCTCTCTCTCTCTCTATATATATATATATATATATATATATATATATATATATATATCAAACTGTGAAAACTTATCTCCTCCACCAAAAAAGCACTTTTCATTGAATTAGGAAAATAAAACAAGTCCTTATTAATAACGAATTCCTTAATTATAATTGATGAACGAACAAAATTAATGATTCGAAATTTAAAACATACTACTACAAATAATAATTGTAATAATAATAATAATAATAATAATAATAATAATAATAATAATAATAATAATAATAATGATAATAATAATAATGATAATAATAATAATAATAATGATAATGATTATGATAATAATAATAATAATAATAATAACAATGATAATGATAATGATAATAATAATAATAATAATAATTATAATTATAATAATAATAATGATAATAATAATAATTATAATAATAATGATAATAATAATAATAATAATAATAATAATAATGATAATAATAATAATAATAATAGTATCAAACATCACAACACCAAAATATACACCTATAATATTATTGTAATAAGATGCAGCCAGGCTTTAGATTTGAAGAAAAGGCCATACAAATACTGTACACTGATACATGTCCTCAATTAATATTAAGAATAACATAAGATTCATAATTTACTATGAGCAATTTAAGACCCAACATCTTGTAAAAACAACTCCTACCCAACCCATAAAACATTAGAAATAACCCGTAACTCTCATAATAATAAAAACAATAATCAGCCGTAATTTATAATTAGCTGAACAAGTCGGCACTCCCTCCTTCTCCCCGTTCTCTCTTAGGTATATATGTATTTCTCTTCCTAATACGCTTTCCTTTATAGTTTAATAACACAATTTTCATGCTAAACTATACCTTCGTCATAAAATGAAGTTAGTTAAAAAAATTGATTCAATTGTTCTAATTAGCCGTAATTTATAATGTACTTAACAAGTCACTCATTTCCTTTTTTAGTATCTATGTATATCTACCTTCCACCCTCATTCTATTTGAGAACATTTAGACAATAACTCTCTCTCTATTCTTCCAGCTAATTTACACAACGTCAACACGTATCTAAATTAGATAGCAACACAATAGGACTCTTTACTTCTATATTATCTATTGAAATACTCCAGTAGTAAAGAGACTTTTAATTTATAGTCATAAAGGAATACTTAATTAACAGATGTACCACAGTTTATAAATTTTAGAATAAAATCGAATTGCAATATATAGTGATAGTGTTTATGACTCAACGGGTCATGGATATGTCTAGTCTATTATAAAAGAAAAACATTATTTCTGTTTATCTCTCTGTGGGTGTTCGGCTAAAAATCAGAACTGCCAAAGATACGCTTACAGACCTTACATACACTTATTCAGTACTATCCCGAGCAGATTACCAAATCAAATTTATTTAACAAAAAAAAAAAAAAAAAAATAGCAAAGTGCAACAAGCCATGTAATGAGAAGGGTGGAAGCTATTTACATCCACATACAGTTTTATGTTCGTTCACGGCCGCTTTAAACATGGATATGGTAGTCATCGTAACGATATCCTCTGGTCGGTCGTGCCATGGAGTAGAAAAACGAAGAAGAAATGCTGCCTTTCTTCTATTAACCAAAAGTGAAGGTGGTACATCTTTTGCGGATGACTTCAGAGACTACGACTTAGTGCTAGTGTTAAAAAAAAAAATTCGATACGATAGATTTTGATTCCCGTTGCTTATATTGTTTACTAGAATCAAGGCTCCTCGCATCCCCCTCATCTTAAGTGGGTCTTTGGGGCCGTTATTCGTGGGTAAGCGTGGCGACCCTTGTAACCACTCTGGTTTCCAACCGTTAAGCACGCCCCATCTGTACATTATCTTTTCGTAGATAACTATTTGTAGATAAGTATTATGATGAATCATAACTAAATAATTATTCGATTTGGTCATTAGGAACTAAATTAGTGCATGAACGTTGATAAAAAATTAATTTTTTATCATTGTTATTGGTTATTCTTCGAGTAAGATGGCAGAAATTTATTTTTAAAAAAGTCGACGGCTGATGTTTTTATCCTATTCTTTCTTTGTAAAATTTAGTATATTCGGACTATTGTTCTCACCTCGGGTGTTTTTATCACAACGTTTCAGCCGATGTAACATCCGACCTTCTTAAGGTGTATCTTGTTGAACTCGGGAATCTGGACAGATTCCCGAGTTCGACAGAAATATTCCCGAGTTAAACAAGGTACACCTGAAAAAAGTTGGTGGTTACATCGTACATACGTTGTGATAAAACATCCCAGATGAGAACAGTAGTCAAAATATACCAAATTCTACAAATTATCAACCGAAACTGTTCTTTTTTGTTTTCGATCATTCTTCTTTCGTTCTATCCTTTATTTTGAACCAGTTGTCAAAGAAAAATAGAACGAAAGAGAGAAAATCGAAACGGGAGATATGTTCAGAAAAAAATGTGACTTAGTGGAAAAAGGACAACTGAAAAGTGTAAATGTGTCCAACGATGCTGGATCTTTATTGAGGGATGATGTGAAAAAAACCCAGAGAACTACAATGTTTTTTGTCTTTTCATCAGCCATCTTGAGAAAGACACAGCATCGTTCGACATGTAAACAATTTTAGGTTTTCCTTTTTTCCTTTTTCATTACGTTGAATTATTTATTCCGTAACTCTTTCTCATATATATATATATATATATATATATATATATATATATATATATATATATATATATATATATATATATACACTGGCCGAGCTACCGGGCGTTGCCCGAAGCCATAACAAACAAAACAGAAGAGGTTTAAAAGTGTGTGTAACATCTTTATATTAGAACTCGTATCTCTCTATATATTTTAATCCGTCTCTCTATCTTTCTCTCTTCATCCTTCCTCGTTTTCACACATTCTTCTCTCCCACCCTAATTTCACATCTGGCTAACCCATTCCTCTCTCTTGTTTTAATGTATTAAAACTAATTATAATGCAAGCCATTCTATTGAGCTTTCAGTTTTAAAGTTATTGCTCCCGGACAACACCGAGTTACTTCCTCACCCACTTCCTCTTTTGAAATCTATATTTGTTTTAATTTATTCCCGGGCAACGCCGATTTCTTTATCCTGCTATAAATAATATAATCACACCTATATTTAGTGTAGTGTATTCGTGGGCAACACTGTTTGTATTGTCTTCCCCTTCTTCATCAAGCATATACCACATTGAAAATGTATCACTGTATTATTGTACACACCTGCTTTATCTAGGATATTGACACCGACTCCTGAGCAACGCATAGAACCGTTTTCTGGTATACAATAGTATAGCAAAATACAGTGAAAATATTTCTCCCAGGCAACGCTGTGTTTAAAAATACCTGCTCTATGTACGATTGTTCTATCTAGTATATTGGTGACGCCCTGGAAATGCCGAGTAAACAGACCATGCTATATATATATATATATATATATATATATATATATATATATATATATATATTTGTTATTGTTATTGTTATTGTTATTGTTATTGTTTATCTATGGACGTATACGTTTCGTCTCTTTTCAATCAAGACTCATCAGCATAGAAGTACGACTATTCACCACCGGTCACACGATTCGAAACCCTGGACTACAAGTATTTTTTCAACCTACAGTCCAACGTCGCTAACCGCTATGCCAGTTCTGAACAGCTTATACACAATGATAATTTTAACACAATAACGGCGGCGAAAGCGTAAAGGCATTCAAACTTCTATAAGGGAAGGAACGATGCATAAAGCAAGTGACGCTACGCTGTGTTACTACTACCATTTTACAGTGCTCTACTTTTTTAACGAGGAGCTTCATATATATATATATATACATATATATATATATATATATATATATATATATATATATATATATATATATATATCATATTAAGTATTTAAATCACCTTATACTATTTACCGAATGTCATACTCTATTATTATTATTATAGCTCCCTCGCAACACCGGGATAACAAAAGACAGAGAAGTTATTTCTCCCGGGTAACGCTGCATTTAAACATACCTACTCTATCTAAGATATTGAAACCTTTGGATTATTATATAGCACTTACCAAATGTAAAACTGTAATCTTACATGTATTGCTCCTGTTTAGAAAGCACCTAAATAAACTAAAGTATACCTAGAGAGCACTACTAAAATCACCCTTTCCGAGTTTCTTGCCACCCTCTTCTATAGTCCGAAAAGAAACGTTAAATAAGTTCGAAAGAAAATGCCGAGCGGAAGGAATACATTAAAAGTACAGTGTTTTCCTTCCAAATTATGGCTAAAAAATACGTCTCGTGCGAAATCTGCTCCATAGCATGGATGTTCTTAAGAATTCGGGAGTACTTCCACTATCTTTCCCGGTTAATTTTACACTAGAATACACTTTTACGATTTAATGTAGATTGTCTAACCTGTTTTTCTATGCACATACATATCGAGTTATATATATAAACAATATATATATATATATATATATTTGTTATTGTTTATTTATCTATGGACGTATACGTTTCGTCTGTTTTTCAATCAAGACTCATCAGCCTAGAAGTACGACTATTGACTACCGGTCACATGATTCGAAGCCCTGGATTACAAGTATTTTTCAACCCCAATCCAACGTCGCTAACCGATAGGCCAATTCTGAACAGCTTATAAACAATGATAATGTTAACACATTTAAAGCGGCGAGACATACAGGCATTCAACTTCTATAAGTGAAGGAATGATGCATATAAAGCAAGTGACGTCACGCTGTGTTAGTACTACCATTAACAGTACTCTACTTTTTAACGAGGAGCTTCAAATATAAATATTTGTTATTGTTTATATATATATATATATTGTTTTTATATATATATATATATATATATATATATATATATATATATAATGTTTATATCTCTGTAACATCGTTAGGTTCAATTTATCTAGCATTTGTATTTTTCCTAACAACAGTAGAGAATACTGGGACAAAATGTCGAATAACGATGGTGATTACAATAGTCCGAAGACAAAAATATAAAATAATACAAAGAAACAAGTGATCTCAATTTCTATATTGGCTCATCGAAATGTTCTCTCAGCATTGCCTTTTTCAGCCTCTCAGGCGACTAGAGAATTCAGATGAGAATGCCACTTGATAGAAACGACTAAAAAACACGCGACTGGCTGCAGGATAATCTTGAAAATTGATAAGCCATAAAGGCGACTAAAAGTCGTGCGAAAGTGTGAACAAATTCAGAGCCCGTATGATGGTGGCATTCTCCCCTGGGGAAACATTTCATCTCACACTTGTTAACATTCGAATTTGACGCCTTTTATCTGTTGATGAGTTGAGGGGGTTATAGACGAACTAGGTGCCTACACACATGTTTTTATTTACTCGGGTCGGCACGAAGCTCGAGTATGACACAAGGTCAGTTTTTAATCTGGCGAAAATCTGACTCCGCCAAAAGCGACACTCTTGCTCAGCATAAGAAAACTATTACTTCACTGTGGGAGAACAGAAAATGATAAAGTGTAGTATCATAGTATCAGAATAAATCCTACACTTTGAATTATTTATTTACAAAACATGAAAGGTTATATTTCTTACAAATTAGGCACAAGACAATCAAACGTGTGGAGAAAATGGGGGTCTTTGATTATCGTTTGGCTACAATAACATGTTTGAATATCCTATTCTTGGCAGTAATTATTGGAGTCAACACAATATCACATTTACTCTAGGGGTCATCCTACTAAGAATATCTCAGAGGTTTTAGAAAAATTAAATTTGTATTCATAAATGTATGTTTGGGCAAATTTGTTGGCAGTGGAGAGTGGTAAAATAAATTAATACGGTTTAGTAAGACCTTGCCAACTATTTCTAAAGAATAGACCGCCTACTATTTTCTTGTTTGTTCAGAACCGAAAACAAGCAGGGCAATCTCTAAATGATAGTGGGGCCTAAGTGAAAGGAGAAATAAATATAAATAGAATTTTGTAGTAGATGGAGTCCTTCAAAAATGAAGTAAATTTGGGAAGGAAAAGGACTGATTTCAGCCAAAAGGCCAAAGAAGAACACGTTGTCTCTGGATATAAGTTTTATAATTGATACTCAGATGAACTCCTGAATCGGTAAGCCTAGTTCAAATCGTGTTGGATTCTATTTGTATCACTTATAGCAAAATATACTTGGGAAATGTATGAACGCTATTGTCCGGCGTGTTATGTTGTTCACTTTGGCACTGTACGTCTGGAAATGGTCCGAACCAACTGTTTACTTGCGGATATATGTAAAATAATTATTTGGGTTCTGTTAATAGTATCTACATAATTGTTTACAATACATATTGTGTCTCGGCATTAAATGATGCTTAAATGGTTGATATGCCGTAAAAGCGACCAGACTAACCCAAATCTATTGTAATACACTCTGGAATTCATGTTGTCACTTGACGGATTTTAGGAAAGCCTCCGTTTTTTTTCTTTAAAAGCTACGGTCTGGTGGCTGGTGATAGCGTAAACGAGGCATGAATAAAATATCTTACTATTCAAAAAACAAAACTTTATTTAAAACTGGCTGGTATACATTATTTCAAAGAGTGCAATGGAAAGTCACATAAACAAACAAAAGGTGGCTTTTTATACAATGAATCACGACTTACTAATTTCAAAAGTCACTCAAGGATTTGGTTATTGATATCATTGGTAGAATGATGAACAACGAGATTACGTGATGTATTTGTTGAAATTTTACTTGCAAATTACCATGTTTTAGTCAGCTCGTAAGCAGCTGCAGAGATTGTGTTTCACAGATGGAATATTCATGGAAATACACTCTGTTCATGGAAGTTCCATTTGATTGTTGGTGCACAGAGGAAAACTGTCAGTTTTTTTTTGCAGTTGTGGTAGTTAGATGAGTTCTTGCTGTGAATGTTTTACTGGCAAAAGAGAGATTGTAGCTCAGGTGAGCACCTACAATGAAAATACTAATAGAGCAGAAAAAAGCAAACCACGTTTCTTCTGTGACGAAGGCATATCGAGAAGTAAATATATCAACACCCACTAAATTGTAAAATTTATTTTGTAGGCTGTCAAGGCAAGAAATGGCGCCATCATGAACCACATTTGGTGGTCTACTGTTGCGGTCCTTTGTTGAGCGAAACTAGGCGTAGAACATTGCACACATGAAGCAATAAAAAAGAATGCTAATTTCAGAAGAGAAGGCGGAAACACAATACACTATTACGGATAAAAACGTTCTCATATAAAAGTACGCTCGCGAGATTCCGGTAATTTTGACGACAGTATAATACAAACGTTAATTCACCTTAAAACAAACAATTTCAAGCGACCGGGCGCAAGTGCCAGGTCAGTCAGGCACTATGTTAACATTATAATCAAATGTGGCAGAAATACTCAACCGTATCTGATTCTTATATAGGTAGAGAATTGCATCAAGAGTCACGTAGTTTCTGCAGCGGTAGTATGATCCAATACTTTTTCCAGTAATCTTTGCAACAGATTATCTGTAAGTCTTCCATTTCAGATTCAGAGTGAATACAATTTCTAGGAGTTTATCAACGCAAGAGGCTTCCTCAAACAAAGAGCCATTCATTTCAACTGAGGAAAAATGAGGATCCGAGCGTTTATGGTGAAAGGAGAGAAGCTTGATTTTAGAGCGCAGGCTTTCTTTTCTGATTCCGAACCTGTCCATACAGCTTTTCAGTCTGAATAGTTTCCTTTCCAGTATCTGAACTTGAGTCGCTCAATGCTATAATCCTTCGTTTAGTTGTGAAACACGTATTTGTTTAAAGCAGGCAACTTTTATATAGAGTGTTTACATTGCCTACTAATTTCAGATTACTTTGTTTGTGCAATCTTAGGAATCAGTTATTCTGTTTGGAGTTCCGTTTTATTAGAAAATAATGTATATTGAAGGTTTCCCGTAGGTGTTTTATATAAGCATTTACATCGATTCACAGACTGTGACAGCAGCGATGAACACTTACCGAATTCGAATCGCTCTCGGTGTTTTGCTTGTCGCGCGGTCATTTGCAAGAGTGAAAAAGAGCTTGCTCAGAGTTGTGCGTTTTTGTAGGTGTTAGTAATTTGATCGCGTATACAGCGACTATTTTTAATAGACGAGATACGACAACTATAGGACATACAAAAAACTCGGCGAACTTGAGCAGACGAAAAATCAATCTGTGTAGTTGGGAGTGCGTTTCGGGTAGTTTTTTTCGTACGGTTCTGGTGTTGTCTAGATGCGAGTTCCTCTAAACTCTTAAACCGGCGTTGAGACCTTATGGTTCTACAAAGGATTCTCCAGTATTTTGCAGAGGCCCTTAAAGTCAGTCTTCACTAAGTATCTTCAGACAGCCTTATCTGGTAGCACCAGATGAATTAATAGATCTTGAATGTTTGTTTGTTTCTGTGTTAGGGAAATCGATATTTTTACAATAAGAATATTCAAATAAGTTTCAATAAGGGTACATTTATCACAGAATCTAATGAAAGGATTGAACACTTGGTACTTCTGCAGTTTACGGTCCCGGCTATTATTTTAGATAGGATTTTCGAGGTAAATTCAGTTTATACGGTATATTTTGTTTATTAAATTGCAAGGTGAAAGTACAAAATAGTTAACAAATCCCCCCTCCCATGTTAAGAATGGGTTTCTAAATAATAACGTTATTATTTCAGCACGGTCCGTAAACTGCAAAAGTACCGAACTCTTTCTTAGATTCCATCTGGAGACACTTGATGCATTTATTGGTTTGACCCATAAAAAACCAGAACGATGTAAGAAACGAAATTCACTTTTTAAAATTCTAATTAATGAGCACTATGTGCCCATTAAATCTAGTATATTAAATATTATTATTTTGTACCATCAATACATAGTTCATGCCAATACATTGTTAAAGCAAAATAATTTTATTCGGCTATTAAACTCATTTCCAATGCTATTGATAATGTTTACCCATGTTTTAATTAATTTTTTATAATGCCTTTTGTTTGAATTCATATTTCGAAACATGACGTAAATCATAAATTTATTACGTCACGCCAAATCTATAATTATTTTTGTTGTGGGCCTGTTTAGGGGTATCAACAATGAAATAAAAGAACAACAGGTTTAGAGATAACAATAACGAATTGTATTGAACAGAGAAATTATACACAAATCAGTGTTGGCAGTCCTTGTGCTTAATGTGCTACAAAATGTTCTCCCGGCAAAACCGGTATTTATGGTAGCCGGTTGCAACCATTTAGTTATTATTAAAGGGTAGGTAGGTTCACCCACAACAATTTTGCTAATGTAATGTTTTAAGCTCAATATCATAAGGTTTCAGTTTCGATTTCATTTGATTGCATCCGCTTTATTTGTTAGGAATTTATTATTTACTATTGATGCAATATTCTCCATTTCTAAAATTTGCTAACATCTGTAATATTTCGAAATAAGACAAATTCGAATGTATTCATTACGTTTACAAAATGGTGACCGACGGAAAAAAGCTCTATTATATGAGATAGATTTTCTTCATTTCATAAAAAAAACTAAAATTAAACACAGGATATATCGGCGAAGAATTTATTTAAAATGTTTAAACATTTAAATAATTATTTTTATTCGTTCGATTTTTAAGGCTATTTTCCGTTTTACAGGTGTGATACCATGGCTTTGGCCGAAGGGGTATATCTTGGGAACGGCTCCAATGTAGCAACATAGCTTTGGACTGCTGGGCGATCTTTGTCGGACTTTTGTCGACGACGGGACGATGTGTGACAACATGTGTACGTATATGCAATGTCTCGTCTTGCTATGGCCAGTGAGCAATCATCGTTTGACGATAATCACTGTCGCCTGCTTCTGGGACTGGCTGTATTGCTGGCTGGCTGGGGACCATCATACTGCAAAAGAACCTAATGCAAATAATGGAATAAACCATTTTACTTTTAAAAATAAAAATATAATTTATTATATTTCGGAAAGCAACATAATGACGACTCGAAGATGTCAGGGCGTGACAAACGCGTCGTCTTCGTTCAAATTTCGAAACCAGTCTCTTAATTTTCAATCTCTTTACCAGAGAGAGAGAGAGAGAGAGAGAGAGAGAGAGAGAGAGAGAGAGAGAGAGAGAGAGAGAGATAGAGGAGAAGAGTGAAAGAGAGAAGGAGAGAGATACAGGGAGAGAAAGGGAGAGAGGGGGAATACAGCCGTCATCATTGTACGCCCCGTCAAATGTTCTGTTTTGAGTAACTGATTTTCTCGAACGACGACAGTCTGATCTCTGAACCGATCACATGCACCTGTCATTGAATTAGTTTGACACTGACCTTTAGTCTTCCAAAATACGACTGAGGCACAGCTGCACTCAGTGATCTCAAAACGCAGAGAATTGCTGTTTTTTAAATAAGTCTAGCTTAAGGATTATGAATATAGCGGACAGAACTTAGCTCCCTAAAACGTCACGCATTGTGCTACATTATTGTCTATAAGAAACCACGACAACAGTTTCATTTATTCTTTGCCCTCATATTGCAAAATATATTTATAAGTTTTCTTTCGAGACAAACATTGTAAACATTACTATATTTGAAATTATTTTTTATCGTAGGAAACCCTAATTTAAATAGCAATATACCTCCACACGGACAACGCTGCATGAATACCTCGAGTAGTTCGATAAAAAGTAAATCATTCCAATAAACAATAATTTTTAACAGTGATGCAAATATACTACTTAAACAAACAATGGCATGTAACTCTACTCTGATATGATCACTCACGCTCAATAAATTGTTTAAAATACGTATTGTATTTCCAGCTGTACATGTATCGGACATAGTTTATATGCAGTTAATAAGATAATACATGTATTTTATTGCGTTTCGATATTAAATAACTCAATAAAATTGTTCACATGCCGCAAAACAGAAAATGGCAAGTTGATATACGTCTCACATATTGCTACTCTGTGTCTTACCGTTAAATCACGTGGCACACTCTCTTTCTTACTATCTAGCTTGCAACTTGCAACTGATATGGCATCCGCTTCGGGCTAAGATCAAAGTGTTCTATTGTTAGATAGCGAATCGGGTGTTTGGATTAAAGTGTGTGAGTAAGACTCTATAGGTTAGTAGTGACCTAAAAGCGGAAGTTGATAAAACCACGTGACTTCCGGCCATGAATCTTCGGTTTCTTTTATGCTGGAAACTAAAGCAAGCGACGGTGTCGTCAAGGTTTCAGTAAGGCCCCGACCATGTCGGGAGCGGTCGCGTTTTGTGTGGCTAAGAGAGTAGTGAGCACAATTATATTTTTGTCTATCTGTCTATCTGCCTGTCTTTCTCTCTCTCTCTCTATATATATATATATATCTTTGTCTCTCTGTCTCTCTCTCTCTGTTTGAGTCTCTCACGCGTGCAAAAGTGACCTGTCTCCTTTTAAAATGCACGTTTCTCATACACTCACATTAGCGTCCGAGTGTCTTATTTACGGACGATCGAGGACTTGGGTTCACAACGACGACACGGGTTTATAACAGATTTATACACCCATCGGTAAGTAAAAATATGACACTATCTGTTCAGACACCAATCAGAGAGAAAATATCCCTCTTGACTGGGGTAATTTTTATTTTTATCTAACCTGAATGCCACCTTTTCGAAAGCTGGATATCTCCCACATAAAATAACGACATTGTTTTTAACTTGCCCTTGTGAGGAGGAAAGTAAATAGTGGCACCCACTTTTTACCATTTGCCATATATCCGCGCATTTAGATTACTTTCTTTTTCCTCTTCTGTTTTAGCCGCCCTTTCTCTTTGTTTGACTGTACGTATGTTGCTGACTCTGAAAGAACGTACCAAGCCTGACATTTTATTGGCTGACGTACGAGTGGAGGTGATAGATAAGTATCAACACATAGATAGTGTGTAGAAAGTGGAACTTTGCTTTACTTTCAGTAGGCTCGGAACTCTCGTTTTCCACGCCTATTTTGTCATTTTATCGCCGCATTACATGAGCGATGTTTCTGACAAAATGGAAATCTCGGCCAGCTGCTCTTTTAAATTGATAGTATATTGAGCCTTTCAAACGTCTCATAATATTAATCATTATCCAACTGTTAATGTATCTAGCTTATTAAAATACAGTATTATTGGATTACTAACGAAACCTCGTGGAAATTCCACGGTTTATTCTACATTAATCTTTTTGTATTTACTATTAATAATAATAATAATAATAATAATAATAATAATAATAATAATAATAATAATAATAATAATAATAATAATAATAATAATAATAATATACCATTAGAAATACCAGATGTCCGCCAAGATCCATACTATTGTTAAATATTGGGCGAGTATAATTTCGTTAGTTGAGAATGACATTAAATAGGGTTCGGTCGAGGTCAGCTAATTTGTTCCGTTGGTTAGCTCCACTTTTTATGGGAATTTATAGAAGTATAGGTGACGTCACATATGTCGAAGAAGGAGGGATGGAGGGAAGTAGCAGTCCAATCGGAAGCCGTGTGGTGCGAACAGGTGCGTTAAGAAATGTCCTGTGAAAATTTGAATAACCAGTAATAACGGAGCCCCTCTCTGTGCCTGCCGCCCCACTGTTAATTGAAAGAGAACAGACAATCCAAGGCGGATAAACCTTCTGTATTCTTCAACCGTTGTCTTCTTAGCCCTATTTTTCGGGGTATTGACGAACTTGTTTGCTAAGTCACAATAAGGGAACGAAACCCCAGCAAGTTATTTCATAAACGTTTATGTATTCCAATTGATTGTGACTTGTGATACATTAGCCCCACTTAGAGAGGAGGTATATGTAACGCTATTAGGAAAATTGTCAGCTCAATATTATTTAAATAAATAAAACGAATATGTCTCTTCTTTATTTATTTATGTAAAGTTGTATCAAATCAATTCTTTTTAGAACAATTAATATTTTCTGATTTCTTAGCGTAAAATAAATATTCTTCTAACCAATAACACGAATGCCAGGTTTTAAAATGTATTTCTTTAAAATCGTGCTGTTTTAATCGACGAGATGGCATAATTTCCTGTTTAAACAGTTCATTTTAAAATGAGTAGAGACGGATTATTGTTTAATTTATCGACATCAGAATAATCACCAATCTCTATCGGATTTTAATGTGTGTAAAAAGTGATTACGTAATACAAACATAAATACATGATGTAGATGCTAATACCACATCTACTACTGATGATACTATTACTACTACTAATAATAGTAATTAGTATAAATTCGGTTGTTTACCTATCATCTTCTGCTTCTTCTCATCTTTATAATAAAGTAATCGTTCTTCTCCGGCAACTTTGGCTATCATTAACTTTTAACCAAATCATGCCAATGATAATGTGATCATCACTCCGAATATCTTAATTCTTCATAGTTTTCCAGAAAGTATGCATTCACTTTTTCTTCTTTCAATATTTTCATACATTTTTTTCCGGTTTACCGCACTCTCCCCCAAAATAACTCTCGACCATAAAGTGTCAACCTCATTTACCACCTACTATTTATCTACTCTCACCAGCCACAGATTTACCGGGTACATTCTTATTATGAGAGTATATCTGTAAACACAGCTGAATGATTTCATTTGAACCTTTTTAATTTTTTATATATAATATACAAGCTTTCAAATCAAAATAGCAATCGCTCCCTTCCGTACAGTAAAGGATACCGGAATTTCAACCGTTCGGCCGTTATGGATGACTGGTGTACCGGTATAAGACTTTCAAAACACATGGCTGCTTGCAATCGCCAACATCTACGTGATGCCGTAACTTGATTTTTTATAGTTTAAAATTGATGAAGTCATTTTTATTCTTAGAAACGTCAGATTAATCACCAATCAACATCTTTGCTGATCCGACGATCTCATTGTAAAATGTGTATGAAAAGGAAATAACGTACGAACAAGAAACGAAATGTCTTAATATATTATTATATAGATTTAGACTATTAATATCATTTTTGGTTGTTATTTCCCAACGTCCCGTTCTTCGGGTGTAATTATGATTGATCATTCACCCCTAAGAGGATGATCACTTAAAATTGACTTGTTCTACGCTACATTTGCGTGTGGATAATTCTAGTATACCATTTGGGAAGGAATACATCTATTCTTGTTTTAAATGTGTAGCATTATTCTTATTAGGATGTATATATATATATATATATATATATATATATATATATATATATATATATATATATAATTATGTAATAATAAATATTTAATTATTATCTGCATCCGTATACGTTTCATCCTTGCGGAATCATCAGTGTAGAGATAACTGTTCAAACCAGTCGCATGATTCGAACCCCTGCAAAAAAGTCACATTTCACTCCAATTTCGAACGCTCTTACCAATGAGGGTAACTTCAGCCGTTACACGGTGTGATGAGAAACGAACTCTATTTATACTAAGTAGGCGGACAGTGTTCAACAGAAAGTACTTGCATTTATATGTTAAATTAGGCAGCTTGTATTTTTTCTAATTAAATTGCTCAGTCGAAAAGGGCCTACAAATAATTATATAATCATAAATACTTAATTATACGTAAACGTATACGTTCCGTCCTTGCGGAATCATCAGTGTTGAGATAACTGTTCAAACCGAGCCCACGATTCGAAACCGGAACTCCAAGTCTGACAAATGTCACACGACGTGATGAGAAATAAACAACTGCAGTCGTAATATAAGCCCTGTTAACTGAGTCGAGTTTTCCTAGTGATGTCATTGATAGCGGGAGTAAGAACTACTATCAATGAGGACCGGAAATGCCCAAAGGTGCTAACGCCCATGAGTCCATCTGTAATTAGAGCCAGTAATCAGAGCGAGCAGACTCATGTAACGATCACGGAATATAATTATATTCCGTGATCGTTGCTCAATAAATACTGTACATGTCATTAAAATTTGTTGATTTCCTGAATTTTGATGAACTTTTAAGTGAAGGTAAGGGTTAAAATGCCCGTAGTCGTTCGTTACTTTAGAGCAAAATGTAATTTTCTAGTGTTCTGGCCATTTTACGACGGTCGTGAATAAACCCTAGTCATGCCAATCAGGCGAACAACAACAGTCAGCCTTCGTAACAGTGTTCACAGAAAGGAACTTGCATTTAAACACAAACACACACACACACACACACACATATATATATATATATATATATATATATATATATATATATATAATATTATGATAATAATTACTTTCGTTTATTATCCACATACATATCTGTTTCATCTTTTGGGAAATCATCACTATAAAGAAAACTGTTCTGCAAGACGCAGGGCTCAAACGCTAGACATGAGTCACTTTTAAGTTAAGTCCGAACCACTTAGTCCAACCCCACAGCTACACATACAGCAGAGAAACAAAGACTATTTATATTTTTAAGCGAGCATATAGTAAGCCGTCATATACTGTTCGATAAATCTAACGGTCAGGAACTGGAATTTTTATTTCCTTGAAATGTCCATCCGTAAAAGATTAATTAAATAATTATTATAATAAATAATGTTATTATTATCCAGATACATATATGTTTTATCCTGTTAGGGAATCGTCAGTGTGGACATACCACTTTCATATATGAGAGGTAGATTGTTGGGACTTTTCGAGTACTAGACTTTGATGTTTCATCCAGATTTTTCGAGGCTGATGTAACGTTCTCAGGCTAGTTATTTCGGTGGACGGTTCTCTTTGCTTGGCCATTTATAAAATAAAAATACAGAATAAACAATTAGATAAAAATAATCGTTTTGTTATATATACCCCATTACTTTTTTATCCGTTTCTTCTTCTCTCCAGCTAAATTGTATTACTACTTGTGGTAATATTCCCTATGGATTATTCCAATCGTATGTTATGTAGTGAGTTTTATTACCTTTGACTGTTAATAAACTTGGAGAGAAAGAGAGAGGAAGAGTGACAGAAGAGAGAGTAATATACACAGTATTAAATAAGAGCGGAAGAGTGAAACAATAGAGTTACAGAGGGTGAGAGTAATAGACAGAAACTTATTAAGAGATGGGTGATTTTTTTATGGAAATCGCCCCAGACAAGGCATGGTGTAAGGAGCTAACAAGAATAAAAGATGATTACCGCAAAACAGGATACCTCTATTGGGCTTAGTCCTGAAAAGACCAAGGCTATTAGTAAGAAGATAGTTCCAGAAGCCTGCAGTTCTTGAAAAAAATAGCTACTGGAATAGGAAGCTGTGTCACAATGAGGTATCAAAACAGCGTATTGATGGTGACCACTAGACCAACGAGTCAAACGAGCTGGAACAAAAGAAGCAGGGAATAGATACCATAATTCTGAAGAACAGATACCACAATATTATTTATAGAAAAGACTGAGACTAGCAACATCACGTCTGTGAGAGAAAGGGCACAGAGAAGAAGAAACGGTGTGACCAATACAAATTGCAGATACATTTCTGGACCTTATTAAGAACCCTAAAAAAGGTAGAGATACACCAGCTCAAATATGACATGTTAGTGAATTCCGCATTAAGTCCTATTACACCAATACAAATCGATGTTTATAAACATAACTAAATCCCTAAACTAACGAATAGCTAATGCGTACATTGTCCGATTAAACTATATATGAAAAGCTTTAGAGAAACACACATCTATTTACTCGGTGTTTGTATAATAATAGATTTGTACGTTGCCAATGATCAATCTTATCTTGGATGCTATGCTCACTACATTTCGGCCTTCGGCTTTCTTCAGGTGAATATTGCCTAACTCGGGAATCTTTATGTGGAGCTTGTTTATCTATACATAATTTCGAACTGAACTCTTTATTTGATTTTCAAGGGTAGATTGTTTTCGTTCTGTCAGCCATGGTAGGGAAGAAGTCTAAATTCTTAAGTAAGTTATCTTTATTTTAATCTAGTTTGTATCGTCTATAGTAAAGAGTGGGTCTTCAACTTCCAGAAATCTGTCACTTAGAACAGATATTAACACCTTTGTCTATGGCGCCAAGCGTTCACGTTGTATTTGATAGAATGAGTTGTGCGCTCTAATGAACTGTTCCCTCGTTAAAATTCGTTGTTAGTTATATGATCTAGAAAGTTCGAGTAAGATTCTGAAAACAAAGTTTTAAACTCCGCAGCGAGCACAGAGTTCAAGTTTTTTTAGGCAGAGGAAAACAAATACAGAATCATTTGGTTTCAGAGTTTTTTAGATGAGGATTGATGATTTCAATTATTTGGATTATTCGGACTACTATTTACATCTTTTTGTATGTACTATCAAGTTGCCACTTATCAAGGCCCAAATACCACTCGAGGATAAGGGTTAATGAATTTCAGGTGGACGGCGAAACGACACCGTGACGATTGATACTGATGGTGGAAATTGGGCAAAATTTGATTATTTAAACAAGAATTTCAACAAGAATTTGATGTCATTGAACTTGAAACGAACATGTTGTAGTGAGCTGGGAAGCAGCCCAATAGTGTTATGTTCTACAGACAGGTAGTACTTATAAAAAACCTTGCTTATAAAAGTTTCGTTTGGTTTAATAGTAACCAAGGGAAGAAAGAAAAATAAGTACTTTCCCAGATAGGGACTCACGCTAAAAGTGCCTCGACGTCGATACTTTTCGGTGTTTTACGTAAAACGCCGGAAATTACCGAAGTGGTTAGCAAATAAAACTGCGAGAAAATAAGCAGACTATTTCAACTGATTGAAACGAATAAGCAGATGACATCTAAACTTTTAAACTTATTGAAACTCGATTGCAACTGAATGAAATGCACAAATACTGCAATGAATTTTAACAAGGTTTCAATGGCTGTTGCGTCTCCCGAAGGAATGATAAAATTTTGTCAGGATGAAAAACCGATCGCAAAGGAAAAATTGCCTAAAGCGTAGAGAAAACAAACGCTAACCCCAACCCAACCCTAAACCTAACCCGGTACTTTCACAGATTAGGACCCACGCTAACTTTAACCCTTACCCTAACCCTTACTCTAACTCTAACTCTAACCCTAACCCCCACTTTGACCTTGACCCCAACCCTAACGACGGGCTCAAATTTAGCGTGAGTCTTAATCTGTGAAAGCACCTCTAAACCCTTACGAAAGCAACAATAATAATCAGTAAAAATCACTAACCCTAAAATTAACTCTAACCCGAACCCTAAAACCTAACGAAAGCAACAATAATAACTTTTTTTAAAAACCTAGCACTAAACCCTGACGACGCCATTACAAACAAAAAGTAAGTTTCAGTGAGAAAAAAAAAACACTTCTTATTTAAATGACTGTTATTTTTTCGTAAAAAAAATAGATATTTTTTTCATACAATTTGACAAAATGTATTTGATTTTTGGCTTGAATTTTTTGCTCGTTTTGTTTTCATCCCGCTGTTATATCAAGTCTCGTTATGATTTTTTGACGTAGATAAGTCAACAGACTTTTCATTTGGCACTGAACGTAAACATCAGGAAAGTACCGATGCTGAGACACTTAATCTGAGAAAGCAGCGGAAAATGATTTACAGTGGTTGTAGGTAGACGACATTTTGTTGTGAATATTTTACAGTGGATGGCAATAGATTGGAGCTTAGTCGAGCACCTGCCATAAAAATCACGATAGAGTATATAAAGACTAGCTATCTCTTTTCTGTGAAAGAGAGAAAGAAATTGCACGGTAGAGAAGAGGACATTCGCCATTAGATCTCGAAGTCGATTTTGCACTCTGTCAGGGCAGGAAAGGTATCTTTGAGACGCATCTTCTTATTCTGACATCGTTTGGCGAATGTAAACTGCGACCTTCTTCAGGGGCATCTTGTTGAACTCGAGAATCTTCATGTCAGACTCAGAAATCTGAACGAAATTTAGAATAGATTGATGTCGTCTGTCAGACATGACCGAGTATAAGTCTACATCGATCCATGACGCAACGAATAACATGCTCAGAAATAGTCAGTTCTCTTATGAAGGTTGAAGGTTCAAATCTCAGTATAGTCGATACAAAGAATATAATTAAGAATTACGTAAGAATTTTACTCGATCGTGGCTGACGAAATGAGAGCAATCTTACCCCGTTGGTAAAATAAAGGGTCCTGTTCGGAATTACGTACAGATTCACGAGTTCGACATAAAAGTTCCTAAGTTCGATAAAATGCACCTAATAGGGTCGGAGGTCACATCGGCCGAAACGTTGTTAGAATAACATCCAAGGTGAGAAAAATAGTCCGATTAATCGAAATAATACAGAATCATTGAGAGTCATAATCGACTTGAGTTCAATAATCATCAGGATATTGAAGGGTATCTAATTTTCAATACGCGTCCTCCAAATCGATTAGAGGTGACGAGTTTAAATGGAAATCAATTAACAGGAGAATTGAATTGCGTAACGATTTGAATTGACATTACATCAGAGTAGGCTTTAACACGAGTGTCAAATATATGACGATCATCTGACAAACTACCATAATTGAACTTTTAAACTTTCATTCGTAGCTTCACTCATCTTCTATATATATAGAACTCAATCTCTGTGTGTATGCGTGTGTGTTTGTGCGATGTTTCTGAGTTTACTATAGAAAGAAAGGGTAGACTATCTACATGAAATCTAAAAATGTACTATAATGTCAGATTTACCAGGGAAGACAATGGAAGCATTTCTGAATCTCTAAGTGCAAGACTAATGAGGCTATCAGGACATAACCTTTTTTAAACTTCAAATATATCTTATTTTTATGAAATTTAATTCATATGTATTTTATTTACTTATTCTCCAGGAAGTTAGACACAAGATACGGTGTGGGTTTTGATGAAAGTTTTTCTGTGGAACGAACTGGAACACCCAGGTCCTCAGTCTGCGTGCTTAAACACTTATCGATTCCCATTTAAATCATATATATAACATTTTCTGGGAAGACAATCAACGTGGTCCTAAATCTCTAACCTAAGGCAGCTATTTGGACCGAACCGCCTGTAAATCTTCAAATATATCCTATATTGATGAAATGTATGTTATATGCATAAAATTATCCGAGAAAGATAATGGAAGTGCTTCCGAATCTCTTCGTGCCAAATAGTACGTGCCACTTACCATAAAGTGACTCATGCTGATAGAACCCTCTTAAAAATTCACATACGGATACCCGATTTTCATGAAATTTGAACCATATGTACAATACACTAACTTAGAGAGTTTTCGGAAATATCAGCTTCTTCCGATTATATTTTGGAGGAGGGGGACAGTAAAAGCAAATAAATTATCATGGTGTTATGAACAGAGTGGAAAAGTACATGGTAGTGATCCTCATTCAATCGCTAGCAACGCCGGGCCTTCCTGCAAGTGTATTTAATAAATGTTAATACCATTTGAATTATTTAAACTACTATTTTCATCTTAGATGTTATTTTCACAACAATAGAAGTGGTCCTAAATCCCTTAGTGCCCCCCTAATCTAAAGGAGCTAGGAGGGATGGGGTCAAACTTCCTGCAAAATTTCATATATAACTTATTTTGATATGTATATGATATGTTTATGGATATTATCCGGTGAAAACAATGGAAGTTGTCCAGAATCTAAACGTTAACATCTATTTGACGAATAGCTACGTGCCCCGACTTCTAAGTGACCCATAGAGGCGGAATTCCCTTAAGACTTTTAATACATATATCTGATGTTACTGATTTTTAAACCATATGTATAAGAGATTAACTTAGAGAGTTTTCTAATATTTCAGCTTCTTCCGACTATATTAGGGAGCGAAACAGGAGGAAGGATGCAATAAAACAAGAAAGTAATACCGTGTTATAAGCATGCTGAAAAAGTACATAGAAGTGATCCTCATTCAATCCTAAGCAACGTCAGATTTTTCTGCTTGTATTCACTTTGCAAAGCATAAATGTTATCTGGGCGGTATCGGTTGCCAAGGGTTAAAGATACCCCCTTGATACTTTTTTTCCGTTTTGTTTTTACGGCATGTCAACCAATTTAGGGCATTTTATACCGAGACTGCACGTAGTTTTTCAATACAAATAGTGTGTCGATGAACTTTCCGGGGATGTATATTAGTTAAAATTAATATATCTAAAAGATAGATTTTATTTTACCCATACATGTTACGAGTCTATTGCTGCAGAGCCTCGCATTTAAAAGATAAAAAAAAGAGTTTTGCAAAACAAATGGCTCAGCCAGTCACGCACAGTGCATACACCCGTTTTTTTTATTTTACTGTTGTAATCTTGTCTAGACATACATCGGGTAAAGATTAGAGTTCAGAGCTCCACGTTGAGATCGATAACATCTTCTTAATGACGAATAAAAGCTACTGTGGAACTCATCGTAGAATGATTTATATTACCACAGAACAGATATTACACTACCCCGAAAGGATGAGATATGCCTGGGAGGGTAGTATAATGAAAACAGAACAGTTACTACACTACCTCCTAAAGGAGTAGGTAATACCTGTGAGGATGATTTCGTGGCAACAAAACAGTAACTTCACTACCCTCCTTAATTGAGCGGTGAAAGATCGTGTACATTAGTTTGAAATATTATATTTACATAAATTGAGCATTAAAATAGATTACAATTGTTCTTTAATAGAAGAAATAGTATAGTTTCGGCTTCAGACAGACATATATAACATTTCTATTAGTAATAGTAATAGATTCAAATTTTAATAATTTCTTAAACCGATATGGGTTGTCATAACAAAAGTACACGTTGAGTATGTACGGATAATTACTAAGTTTATTGACAGATGGAAGAAAGTCACACAGAAAAGTGTAACTACAATAACGCTTAATGAATAATATATTTTAAATGTGCTTTTAAACCTTTCGAAAACGGAGGGAAATTTCGTGAGAATCTCGAGGATACATGACATGGGAAATGTATTTTATACTTCATCGAAAATGCAACATCAATCCGGTGTAGGAAGTGCAGCTCTTTTCAAAATTAAAATAGCATTTCAATAATCGTACCTAATGAACGACTAAAGAAAGGCCGGAACTAGACACCCACAGCTTCGTCATATGCCGACGATTTCTAAATGGACAAAATATTTGTATTCTTTTTATCTGAATCAGAAAAACCTTGAATATTTTCTCGAATTTCCTGACATTAAAATAACTTAATCAGAACAAAACTGTTAACAAAATAAAACGATGACTTATAGAAAATAATTTCTTTTGGCAAGGATATTTGAACAATTTCACCGAAGCTAATATAATGGAACAAAGCAAGCTATATATATATATATATATATATATATATATATATATATATATATATATATATATATATATATTATAATATAAAATGAAATAATAAAATAAGGTGTCAATCTAATTTTATTATAGTTCAAAGTTCAAGCAAAGTATCTTGACGTATGACGTTAAGATACTTTGCTTGAACTTTGAATTATAATACAATTTGATTTACACCCTATTTTATTATTTCATTTTATGTTATAATATTAATGCTCTATCTAGTATATCGAGCTTCAGTTTTGATCCGTGTGTTTCACTAATCATAAGATATTAGTTGACGCTTTATCTTTTGTTGGATTACCTTATATATATATATATATATATATATATATATATATATATATATATATATATATATATATATATATATATACAGACGAACAGCACAGGTAAATCATTTTTTTTGTGTCTTAAATAACTAATATAAGTTAGCAAAACATTTATATGGAACAAAACGTAGATTTAGTATAAGGAACGTTTATGTTTTTGTCTTTTAAGGGAAGTGGGGTCTGATCAACTCTGCTGGGAAGCCATGAAATTAAATACTGTCTTGTTTTTAAATTCCCGAATCAGTTTTTCATGGTAAACAAATGATGATCCCTTAAAATAGTGTTAGAAACTAACTAATATAATAACTGTAAAAAATAAATTGACTTACATGAGTGATTTTCCACTGGAAGACTTGAGACTATAAGTTTGTTTTTTTTATATAATTTTTTTTTTATATAGTTTTAATGGTTAGGAAACTTCCGAGACTATATATATATATATATATATATATATATATATATATATATATATATATATATATATATATATATTTCTAGAGATGAAATATAATAATAAAACATGGTAAAGATACAATATTTATTAAAACATCAGAAGTTTAAAACAAGGAGCTTCATATCTTTAATCAATGGATTTTCAAAGATAAACTCTCTTCATCAGAGGATAAAAAACCGACAATGTAATTGTAAATATTATCGGAAACATTTAACTTTGAATCTACTGGAATAAGAAGCTGTATTAGAATGAGGTACCAACAAAGCTAATTTGTGAATACAACTAGAGAATGAGTCAAACGAGATGGAACAAAAGAAGCGGGGAATATATCACAAATCTCTGAGGAACACATACTATAATAGTATTTATAGAACAGACTAAACTATCAATATCACGCCTGTAGAGGGAGAGGGGCAGTAAAGAAGAAAGGGTGGTTGCCAATCAAATTACAGACGCGTTTCTGCACCTTATTAAGAACCCTCAAATGGGACAGCGATCTACCAGCTCAAATATTACCCCTGTACTCCATACATGTATTTTTTTATTACCATTTATTACTTATAATTATTAATTTTAGGAAAATATTTTTCAAAAATTTTTAATTTATTTAAATTTAAAACTTTAAAATTTTTAGATTATTTTTGAATATAATTAAGATTCTTCGATGAAGATTTGTCCGATAATGCCTCTGACCGAGATTGAAGCCCAAACCGTGCACTTAGGAGAGTGCAGGGGCTTGGTGGCTACTTCATTGGGTCTGGAGGACCCCCAGAAGACATTTGTGTTGGAGTTCGCCTTTCCGTCAAGATGGAAGTGGGCTTCATCTGAGGTCCATAGGAGGTTAAGGAAACCTGGTGTCTCCTCGATCTTATCGAGCATCTTGACTGCCATAGCGCTCCTCTGCTTTTTTTCTGAGGATGTAAGGGTCGGCAGCGTCTGTATTCTGTATGGGTAAGCCCTGATTTCGTTCTCCAGCACTCTCCTGCAAGTCTCACGGGAGATACCGAGGGACTGACTTCGCTTACGCACAGAGCGTTTGGGACTCTCCTGGAGAAACTCTCTCACACTTTCGACCAGTTCGGTTGTCCGCTTCTTGAGACGTCCCGAGTGGTTTGGACGGTTCTCACTGGCAGCGTTAAGGTTCTCCACGCTCCCATACTTCTCGAAGTGGTCCACCCAGTTCTGAATTCTGCTTTTGGATGGAGCCTTTTCACATTCGAACTGATGCATGAAACTGTCTTGGGTTTTCTTAAACGAGCCTGTCTTGTAGTAAAATTAAACACAGTGTATTCTTTGTCCCAGCTCCCACTGAGATCTTGGTGTACTTACGGTCGTTGATTCTGCCATGCCCTGTAAAATAAGGACAATCGGTGAATAAATAAAGGAGATATCACATAAAGTGTACACGGAGGCCGTTTTGGGGGGTCACCCTGTATTTATTTAATGATAGATATGTAATTATCTACAAACGTATACGTTTCATATTTACGGGATCATCAGGGTAGAGATTACTGTTCAAACCAGTAACACGATTCGAAGCCCGGAACAAGAGTCACCTTTAACTGTATAACCCTTGCAGACTTCGAAATAACATCGAACAAAGATGTGACAATATGTGTGTTTTAGAGTGCAACATCTACTCAAAATTAACTATCTGCAACTGAATAATTCTTAGACTTTGGTGTACGTGTCTCTCCCACGTACACACGCTTATACTCGAGTCCCGGGTTAATAATTGCCATCTCTATTCATAAGTTACTAGTTTAGTTAATAGGCCAATCTCACAAAGCCGTACTCTATATCAAGATATATCGACGTCTTATAGTTTGCGTAGCGTGTTTTTAAATGAACACTGTAGAGTCAATATATATTTTATTGGTGTTCCATTGGACATTCTGCGCGGTTTTCTTTTAGTTGTTATTTTTTTTTATTGTTGTTTCGATTTGTGTACTTTTTCTGTTTATATGCACACATATATATTGTCAGATAAGAATATTTCGCTCGGTATATATTGCACATATTTTATTGTTTATCACCATTAATTATATTTTTACGTTCTGTATTTAAAGTATTCTTGCTTTTATCTTTTGAGATAATGCTTAAACGATTGGTACAGTTACACTCATAAAAGTCGATTGTACGGATCGTTTTTATAGCAAATTTCTTTCTTGTGAGACGGCTTATTTATAGTGTTTTGGGTCTGATTTGATTTTGTTGGCGATAATCAATAGTACGCTGTTCAGGTCGATATGCACACGATTTAATATATTTGATAATTTGGCATCAACTGACAGAAGACAAAACATTGGAAGATGACAATCGCAAACAAGCAAATTATGTTGAGCTAAGATTAGATCGGCACAGTTAACAAGAAGTAACACTGTGCTTCTGCACTGTTGGGGACGGATGCCATTTTCATTTTTATTTTAGAAGAGTCAGTTCAAAGGGAAGATAATTCAAACTGTTATTTTTGTTGTAACCATGACACATAAGTCAAACTCCAGACAATTAGTAAGAAAATAAATATTAAAAAGGGTACTTATGCAGTTTAAGTACCGGGCTGAAATAATAACGTTATATTTTAGAAAGCCATTTTTAACATGGGAAAGTGGGGTTGATTAACTTACACCTAATAATTTTTTAAACAGAAAGTTAATCAACCCCACTTCCTTATGTTAAGAACGGCTTTCTAAATTATGATGTTATTATTTCAGCCCGATCCGTAAACTGCATTAGTAGTCTTTTTAAAAATTTATTGTTTTACTTATTCTCTGGATTTTTTTTATGGGTAATGGTTACAAAAAAATCATTTGCCTTATCTCCCCTTCCATTTGACTCTTCTAAATTAAAGAAGAAAATTTCATCTGTCCCCAAAAATACAGAAGCACCAAGAAAACAATAAATTATTACATGCTGCAAGGAAGCAAGTAAAAACGAACAGTTAGAAAAATAATTAGTAAAATGTTCCTAGAACCCGGCCACATGAGCCATGCCTCATCAAATGCTAAATAAATTCAGGATTATTGAAGGTATCTTAATTCTTTTTTATACAAAAACTCGACATCTTTGTATTATATTATCACTAATGTCAATGTTATTTACTGTTACACTTATCTACGTTTTTCCGTCATCAAATAGACTTCCTAACTCTATGGATAGAGTCGTTATGAGCAATCAGTTTAAATAACAAAGCAGCCCATGTCAATCCATTACTTCAAAATGTTCTGTCATAATAATTTTGGGTTAAAGAGAAAAATTCTACTCAGTAACTGCTTCCGGTATTGAAATTGTAAATTAACAAGTGTTGTTTATCAAAATTATTTACGCGTTATATTTCAGGTCAAATATTTTTTTGTGGGGGGGGGGGGTGCAATTAATAATTTTATTCTCATCATTTTTTTTTAAATGTTAATACATAAGAAAATCAACCTGTTTTTTTATAATTGGAAAACATTTTTTTATTGCAAACAATCAAATTAAAATTTTTAGTTGGAGGGAGAATTCTTACTTTTTAGGCTGTTACGTGTGGTTTTACAACATTTAAACTCGAACTTAGGGTTCGTGGTAAAGGAAATTTGGTTAATTCTCTTAACGAAATGTTTACAAACTAATGAAATAAAAGATTTCTGCTAAAAATTACGCAGTATAAAAATATGAAAGACTGTTTTTAATAGACACCGATTGTCAATTTCCGATTTCAAAACCGGAAACTGTCACCAAGTAGAATTATTGTCTTTAACCCAATTTCTTGTCAATTACTTTTTGTTTGCCTTATTTCTTTTTCAGCCCTTTAAGCCACAACATAACGCAGGCTGCTATCTTTATCTATTATGAAAGGTAAAGTTGTATTTCTGTCTGCTAATCTCTCTGTCTGCTTAACTAAAGCTCAGAAAGTGTTAAAGATAAACTTACAAACGTTTTATATTTTGATTCAGTATAACCTCGAGAAGGTTATGGGAACAAATACTGCAATACTCCTTCGTTTGGAGTCACCTAAGACCACATAGGTGGCTGTAGAGTCAGGAAAATATGTTCGTACATTCTAGACATAAAAAAACTCAATAAAAGTAAGTCTATGAATAGTTTTAAATTCATTTCTGTCGAACAAAGTAAATTTAAAATCATAGAAATTAAATAAGAAGTATAAAAATAGTAATATAGGAAAATGCTTTAAGTAGGAGTTCACAAGTGTCGTTATTCATTCATGGGCAGGATTGATGGGGTATAACTTCAGGGACGCCAACAAATGTGGTATCGGTTCTGATCCAACACTTGATTTGTCCGTCTTTGGTCAGTGAAAGAGAAATCTTTTTAGACTGAGGCAAGTTAGATTTTGTCCCAATCCGGAGTGCCTTTTGTTCTGGAGCCGATTTCTCTCCATATTAAAAACCGACCATGTGTCTAACTCTGCCATCGTAGAGAGGGAAGTAAATAGAAAGTACACTATAATTGCATTTTTCCAACTTCTAAAAACGTTTTGCCTGTGTAAAGTGGGCCGAAACGTAGCGAATATATATATAATTGAGATGAAAATAGTGAGTCTGAATAATCCAACTTTGCATAGGATTGCAATATATTTACGCGGAGACCGCCTAAAAACGCGTGTTTAAAAAAAATCGTTAGAATTCGGTGTTTATGTTATTGTTAGATAATATAGACATGCGTTTTTTTATTTCTACATACCTTTTTATTTAAACACTACAAGACGAACAAACAACTTGTTGGCATTTTGCCTAAGAACCAAGTGTCGGTTGTTTCTCTGTACTTAAGCCGAATGTACTCCGACGAACTTGCGGTACTGGTGCCCTCCTTGAAGTAAATACCCGACCAACCCGACGATCAGAAAAAATCCCCACACCTCTACTTTGGAGGTCCCCAGATGCCGGAAGGCTTTCGACGCTTATAGCTTCTTTCCTCAAACTGATAACCTTTAGAATTCTGTCCTTGATTTATTTTCCCTGATTGTACCAACATGCAGAAATATAAATGTAATGTAAACAAACATATTGCTGCACAAGTCCTAACTTAGGATCTTTTGTAAGGATCATCCCTAATTAATAGTAGTCCCTTACGTGCCTTGTTTGGGGGTAAATAAAAGTTTTAATAAGGCAAGTGTATAGGAACTTAATGGTCAGCAGTGCATCTATCAAATATCATGAAATTCAGCTTGCATTAGATTAAGACAATAAAATCACCATAGTGAATTATGTGACGGAAATAATTATCAACTTGAAAACGCTTTAAAAAATAAAAAAAGGAGGTAGCTATCAAATATCAGTGAATGATAATCAATATTTATATGAGTTGATGCTTAATCGATATATTAATTTCATGATTGATTCGATGTGAAATCTATGAAAGAAGACTGAAAGAGTTATTTTGCTTCCAGGTGGTCCTTATATTTTAAAAGGTTTCAGCCATTACCAATATTAAAGAGACTTCTTAAGAGAGACGGACAGTATAGAACCTGTTTCAGACAAGTGCGTCCAAGTTGATATGTTTAGAGTTATACGTGTCGCCCGTAAAATCTTGAATGTCGCGACAGGAACACCGTCGTTAATGCCTTTGGTATAGAAACATCTGTCATTCACTCTTCTGTGAGGTTTGGCGATGTATTAATCGATTCCTTTGAAAATAAATTATCCAAAAAGAAACAACAGTAGAAGCAAGAACATAAAAATGGTCATTATTTTGTTTATAATTTACCTAGTGAATATATTTTTCGTCAATAGTAGGGGTAGGACGTAATGGGTGAAAATTTCAGATTCATGCAAGTAGTATTTTTTAGTTAATTTCCAAGACCTTCCCAACTTTTGAAGGAAAATCTGCAACTGGCAATCTCAGTAACGATTATACTCAAGTGACTTTTGGCCTTGATACATGATAGCAAATTTGTGTCAAAAATGAAAAACGTATTGTATTTGTGTAGTATCTGTTCTGATACAACACGTCTTTATTTCTCTCCTCAGTCAGTGAAAGAGAAATCTATCGAGACATCGGCAATTTTAATTCTTGTCCCAATTCAAAGTGTCCCGTTTTGGGGAGTTGCATTTTTCATCACATTACAAAACGACCATGTATGTAACTTTCTCTGTTGGGACGAATGTAAATAATGACCCATTTTATTTCAGGTATATATGAGTTATTCTATAAGAGTATCTGTCAGTCGAATATATATGCGTGTCAGGCTTGCAATTTTAGGTGCGTCCATGCATATATTTCAAGGTTTTTCCCTCGATATGCGTGCCACGCTTGTAATTTTAGGTGCGTCCGTTAATATATTTTAAAGTTCTTTCCATCGATATGCGTGTCACGGTTGTAATTATAGGTGCGTCTATGAATATATTTCAAGGTTTTTCCCTCGATATGCGTGCAACGCTTGTAAGTTTAGGTGCGTCCATGCATATATTTCAAGGTGTTCCCCTCGATATACGTTCCACGCTTGTAATTTTAGGTGCGTCCACGCATATATTTCAAGTGTTTCCTTCGATATGCGTGTCCCGGTCGTAATTTTAGGTGCGTCCATGCATATATTTTAAGGTTTTTCCCTCGATATGCGTGTCACGCTTGTAATTTTAGGTGCGTCCATGCATATATTTTCAGGGTTTTCTTTCGATATGCGTTTCACGGTCGTAATTTTAGGTGCGTCCATGCATATATTTTAAGGTTTCACCCTCGATATGCGTGTCACGCTTGTAATTTTAGGTGCGTCCATGCATATATTTCAAAGGTTTCCTTTCGATATGCGGGTAATGTTCGTAATTTTACGTGGGTCCATGCATATATTTTAAGGTTTTTACTTCGATATGCGTGTCACGCTTGTAATTTTAGGTGCGTCCATGCATATATTTCAAGGGTTTCCTTCGATATGCGTGTCACGGTCGTAATTTTAGGTTCGTCCATGCACATACTTCAAGGTTTTCTCTCGATATGCGTGCCACGCTTGTAATTTTAGGTGCGTCCATTGATATATTTCAAGGTTTTTACTTCGATATCGGTGGCACGCTGGAACTTTTAGTTGCGTCCATTCATATGTCTCAAGGTTTTGGCCTCGATATGTGTCCCACGCTTGTAATTTTCCGTGCGTCCATGCATATATTTAACAGTTTTTCTCTCGATATGCGTGTCACGCTTGTAATTTTAGGTACGTCTATGCATATATTTAAACGTTTTGTCCTCGATATGCGTGTCACGCTTGTAATTGTAGGTGTGTCCATGCATATATTTCAATGTTTTACCTTCGATATACGTGCCACGGTTGTAATTTTAGGTGCGTCCAAGCATATACTTCAAGGTTTTTCCCTCGATATGCGTGTCACGCTTGTAATTTAAGGTGCGTCTATGCATATAATTCTAGTTTTTACCCTCGATATGCGTGTCACGCTTGTAATTTAAGGTGCGTCTATGCATATAATTCTAGTTTTTACCCTCGATATGCGTGCCACGCTTGAAATTTTATGTGCGTCCATGCATATATTTCAAGGTTTTTGCCCTGATATGCGTGTCACGCTTGTAATTTTTCGTGAGTCCATGCATATATTTTAAGGTTTTTCCCTCGATATTCGTGCAACGCTTGTAATTTTAGGTGCGTCCATGCATATATTTCAAGGTTTTGCCTCGATATGCGTGTGATGCTTGTAATTTTACGTGCTTTAGATGCATATATTTCAAGGTTTTTCCCTTCGATATGCGGGCCACGCTTGTAATTTTAAGTGCGTCCATGCATATATTTCATGGTTTTTCCCTCGATATGCGTGCCACGCTTGTCATTTTAGGTGCGTCTATGCATATATTTCAAGGTTTTTCCCCCAGTATGCGTGTCACGCTTGTAATTGTGGGGGCGTCAATGCATATATTTTAAGTTTTTTTTCCCTCGATATGCGTGCTACGCTGGTAATTTTAGGTGCGTCCGTGCATATATTTCAAGGTTCTTTACCTCGATATGAATGTCCCGTTCCTAATGGTAGGTGCGTCTATGCACAGATTTTAAGCTTTTTTTCTTTGATATGCGTGTCATTCTTCTCATTTTAGGTGTGTCATGCACATATGTCAATATTCTAAACCTTGATATCCATGTCAGAATTTTCATTCTAGCTGCATCGATGCATATGTGTTAGGGTTCAATTCCTCTATATGCATGTCATGCTTGTTATTTAATGTTCATCGATGCATATATATTAATGTTACATCCATCGATATGCATGCCACTCTCGTTATTTTAAGTGCATCCAGACATACATGTAAATATTCTTTACCACTATATTCATGTTACGCTTTTAATTTATAGGTGCATTTATGCATATATGTTAATGTTCTATCCCTCGGTATGCATACCACGCTTGTTATTACTTGTGCGTCGATGCATATATGTAAATTTTCTATCACTCGGTATGCATACGAGGCCTTTCTAAAAGTATCCTACCTTAAGCTAGAAAAATATTTCAAATACGTAATAGGGTTGGGACCCTAATTCACTTCAAAGTAGGTCCCGTTGTGCTTGCACGCACTTAACCCACCAATCTATCCACTGCCGGAAACACCTCTTGAAAGTCTCTTTAGGGAATGGTGTTCATCTTCGTGGTTGCGTTTTGTATTATCTCTTTTTTTCGCACCCTCTCAATAACTACTGTACTCCGAGCAGTTTGTGGCCTGCCAGAACGCTTGTCACTCTCCGCTGATGTGCGGCCATTTTTTATACTTTTGAACCACCCATTCTACAAACACCTGCTGAATCTAATGCGACGAATTATGGGATAAATTCAAGTAAAAGAAAGGCTGCCTACGAGTCGCCCTCAACTACGACCCATCGATTAATATTTTAATATTATTTTGTTAAGTACATTTATGTGTATCTATTTTGTTCTTGCGTTTGTAGTCTTAAGAGTCACGTTTATGTAAGAAAAATAGTGCAGTATATGTATTGCGACATCCAATGTTTGTGAAAATATACTTTATCGAAGAAAAAAACTTTATTGAAAAAATTATAAATGTCGATAACTATTTTGGCGTTCGTTATTACAGCGGAGTGAATCTGTCTACATACGCGAAATAAGTGAACACGCAGAAATAACATTTTTCAGTGCGTAGGAATATAAAAACTGCGTAAATATGGCCGTGTTTAGCTTCACTGGATCGCTCAAGATGTGGAATAATTTTAGTTTTATTTTGTTTAAGTCTATTTTGTATTGAAAGTATGTTATTATGTTCTGGTATATTTGCCGTATATATTTTAGTTAAAATTTCTATATATTTCAAATATATATAAACATTTTCAAAGTTCCAAACAGATATTTATGTCTTTCCACATTCTATATGTTAAATGTTATCTGTCTGACTATATATCTCTCTATTTCTTTCTTTCCTTCTCTATCTATCTTTCTCTCTCTCATCTTTTCTCTATCTCTCCCTATCTCTCTCTATCTCTGTATATATATATATATATATATATATATATATATATATATATATGTATATATATATATATATATATTGTATCACAGGAGTTCAGAATGACTATTGTGAGGGTACCAATGGTTTCAAAACTTCTGTAATACTATATATATATAAATGAATATTACGCTCTTATTTTGCATTGCTTTTTTAATAATCCATCACTATGCTGGTTTTTTCCCCACTGCTCTCACCAAGATATATATATATATATATATATATATATATATATATATATATATATATATATATATATATATATATATATATATATATTTAACCTGAAGATTCCCCCGGGGATGAAATGTGGGAGCTTCTGTGTAGCTTAATTGCCATAAATATATTTTCATAGCTTACTACCTAGGTTTATTTACGTACCGAGTACTAAAAATTGATACATAAAAAAGTATATCGCCTTATAAAATTGTATGTTGATACATGCAATACTAATATATATATATATATATATATATATATATATATATATATATATATATATATATATATATATATATATATATACAGTTTGTTTGTTCATTTGATGTTTACACCTGATGATGATTCGACGAAGAATCGAAAAGGTTGGTGAAACTAATGGAACATTTATTAATTTATTTGATTTTAATACAAAAAAGCCCATCAGAAAAAGTGAAAAAATAAAAAAAGTTATAATTAAACAGAGCAATTCTGTTATTTTAAACAATGTTTGCATATATATATTCATATATATATATAATATGAAACTAAAAGTATACTTTTAGTAGATAGAACCTATAGTGAAATGGTTTACGCTCAATATACGAGATAGAGCAATTATAAAGATAGATGAAAGAAGAGGGATTAACATTTACGAAGGACAAATGTATTCCACAATGATTGTTACATGCAAGGTGTACTCGGTAAAAACATGTTTATTATTCTTTCCTTAAACCAAGGCTTTTCAAAGATTAAAATCTTGTCATCAGAGGAATATATATACGCCAGTAGATATTTTTGTTGCTAGAATTATTGATAAAAGTAGGGATCTGTTTGATCATATCAATAATTCTAGCAACGGAAGTGTATTTTTAAAATTAAGCTACATGTACAATACAGCTCTAAAAATAGTGAGTACCATAATATCGAAATTAAAGAAAACACCACTTATTATTATAAAATTAAAAAGAAAAGAAAAAGAAAACTAATCTTGTATATAACGCCTTTTAATCAGATGATAAAAATAAAACTGGGCAAGAAATTCTTAAATCTTATTGAAAAACACTGTCCCTTAACGAATCCCCAGCCAAAATATTCAATAAAAATAACCTAAAATTGTTATACAGCTGCTGCGAAAACTTAAAAATGATAATTACGGCACACAATAACAAAATACTAAAAAAGAACCGTGAAAAAGAAAAAATAACAAATTGAGTACAAAAGTGACCAATATAGCAAAAATAACACTAAAAAGAAGAAAAATATAAGCACTACAAATAGTAATAACCCAACCCCTAATAGAAATCACCCAAATAAACATGAAAAAGTTAGCAATGAAAAGTAGAGCTGTAACTGCATAACACGTACACTTTGTCCACTACAAAATTAATGCCTAACCAAAAGTATTGCTTATTAAGCCACATTATTTTCTAAAGAAAGACCAAATAACTATAAGTACTACGTAGGTATGACCTACCTAAATCTAAAAAAATACAGAAATTACGACTACAGCGGAACATTTAAAAACAAAAAACGCCGAATTGAAACAGCACTGGCGAACCATTTTTAAGAGCTCAAATATAGCGGACGCTCACCAATAATCGAATGGAAAATAATACGACAGGCCAGCAATGTAGAAATTTAGACAACTCGTGTAGATTATATCTGAATGAGAGACTTAAAATCCTAAACTTTAAAGACCCCCAAAATCTATTAAAGTGTAGAAGTGAAATAGAAAACAACTGCTTACACAGAATTAAAAGTACCTTAGGTTAACAATACATAATAAATAAACAAATAAATACATGCACAAATAAATCAATAAAAAACTAAATAAACCAAAACATAATATATAAATACAAGCAAGCACGTGTTAAAATAAGGTCACCCATTATTTCGACACAATAATGAAACATGAATGGGTGTATAGAAAACAACATTAGAATAGGAAGTAAAATAAATTGAACGTTTGTTTGTGAGAAGCCCGACCATTTGCTAAGGGAATAACAAAGAATCTGATTCCCTACAGGGATGAAACGCGGAAGCCACTGTGTAGCTTAATTGCCATAGATATATGTTAATGACCTAGCTCTACTCATATATTTAGCACTGTTGAATTAAATACTGAAAATTGGTACATAAAAGAGTATACTCCCTTATAACATTTTATGTGGATACATAAAATAATATATATATATATATATATATATATATATATATATATATATGTATATATATATATACAGAGATAGAAGAAAAAAGAGTGATAAATATGCGACGAATATCCAGATTTATTTCAAATTTCAATTGTTCAATGCAAGGTGTATTCAGTAATAAGCTAGTGTTTATTATTCTTTCCCTAAGCCAAGGCTTTTCAAAGATCGAGATCTTATCATCAGAGGAGAAATACAGATGGATAAGTTGGCTTTCGAAAAAAACAAAGTTCAAATATTTGAAAAATATGAAAAATGTTATTAAAAAAACGCAGTGAAAAAAGAAAAGTTTCGTAAAAAAGATATGCGGTTTGTCCGGGTGGTAAATTTCCGTTGAGAGGAAATCCAATGAATTGTAGAACGCGAAAAAAATATTTGCAAAAATATTTGCGTAGGAGCAGTGTGGAGAAAAGTGTTCAGAATAATAGGTAAATCCAAACGCACTTAAAAAGAATTGAAATTTGAAATAAATCTGGACATTCGTCGCATATTTATCACTCTTTTTTCTTCTATCTTTACAATTGCTCTATCTCGTATATTGAGCTAAACCTCTTCACAATAGGTTCCATCTACTAAAAGTTTTACTTTTGGTTTATATTTAATCCTATATATATATACATATATATATACATATATATATATATATATATATATATATATATATATATATATATATATATATATTAATGTGTGTCTCCTATTTATAGGTTCGACACTGGTAAATGAAATAACCTAGCGTTGAGTAATACTCTTCTAAAAATAATAGATATGTCACGGTTACTGTTAGTGTAGTAAAATACATGTAAACTAAGAAAGTACACATATAGTGCTATAAGTTTTTCAACTCTCAGTAACGAGTTTGTCATCACACCCGATAAAGTACTTGGATGTGACCGACCATTCGGGTGTTGAATCACAACGTGGATTCAATTGCTATGCCTAGCTACACTGTTGAATCTTAAACGACGTCACAGCTGTCTATGGAGTACTATATATAAAGTGTGTATTACATTTTATTTATTATAGTTCAAATTTTATTGATATTGGTATAGTAAACATTTTGCACAATTGGAACTTTGTGCAATGAAATATTCCTAGTAGTTCAGTATACAGTGACAATTTCAATCGTAATGATACGGAACATACAACGTTAAGTAACGTTATCTACTTTAACGGGTTTGTCACACTTCGTTAAATATGCACAACACTGACACAAAGTCTGGCAGTGACAGAAGGCTTATCTTTTGGTGAAATTAAACAAAAAGAAATATTTGAAGGAAGAAAGAAAACGTCTCAAACTGGAAAGTTTAAAAAAATAAAACAGAAATAACAACGTATAAATCGGTATAGAAAGCACAAAGAAAGAAGCAAGATAAAATCTCATGAGAATAGATCAATTATGGACATCTTTCAGCAACTTGTTCTACTTATCACTTTCTCTCTCTTTGTAGAATGACATTTCGATGTTCGTAAGGTGAGCGATCACGCTTCATGTACTCTGGAAACCAATAAAAATGCTCCTTTTGAGTCTATTTGTAATTTGTTTTGAGTTTTATTGAAATATAATTTAGAAAATAGTAGAACTAAAAATTATTTGCGATTTTGGCAAAAATGTTTTGCCTGACAAAAAGATTAACAACGAACTACTCGAATGCTACGCTCATGTTTGAAATATTATTTTTCTGGCTATAAGCGAGGATTTAATGCGAAAATTATAAGTTATTTCAGCTATCCATTCGTTAAATGTCTTATATTCATGTGGATATTTTAATAACACTAGGCTAGTTTTCGAGAGATAAACAACAATTCTAGATTATATGACTAAACAATTCTAATTATAGTTAGACAGTGTTAGTGTTCCGTAGAGATAAAAAAATAATGTAAGGTTATTTGGACCAAAAGTCCATCAATATATGTTCTATAAAGATTCCAATTCAACTAGTATCGTGTTAGGAAGAGATGGAGAAAGACTGAAAGTTATTTGGTTTATGCGTAACAATGAAAATTTCACTTTTCATAAGTTCATGTTCGAACGGCTTTTTAATAGAGTGGGCTTATATTCTGGAGAGATGGAGAACAATTATAGGTTATTGGTACCATACGTAAAACTATCTGATTTTTATACATAAACTATTGTAAAGATTATACGTAGACTGGGCTAGTTTTCGGGAGAGGTGGAGACCACTTACAAATTTTGCCCCATCTGTAAATATAAAAGTCTGATCTCCGTGCATAAATGCTTTTACAGATAAGACTGTGCTACTGTTTAGGAGAGATCGATAACAATTCTAACTTTTTTAGCCATCCGTAATTATCAAAGTATAATTGTCATAAATAAATGCCTGTAGGTATTTTAATTAGATTGGTCGGGAGAGAATGAGAACAAGTATAGGTTATTTGGGCCATATATAACTAGAAAAGTGTGATTTTAATGCATAAATAATTGTAGGGATTATAATAGACTGGGCTAGTGTTCGGGAGAGATAGAGACACATTATAAGTTATGTGGGCCATCGGTAATAAGAAACATCTTATTTTCATGCATAAATGATTGTAGGGATTGTAATTTGACTGGGCTATTGTTCGGGAGAGATGGAAAACAATTATAGGTTATGTTGGCCATCCGTAACTACAAAAATCTAATTTTAATACATAAATGATTGTAGGGATTATAATTAGACAGGGTTAGATTTCCGGAGAGATGCAGAACAGTTATAGGTATTTTTGGCCATCCGTAACTATAAATGTCTCAATCTCATATACAGGGTGGGCCAAAAAAAGGGTCCTATCTTTAAATTTGAATAACTTGAATTTGAATAACTTCCACAAAATAAAAGTTAAACTCACCAAACTTTATGTGTGTGTAGACTGACCCTTCCGAGATTTTTTGAAATAAACAAAACAAATTTTAGCCGATAAACACTTCTTAAAACTTACAAAAACTAAAGTATTGTTTTTTACACTGTTTTGAGTTTTTTAAGCAAAAATAATGTTTTCTAAATGAGGGTACGTTCCTTAGGGCTAATACGGCTCATGCTTGCTTCGGAAGGGTTCCTTTACTTATTCTAAAAAAAAAATTTTTTTAAATCAATAAATAAAAAAGTTATGAATTTTTAAAAATAGGACCCTTATTTTTGCCCACCCTGTATAAATAATTGTAGGGATTATACATCGAGTGGGATAATGTTCAGGAGAGAGGAGAACAATTATAGTTTATTCTAGCCATCCGTAACTAGAAAGGTATAATTTTTATAAATGCAATGATTGTAGGAATTATAATTACACTGGATTAGTGTCCAGGGATGATGGAGACCACTAGTAGATTATTTGGGACATTCGTAACTATAGAAGTCTGATTTTCATTAAGTAATGCTTGTAGAGGTTATAATGAGTGTGGGTTAGTGTCCACGGAGATTGAGAACCGTTATCAGTTATTTAGGCCATCCGTAACTACTAAAATGTGATTTTTATTCATAATATAATCTTTCCGATTTGGGTAGTTATTTATTTTTATTTGAAAATCACATCATATATTATATTCGTGTAAATAGGATTATTATTTTACCTATACCAGATCAGTTTTACTTTATTTTACCTATACCCGATCAGTTTTACTCCTTACTTGGATTTTAAGATACAGGAAATTAAATGAAAGACATTTCAAATCATTCGTGTAATTATATTTGATTCTAATCTATTCAGAATATCAACATTAATATCGGAACGGCGGGTGTTAGTTTACCATTATATTTCTGAATGTGTATTCTTTAGACATATCTCTCGAGCATATACAATACTTTGACAATTTGCAGTTAATTAAATCTTGCCAGTTTTAAAAATGAAATATTTTAATGCATGTTGATAGATGCATAATTAATAAGATTCTCCATAGTAACGCTTATTTACCAACCCGTGCATGAAAATCATATTTGATACAATTGAATAAAACAGTGAGTGTAGAAAATGCAACCTTACCTTGTGGTATGAATGATATAAAAGAAATGGAGCGACGGGAAAATTCACAGAAGGTTTATAATCAAGCTTATTATCCAACCCGTGCATGACAATCAGCGTGGAAAATTGCCAAGCGGTGATCAACAACACGATTGGCATTAGCAATGATATCAAGGTCAGTGGCGACAAGCTGGAAGCCATTAAGAGCTTCAAGCACCGTGAGACGCTTGTGATGGATGACGAATCCAAGCAGTTGAAATCCTTGCAAGAATTGCGCAGACAACAAGCACAGTGATCAAACATAGGTCCACATGAAATGACAGAGATATTACACTAAGCTAAAAAAAACAGATTGGTACGTTCCCTGGTCATCTCGTTATTTTTCACGATGTGGATTGTGGACCCTATCAGCGAACCTAGAGAGAAGGATACAGGCCACAGAGATGAGATGCTATAGAAAGATGTTGAACATTTGATACAAACACCACATTACAAATAAGGAGCTGATGAATAGCCTCAGACAAGCAGTCGGGCCATATCAAGATCTACTGACCACTGTAAGAAAAGAAAAATGATGTAATAGTCATGTCACATTCTCATCAGCTTTTGCAGACATTCCCGCAAAGAAAATGTACATGGAGAAAGAACGAGATGCAGATAACGTAAGAGGTAAGAGGGCTATAGCCTAGAGTGGACAGGGATTGCGCTAAGTATGCATTTCTGTTAAATTATAGTGAGTTCCCTGAAATTAATAAGAAGTAACCAAAATCATGACATCATGTAATCCTATTCGTTACTGATATTATCAGTTAATTCTGGAGATTCATGTCTGTAAATATATACAGTTCTCTATTGTAAGCAATCTCAAACCAAACATTAACATGTGCTAGCAACAGAGACGCCCAAATAACGACTATTAGTCTATCACATGGTGTTCAATAAATTATTGTGAGCACTAGCCAATATCTGATATGTTCCCTGAACCCAAACCTTATGATTACACTTCAACATCAAGAAACAAGAGCCAGTAAAAAAAAAACACCATCACAAAATCTGCCCAGCATTGGTTAGGTCACACGGAATTGAGTTAACTATGGCTATTGTTCTAGGGTTCGTATCGTTCCCACGGTTAGAACAGTTATCTCTACACTGATGATTCCGCAAAGGATGAAACGTATACGTATGTCGATAATAATAAAATATGTATTATTAAATAATTATATATACATACATACACACATATATTTATATATATATATATATATATGTCTGTGTGTGTGTGTGTGTCTATACACATGTATGAATAAATAAGTGAATAATTAATAAATACATTATCACTGAAATACTTTAATAAATATAAATAAATGCATCCTTTTATTATTTTTCTATTAACACTTCACGTTCTTCACTTATCCAACAGTTGTTTTAAGCAATTATATTATTCACATAGGTATATATATGCATGCATCCCATACATGAATACATATATACGTCTCTTTTTTCGTAAACCCTTTACTCATTCCATCATCAATCAGGTTTTATTTTTTTTAAATGAACTAAACCACACTTTTATATTCTTACAACTTCTTGTTACAAAACATTCACCCGAGGTACGTCAGAACAGAAATAATATTTCCTTTTGCCCTTATTAATTTGAGCTTTCTGTACATTGAGTACGATTTTACGTGGTAATTTATGTATATGGATGTGCAATTATGTCTGTGTGTCTATATGTGTATATGTTTGTAAGCTCATAAATGTATATGTGTATCTCAGATGTGAACGCCTTCTTCCGCGCCTGGCCTTGTTTCTCACCCTCGCCCTCGACCCCATCGCCTCCTGTCCCGTCCTGTTGTGCGACCCTAACATCTTAACCTCCCGTGTTTCTCATCTCATAGCTAAATTAAAAAAAGTTTATATGGGCATATCTTGTATCACCTCCCACCCCTTCATAATTTAAAATAATTCAAGCATCTACCAAAGTTTGCCTTAACTACTTACGCATTTATTGTAATACTTCTCCCACTTCCTAATGATGTTGTACTTGCCACTGCCACCATCTATTTGTATCTCATAATTTGATTTTTGCTTAAGCAGGCGCAGGTTGTGAGCCGGCTGCCGACACCACCATCTATTCCAAACATATTGTCCTTGTGTGATATTTTCTTCGGGCAATCATCCCGAGGAAGTCTTATAATAAGACGAAGCGTTGATGAATAAATCAATCTTATTTTTTGGTTTTCTTGTTTCAATTTTAATTACGCCAGGACACTTTTTTTCTTTCTTTTTCATATATATATATATATATATATATATATATATATATATATATATATATATATATATATATATATATATATATATACATATATACAGAGAGAGAGAGAGAGAGAGACAGAGAGAGAGACAGAGAAAGAGAGGGGGAGAGAATGAGAGAGAGATAGACGAAAGCTCTAGTGAGAAATGGTATAAACTAAGAGCATGGGATAAAACAAAATTCAATAAAGAGGGAGAGAGTGATAGACAGAAACTTAGTAAGAGATGTGGTACTTTTAAGCATTTCGCCCCAATCATTGACAATCAGTTCAACGGAGTGAGTCGCTAAGGCAAAAGCCCTCCTGCTCTGCCTGGCTGAGGTATTGTCCTGTGAGGTCTTAAGAAGTCTACCCTCCCAGGCTTTACCTTCTAGCTCTGAGTAGGCGTCAGTTTATTGCTAATTGCTAATTGCTTTAGACTCCTCTACCAGGAAATATCGACGCTCCTGCTAAAACCTTCGTTTGTGCGCCCAGAGTTCATTGCATTTTGTACGAGGGCCTTTCTATCCTGACTATCCAACCTTGTGGCACATCTTGCTGCGGTGGGACAATCGTAACTATCAACTTAATAAGTTAATTGCAATTATAGGTTAATTGGAACAAAGGATGGTTTTTTTTCAAACATAAATCAATTCCAAACTTTAGAATGTAGCATGAATTTTGTGTAATCAAAGTATAATGAAAAAGTACCTATGGGAAACAAGCGTTGATTAACTCAACTGTAGTATAATAATAGGTTTGTACACTGCAAATTGTATCATTTGTTGAGGTAAGTAGGTATCAAGATTTGAAAACATATATATCATCTTGTATAGAATCTAATGTATCTCTTATACTTAATGACTCTTTTGAGGCATCAATTTTCCCGCTTTAACTTTCGCTATACACAAACGACAAAACTCTTTAGTGTAGATTCGAATATCCGTGATGTGCGTCTGCGCAGACAATGGCTACGCCTAAGTGTTTATACAGCTATTGTTATTTTTGAATGGAGTCGCCACGCATGGCGGCATGGAATTGTGTGGACATTGAAATCACTTTTAAAGAAAATTGGAAAATATACGTTAATAATAAATATAAAGTTTCATTTTATATATTCACAGATAATTGATATTCTCAAGATCCGTTCATCCAATCTGCGCTTTTAACGATGGACACACTATGTGTTTTGTGTGTTTAATAATGAGTCACTAATTATCAAGACGAAGAGCCACTTGGGGATAAGTGTTAACGTGATGCATTGATTTTCAGTCGAATGATGTATAATGTTAGGAGAAGATTAAAATTATGACGTAGGTGGAATAAAATTCAATTACCCTTGTCAAGGAGGTTATGTATTGGTTCGAATTTGTCACTGTGTTCGTTTGTGTTTTTTCTCGAACATAACTTTATCCCCAAACTAGAGAATAGTTTAGCATATATTTTGTGGGATTAAAGTATAAATATATATATATATATATATATATATATATATATATATATATATATATATATATAAAGTAATCCAACAAAAGATATAAGAGTCAACTAATATCTTATAATTAGTGAAACATCTGGATAAAAACTGAAGCTCAATATACTGGATAGTGCATTAATATCATAATATAAAATGAACTAATAAAATAAGGTGCCAATCAAATTTTATTAGAATTCACAGTTCAAGCAAAGTATCTTAACGTCCTTAACTCATGAGTTTTCAAAGATAATTCTTCTCTTCAGAGGACCATTACCGCAGTGACATTACTGCATGTAATAAAATTACACTTTGATAATATATAAAAATATATACAAAAATACATAAAAGAATATAACATCAAATATATCAACCCAAAAACATACTTTTTTGTTAAATCTATGCAATCCATCCAAGTCATACAATTTAAAAACATATTGAGGAAAGATATCCAGGAGGTTGACTGAAGATTGATCCAGGTAATGAGTGACAGTCCAAAATTGAAAAATTGAAAAAATTGAAAAAATTGAAAAAGTTATCCAGTCGTGAGATGCGTCCTCAATCGATGCAGTGAAAAATGCATCCAATGTTCATGTTAATTATTACAGCGATAAATAAACCAAATCAAATAAAAAGTTCAATAAACTAACTATGTGTAGAAATCATACAGTTCAAAATTTAGAGTTCCAATGATTTGATCGGAGCAGTACAAAGCAAAATTTGCTGGTTAAATGGAAAATCCGTTAAATCCGATTTGAATGAAATTAAAATTGAATTGAGCCAACAAACACGGTCATCTCTTCCCCGGGTCCAACAAAGATAATTCCAATGAGTAAAGTTTGAAAGTATTCACTCTCCCGCGAGCCAAATAAACAAAACCTTTTCTCGCCGCTCAGAAAGGAATACTAAAGGCGCTAAATGCCTACTCATCCGAACGACGTTCTCAGAGCGGAAGTTACGTGTCTAAGTAAACATAGTATTATATACCGACGGACGCAACTTGTGGGATTATAAAAACCTTTATGAGAGTGTTCGATAATGGCTTGGACGCATCTATTCGAGATGTGTTTATACTTGCGCGATTTTGGCGGAGTCATTCCGTCCCAGGCTACGGGTGCGTTTTCCCACGCCAAGAACGACGGCTGATGTATAGAGATTACGGAGGTCAAAAGTTCAGGTTGCACCTGCATATTTGTTGGCGAGATTTGGACGAGATTTCCCTAGCGTGGGAACGTTGATTTGGATTTTGAATCAGTAATTGACTGGGAAGCGACTAGTTAAGATCGCCTATCATGTAAGCGGTTACGAGAAAGATTCCGAATGACGAAGAAATAAGAGATTAAAGCCGAATCTTCTTAGTCCTCCCCTCTCAAGCAATTAAGATATTAACTAGTGAAATAAGTAGCGTAAATTCTCTCTCTCGGATCGACAGACTCGTTCAGGTCGGCTAATTATATAGAAATAAAAAAACGGCTCTTTGAAACAAAACGAAAGTCTTATTATAAGTAAAGTTGGATTTTCAGCTAGCGAGGACAACCGTCCGTTAAGAGAGAGACAATAGCGGCACAACGGAGAATGTTGCAGACCCAAACAATGGCTGCCGGCAGACAGTAGCGACAGAAGAAGGAGCGCGAATAGTCACACAGCGGCAGAAACAAGCAGCGACAATGGCTGCCGGCGACGAGGAGAAGAAAACGGTTTGCAGGCGAGGAGGCAGTACGAATATTAGCGACCAGAGACTGAGAAACGCACGAGAGTCAGTATACGACGACAGCAACAAGCCGGCGATCGAATGGTTAGTGCAAGCAGTTGAAAAACGCGGAACCAAAATACGGCATATAAATCCTCTGTAGAACTAACGAGGTTCCCTATACGATCGCGACGATGTAGAGATCTACAGAATCACACTATGAAACAATAGAATGAAACGCCATCCTATATCGACAGATATGTCAAATCAATTCAACCTATACCGGATGTCACCTGTCTGGGTCAAAATATAAGTCTAAGGTCAAAGGGAAAGGGATGTGCAAATTTAGGTCAGAGCGTTTAATCACGCTCACATTCCCAAGTAGCTACTTAAATGTCTAGCCTACGCATAAAAAAACCCAAAAAAACGGATTTCACAAATCTAGCCCTATCAAATAATATAGAAAATTTATGAAATTAAAAATTACGAAGTTATTAAGTAATTAGAATTTTATAATTTTATGGTTTAATTTAAGATTTAATTTTATCCAATTAGGAAGTTTAATTTAAGGTTTAATTTTTCCTAATTAAGAAGTTGTAAAGATATTTAGAGTTTAAACATTTAGATATTTAGACTTTTACAACTTCAGAGTCTAAACCTTTTAGGCAAGAATGATTTAACGCCCACATCTCCAAAAACTGGACACCCCGATCTCTGCACTCACTCAATTAGCTACGGTGGGATTGGCGATGGTTTCCACTGTGCATACTTTTATTTCCTTCCATGTCGACATTTGGAAACTAATTAATTTCTAGAATTAATCAGATTTAAATGTTTAGATGCAGTGGCTATCATTACGGCTTCTGAATTGCATAGACCACAAGACCATTGCATACATCATTGCATAGATCACTGCGGTAATGATCCTCTGAGGAGAAGAATTATCTTTGAAAACTCATGTGTTAAGGACGTTAAGATACTTTGCTTGAACTGTGAATTCTAATAAAATTTGATTGGCACCTTATTTTATTTTTTCATTTTATATATATATATATATATATATATATATATATATATATATATATATATATATATATATTAGAGGTAGAAGATGAGAATAAAGAATTTATTAAAAAATCAAAAGTTCAGAGCAAGGAGCCTCATATCTTTAATCCATGGATTTTCAAAGAAAATTCTTCTCATCAGAGGATGGGGAAGCCGATAACGTGGTTGTAAATATTATCGGCAACATTTAACTTCGAAAATTTTATATAAAGTAAAACAAAGTAGAAATAAAGAACAAAATAAGGGCCAAATGTGAATAGTCTTATGTTGTAGTGGGAGCGTAAAATCAAGGTGGATGTTATCAAAAACACGTCAGGATTAAGGAAAATAAACATAAAAATATAAATCAAAGCAGTTGTTATTTAAGTATTGCTTTCTTTTTCAAGCATTCATTCCCAAATAACAGATGCTTTTATTTATATTTTTATGTTTATTTTACTTTATCCTGACGTGTTTTTAGATAACATCCACCCTGATTTTACGCTCCCACTACAACATAAGACTATTCACATTTGGCCCTTATTTTGTTCTTTATTTCTACTTTGTTTTACTTTATATAAAATTTTCAAAGTTAAATGTTGCCGATAATATTTACAACCACGGTATCGGCTTCCCCATCCTCTGATGAGAAGAATTTTCTCTTCGAAAATCCATGTATTAAGGATATGAGGCTCCTTGCTCTGAACTTTTGATTTTTTAATAAATATTGTATCTTTACAATTCTTTATTCTCATCTTCTACCTCTAAAATAAATTGCTTTATTAAATATATTGAGCTTTACACTATCACGATAGATTATTATTATTAAACGATAATTCAATTATCGTTATATAATTCAACATTTAAATATTATTATATATATATATATATTTCATGTATCCACATAAAAATTTATAAGGAGATATACTTTTTTATGTATCAATTTTCAGTATTTACTTCAACAGCGCTCGATACGTAAATAGAGCTAGGTAGTAAGTTATGAAACTTAGCCTGGGGATTCTCTCCGAGAATGAAACGCGCGAGCCTCAATGTATCTTAATTGCCATAAATATAATTTTATAACTTACTATATATATATATATGTGTGTGTTAGTGTGTGTGTATGTTGGTGAGGGTGTGGGTGTGGGTAGCTGCAACTATGGGTAAGGAAATTTATGTTTTTCTTCGAGAGAAATTAATCAATGGGAGTTGTTTGTTTTCTTATGCTTACTTTGCTGTCTTACCGTGTTTTTTTTTTGAAAGCGGACCTTGATTTTCTGAGCCGCCCATAATCGAAAGATCCGGAATTTATATACTAATTACGGTTGGTCGGTTATTAGCGAAACGGTCCGTAAAAATGTACTGTAGTTTTGAATCAAATAATAAAAATGAACAGTAAACTACATCAATTCTAAAATTCTCTATTTATATATGTTATGTGGTTTAATGTTTGCAATTATCGAGCTTTTATCTTGAAAGTGTTGGCCTATGAAACAATAGAAAGTATATACACAAACATATATTTTTCCACATCTCTCTCTCTCTATATCTTTATTTATGTAATTGATTGCGAATATTATGAGAGGATCGAAGATGATAACGGGAATGAAGAAAGTTCGTAGATATTAAGAGGCTCCTTCCTGGAGCTAACACTTGGTTTATTGATGTTATATTAGATATCCGTGTGTTCATTTAACGTTCTCTTTACTCTCAAAGTTTCAGTTAGTTAACTAGTAGAGAATTTACTTCTGTTCTCCCCAATTGACCATCTAGTTCATCTTTCTGATGGTATTTTCGTAGTCTTGTCAGATGTCAGGACAAGAATTCATCTTATCTGGTAAAGTATCAAAATTAGGGCTGTTCCTTGGGTAACATCACGAGTAGAAGAGACACCTTATTCATATGAGCCAGTGTATAGCCATGTAGAAGGTATCCTATTTGGGCTTCAAATATTGTTTATTTGTAATATTTAGGCAGGGTATACTTGTAGGGCGATGTATCCTCATATCAAGTTATTATGACGAACCCATGTAAAGAGAGACCGAAGACAGTATAAGATGGTGTTTAGTAAGCATACAAACTCGCTCATCTGTTCACTATGTTTGTGTTTTGTTTCACACGCAACTCAATCCAAAAATCAAGGAATATTTAGCACGTATTTTGTGTGATTAAAGGACATATATATATATATATATATATATATATATATATATATATATATATATATATATATATATGTTTGTGTGTGTGTGTGTGTGTGTGTAAGTTTAGTGAGAGAGATCCCCAGGCGAGTGCTCGATTATTAAGAAAGAGCGTAATATTAACAATTTTTGTATTCCAGAAGATCAGAACAAGATCAGTAACGTCGGTTTCAAACCATAACAAAACCGGGCTCTCACTCCCCAGCCTCTGTTTATAAACAGAGGCTGAAGAGAGTCTGGTAAAGAGGACTTTGATAGGTCCCCATTGTCAGGATTTGAAACTAACGGTACCGATTTTGTTATTATATTATGTAATACCAACATTAATATATATATATATATATATATATATATATATATATATATATATATATATATATATATATATATATAATTAGGAATATTATGAGCACATTACAAATGATGAGTGAAATGAAGACAGTTTGATTTACTCCGCCGACGAGGTTATGCATTTGCTCAAATGTGTTAGTATGTTTGTTTGTGTATAGCCATAGTTTGACCAATTGTCACCAAACTTGCTCAAAATGTCAAGCATCGTCTAACTTTGAACCGATTTAACTTTATATATCTAGAATAAAGGTAAAAAATAGAGTAACGGAAAATATTTAAGTCACGCATTTGGCGATAACTTCAGTTCTGTTCTATCGTAGAGACACGCTAGTCGGCTTATATTTAGACAACAATCTCGTGCATCTTAATCATGACTATGATATTTGATTTCGACTTTGAAAAGTTTGGTCAACGTCGAAAGTTTTGCGGAATTTACACTTTCGTATTTTTTCAACTTTGATTTATGTATCTGATGCTCTTTGATAACAGTTACCCACCATAAAAAATAGTTTTTTTTACTTATCAACCTTTGCATGGTATTACTTCAGGAAATAGTCATACAATATAGAGAAGTAAGGCCAAGAAAAAATTCTAGCCCCACCTTACGTTGTCAGGTAATGGTATGCAGTCTCACGACTTATTTATGTTCATGTTACTCATGGGGACGCTTTATGCCAAGTATTAGCTGACATTAGATCTGAATATAACCATCTCTTTGTTTACATGGCAGCAGTCCCGTGGTAATGTGTTCCACACACGGAAAAACTATCTTTATGTAAAGTTCGCCGGACTCTAGGTACACTGAGGAGAATGAAAGTTCATTTCATGTGGTAAGAGGACGAGTTCTTGCTGTAAATGTGTTTACCAGCGTGACACACCGACATCATTTTTTATAAAGATGCGTCCTTTCAATCTACATATTTCGGAATGAAGAATGCAATTTAAAACGCGATAGGCGAACGAACGTTCTGACCAAGCGACGGATGTTCCGATCAATTGACAGACAGCTCCTCTTATGGAGATCTCGGACTCATCTAATAAAAGATTCTGGAGAAAAGAAAAAAGAAAGAAATATTACAGCTCGGAGTAAATTGGGATTTACAACAATTCGAAGAAAATATCATGAATTCAATTACATATCCACTTGCATAAAATTCTAAATTTAGTAAATATTTCCACTCAGCACATTTTGAATTGAGGAAAACAATACCCAATTTTGTATTTTTCTTCACTTCAATTTATAAATGTAGCCAATTTTAGCAAACGTGCTTCGTTCGAGTTAAAATATCGAGACACAATAGATTTAAAGAAATAAATCCTCTGTTTTGAGGGCAAATATCAAATTTGGTTATATTCATTCGCACATGCAAAATCAGACGCAATACTGTTTTTTCAATGTGGAAAACCTTTTAAAACAGCACTAAAATATAGGTTTTAAAATAAAACATATGCAGAAATAGATTTTTTATTTCTTTCTATATAATAATACTCTGAGACATTTCATGTCCGTACGTACGTTATCACCTTTCACATGTAGTGATTAGTTATTACTCTGATATTACTAAGGGAAACCATCCGGGTTTACTGATTTTAAAATGAATAGTTCCAAAATCAGATCATTTCATTCTATCGACTACATCTATAAATTTATATAATAATAATACACAAACGCATTTTATGTTCGTACGTACGTTATTACCTTAACACGCATTTACATAAAATGAGATCATCCGATCAGCAAATACGGTGATTGGTAATTCATCTGATGTCGCTAAGGTAAGCAATTCCGACTTTACCC
>OY744539.1:13354652-13482152 GCA_963556195.1 Sepiola atlantica
ACAAATTATTTTCATCTGTCAGATTCATAGGCGATTCACAGATCCAATTAAAATCAAGATGAAAAAAACAAAAATGCAAAGTCACTTCAACGATCATTTGCTTATATTATTCACAACTAAATATGTTTCAATCCTCATCTCATAAACAAACATTTTAAACATTTGATACCAAATCAGTATGGACCTGAATTTAATACAGAAATTGAAACTACTCAACGCCCTTTCCGTTTCGTAAGTACATCACAGATTTTGACATTTTAACGACGATGGTCGTAAGTACATCACAGATTTTAAAATTTTAACGACGATGGTCGTAAGTACATCACAGATTTTGAAATTTTAACGACGATGGTCGTAAGTACATCACAGATTTTGAAATTTTAACGGCGATAGTCGTAAGTACATCACAGATTTTGAAATTTTAACGACGATGGTCGTAAGTCCATCACAGATTTTGAAATTTTAACGGCGATGGTCGTAAGTACATCACAGATTTTGAAATTTTAACGGCGATGGTCGTAAGTACATCACAGATTTTGAAATTTTAACGGCGATAGTCGTAAGTACATCACAGATTTTGAAATTTTAACGACGATGGTTGTAAGTACATCACAGATTTTGAAATTTTAACGGCGATGGTGCGTGAGAATAAAAAGAACAAATACATTTTTCCACTATTCACCAATAACAGCCATTGTCAAAATACACCTGAAGAAGGTTGGAGGTTATATTATCCGAAATGTTGAGAGAACAACAACGAGATGAGAGCAATAGTCCAGACAATCCAAATAGTACGTAAACATGTCTTCTCGTCAGAATCTAGTTAAAATAATAGGATTGCCATTTCCTGCATCATCCAATAGGTCCGTGAAATGTATCCGTAAAAAAAAGTCCGCGTTTTTGTTTTTTTGTTGAAAACCAAAGAAACTGTTACTGATAATTAGCTTAACAAGTCAACAATCTCTCACTAAACTATCAATGCATTTCTTTCCCCTTTCTCACTGTATATTAATCCAACCATCCTATAATAGATTTTAATGTATATGTGAACATTTGCAGAAAGAGCGACTTTTTTTTTTCATAATGCATTCGTACGCACCGTAAACACATATGTAAATTAGATAGCAAAATTAGTCTCTTTACTTCTATATTATCCGTAAGGATTTACTAGAAGTAAATAGAATTATTTTAGTTATGTAAAACAAATTCTTAACAGATGTGTCAGTTATGAATTTGTGGAACAAATTGTAATAGTGGTTTGGAACTAATGGGTCAGGAGTAGACTAGTATACACTATATCTATGGTATATTTGTCTGTCTGTCTGTCTGTCTGTATTGAATAATATTGTGGGGTCTGCGTTCGCGCCTGACATCCATAAACAACAAAAACGACGTTTACATTATTATTTTACTATCTGGATCTGCGAGATCGCTACCACTTCGCAAAGTTCATTACTTGAAATATTTAAAACATTCATTTTAATTTATAAAAGCGAACGTAAGTGTGTCCGGTTCGATTCAATAATCATGTATGCAAAGAAATAGAGGCTTAGTCTTAATAATAACTGATAATAATATAGGAAGTAAAGAATAATCACGTATGTAAATGAAAGTTTTATGATCAAAGAAGGGGACGCTTAATCATAATAACCGATTATAAAAAATAAAGGAAATCATTTATTTTACTTGTAATAGAAACAATAATATTCCTCTGTTCATGATATTTTGTTACTAAAATAAGAATTAATCTGAGAGTACACAGATGTTTTATTTTCAGACTCCCAAGAGAGAGTGTTAGAGAGTGTGTGAGAGAGAGAGGGGGTTAGAGAGAGAGGGAGCGGAGTAGTTCATTATTTCATGTAAAACTTATCTCGCGTTTTTATTTTTGTAAACATTTACTCAGTTTTTGTTTATTAAGTAAGATTTAACTCGCGAATTTGTTTTTTTGGGGAGTACATTTTACCCCAATCAATAGTTACAGTAAGCTATAATACGCGTGTGACAACAGTAGGAAATTGTTCTTTATAAAAATAAATTACTTAATACTCCTCCGAGCAACGTCGGGTAGTCCAGCTGGTTTTAAATAATAAAGATTTCATATATAGATTTGTTGTTACATTTTGATAGTTTCGTAAGAGATTTAATCATCTTTTAAATGTCACCGCAAAGAAAGGAAAAGAAAGAAGAAATAAATAATAATAAACTCAACTTGGCCCCTCTAAAGAAAAGAACATTTGAACACTCTAGGAAATGAAACAATATTGCGAAATAAAACTATTTGTTATATTAAAATCAAAACCATCATTGAATTCAAAAACAATTACAAATAATAATTAATTAACCAAGTAGCTTTTTTCAAAACCAATATGCAAAATAGTTGAACTTGCAACTGAGATAGCGCATATACGTTAGTATTACATAAAAAAAATCATGTATATATAAAATTGAATTTACTTTAAATATAGTGTTTTGACTTTACCGTTAGTACGAGAAATGGGGAAAACTTTCGCATTTATTTATTTTAATTTCATTTCTACATTTATAATTGAAAATTGTACAAATTGAACAATAAAACATAAACATAGCAGTTTTAGAGTTCGGGACTGGGAAGAGGACTATACAGCGGTGCTCATTACTTTCCAGGCAACGTCGGTGATCCTAAGATAATAATGTATATACATTTTACATGTATACAGTATTATCTTAAAGGAATAAAAACGAGCTCCTTTTATGCCTATTCTTTAATGAAGTAAAAGGATAATAGAAAATGTACCTTGGTTTTACGTTCGGCAGCTTCGTAACTCCCCTTTTCTTTTTCCTCCTCTTTAGTCTTTACATTTCATGAGCTATGTTTCTGACAATGGGGGAAGGAATGCTGTTTTTATGGGTCGACATCTATCCATCTAACACTTCTCGTTTGCTAGTTTTTGACATTGAAATAGTACTGTTTATCTCCTTAAATCATGTGGCTTCATGCCTTGTCTCAAGCGATTTCCATAAAAAATAAACAGTTAGTGTTTTGCAAAAGTGGGATAAAGAGGAATTGCTTAGCTAAATCAAATAGCACTGTGACATTTTTAGTATTTTATGATGCAACTAAAAATCCCGATTGGTTATGTTTCTTTTCAAAATTAAATAAATAAATATTCTAGATGTTCAATATTGTCCGTTTGTATTCATTCATTCAAAGTCGGCTTTTAGTAGAAGCCTGAAAAACCGCATCCGATTTCATTGACGTCGCACTCTGAAGTGGCAGTGACACTTTAGATTCTCCGTCGCTTACTTTTCCACATGGTGCTAGTTGCTCTATACGTATCTTTAACTCTTACTTAGCTTCTCATGAAATATTCCATCTTCTCACATTGAGTTTTGCGTTTTTAACGTGTTTTCATACACCCACAATCCAATCTTGCTACAAAAAGATTGAGTCGCTCAACTACATACACCACTGGAGAAATAATATAACAATATTCTAAATATTAAGTTTTGTAACGTGTTGGTTCCTCGATGTTTTGCGGGAGGCCACATGCGAAAGTTTATGAAGTATCTCAAATGGTTCAGTGAGGATACTACGTTAAATATGAGTATGGGCGATCGTGAAAAAGAACATATAAATCTGTGGGTGTGTCTTGTGTAGTTTTTTACTTATTTATTAATCCAAGGAAATGACTGACTCCTTAGAAGATGACATCAAGTCAGTAGTGGAATGAGGCTAAAAATAGATGGTTACATTTACTGCTACTACGACAAAAACTCCCTTCCTTTAATAATTACAAGAAACCATTTCAACCACCGATTGCCATGGCTAACACCACATTACCCTCAGCCTACCATTCACGGGTAACATGAATTAGAAAAATACATACAAGATACTGCCAAGTCTGCAGCAAAGCAGGTAGGCACCCTCTACCGACCTGCTTATATCCTATATCTCTACAAAGTAACCATTCGCTCATGCATGGAGTATTGTTGCCAAACCTGGACTGGTGCTCTAAACGCTGTTTTTTTCTCTCTCTCTCCCCCCCCTCTCTCTCTCTCTCTCTCTCTTTCTCTCTCTCTAGACAGAGTTGAGAAATAACCTCTAATCTAATAAATCCAACACTATAATCACAGCTGCAGCTCCTGTCCCAGCATCGCAATGTTGCATCCATGTGCTTGTTTACCAATCACGTCAATGGACTGTGCTCTGATGAACTTGCTGCACGTGTGCGTGCCCCCTCAAGGTAAATAACCCTGACTAACTTGACAATCAGTAACATCCCACTTTTTCTTCTGTGGGCGTCTCCAAATATGGTGAGCAAGTGACAACTAACAATTCCCCGCTATCAAACCACAACAATGTCGTTTGCACAGCAACTGACAAGGCTGAACTATTTGCTCAGCGTTTCACCGTAAACTCCACTTTGGACTCAGCAAACCACCCCCTCGCTAAATTCCCATTGCTGACTGAAGCCACACTTGAAACCCTGGTAATCACCCCATCTCAGGTCAGGGGCATCATAAAAAAACTTGACACCTCCAAACCGTGTGGGCCTGATCTTATACCAGTAATAGTAATAAAGACATGCTCTGCTGATCTTGACCGTTCTCTCCAAACTCAACAACAAATGCCTTGTTGAATTGTGCTTCCCTGATAGCTGCAAAATTGTCTCAGTGTTACCAGTCTTCAAGAATTATGGAGATAGAACTGATCCTCAAAACTACCGTCCACTCAGTCTACTCACAATCTTTGTAAACATATTTGAATCCTTAATAAATCTAGTGATAGTCCGGCACCTCGTTAATGCTAAAGTTCTTTCTGATCATCAATACTGATTTAGACAAGCACGATCTACTGCGAATATCCTAACGGTCATCTATTAACGCATATATCATACACTGGGCAAAGCAGGTGAAGTTAGGGCGGTAGCACTTTATATATTCGAAGCCTTTGATAAGGTCTGGCATAAAGGGCTTCTCCTACAAATTCACTCACATAGTATTAGTGGACAAATATTTAATATAATTAGATTCTTCTTAACCAAAAGAAAGATCCAGGTTTTCTTCGATGGCCATTCATCTAAGCCAAATTACATAAATGATGGTGTTCCCCAGGGATCCATATTTGGATCTCTACTGTTTCTGATGTTCTATAGACGACCTCCCTGATATAATTGCGACTGAGATAGATATAGTTACTGACGACACCACGCTCTACTCTCGTCATGTTGGCAAAACGGACGCACACATATCCTTAGAAAATGATCTCTAGGATGTAATGGATTGGGGGCATAAGTGTACGGTAACTTTTAATGCCGCAAAAACAAAGCTCTTTTCCTTCAAAATCTACAAGAAATCTATTCAACCACCCATTGCCATGTCAAATAACACCCTACCTTGTGCCTGTTTTACAAGTACTTCAATGGATGGTGCTCTGATGAACTTGCTGCACTAGTGCACTCTGAACGTAAATTAAGTCGACCAACGCGAGAATCAGCTAAATCCTATCCATTCACTGTGGAGGTCCCCAGATGCCGAAGAGCCTTCTACTCAAATAGCTTCTTTCCTCGTGCTGCCGGTCTCTGGAACTCCCTATCTGCTCCCTTTTTCCCCGACTGTACGGACATACAGAAATTTAAAAATTATTTAAACATAAATTTCTTTGCACAGCTCCCAACTGATAGTGAGCCACAATATCTATACCGTATTTCTCAGTAGCTCCTTACGTCTACAGTGGCGGCCTGCCTTGTTTGGGGTGAACTATGTTAAAAAAAATACCGGAAGACTCTCTACTGTAATAGATTTTTTTCTCGAAAAGCTTGATTTTATGAATCTTTTCCTGCTCCTTGTTACCCGACTGTAGAACATGCAACATATTTAATGTAATGTGATCAAACAATTCGCTACAAGACTTCGCACTAAGTATGCCCCTTTAAATCTGGACCCTAATTCTCAATAGCCCCTTCCGTCTCAGTAGCAATGTGCTTTGTTTGGGTGAATTTAAGTAAAAAAGAACAAAACATTTATCTTGATTCCCTTAGGGAATGCTTCTAGCATCCTCCGAATACTCATAACTCGCAGTGGGACTCAAGAAAGAAGACTTGAAAACACAAAAAGGATTTTACATTTTTTTTAGTATAATGTTAACATTACTTTCCTAACTTTCACATTCGTTTCTTTATGTAGCGTCCTCGTTATTTAGTTACATTTTGTTTCATACGTTTTCGATGTGCGATAGTACTTTGCAAAATTGTTTATTTTATCACGCATTCCTTATTACAAACAGCAAATGACATTGTTTATTTTTAGAATCAACTTTACCTTTAATCTGTGAAAATAACACCAAAATTCACAAATCGCATTCCAAATCACACTTCGATGTTAACCTAAATTCAATTCGCCCACATTTGTAAGCCAAACTCTTTTCATTATAATAGATATAACGAATTTCCATCATTATTATTATTATTATTATTATTATTATTATTATTATTATTATTATTATTATTATTATTATCAACTCATTAGCAGGTCTCACGCAGATCATCATCAGTAATTGCTCACTGACAACAACCGGCGGTGTTCCCTGGACTCTGAGTGACAACAAGTCTCACTAGATTTCCAGTTCTCTTCACCTCTATTCATAACCATTGTAAATGATTTTGCGTTATCGAAACAGCTGCTTACTATTGATTTCTCTCTCGCGACGACAATTGGTGTTTTCTGGTATTTAGGTGGCCATAACTCTCCTCAAGGTCTCAATACCTTCCGCACTCTTCCAGTGAGGGTCTGATTAGTGTTCTCCATTCTCGGCCTCCCCATACTCCATGACCCATCACTTTTGTTTTAGGGGGACCAGTTTATGAAATTCCTTGCCGTTTCAGTTTTCATTGGTTCGTGTAGTGGTGTTCTTTCTACGTTTTTGTTTTATTTCTGTTAGAACTTTTATGTGACTGATTAGCGTTCGCAGTTTATTAATTTATTAATTTCTTATTATTTCTGCTCATTAAGAGTCATCACATAAGTCATTGTCAGTGATTGCTCACCGACAACAACCAGTGGTGTTCCCTGGAGTCTGAGTGACAACAAGCCTCCACAGGTGCCCAGTACTCTCCACCTCTGTTCGATCACCAGCGCAAATGACCTTGCGGTATCGCAACAGCCGCCATCCATTGATTTCCCGCTGGCAACGACCATTTGTCTCCCCTGGGATTTGGTTGACAATAAGCCTCCCCAAAGTCCCAGCACTTTCTGCACTTTTCCAGTTGAACTCTAGTTAGTGGTGTCCCTCCTCGGTCTTTCCATCCTCCTTTACCCTCTACGGCTATTTTCTTATTATTATTTGTACTCACTAGAAGTTCTCACACAGGTCATCAGTGATTGCTCACCGACAACCGGATGTATTCCCTGGAGTCTGAGTGACAACAAGTCTCCCCAGATTTTCAGTATTCTACACCTCTTTTCGATAGCCACCACAAATAACCTTGCTGTATCGCAACAGCCGTTTACCATTTATTTCTCGCTGGTAAGGACCATTGGTCTTCCCTGGGACTTTGGTGGCAATAAGCCTCCCCAAGCTCCCAGCACTCTCTGCACTTCTAGTGGAGGTCTGGAGGTCGGTCTTTCTCATCCTCTTTGACCGTATGCAAATATTTTGTCTGGTGTCAACCTAGGCTGGTAAAATTTTTTAATTTTTTTAAAGATTAAATTAAAAAAAATTATTACTATTATTATTATAATTATCATTATTATTTTTTTATTATTATTATTGCTATTATTGTAGTTGTTATTATTATTGTTATTATTGTTGTTTTGTTTGTGGTTGTTGTTATTAGGGATATTATTACTTTCTCTGTATTCTCAGGGATAGTTTCGTTAAAGTATTATTTATATATCCGGGCATATTTCATCTAGTATAGAATCAGAATATAAATATATTAGGATTAGGTTCTACTTTCTTTAAATAACTGTAAAATCTTTTCGGATCTTTGCATTTTATTTTTTTAAAGTTGATAGCGATTTTTCACCCAATAGTATATTCGGAGAGTTTATTACGGTAATATTAACTCTATATTTACACTGGGGAAGATTCAATAAGTTATAAATAGCAAGAAAAGAAATCGGACATCTTTACAACCTTATTTCACCCGAAGATCATGTATAATACATTGGACATTTCTCATTAAAGAAAATTGGAAACGTAAGAGATATATCGTGTAAAACTTATGATGAATACATACAATCGCATTGTAATGCGAGTCCACAGGTCAACACTGATAGGTTAATTAAAATATGACTCTCTGTGACCCAATACACCCTGAATTATTAACATTGGTTGGTAAAGGACACATAAATCTGCGTATAATCGGAATTCTTGAATTTCTGTCGTAGAGCAAGTAACACATCACTCAATAAATCTCTAACTAATAAAATAAAAACTTTTAGGCAAAATTCGACTTTCGTCATGAACATAATATCTTTCTAGAGAAATGCGCAGATCAAAACACTTCTCTAACAATTCTGATGCCAGTTTTGTAGACAGATTTGTCTTTGGCCTAAAAATACGCCCAGTTTTCGATATCAATTCTTCATTAGAGCTAAATAGCTATCTCTAGAGCATTCTATTTAGGTCTGCAAGCAATCGGTATTTGCTGGGCCAGATCTAGTGAAAAGAGTGTGTGCAGACACTGTGTGACGTGCAATTCATGTACTTTTTGCAATCGTGGCGATCGACTTGTAACACGATGGATTGCCTTGTTGAAAGAGCACTTCTCTCTTCTTTTGTGGCTAAGGTTGGCGATGTCTACCTTCAAATGCACCAATAATGCCATGTAATATTTTATAGCAATCGTTCTTCCTTTTTTAAGTAATGGATGTACAAAATAACTTGCGCATAGGGAGATCAAAACCTTGTCTGCTGATGTTATCGTATTTAGTCGCTTCGGACGGCTTTTATCTGCTTCTTTCCACTGACTGTCATTTGACCCAGAGTTTAGTTGTGGATCATGTTTCATCCATTGTCACAGGTTGAGACAAAAACTCATTTTTGCTGTGTTCAAACAATTGCAAAAAACGCTCTGAATCGTCGACGCCTTGTTGATTGTTTGCAAACACGGTACCCATTTGAACATAGCTTTGTCATTGACAAATGTCATGCAAACTGGTGAATACACTGCCTTATGATATCAACTTTTCTGCTATCCCACGCAATTTCAATTTACTATCGACCAAAACGAGTTTGTACACTTTTTTTTATGTTTTCCGGGACAACTTACGAATTCAGCCTGTATGACACGTTTAAAGTCAACTTACCAATTCTCAACCGTTGTTTACGAAGAAGCAGAGTCAAATAACACTTATCAATCCATTGATTTACTTGAACAGTATTTTCCCCAGCAGAAATTAATACCTTGTCAACATACAAAATTCAGATTTTGCCACTGTTTTCCAATTTTGCAACAGTAGCTTCACTTAAATAACTGTAATTTGTAGACTAATAATCTGATTACGTTCAAAGTTTGGAGAATAGTACTTTATAAAAACTTCATAGATGTTTTATTCGTGGCGCCATCTATATATCAGACCAAGACTTATTCCATAGTGTATTACTAACACCTCCTTTATTATACGACGAACTATCTCTGTATACATAGCAAACCAGTTACCCACTATGTAACTACATATTGCATTGTTCACTTACAGTAATAACGCACTTCATACTTTTATGTTGACCGTCCGAGTTATTATGAAATACCTTCGGATAACATTACCAAAATTTCGGCACCCGGAATTATAAGGCTTCTGTTTATTTATTTTTATGTGTTTTAGTGGGGGGGGGGGATTTGAGACCCTATTTACTTGCCTCCATACTAAAACAGAGTTAAACAAAGGACGGTTTTTACATTATGGATATCTAGAACCCACAAAAGGGGCACTTTGGATGGGACAAGCATTTAAAGTGCCCCAGTCAAGAAGGAATCCTCCTCCTCTGACCGAGCAACAGAACAGACACTACATTTTGATCCAAGTCCAAAGTCGAAGAAATTTCATTTCCCAAACCCTTACTTGTTCATAGACGTAGAAATAACGTAAGGTAATTCTTGTCCATCAGCATGATAAAATGTTTTGACCGGCATTAGTCTGTTGTTGATATTGATATTTCCCGATCATTTTTCGAATTAGGTACTCACAGGAGGGGCCACATGAATATTGACAATATCCACAGTGAAAGTTGTGTTATGAAACCGACAGAACTCGAACTCAACTCGTCAAATAAACAGTGTACGGTATATCCATTTCACTATCAAATGCATTTCCTTAGAAACTACTAGTGTTGCATTGCTACTTACCTTCGCTGTGGATGCCCATGTTTCGTCTTTGTTTTTCGGTGTATATCCAGCTTCGTCGCTTCTGGCTCTTGCCCTTCGGCCGTGATCGACAAACACGTGAACTCCGATGTTCGTTTTTAAAGTTTTATTGAACGTAACACAAAGAAACGGAAATTAGTGCACGTACACGAGCGAGAGAGAGAGAGAGAGAGAGAGAGAGAGAGATAAAGAGAGAGAGAGAAAGAGATAGAGAGAGACAGAGAGAGACAGAGAAGGAGAGATAGATAGAGAGAACGACAGAATTTAGAACGGGATTTTATCAGACCGGCACTTTTACACGTTTGCTTCTGTTGGAGAGTCAAGAACAGGAGCCCGAAAAAGCCCCAAACGGACGTGACGCCATTTCCGACCTCCGCCATCACTCCTTTCACCTTTCAAAGCGCCCTCCTTCCTTTGGCACCTACTTTATCTAACACTAGCAGGAAATCCCGATGTTACCCGGGATTGAATGATGATCACTAACACAATATTACTTTCTTTGTTTTATTGCCCCTTTCCCCATGTTTCTCCCCCATGATATAGTCGGAAGACGCTATATTGTTGAGAATTAGGGTATCATATATATGGTTTGAATGTCATTAAAATCAAATATATTGAATTTCACAGGGTTTCTGTCTTCACGGATCACTTAGAGGTGGGGGACGTAGATATTCGGCACCTAAAGACTGACGTAGAGATTAAAGACAACTTCCGTGGCCTTCAGCGGAGAATTTGATACACATAATATAAATTCATCAAATTAGGATATATTTAAATTTGAAAAAAAAGTTCGGCCCTCATAGCTCATTTAGATTAGGGGGACATTTAAAGATTCAAGTCCACTTCCATTTTTTCCCGGAAAATGTTATACATATGATTTACAATTCATGAAAATGAGATATATTTGAAGTTTTAAAACGTTTATGCCCTCACAGTCAATTTAGGGGTGCACTTATAGAGTTGAGAATATTTTCATTGCTTTTCTCAGTTAAATTTGATATAGTTTACGTAGATTATCTGACATTTTTCTATGAGGAACACATAAACATTACACACATATACACACAAATATCGAGTTATATATATATATATATATATATATATATATATATATGTATATAATTTATTTAAATACTGTATATTACATATTTCAGCAATGTACCGCGGTTTCATCCAAAAGGGCAGATTTAGACATCTTTCGTAAATCTCTGTGCCCAGTGGAATCATCATTGTTAACGCCATTCCCTATCGGGCCGTGACTACAATCGTTTCAGCTTGCCGATGATTCCACTGGGCACAGAGATTTACTAAAAATGTCTAAATCTGCCCTTTTAGATGAAACCGTGTTACATTGCTTAAATATGTAACATACAGTATCTAAATGAATTATATTAGCTCTCTTATATTATCGAGCACTTTATTTGATTTCTTCTCATATACAACCTAACACACACACACTATATATATATATATATATATATATATATATATATGATCATTTCTATAGCAAATACAAATCAAATTATAATTTTTTTAAGTGCACACGGACTTTATGGACACACACAGACTCTTTCTCTCTCTCCTCCCCCACATGACATTTTATAAGGATATATATATTTTTATGTATCAAATTTCAGTATTTACTTCAACAGTGCTCAATACGTAAGTAGAGATAGGTGGTAATCTATGAACATATATTTATAACAATTAAGCTACACAGAGGCTCCTGCGTTTCATCCCTGGGGGGAATCTTCAGACTAAAATGCATAGAGTTATTTTTGCCGGGTCTTTTTATATACACGGCTAGCTAGTTAACCAATCAGATTATTTGTTGTTCTCTCATCCAATCGTTGGGCTTCCCACGAACAAAGCTGTGGTTAGTGTTAGATCCTTCCTATATTCTGTTCTATTGTTCTTTTTTATTTCAATTGTTGTGTCAATATAATGGGTGAATTTATTTTATTTTATACGTTGTTCCTGGTATTTCTATTTTAGGTTTTTATTTTTAAATTGTTACGTTTTTTTTAGTTTAGTTTTTGTTTATTCATTTATTAATCGTTAGCCTAAGGTACATCTATTTCTGTGTAGGCAGCTGTTTGCTATCGCACTTCTACAGTTTAATAGATTTCGAGCGTCTTTATATATATATATATATATATATATATATATATATATATATATATATATATATATATATATAGTGTGTGTGTATCCATAAAGTCCGTGTACACGGTAAAAAAACTTTTATATACTTTCATCTACATAGTTTTAAGTATACTTATTGAATAATTATTTACCACACAATTTGCAACAATTTTTAGATTTGTAAAAACATATTTCTGAATCAAAAATTTCCTAACAGATGCATTGGATGGGGTGGTCCATTTTATTGTCCTCTGGGTTCGCCAAAATTGACTCCATTTGATTTTTTAGGGGAACATGCGAAAACAATTGTGTATGCAAGCAGACCTTGTTTATTAGATAACTTTAAAGCTAAAATAACTAATGTGAGTTCAGGCATTGCTGTAAATCAGTTAGCAAATGTTTTCGTATTACCCTTTGTATTGCTAATGATGGAGGACATGTGGAAACGTAAATAAAATTTCCATAAAACCTTTAAAATTATAGATTTACTTTTTACTTGTTTACGGATTATTTTTATCGCAAATGCAAATAAAGTTATACATTTTAATGTACACCCAGACTTTATGGACATCATATATATATATATATATATATATATATATATATATATATATATATATATATATATATATATATATATATATAAATATATATATATATATTCACTGAGGTTATAAGCGGATAAGAATTTTTTTATGTATATATTTATAAAAAGAGGTATTGGGTTAGAATCTAGACCCATTCCTAGCACTATCTCTTAATGCTTTCATGCCCTCTCGAGTTGCAGGTGACGCGTCTCTTCTAAAAACAATTATAACTTTTTTTCGATCGGTAATCTTCTCATGGGTAAACGGAGATATGGAATATTGTAGACTGAACATGCTACAGGCGATGACTGAATATAATCGGAAATTGCAGATATAAACTGTTAAATCCTCCGGTGACAATTAAAAACATTTTCTTAAATTTATAGTTTGATCTAATTATCATCAAATAAACAAAACGAAAGAGAAATTTCATTGTAAAATGTTCAGCAATTAAAAAATAATTACACAGTCGAATAAAACAATTGTAACTGTAGAAATAATAATATATTTGACATTTAATAATAATGTATTTGACATTTGACGAGGAAATTGTTAAACAACAAAAAAAATAGTTTACTAGCTGTCCCGACAAGGTGTTACCCGAGAATATTTTTATTGTCATTTCTGATTAGCTTTTCTTTTTTAAATCATGTCATAATTTTTTTACCAAAATCGCATGAGTACATTCAAATGTGTTCTTTTGAACTCGTTCAATTATAATTAACTAGAAACGTATTCGTCGTGGGACGAGTAAAATTACTTTCCCGAAAAGAATAGTTTTGCATCAACTTTATTTCCTCTGACGAAGGTTAACATCACTATGTAATAGTACTAAATCTTATGTCTGAAATCCTTATTCTAATTTTGATCAAAATCCATTACAATATTTCGATGTTAGCCAATGTCTAAAATTAAAAGCTTAAGCGTTTGGGGTCTTAAAAAGGAATTGAAATTCAAAGAATCTTGCATAACTGGTGTCGAATGAATATGGATCAAATTCAATGCGAATCTAAAATATTTGAAGTTTGACATAGAAGGATGTCTCAATAGTGTCCCCTCTAAAACCTCTTTAAAATACTTCAAAGAACCTGAAATCTGATCAATATATATAAATTGATGTCTAATACCTATTAAAATATCACAAACATCGGAGGTAACTGAATTTTCACGAACGGCTTTAATCCCGTTAAACCCCCGTTTGCATGAAAATATAATTAACTAAGTATAGTCCACATTACTACCTCTTACACTAAGCAGCTGTATTTCAAAATTCATAACGATTAATTACTTGTTTATGAATGAATACTCTACAAGCAAATATATACACTTACCTAACTTTATATAAATAGATATAAAAGACTATGAGATGGAGTATAAGTAGGTAAATAATGATAATAGCATCAATAATAATAACAACAATAATAACAACAAAATAATAATAACAACAATAACAAAAACAACAATAACCACAATAATAGCAACACTAACACTAATAATTACAATAAGAACAACAATAATAATAACGATAATAGGAATAACACTAAAATAACAATAATAACAATAATGATACTAGTTGCGGAAAATAATAATGGCAATATTACTACTACTACTAGGACTACTACTAATACTACTATTAATAATTAGTAATGCTCAGTGTATTCTACGTTCACTTACCTACTTTTTTTTCTTATCGTAAATATACTTGTCAGTTAAATATATTTTAAAATGATAAAAGGAGTTCAACAAATCCGACAAAATTCTATTTATGATGTCTTATTCGATTTTGGAAGAATTTTTTTATGGGCAAAGTATGCGTGTTTGGCAATAGCGATACCAGATAATGATCAATGTCTTTTAGGCATTTAATTGTTTAAACGGGTCTGGAAGGTATTATTTATCAATCTGTATAGGTTAGTGTCAATAATAATATTCTTTTCGAATACTATACATCACATTTTAAAAATTTTCATTTCAACAATAGATTATTACATACCCCCATATTTCAGTTTCTTTCGAGTATTCAAAATGTTTTAGGGGCATTATATGGGCACATTCTCCCATTTGAATATACAAATAAATAACATTTGCATTGACTTTAATCTATAGTCATTAAATAACAATTAAACAAGTTTCTCTTATTTTAATTACTTCTTAAATCCTCTTCAGCTTAACCTCGAATTTAAAGGGTTTTCGAGGGCATCTGAAAATAATCAAGAAACATGTCGGCTTTAGTGCAAGGCGTATTTAGTGTAAGCTGGTTCATGTTAAGTGTTGTGTTCGAACAGTAAATTGCCACCACACCAAAAGCTTCAGAATGTTATTCTCTCTAGAAATACGGTTAGGGTTAGGGTTAGGGTTAAGGTTATGGTAAAGGAAGATTAGGATTTAGGGTTAGGGTAAGGGTAAGGGTTAGGGTTAGGGTAAGGGTAAGAGAAGATTAGGGATTAGGGTCAGGGAAGATGAGGGGTTAGGGGAAGGGTTAGGGTTAGGGTAGTTTTATAAGAAAAATACACCATAAAACATTTAATTTGCACAATTAACAGCATAAAATGTATTGGTTTAACTAAAAAAACTTGCTTTGAACTAATTACTATTTTTATTTATTTAACATTCATATATTTCTACTTTTTGAAGTAAATAACGCTTTTCTCTTTTACAAATTAAAATAGAAATATTAAATTAAATCACAATGTTTTTCTGCCAGCTTCTTTTAAAGAAGCTGGCAGAAAAACATTGTGATTTAATTTAATATTTCTATTACATCATTGAATATTTCTTCTTCCGTAAAAATAATTGTAATTTGCAGCTAAATATTATTTAAATAAATGATACAAAAATGTCACTTCTTGATTTATTCATTAAAATTTGTAGCAATTTTATTTTTATAATAAATAGTTTTTGTCTTCTCACTGTAACAATAATATTCTTCAAATCATTTAAACGAATTTCACTTTTTTCTATTTAAAATTGTGCTGTTTTAGTCGACGGTAAGACACAATTTGATTTTGGAACAATTCATTTTACAATGAGTAGAGTCGGATTTTTTTTTTTACTTTAGCGACATCAGATGAATCACCCATCACTATCGCATTTTTAATGTGTGTGAAAGGTGATAATCATAACTATAAATATAAATATATCATATACATGATACTCCTCCTCCTCCTCCTTCCACTTCTACTACTGATAATAATAGTGATTAGCATAATTTCACGTCTGTTTACCTATTGTCTTCTTCTTCTTCTCATCTCTATAACAAAGTGAATAGTTTTTCCCATACAACTTTTTAACCAAATCATTCCCATGATAATTTGATCCTCACTATGAATGTCTTAAACGAGTTTCTAGAAATTATGCATTCACATTTTCTTCTTTCCATACTTCCTACATTTTCCGGCTTATCGCCCCTCCTCCCAAAAATTCCGAAACTAAACTTGCAAGCTCATTTACCACCTACTATTTATCTACTCTCACCAGCCCCTGATTCACCGGGTCCTTTCTTATTATAAGAGTATATGACAGCGGATTTTTTTCCTTTCGACCTCGTTATATTTTCTCATATATAATATCAAAGCATTAACTCAAAATAGCAATCGCTCCCTTTCGTGCAGTAGAGGAATACCTGGATTACAAACGTTCGATCGTTATAAATGACTCTTTCTTATAGTTTCTGTAACTATTCCGGTGTACCGGTATAAGACTTTCCAAATACATTGCTGCTTGCATATGCCAACATCTACGTGATGCCGTAACTTGATTTTTTTTTTTTTAGTTTAAAATTGGTGAAGTCATTTTTATTCTTGAACACATCAGATTAATCACCAATCAACATCTTTGCCGATCCGACGATCTCATTGTAAAATGTGTATGAAAAGGAAATAACTTACGAACATGAAACGAAATGCCTTAACATATTCTTATATTTAGACTGTAATTCTCATTTTGGTTGTTATTTCAACAACGTTCGGCTGATGTAACCTACAAACTTCTTCAACCCTCAGAAGATTATCACTTAAAACTGACTGATAGTATCCTACGTTTACCTACTCTTGTGTTAAATGTGTAGTATTACAACTTATTACGATATCTCTCTCTCTCTATATATATATATATATATATATATATATATATATAATGATAATAATCCAGGTAAAACATCCGCAGGATAGTAATCCGAAGAATTTCAACCGGGTTTATAAATAGTTTATAAATAGTTCTCAATATCAAATAGAGCTTTATATATGATTATTTTTATTTACACAGACATGTACAAAATCTGCGACACTGGCATGTCGATGTTATCGATCAACGGTTTTTATGAACTTAGATCTCATCAGGTAGAGTTAGAATCCGATCTTAACCTTAGATCATATTCGGAAAGAATGAAATGGAGAAAAAGAAGAAGAGAAAAGAAATATAACATTTGCAAATTTAGGGAGTCACGTGGTTTGGGACCGTTAACAATAAAAAAGTTAAAATCTAAAATCTAAAGTAAAACCAAATAGAACAAATAAACTAAAGTAAGAAGAGAGAGATAACATAAAAAGGGTAGAATGAAGATAGATAGATAAATAGAAAGATAGATAGGTAGATAGATAGAAAAAGTAAAATCGTCTGTTGATTCAGACAAAGAGTAGATAGAGGAGAGGGAAGATACATGCAAGTGAATGTGTAAAAAAATCGACAATTACTTCAGCTTGGGCGAACAACGTATTATCAAATCAGCTGTAATTCGTAGCAGCTTGTATGTGTATGACTGTGAAGACGTGTGTGTTCTCAAATCAGTTGTAATTAGTAGTATCATATATGTGTATGGGCGTGCAGACGCGTGTGATGGGGCAGACAGGGGTTGTTAATCAATTGTGTCACTAATTCTATATTTACACCGTTTAATTTTTCTTTAGGGCTTATCAAATTATCATTAATTAATTAATAGATCAAACAAATATACTGGTAAATTATTTAAGTTTACATAATTAGTAGTAATAATGATAATAATAATGATAATAATTATAATAATAATAATGATAATAATAATTAAAATGATATAAAATAATAATAATGATAATATCGGTAATAATTTAAAAGTACTAAATACCGCCATTATGATTAATAATAATAATAATAATAATAATAATAATAATAATAATAACGACAGCAACAACAATAATAGCGGTCAATAATAATTAAGAATTAATAAAAATAATAGTCAGGTAAACAATAACATAATTAAGAGATATTAGAAGGTAATAATAATAATAATAATAATAATAATAATAATAATAATAATAATAATAATAATAATAATAATAATAATAATAATAATAATAATAAAAAAATAATAAAAATAAAATTAATAATAATATAGAAGTAGGTAGAAATAATATTAAACATAATGGTTGTAAATATGGTAATATGAATAATTTTATAAATAATAATAGGATTAGTGGTTGCAATAATACTGATCATATTAAAAATAGTAATAATAATAGCTATATTAATAGTAACAATTATAATGGTAACCACAATGATCATAACAATAGTTATAATGATAGTAAAGTAATAATAAATAATAATAAAATAATACAAATAGTGGTAGTAATAATAATGATAATGATAATAATAATAATAATAATAATAATAATAATAATAGTGATAATAATAATAATAATAATAATAATAATTATAATAATAATAATAATAATAATAATAATAATAATAATAATAATAATAATAATAATAATAATAATAATAATAATAATAATAATAATAATAATAATTATAAAAAATAGTAAAAATGATAAAATTATAAATAGTGTTATTATCGTTAATGGTAATACCACCATTGCTACTAAAACAAATAATAATAATAAAAGTAAAAGTCAGATGACGGTAACTATGGTAATAATATAATATTAATATTATTAACAATAATAATAAAGTATATATTGTCATTGTTACTGCTACAAACAATAATTATGACAATAATAGTAAACAGAACATTAATATTAATAATAATAATAATCTTGATAATGTAGTAATGATGATAATGATAATAATAAGAATAATAGTAGTATTATAAATAATAGTAATAAAATTCATAATAACATTGATTTATAAAACTGATAATAATAATACTAGTTGAGGTGGTTATTCTTATAATAGATATAATGATGGCTATAAGTAGTGATTGTAGTAAAATCTGTAAAAGATAATAATAATAATAATAATAATAATAATAATAATAATAATTATTATTATTATTATTATTATTATTATTATTATTATTATTATTATTATTAATAAGAATGGTATAAAATAATAGTTATGTTGACAAATTACCGTTAGTGGATAGGTGAAGTGCTTTTTATGAGATATTATTAGCTTGAGGGGTTATAAGTGAATTACTAAGAAGGTATAATCTATTATGCCTACAGTTAATTGAGGTTTCTTGTTTTTAATTTAGAAGTTTTCCTCTACACTAAACTTTATTATTTTTTAAATTATTTTTCGGTTAAACAAATGTAACATTGTAAGTTTAGAGAACTGCAAGTGCTAGTTTTCTGATAGTGTTCCAAGTCACTGTTGGTGATTGATCATTGTTGGATATATCCCAGTAATATATAGAAAGTGAGGTTTTTTTTTGATAGGTAGAGTTATTAAAAGAGCATTTATGGCCGGTATATCTTTCTTTAAAGGTATTACCAGCCATACCTATATAGTATTTTTCAGGGTTGGTAAACTGATTTAGTTATTTAACAATTTTGTTGTAAGGGGCATTCTGTTTTGTTTGTGCAGTTGCAAGTCTTGTTTTTTTTTGTTTTCATTTCAGTAGTTTTTTTCCATTTAGAATTTTATTGTTATGTTTTTTAAATTATTTTCTAAGTTTTAACCACAGCTCTAGCTTAATTTGAGGGTGTTTTTATTAAAAGAATTATGCAGTATATCATTAGGAGGAAAGTGTAGATGAATTACGTCTAAGAATCTTTTCCCGAGTTTGGTTTTAACCATGTGATTACATGGAGGTGTGAACCAAATATATTATCTACCTCTATTTTTGTGTTTGTTGTTGGGAGGTTTAGGTTTGGTGAATTTAATTTGGGTGTTTTTGCATCCACTTTGTTTTAGCGCTTTATTGTAAAAGTCCTTATGTTTGTTAAAAATTTCTTCAGTAGAGGAGTTATTTCTGATTCTTTTTTCAATTGATCTGGAGATATGTGGGATTATTGTTCTTGGGTGGTTAGAAGGTGGGTGGACCTAGATGGGGTTGGCATTATCTTTAGTATAAGGTTCATATGTTTCTTTATTTAAGTTAAGTGTTACGTCTAAGAAGTTAACTAGTTTAATATTAGAAGTTATTTCCACTTTAAGATTTAATATTTTCATTTCTTTAAATATAATTTTGTTTGCTCTTTCACACTTTTGTCCATTTGACAATCCGTCATCCCTATATAAGCCAATAACTTCTATGTTAATGGCTTTTGTAAGGTTGTATAATATGTAGATACCAACTAGATCAGTGACTTCTTCTGAGTCCAGAGATCCCATAGAAACATCAAAAGATCCAAATTGATTGTTTTTAGTCCATTGTTCTTGTTTACAAATTAGTACCGTATTTCTACATTTTCTAATGATTTTGATTTCATCTGCGGAAATATCAGATTGAAGTGTGGCAAAATCAATAACATTTTTTAAAAAGTAAAGAACTTTGATATGGATGGGTAATCATTTATAATGTCAAACTGGATGTTTGACCAACTTGTAGGTAAGCGTTTACAACAAAGCGAAATGGCACTGGTTTTTCTTACTCATGTTATTAACAAATACACAAACATTTCCTCCTTAATTCAGATTTTCCTTTTAGATTTTATTTTCGATTTTAAATATTTTCCAGTGTATTTTTTTTATTTATTGCTTATGGTTGCATTTAATAAGTGGTATTTATATAGATCAACCCCGATGACTGCCTATATTGGCTTGGTTATATATATATATATATATATATATATATATATATATATATATATATATATATATATATATATATATATATATATATATATATTTGGGGGAGGGGGACATTCAATAAATAGCATCGTTTTCTAACTTGTTGGTAAACGTTTACGACAAAGCGAAATAACGTTTTTTTTTTCATCATTATGTTAATTAGACAAGCACAATCATTTTGTCTCACTTATTTTTTTTTTCTTTCCGAGTTTAAACATTTCCCAGCATGTTTATTGCTTATAGTTTCTTTTCAGGCGTGATTCTTATATAGATCAACCCCATGACTGCCCATGTTGGCTCGGTAAAATCCGTTAACGCGTAAGATAAACATCCACTGAATAGATCTCGTTCCACAAACGGAAAATAAAAACACTCATTGATTTTTTTATGGAAATCGCTCCAGACAAGGCAGTAGGCACTTGATGTAAGGTGCTAAAAAAATACTACTTTAAAGTTAAAAACTAGCCGACGATAGATTTCGACCCAGCAAACAGCTATTATTCCCCCTTTGTCAGAAACATCGCTCATGGAATGTGAAGACTAAAGGACAAACTAAGGGAAGCGAGAGTTACGAGGCTGTCGAAAGTAAATGTTCTACTCACTGATTTATTTACATGATTGAATTTAATGATTAACACTTATATAGATCAACTCAATATAGACTCGGTTATATAGGCTAGATAAAATCCGGTAACGAGTTAACAAAATAAAACCCTGTTCCACAAACGCAAAACGAAAAAACACTCATTGATTTATTCACATGATTTTATTTTATTAGGTACGTGAAATAATGGCCGCCGCTTGTACTGACTATAGTTCTTAATAGTGTATTTTCTTAATTTTTTAAGGTAGTTTTCGTGTTTGAAAGATAAAAGGATTAAGTTAATATCTAAAAGAAAACAAATGTATATTTAAGTGTAAAAAAATAGAATGGAAAATGTTATCGAAACTGCTAAAAAAGCGAAAAATCACGTAAAACTGCAGAAGCAATAAAACATGTGAGAAATTCGCTTAAAAGGTAAGTATAAGATTTCTGGAACTGTTTCGAAGATAATTATTAAATTAAAATCTAAAGAGAGTAAATTACAAAAGAATATACCCATTTTTTTTACTAAAACTAATGATTAAAAAGTGAAATTTAGATTCCGGACATCTGTTCGCCGTGAAACAAAACATAGGGTTACAAAATCTAAAAGTATAGAAGACTCGTTTGCTATACTATATATTCATTTTAAAATATTTACGTTACGAACTGCGTCAATTTTTTATTATTATTTTTACATGATGATTGATTAAAATCTTGAACAACTACCTTACTCGATTTATTCTTTAAGAATTAATGCAGTTTTAAATTAAATTAATTCTTGAAAAATAATTTACTAATTTATTGTTACGACACGTGTAAGACTTCTTACATGTGTCGTAACGATGGATTACATTAATTCTTTTACAATAAAACTAAAAGAGTATTTTTTATTTTAAGTGTGAAAAAGTAAATTAAAGTCAATGACTACACTGACAATATTCATTGAAAAAAGTTAAAACATACAAAATGATTTATAAATAACTAAATATAATTCAAGTGTGAAAGAAAATGTCATATATAATTCTATTTATTTATTAATAAATAATTGGGTTACACCTTTTAAACAATATTTATTAATGAAAAAATGACAACACAAATACAAACTTACGTTTTATCTTTCCAAATAACTGACGATGAATTGTGAAATAAACGCAATTGTTGAATCTTTGAAAATAAAATTTTGAGGACGGTGTGGGAGGAGTGAGTGGTGGTTGGTGAGCTAATCCCGCCTGTTTATTACAGAAAAGGGCTACCATACCTGTCCAAGGCAATCGTTAGTAGAAGTTATACATTTTTTTTAATACTTTCTTTATTATGATCCCGATTCTAATTTTTTTCTATTTTTTGCTTACTTTCAAGATTATAAAACAGGTCTTACGCTGATGATGACACGTTCATGTATGAAAGGGAAATATAATTACATCGCATTTTATATTTTCTTAGAAAACCTAATTATCAAAATCACATGAAATTATATTATATTGTTGGTGAAAATATTGATTAAACGATGCTTTATTCAATGATAACATTGCCAATTAAAAAAAATAATTTTTCTGCAATCTATAGTGTATTTAGTAGCATGGAATTTAGGTGCCTTTTCGTAATATATACGAAATAATTCAAAAAGATAATTTTTCTGCAATCTATAGTGTATTTAGTAGCATGGAATTTAGGTGCCTTTTCGTAATATATACGAAATAATTAAAAAAAATAATTTTTCTGCAATCTATAGTGTATTTAGTAGCATGGAATTTAGGTGCCTTTTCGTAATATATACGAAATAATTCAAAAAAATAATTTTTCTGCAATCTATAGTGTATTTAGTAGCATGGAATTTAGGTGCCTTTTCGTAATATATACGAAATAATTCAAAAAAATAATTTTTCTGCAATCTATAGTGTATTTAGTAGCATGGAATTTAGGTGCCTTTTCGTAATATATACGAAATAATTAAAAAAAAATATTGTAAAGATCTACAATGATTTATGTTCATAAAGAATTTCATGCATTTTTTTTATTAATACATAAGAATATAACTTTAGTAAAATCGTATTATTTTTCAAAAAATAACATATTTTCACTAAGATTTACACACAAATAATGCTTTCATTATATTACGTGATCGTTGATTAATAAATACTAAAAATGTCATTAAAATGGGTTGATTTCCTGAATTTTAGTGAATTTCTAAATGAAGGAAGAGTTAAAATGTTTTTACATTTTGGAGATCGGCCATTGATTTTGCACGTACTTAGAGTTTATGATTAGTACTCAGATAGATAAACCATCACCACTGTCAATAATGGCTCGATACACTTACCCTAACATTAACATTAACAATTATTACTGCAATAATGGCTCGATACACTAACCCTAATCCTAACCTTGACTAACATTACTGCCAGTAATTGCTCAGTAAAATCTGTTAACGAGTGACAACAACAGCAACAAAAAAAAAACCGTTCCACAAACACGCTTATTGGTTTATTTATATGGTTTACTTTTAGGATTAGTACTAATATAGATAACGCCCCCATGATTGCTAATATTCGCTCAATAAAATTCGTTAACGAGTCACAACAACAGTCACGAAATAAAACCTTGTTCGAGAAACGGAAATGATATAATAGTAATAATAATAATAATAAGAAGAAGAAGAAGAATAAGAAGAAGAAGAAGAAGAAGAAGAAGAAGAAAAAGAAGAAAAAGAAGAAAAAGAAGAAAAAGAAAAAGAAAATGAAAAAGAAAAAGAAAAGGAAAAAGTAGATGAATAAAAAAAAAAGAAGTAATGATGTAAAAGACCAATGACAAAGAGGTAAAAGAAAATTACCGATTAAAGTCATCGTGGTTAAAGAATAAAAAATACAATTACCCGTACTATTGAGATTTAAACTGGACATATTTGGGTTAAAGAAGATGTAGAAAAAAGGTATTTTCTTAATCGCAGCTGCAACACATTTGAATGGCGAGCAAGAGAAATGCTGACATTATTACTGAAAGGTCATGCTATGTTTTCACGCTCACTACACAAACAAAAGTTGCTCTATTCTGTCCTCGTCTTTGATCTACATTTCGTATTTCTCTCCCTACATATTAAGACTCACCTATTTATTCTATTTTCTTCTTCTTCTTCTTCTTCTTCTTCTTCTTAACTTTCTCTTTTTATATATATATATGCGCATATGTTTATGTATATATATATGTGTATATATATATATGTATATGTATATATATATTATATATATATATATATATATATTTATTTTGGTACAGAAAAATTAGTACAACATTCGTACTGTCGGTTTCAAGCACGAAAAGTTTTACCCATCCGGCTCTCTTCAGCTTCTGATGTCATCTGTTTTAGAAATGTGAAGTCACATGACACTCTCGTTGGGACGCGTTATTTGCTCAGTGTGTTGTGTGTGTTTGTTTAAATTTAAATTGAGTGTAATGAGACCGTTGAGATTTAAAACCAGAGGAAATTCAAGATTAAAGGGAATTAAAAAATTAAAAATTAAAAAATTAAAGTAAAAATAAAAATAAAATAAAATTAAAATTTAAAGCATAAGAATAAAAAAGAGAGAATAAAAAAGAAAGAATAAAAACATAATAAATAAAAAATAAAAATAAATAAAATAAAGATTATAAATAATAAAAAAATATGTGAAAAGGTTTCTCTGTAATTCCCGCGAGTCAAATTATGAATTTGTATCATTAGCCATTATGTTTTTGAAGGTATGCGTTAGTTGATATCGTGTTAAAATTATTTAAGACAGCTTGGAGTGATTTTAATGAAGAAAATTCTGGATCTAATGGAGGTAACTTTGTTGGAAATATGAAATGTTTGAGTTTGTTTAATTGGACTTGTAGATTAATCTAGTGACTGATAAATAAATTAAATATTTTTGTATTTTTGTGAAAGTCGAAGTTTTTGCTCTTGAAATCTATGTGGATATAATTTGTTTAAATGGATTTGTAGAGTAATCTAGTGATTGATAACTAAATTAACTATATTTGTATTTTTGTGAAAGTCAAAGTTTTTGCTCTTGAAATTTATGTGGATATAGGTTGATGAGGTGTTTGTTCGTTTTTATTTTGTTTATATTAGTGGGGGGGTAGCTAGACATTATGTGAATCGGTCAGACCAGTTTATGAGCAGTGCTTGTCTCTTGTGGATACAACCCTTAAAGATTTCATCGCGGATATTTTAAACAGGCTGTATTCGGATCGAAGATGGCCCTTGTAATGTGGTATTTTTCAGCGTCACATAGAGGACATCTATTTATGGCTGGAGAGAAGGATGTTTTTCTCTCAATTATTTTCCATTTGATGGTGAAGGGTGTATTTTCTTCTTTAAGCTGCCATATTCGGGTTGCGAGTTCCGTATTAGCCTTGTTTTTTTTATCTGAAGGAGTCTATGTCTTCGCAAGGAAACAATAAAAAAAATAGTGCACAACAGTTCTGTTTTGGGAATTAAGTGAACATGTCCTGGAACGGATTATCTTTTTACACACACACATACACACACACATATATATATATATATATATATATATATATATACATATAATATTTTTAATTTTTTAATTTATACAAACATTTTGGTTACATATGTGCATAAATGTTTCATCTGTACTCTCTATCGAGAGCCAACTTCCTTAGACCTTTAGAAAAAATGAAAAGGTCTGAAGAAAGTTTTCTCTCGAAAAAGTGCAGCTGAAACATATATGCACATATGCAACCAAACATTTTTGTATAACTACAAATTTATACTAAAAACAGCTCTATTTTTTATTGAGCACTTTTTATAAACACCGGCGTTTCTTTTGGATTCACATCTATAGAAAACATTCGTACAAAGTTCGTTGAATTCTCTAGGCAGTCTTTCTATATGTGCCTCCCTTCGCATAAATATAACTTAAATGCTCTTCTTGACGTGATAATGTCTCATGGCCAATTGGTCATGACGCTTGCTTGTGGAGTCTAATGGAATTCTGTAGTAGAGGTTTTAACCTTGTGAATGTCTGAAATCATTTTTCCCTACACTGATGAGAGCGAAAGCTTGAAACGCTGGCGTATGTAGTTAAAAATAATTAAATATTATTCATTTTAAATAATTATTCGTATACATACATACATACATGCATACACACACACAAACACACACATACACACACACACACACACACACATATATATATATATATATATATATATATATATATATGAACTAAAGTGGAAATATTCTACTCTACCCAGAACCACGGTTGGACGAAACGTTGAGTTTCAGGCATTCTCTTTTTTCAATGTTAGTTAATTTGATTTTATCCTTTATTTGTCATATAATGGATCCCCCTTTCTTATATCACGTACGGCTTACTTGAAAATTATGTACGACCAGCGAAAGACCTGCTCTCGGCATGGACACTGACTCTTTACTTTCGATATCTTTATTTTTACTGAATGCTTACTATCCGCCATTTTATCCTCTCGCTAGCATACCGATATCGATACCTTCACCTGCTCCGATTGAGAGAAACTGGAATTTCTCTAGAACTGATAACCCTGCGGCTATCCGATCTATCTGCGACTGGCCAACTGAAAAAGTGAGACATATATATATACATAGATTGAGATCTTCAAAACGCAACTCATTTCTCAGTGAGGCTACTTGGCAATGCGGTCTTCTAACCACGGACAGGTCAACATTATTTTCACAGACAGACATAGCCTTTGTCTGATTCACCGGAGGAGAAACACTATTAATAGATTATCTTATAACTTATCGTAGACATGAGGAGATCGGTGCCGCTTCTGTAAATCGTAAGAATATCCTAAACAGCATATAATATCTTACACGTCAGCTACTTATGCACGGCAAGACATATATGATAACGAAAGTGGTCATATTTAAGCGGTTGGTTCTGAAAATAGCCACCAAATTTAGTGATTTTCAAGAAATAGGTATTCAGCGATCTACAGTCGTGACTTAATCGTGACGTAAGAAGTTCAGACTACGAATGGAGAAAGCCAAATCAAGATTTAATTTTTTTACGAGATATACAAATAATAAAACGCTACACTTTTGTTGCCAGACAAATATTTTTCAATCAATTGGAAAGATCAAGTTTCGACTTTTACATACTTTTTACATACTACAGGGTGTTTCAAAAGTCTTGGGTACATAACGATTTTTAATAACTCAAAAACTATTAGGAGTTGAAAAATGAAATTGGTACCGTTGGAAAGGTTAAAGTTTCAAGTTTTGTGGGGAATCTTCAAAGTTGCTCAATATGAGCACCATTCGTCACACGGCAGACATCTAGTCGATAGTCCATTTCCTGCCAAACGCGTTCCAGCATCTTGACGTCAATGGTTCCCACAACTGCCGTTACTCGAGCCTTTAGTTCGTCAATATCTCTTGACTTGTTGCTTGACAAAGCCCCAAAGGAAAAAGTCACACGGGGTAAGATCTGGAGACCTAGGAGGCCAGGGCATGAGAACGTCATCACCTCGCCCAGATCTCCCAATCCATCTACCAGGCAGCCTTGTGTTAAGAAACTGCCTTACTCTAAGACTCCAGTGTGGTGGTGCACCATCTTGTTGAAAAATGAAGTCATCAGATTCTGCTTGTTCCAACTGAGCCATTAACCAGTCTTCCAGCATGTTGAGATAGGATTCACCAGTGATAGTTGCCTCTTCAAAGAAGAACGGTCCATAGACACTTTTCTTGGAAATTGCACAAAACACGTTCACTTTTGGTGAATCTCGCTCGTGCTCAAGAAGTTCATGAGGATTCTCAGTACCCCATATGCGAGTGTTATGCTTGTTAACTTTGCCATTCAGATGGAAGGTCGCCTCATCGCTAAAAACAAGCCGGTCATCAAAGCCGTTATCTTCCAACTTCTCTTGCATTGCAATGCAAAAGTCACGGCGAAGTGGCTTATCAGTGTCCTTCAACTTTTGGACCAACTTGAGCTTGTAAGGTACCATTTGCAGTCGTTTCCTTAAGACACGCCAGACAGTTGCTGGAGCAAGCTGAAGTTCCCTGCTGGCTCTTCTCACTGATTTACGGGGGTTCCGCTGAAAGGCTGTCCGAACTTGCTCAACTGCATCTTCTGAAGTTGAAGGGCGACCTGTTCGTTTACTTGGGCACAAACACCCATCTTTCACAAATTTAGCATGCCATCTGACAATGGATTTCCTTTCAGGGGCTTCTTTTTTAAATTTACTGCGAAATGCACGCTGAACACATGTCCACGATTCAGTCTTTGCAAATTGGAGGACGCAAAATGCCTTGTCTTGTTTAGAGAACGCCATTACTGCACCTGGAAAGATAACACGAAAATCATTAGTATGACCAAAAACTTGATTAAGCAAGCTTTAAAATGGCACCAGTTTCATTTTTCTACCTGGAATAGTTCATGAGATATACGCATTTGTAATGTTCCCAAGACTTTTGAAACACCCTTCGCAACTTTTTTAAACACCTTTTTATTTACCTTTACAAAAAAAGAAGTGTGTTTTTTTTTTCATCTCGAATCATCAAAAACCAACCAAAACAAAGAAAGAAATGTGTTTATACAAAAAAACGAACTGACTTTTGCCAAACAAAACCTAAAACTTAGGTAATAGTTGGGTTTAGGGATTTTTCTTTACTAATAAACCACGGCTTATCAAAGCAGGGGGTTCCAGAAAATAGGCGTAAAAGAAACCGTCGGTTGGACGTTGAGTGCCACCGCGCGAAGATTGGACCACACAGTGGAATGGGCAGAACATTTCTTAAGAGAAATTGATTTCACAAGAAGCAAGCTTAACAATATTTGTTTACATTAGACGTGAAACGACTACTTTCAAATCGACTGGGAAGCAGCTTCGTTGTATTTTGTTCCACAGAAGGGAAGCTCTAGGAAATAAACTTTGTTCATGGAAATTGCGCTTGGTCATTGGCACGGAGAAAGAGAAAAGGAAGTTTTCCGCTGTGGTTGTAGCCATGCGGGTTCTTGCTATAAATGTTTTACAGAAGATGGTGTAAGTGATTGGAGCTCAGTCGAGAACCTAGAATGAACACATCGATACAGTAGAGAGAGGCTATCAATATTTTTGTGATGAGAATGGATCATACCCCACTAGATTGCGAAGTCGGTTTTGTACCCTGTAAAGTGGAAGAAAGTGTGCTCCGGAGGAACTTGCCCAGATAGGACAGCAGTAACCCATCTCAGAACATATCTGGCTCTTCTCGAATTACATTTTTAAATTGAAAGAGTTTGTTCAATAGATAAATTACCGATTCTATTTTCTTAGCGATAAAATCGATCTGCTAATTTTAATTAGATGAACCGGTGAATGCCTCGGTCGATCATATTACTAGAATTATCAACACACATTGGTTTAAAAAAAGTTTAACACGATTAGTTGACTTGAATAATTGAAGTATCGAAGTATCGCATACTTTCTCCCTTCTTGTTAGGGTTATATATGAAGACTCAAGAGATGACGATGTCAAGCAATGCAACTTCTCCTGGACAGTTTATTGAACATGTTCTGGCCGGGACTCGTGCTTGTACATTAAGGGTCATAGATCAAGACAGACCGTATTAAATATTAATATTTAACTCTAAAAAGTTCATACCCAAAACATAGGTTTTGATTCTCTCATGTACATTATTCTGACTGAGAGGGACTGAGACGGATGGTAAAAGAAAGCGAAGACGCGTCTTTCCGTGTACGAGGATCGGTTGTAATTGAAGTTTTGTTCGCAGGGTTGCTGTGTAAATGCTGAATATCGTAAAATAGATCCAAATATAAATGTATATATATATATATATATATATATATATATATATATATATAGATATATATATATATAGGCAATAAATTAAAAGTTCGTGAAGAATCTTTAGAAATTTAAGTAATGAAAATAGATAAGCAAATGGCTTTTGTAGAGCACATTTTGAGATGCAATATTTTATAAAAGTTCATTTAAATGTCGCTTTTTCATTTCATATCCCTGCGACGATGTATACATATATATATATATATATATATATATATATATATATATATATATATATATATATATATATATATTAACTAGTTTACACCTATTAGTTTCGTCGATCTTTCAGGTTAGCGATACTGCCAATAGTATGTATGTATATATATATATATATATATATATATATATATATATACATATATATGTATATATATATATATATATATATATATATATATATATATATATATTATTTTTAAATATAGCATATTTTATAACACAAACGTTTGTGGTAATAGCTCAATAGTGTCGAAATAGATACATTTAATGTCACATAAACCCCAGCAAATGCGAAGAACACGTTTTCATAAATTAATCAGAAAGACAGTTTTTATTTGAATACAATTATTTCGGCTTTCACCAATCACAGACATCTTCATGATATACAGAATATTCAAAATATTCAAAATATCAATTTCATCAGTGCTTATAAAAAGTTAACGGATCAGTGCATTTAGAATTCATTTATATTTCATTTTATTTTTATATATTAATTTTATATATATAAATATAATGTTTTTTCTTTTTCATATATTTGTCTTTCTTCGATCATAGTTTTCAAGGGAAAATATCTGTTAACGCCAAATTTTACATATGAATACCCAAATTGTTGTATATTCGTACCATGTGCGTTTAACTTTAATCCGGCGTTATTATACATTACTGTTTTACTTTGATAAACATTCACATTAACAAACAATAACCATTTCTACTACTTTGTATATGCTGAGCTATTCTTTTATATATATTCTTGTCCTTGGTTCTTCATCATCATAGCTTTTATAATTTATTATTTCATATATATATATATATATATATATATATATATATATATATATATATATATATGTGTGTGTGTGTGTGTGTGTGTGTGTGTGTGTGTGTGTGTATCTAGGCAGCATCTTCTCTTGCAGGCAATTGTTGAATATAAGAGACACCTCATGTCCAGGTATCCATTCGCATTTATTCAATAATATATATATATATATATATATATATATATATATATATATATATATATATATGAATAAAGCGAATGTTTTTCCCACGTATCCGAACTACATTAACACTAACACAACGCAGGCTTATTGTACTCAATGATACAAAACAATATTTTGAAATACCGTATATATAGAAATCAGCAATCACGAAAACACACCTATGTGTATGCTAAATTTGCATATATATTGTAGTAACACTTTCTAATATTTTAATATTTTGTATTAGTCATTGGTAATTATTATTCTTTTATTTTCTTACATATACGCAATAGCTTATCATTATTTTCATGTTTAGTAGTAGTTCTTGTAGTAATAGTAGTAGTAGTAATAGTAGTAGTAGTAAAAAGTATTGGTATTCGTAGTAGTAGTAATTGTAGTAGTAGTAGTAATAGTAGTAGTAGTAATAGAAGTAGTAGTAGTAGTAGTAGTAGTAGTAATGAAGGCGATTTTATAACACAAAGTATTATGCTCCAATTGAAAGATCCTGTTATATTATGTTGAAATTCAACTTTCTTTTTGTAAGGGTATTTAAAAACACAATGACTGAAATGTTGTCAAGATCAGTTGCTCTGAAGGTTCTTGATAAGTTTTGCAATATCCCGAACAAATGTATCGATATCGCATAGAATAGTCTCGGTTGAAGATGGAAATTTCGAGGGTTGATGGCACTGAAAACAATAGGTTATTGTAAGCATTTTTCTTTGGGCACAATGCTTAACCATGCCAAATTCTGAGGAAATAACTTTTAGTCCATCGATGCTGGTTGAAATACAAGTTTTAGATATATTGAATACGTTTTTTATTCTAAAAAATTATCGATACCTAAGTTCTTGCTCATCAATTCTAGATTTAACAGATTTTGCATAAGACTATTTATCGATTCCTATGACCCATTCGCAGCGGTTGCGGGTTGTTTTATCGCGTAGCAAGTGAAATAAGTCCTCACACGTTTTCCTGATAATTATCTGTTTCTCACTTCTGTTCCTGACTCATGTTCTATTTCCTCTCCTTTTTCATCAGGTTCTTATCATCATGCTGTTGTTTAAGTTGAGGTTGATTTTTCGGTGAACTCTTCTATTGACCGTCCCTTCCATTGGAAGATGTTTAACTACATTTAGGCTGATTGTGATGGGGTTCGCAGCTTCCTGTGTGATGTTCCATGGGGTCCTATATTTGGTATGTCTCCGAATGCTGCTGTTAAGAGGGTTACTGACTATCTTCTTGTTGGAATTGACACCTTCTATCTCTCATCGTAATGGTGTTCATCTGTTTATGCTTCTACCATTGCCCATAGTAACTATTACTTTAATCAGTTTCGTCGGGATGGTTCTGAGGCTTCTAGACAATCCTGCAGAAGATGCTTGCAAGAGAGCAATCTCTAAGGTTTTGTCTAGATATTCTCAAAGAATCTATGACTATCTCATCTCGTAAGGTTGACTATCGTGATTTCTGGAGAATCTACAATAGTGTTACTAATAGTGGATGTCTGCTATTCCTCATCTTTTTAATAGTTTTGAAAACTGTTCAGTTTCTGGATTCTGTCATTATCACTTCAAATATTTTTGTTAGGGTTCATTTCTGATCTTGACCAGTCTAAGGCTTCCAGTCTTGATTTAATTCTTGTTGTCGTTCTCAAGCGTTGTGCTTCTGAACTTTATTCTATCCTCTCTAAATTATTCAAGTCTTAGTCCTGTTTCCCTTGTTGTTGAAGTCCTCTGTTGTCACTATCTTTACAAATACTGATGATCGGTCTGACCGAACTCTCTATTATTAGCAAAGTTTTTGAAATGTTGTTCAATGGCAAGCTTGTTCATTTTCTGGAATGTCTGGGCCTCTTTAGTGAAATCAGTATAGCTTTCGTGGTTTTCGTTCAACTACTGATCTGTTAACTGTTGTAACTGAGCGGATCTGTCGGTTTATGAATGATTCAGGAAAGAGTAGAGCCATTGCGATTGACATTCTAAAGGCGTTCGACAGAGTGTGGCATTCTGGTCTTCTACAAAAACTTCAGGGTTATGGTATTGGAGGTGAGGTTCTTGACATTATTAGGTAACTTTGGACGGTGTCTCTTCATTCTCTTTACCTATCAACGGTGCTGTTCCTCATGGCTCTATTCTAGACTGAACACGGTTTCTTCTCTATGTAGGTTCTTCTTCCACAAAATATTATCTATACGGTTCCTTCTTCCAGAAAATACTATTCAGAAAATGTACATCTATTCATGATGATACCACTCTCTATTCTGGTGTTGCTTTTCACCCATTTCCCTCGGATCAGTTGAAATATGCAGCTGATCTAGAAGTTGATCTGGGTTGAGTTGTGGTTTTGGGTACGAACTGGCTTGTTTCGTTTTCCCCTACTAAGACTCAGCTAATGTCTTTCAATTTTTTCTTCCTGAGATTCTCATTGATGGCTCTGCTCTAGAGGAGAATTCCACTCTGAAACTTCATGGGAATTCTCTCTCATAACATCTTTCTTGGAGTTCATTCATTAGATCCAGTACTATTTGTGCCACTCGTAACGCCGGTTCTCTCTATCGCTCCAAACACATTCTCACACTTGAGGCTATTCTCTATCTCTACAAATCTACAATCAGACCATGTATGGAGTACTGTTGTCGTATTTAAGCTGGTGAATCTCTGTCTTATTTTAGGGTTCTTGATAAGGTGCAGAAACGTACCTGTAATTTGATTAGACCCCCCTTTCGTATTTCCAACCCCCTCTCTCTCTCAAACATCTGATGTTGTAAGTCTCAGTTGTTTCCATAAGTACTAAAGTGTTATCATGAAATGTGTTCTTCGGAATTGTGTGATCTATTCCCAGCTTCTTTTCTTCCAGCTCATTTGACTCGTTGATTTAGTGGTCTTATCAATTCGCTGTTTTGATACCTCATTGTAATACAGCTTCGTATTCCAGTAGCTTCTTTCCAAGAATTGCAGGCTTGTGGAACTCTCTTTCTGCTGACTGTTTCCATCTTAGCTATTGCCTTGGTCTTTTCAAGACTAAAGTCAATAGACAGCTCCTACCTTTGAGATTATCATATATCGTTCTTTTTAGCTGCTTACATCAAGCGGCTCCATGCCTTGTCTCGATTTACATAAAAAATGTTTATATGACTAATGGCCGCGACACACACGTGAAGCATTGCTGTTTGGTCTTTGTTAGGATTTTATAGAAAGTAAATATAACACTTAAGACCAGCATTTAACAAATCCGATATATTAAATGCGACACGTAACCCATTCTTCTTGAAAAAAAAATTCAGAGAAGAAATATCTAAAGCTATTCCAATCAGCGTTTGTGTATTGATACACTCTGAGATTGAAAGGGACGTCGAAGGACGCCATGAACTTAGATTTGATCTTACGAGAGCGAACTTAGTTATCAGTAGATCTTAGATGAGATAGAAATGTAGTTGTACACGGTTTCAGGCAAACTGTTAGAAAAAAGAGAAAAGACTTGCAAAATACTTTTTAACATCAGATACGCGAGTGATGTTATCAACAATCTGAGTCAACTTATGAAGAAAAGAAGAGTCATGCGAAAAGCTTCCTCATTCTTGTTAGAATAGACTACCCATTCCATATTTGCCAATATTAAATGCATTGTCTTGTAGAAAAGGGCATATTAGATGTGTTTACATATGCCCTCTCATCCGGGTAAGTGTTTTTTTAAAATCATGTTAATAACTCGCAATATTTGCAAACAAGAATATGAGTCTATGTGTAATAATATTTAGCCGCGAGTATATAAATATAGGGTAGTATGGTAAATTTCCACGTAAGAGTGAAAATTAAGTAAAGTGGAATTTTCCACATATAAATCGTAATAGCTTCATGTTCAGGCAGTGAAGTCACAGATATAGAAAACCTGTTGCGAATTGTTATTTTACGTTGCGAATAAGCAGGTAAGAATCGTTGTTCCTCTGAACCATCCAAAACGAGCAACTATGTTTGAATAGTTGCTGTCTGCCCGGCCCCTATGGGAAGGGTGTTGGCTTTCCGATGCATATACTTGTATACTATCAAGAAAAAAATCAAACCCGAACGCGATTTTCTTTAACTAAATTGCATTTATGATGTTTCTTTATCAATAAGTTTATGAACGTTGTTCCTATTTACTTGCGCACCTCCCCATGAGGGTTGAATAAGACACAAGGTCGGTTTTTAATGTAGAGAAAATCAAGCCCCCCCCCAAAAAAAAAGGCACTCTGGATTGAAACAAAAATTAAAATTGTCTCAGTCTAGAAGGACCCCTTCTTCACTAACCTGGCAGAATAGACTAAGTGTAGCATCAGAACAAATACTACACTTTGTTCCTGGCTGTGAATGCTGTAATTCCCAATAATAAAAATGATAATAATGATGATAATAATAATAATAATAATAATAATAATAATAATAAAAATAATAAAAAGAAGAAGAAGAAGAAGAAGAAGAAGAAGAAAAAGAAAAGGTATAAGAAAAAGTAATAAAGATAAAAGACGCTATACTCACAGTGAAAATTGAAAATTGGAACCTCGGCTGCCACCGGTCAACTACGTCTACCGAAATACGATCAACTAATTTTGGAACGAAATAAAGGCCCCGTGAGGCTTGAAGTATACCTCAGCTACGTCATACACAGACTTGTCTATTTATATCATAAAAAAGCTGTGCCAACTCTTTTCGATATTTGAGAAAGAGTCAGCGTTTTTATAGTCCTTGAGGCACTTTTCGACTTTCATCGTTTTGACGTTTTCGAATTATTTCAAAACATCCGTTTTTGGTGAACGGCGATATAAGGCATGAAATATTGGGTTGGTCGAAAAGCCTTTTAAATTGGATATTAATGCAATTCATTTTCTACACTCGATTTTGAAATCTTGACAATGTCTGCGATTTGTCTGGTTGTCAAACGACAATCTTGTTCTACTATGGCTTTCACTTGGTCACTGTCGATCATCTTTGGCCGGCCAGAGCAAGAGGCATTTCTCACTTAAAAATGTTCTTTTTCGGTATCGAGCGAACGATTTCTGGCACATCCGTTCTGTAACAGCATTCTCTCCATACACATGCCATATCTTTATACAGGTTTCTGTAGCTTTGTTCTGTAGTTAAAAAGCATCAGATGTCGGTAGTGCTCTGTTTGATCTTCCATTTCAATGCCTGAAATACTGGCAAAAATGTAAGAACTCCCATACTCTTTATTTCACCCTTACGTCAACATACTCGCTACACCAAATAGAGGATTTGAAGAATTAGAATATAAAATTATCTTTAATAGGCCGGAAAGATTAAATCTAACAAACGAATGAATTTTTGGCCAACCTAATATTTTATTTTGAAGCAACTAATAACAGAATTATATGTAATTAATCTATTATATAACCGTCTCTTTGAATCCGGTTTAAACTCAGAAACAACCACAGATATATGTATAAACCATACATCATTGGATTCCATATAGCCGTAGAAATACTGCCATATTTCTTTTCTTGGGCTCACACGGACCAAATTACTGCGTAAAGACAGTTAGAAAAAATAATTTATTTCATTTTTATTTTTAGGTGTTTTGAAAATAACACTGAAACTAGGTCGAACAGTCAGTCAGCTGCTGATGATTTTTTTTCCTCTTGCTTAAGTTTTCCTTTTTTTCTCCTTTTTTTATTTCTTTGTATTATATTGAACCAGTTGCTAAATATAGAGAAAGAGATAGTCGGGGATAATGTGTTTTAAGACATTTATGTAAAAGGGATGGAGTAAAAGACGGTAAGAAAATAGGTCAGATCTGGCGAGAGAGAGAAAAAAAGAGAAGGAAAGACAGAGAAAATAGAAAGAGAACAAAAGACAGAGAAAAGGAAAGAAAAAGAAAAAGAGATAAAGATTGAGAAAGAGAGCGGATAAGAGATAGAGAAACATCGAGAGAAAAAACATCGGGAGAGAGAGAGAGATGAAGCTAAATGCACGGAGAGAGAAAGAGGGGAGAGATAAAAAGAGATATAGAGAGAAAAAGGGATAAAACGAAAAAGAAAAAGAAAGAGAGAGACATAGAAAAAGAGAGACATAGAAAAAGAGAGACAGAGAAATGGAAAACAAGAGAGAGAAAAAGAGATAGGAAGAAAAAGCGCGAGAAAAATAGAGAAAAAGAGAGAGTAAGATTGAGAGACAAAAAGAGAACAAGAGAGAAGGAGAAAGAGAGGGAGAGAGAGAGAAGGGGGAAAAGAGAGAGAGAATAGGAGCCTTCAAATAATAATGACACACACTTGTGAAATTCTTCTTTCTCTAACGGTAGTTCAAAACGTCTTAGTTCAAGTAAATCCAACATCATACAATTCGTGGCTACAGATTATACTTTTAACGAGTGTATACCGTCCGTCAAAAAAAAAAGAAAAAATGCTTCGCCAGTGTTTGCACTAATATTTATATAAAAATTACGTCTTAATTGGTGACGTTTAAACACAGAAAACAGAGAGAAAGAAAACTTTTAAAGGGGAAAGTTAAACAAATGAAATAATAAACGTATGAATAGAAAGAAAAAAGAAAGAACACGTTATGCTATAACATATTTGCCTTCATGCAGTAGATTTTAACTGGCATATTTTCATGTGACGCGATGAATATATATATATATACATATATATATATATATATATAAGAGGGTAGTGCAGTATCAGTGCAGTTCCAACGAGAGAAAAGTATATATGTAAAGGAGTATTGAGTTACTCCTCTCCAGGAGTTAGGAACAAGACCAGTTTTTATCTTACTCCCACAAGTAAGATGTGACCCAAGTCGGTTCGGGAAAGTAGGGTTTAAAAATTGCCTGGGCAGCCCCGTTGGCATTCCCCGGTAGGGGCGCCTCAGACAGTAAACAATAAACTTACACCTCCCCAAAGAGGGGAGGCGAAGCCTCGGGGGGTGGACCTCCTAGAACTGCACAGGACAGACCCACAGACAGGCGTAAATCAAGCCCCGAAGGCCAAGACAATACCAGTCTATGGGTGCAGTATCCATTGGAACAGATACTACACATTGATCTTAGCCAAAAGGCCAAGAACATCAACATTTGTCAAAAGTTTTTTTCCACATTTATTTATCATTTTGTTATTTTATCATGTTATAATTTTATATAACGCGTTTCAAGTGTGGTGCGCTCCTATCAGATATGTAGATACATTTGACAACCTTATCTATTGTAACCTTTTATGAAGTATACAACCTATACGAACGATTTGTTTGTTAATTCTTTTGCAGGTGAATATTTTGTAAATAAATAGGTATTTGATAGACTCTATTTGACCGAGAGATGGACATTTTATTGACCATAGAGTTATTGACCAGAGAGTTATTGTTGGTTAGGTGTATGGTTTATCGAACACCATACACCTAACCAACATTACACAAATATTTTAAACACCAAATCATATATTTAACATAATATTAAAATAAAACTTAATTTAATTTATATCCCCTGCGAAACTGCTTTATTTGCTGCGGTCTATATCTGGCAGCCATTTTGTTTTGTATTATTCTCTACACAGTCGGAGAAGAAAAATATTCTTCTTCTGGTCTAATATTTTTGACAAAGGGATGTCTTTTCCCGAAATATCAAATAGTGATTTTTAATCACCCGGACATCACACGAACAGCTAAAACACTCTTGCTGTTATGTAAGGAAAAAAAAAAAAGGAAAAATAAATAGTAAGTCTTATATCGTATTCGATTTATTGTTATTGTTTTTGTTCCTTTCCTTTCAACTTGCATCTTACCCGGAATTGCATTGCCCACAGCCTTTCAAAAACTTACTACTACTATACCCAGCAATGATTCAAGCAAACTACCATTCTCTACTAATATATATATATATATATATATATATATATATATATATATATATATATATATATAAATAAGTAAATTTCGCGTACAACAAAATCGTATGATACATTTCAGACGAAACATTTTTAAATCAATGAAACGAGCGGGTGGAAAAAAATGTAAATTGATATAATTGTCCTTAAGGCCTTATCGTCTGACCCTCTAAGAGTTAACCTCAAAATAATAAATTAAAAACTAAGAAACTCGAATGCGGTATGAGGGGTGAAATTGTTTAAGTGGAAGAAAACGATATATATATATATATATATATATATATATATATATATATATATATATATATATGGTAAAATGAAAAAGGAAAACCAAAAACTGGATGTTTTTTATGTGTACATCAACGTTTCGTCTTTATTTATAAGACTTCATCAGGATGATGATATAGGGAAAAGATATCATGCAAGCACAGATACGGGCTCCCCAAAACCCACAAACCTGACACCCCCATGCGTCCAATTGTATCAAGCATAGGTAGCACCACACACAAAATCGCACGGGCCATAGCTAACATCCTCACTCCACTAATGAGTACCATCAGTCCCTCCCACATAAAAAATTCAGGCGACCTTCTTAGCAGAATAAAAAACATCAACGTAGAAAATAAAAATATACACAGCCTAGATGTAACTTCGCTCTACACTAACGTACCTGTAAAAAAATGCCTACACTTACTTCACACACATATAAAGAAAATAAAAACCGACCTACCTTTCCCCCCCAACACTTTTATAGAAATAATTAGACTCATCACTGACATAACATATTTCCAATTTAACGAAGTATTCTACAAACAAAAATTTGGACTCCCCATGGGCAACCCCCTTAGCGGTGTATTGGCCTGCCTCTTTTTAGAATTCTTAGAATCCGGTCCTTTCAAATATAGACTACCTCCTAACATCGAATACTTTAGATACATAGATGATATTTTAATTTTCCTCCCCACAGACACACAAATCATTCATGTTAAGGATAAACTCAACACAGTAGAACCCTCCATAAAATTCACCCATGAGACTGAAATAAACGGCTCTATTCCCTTCCTTGATACTCTTATAATTAAGTCCAACAATAAACTAGAATTTAAGGTACACCGCAAAAACACTCACAAAAATGACTACATACATTTCTACTCCCACCATCATAGCAAGATCAAAACAGGTATAATTATAGGCTTCTTCCTACGCGCCCTTAGAATATGTAGCCCCCCACACATAGATGAAGAAATAAAATACATTTTTAATTCCCTAAAAACATTGCAATACCCCACACATTTCATATTAAATGCCAAGAAAAAAGCCTTCCAAATATTCTCCAGAAACACCACACAAAAAAATCAAACCCCTAACACCTCTCTCATAGACAGACCCCTTCTCCTACCCACGCATTCCAATAACACATCCATATGCAACACGCTCAACAAACTAGGCATTCCAATAGTACAAACCACTTCTCAATCCATAAAACAAACTTTAAACACATCCAGACATTTCCAAAAAACACCCACATCCCATGCCGGCTTATACACTGTCCCTTGCAATGATTGCCATCAATTCTACGTGGGAGAAACACAACGTGAATTAAAGAAACGATTAAATGAACATAAAAGGGACATAAAAAACAACAACCCTCTTAGTGCACTTTTCTCCCATGCTCTAGAATATGGTCATGCATTCAAATTTGAACAAGCCAAAATCACTAAACACATCCACAACAAATCTCGGCGAAGATTATTGGAAACTGCCCTCATCACATCCTCCACTACCATCAAGCAGCGAAATGGTTTCTTTAACCTATCACCCTTCATAAGCAAGATCATCCTCACAGAACAAAGTCTTTTGCCTGATCATGGCTAACTTTTATTTTCATCTCTAACCTTATGACACTCTTCCATTCACCCACACCCTTCCTTCTTCTCCCTGAATCTTCTCTTTTTTTCCTCACTTTTTTTTTCCCTCACATTTTTAATACTACAGTCCAAATAAACTTTCTCATGTTCCAAATATTTCAAATATTCCTCACCCACCCTTTCAATCACCCCCCTCCCCCACCCACTCCAATCCCTCACTCATTGCTATCATTTTCCAAATATTTCAAATATTTCACACCCTATCACGACAAATCCTCCCTCTTCCCCCTCTCATCTATTTTCTCCCATACCTCTTCTTAAATTCCCTCATTTTCTCCAAACGCTCTCTAAGACCATAACCTTCGCCCATCCACCAAAATCACAGCCCCCCCCTCCCTCTCTACCCATCCCCATTTTCCCTGCATACACCCCCCACACACAAACATTCCAACTCACTCTTCCCCTTCAATCTCGACCACAGCCATCTGGTCAAACACCCCCTCCCCCTCTTCCTCCAATCTCTCTCTGCCATCCATTTTACCCCTGCTCATCCCCCACCTCTTTCTCTCATCGCCAGCCACAGTAGTCCTTGCTCCCTCCACCCTTCCCCTTTTTTCTCCCACTCATTTTCATTCTCTAACAAGTACGGACGTCCAGCAAGACGCTGCCATTATTTTTCATTTTATTTTATTTTTCTTCCCAACATGTCTACCCTACATGTATCTGTGCTTGCATGATATCTTTTCCCTATATCATCATCCTGATGAAGTCTTATAAATAAAGACGAAACGTTGATGTACACATAAAAAACATCCAGTTTTTGGTTTTCCTTTTTCATTTTACCATCACGTCGGATTACCTTCATCCTTCTCTTCCCATATATATATATATATATATATATATATATATATATATATATATATATATGTGTGTGTGTGTGTGTGTGTTGGGACACCCAGACTAAGAAACATTATTTGTCTTGTTTCCGCAGAGAAAGCGTCGATCATTGTTTGCAAAATTGAGGCTGTTTAAGAATTTCCTTCTTTTTTTCATAATTGTTCTCTATTGCCGTCCTGTTAATTCAGTTGTCATTAATGGCGTTGTCATTAATGGCGTTACCCTTTGAGCGGGTTATTTACTATTTGCACAATTGTCCGCATATTGTTTATTTAATCGCAAACTACAAAACGAAATCTCACGCTATACCCAACACTCATCCAATCACTTTTTCAATGTCTCACAACGACATCACTATTTTAACTTGCTGATCAAGACTTTCGGCATTAAAGCAATTAATAGAGGACACCGCTCATTTGTGAATCGTTTTCTTCTTCTTTGCTTCAACTGAATTAAACTTGAGAGAGTGTTTGGAATAAATATTTGCTTAAAATTGAACGGCCGTCAAACAGAAGAAAACAAATATGGCCGCCGTGTTCATCGTTTGGATAATGAATTGTCAAATCCAGAACGCGTTTGCCTCGGATATTCTTTTAGTATATGCTTTCATTGCGTTGGGAAAACGTTATTTAAGAGCACTTTTTGATAGATATAGACAGAACAATGATAGGAAACGGAAGTTAGATACAAACCAAGATGTATATGTTATCGTCAATATTTTCATCGGGCAATGCAAGAAATGATCTATTATGTAGTGTTATGTATCTCCTAGATCTCCTGCTTGTTGATTGATTGACTGATTTGAAAGTCTATGACCATACAGTATCAGTCTATCTTCTCGGTGATGTATCTGGATTTCTGCACCTTTTTACTATTCCCCCTAGACAATAAGACCGAATGCAGATAGATTCTCAAAATTCTGTCACTACTAAATATAGTATATGCGTGTAGATTCTTTGTCAAAAATGACGGAGGACGATATGCTTTGCCAATGCATTATGGTCAGAAAACTTTCTTTCTTTCATTATTACTGGTAAGTGTTTCGAAAACAACACTGAAACTAAGTCGAATAGTCAGTAAGCTGATGATGACTTTTCTTTTTTTATTCTTCCTTAATCTTGCTTGTTTTATTTTTTTTTCTTACTTTCTATTATACATTAAAAAGTTGTCAAAGTGAATCAAAGAGAAAGAAAGAGAGAGAGAGATTAAGGGAAGAGAGAGAGAGAGGCGGGTCAGGCAGAAATGTGTTAAAGAAGTAACGTGACTGAGAACATTCAGAAGGGGAGTAGTACATCTTAGAAGTAATGTTCCTATTTACTAGCCTCTCCACGAGGGCAAAGTAAGACACAAGGACAATTTTTAATGTAGTAAAAATTCAGCTCTACAAAAATGGGCACTCTGGATTGGAACAAAAAAATAAAATTGCCTCAATCTAGAAGATTGTTTCCTGTCACTGACCGATAAGGAATAGACTTTGTATAGCATCAGAACAGGTACTAAACTTTCTTCCTTGCTAAAAAGTAATAACTGTTACACACGATTCTTTACTTTTTTTTTCTTTACTGTCATCCATTGCATTGCACCTTTGTAAACAGGTTACTATATTTTTTGTTTGTTTTATTTCGATTAACCCAAACAAGGGACACCGTCACTTAGACGTAAGAGGCTACTATGAATTAGGGGCCAGATTTATAGAGACATCTTAAGTGGGAATTTGTGCAGTGAGATGCTTGTTAACATTACATTTTAATTTCTGCGTGTTTGTACAGTCGGAAAAAGAGGGAGGGGATTCCAAATGTAAACGGTTCGATGAAAGAAACTTGAGTCGAAAGTCTTCTAGCATCTGGGAACATATACAGGGAGGAGGGGTCATTTGCTGTTTGTCGGGTGTGTTTGGGGTATTTACGTTGGAGGCACAAGTGCGACAAGTTCGTTGGAACACATTCCGTTGAAGTACTTGTAAAATTGAAACAGGTGTGCAACATTGCGTGATAGAACAGTGGTTGGAGCTAGGTAGACACCGCGGGACCTATTACGTTAGAGGTTCTTTTTGGCCCCTATCCAAAAGTTTAAGACTAGTGGCTGGTGCATAAACCCAGATGTGGCATCAATAATCTATGTATGGGCGAATGCTGGCTTTGTAGAGATATAGGATACTGACAGATGAAAGAGAATTTCGATCTATTTCACTGATGAAGATAAAATGCTTCTTGGATGTTCATTGATTTCTATATATATTACGTTTCACTATACATATTGATCACGTTGCTGAAGAGCTTCGTTTTTGTTTGCAATTGAGGACATCATTCATCGATTTGAGGCTACAGGCTACCAACGCATCGACATTCTATAATTCGGTAATCCAGGATGAGATCGTTGTCAAAAGTTAAAAAATAACAAACAGTAAATAAGAAGACTGGGAAGTTGTAGTATCTAAACAACCGATCGAGATAATGTTTTTCCTATGACTATCCCGGAAGATCTAGGCCAAACTGCGTCAGACCAACAGGCCAACGGCTATAAGTGTTCAACGAACACCGCCTTAAAAAATCGGTTATTATGACGGAGAGTGAGCTTAGAAGAGTATATATATGAAGTAAGGTATGTGTATATATATACACAGATACCTAACTTTATGTATAAACATAGTACTCTTCTCTCGCTCTGTTTGTATAAAAGATGGCGTCCAATAATTATTAGGAAACCGTCGTTCCACTTTTTAAGAATAATTTATGTATACTATATCAATGGGAAAGTTAGTTTTTATATTTTGTTTTTACTTCCGATGTTTTTGAACACGATTTTTGAACTTCGGAAGAGTCGCACGGATTTAAAATCGAGAATATATATATATAATTATATATATATATATATATATATATATATATATATATATATATATATATATATATATATATATATATATATATATATATATATATATATAAGAAAAACAAAAGAGGACATTTGTAGTAATTTAATCGTCGGAAGACATTCGATTAAAAACTTTTAAAACGAATAAAACGATCGACTAAAATTAACAGACTAAATCCCAAGGTACCTTTCAACCGACACATTGTCAAGGTATACGTCGGCGAATATCGCTTAAAACCGAGGAAAAGAGTTACATGGAGAGAAAAAAAAAACAAAAAAACAGGGAGATTGAATATCGCCATTATAAGCAGAAAAGAAATATATGGACATAATAGGCAAACTATTTTTTTTCTCTTTTTTTCCTTTTTAGAAGTGTCTAAATAAGTCGAACTTGTGAGACAACTCTTTTTGCCCACAGGACGATTGTTTTCGCATTGTAACACTCACTGCCTCCAACACTTTGAGATGGTGTTTGGAACGGGCCTTGTGTACAATGCAGAAACATCCATCGGAGTACGCCTCACCGCACTTTGTATTGTCATACAAGTGCTGTCCAATGGATGACTCGTGGACTTGTGAGCGTCCGGATATGCTCTGCAAACGCCCGGATGTTCATTGTAAAGACCCGGATGTGTCCGTCGATATAGTCCTCTTTACCACGCGTGATCTGCGAAAACATGCAGGGATATGCTGGGCCACTGACTTCCAAGCGCTGAAGAGTACAACCAACATAGTCAGCTTCACACTGACATTTGAATTTATATATAATCAAACTTTTCTGTAGTGTTGGAAGTACATTATTCTAAAAGGCTGGGAATGCAGTTCTGGTGCCAAAAACCACACGGGGTTGTACTGCATAAAAACAACAGGATACAATCGATGAAATGTTATCCGAAAAACCTTTACTGATAGCACCAATAAAAGAAAGTTTTTAATAAACGGGACATTTTAACATTTAGCGATTATATATATATATATATATATATATATATATATATATATATATATATATATATATCATGGGAATCGCTCCAGACAAGGCATGAAGCTACTTGATGTAGAGAGCTTTAAATACTACTTCAAAGTAAAACACTAGCCAACGATAAGACTCCAACCCAGAAAACACCAACTCTTCCTCATTTTTCAGAAACATAGCTCATTGAATGTAAGGATTAAAGAACAAAATGGATAAGCGAGAGTTACGAGCTGCCGAAAGTAAACCAAAGGTCTACTTTCTACTCTCTTACAATAGTTAGGTATATATATATATATATATATATATATATATATATATATGTATAATTATTTCCACGATCAGACAACGCCGCAGTCAACACCATCCATGAAAGTCACAAATCAGAAGTCCTTGAATGGAGTGTCTACCTCCTTTGGGCTCATCAGTAGAACATATCCGATCTCATAAATAAAAACCCGAGTCACTTGCATGCGAGACGAGTACTCTGCCACTGAGCCACCACGCCACATACAAGAAAGTCTAGTAACTAACACAAACTAATCTAACCGCGACGAAGGCCGACTGTGGAATGTATCTACTCTTTTCAACAAGGGGTGTAGTCATCTAACTACTGAGAACTTAGACCGATGTCTCACAAGTAGGATTTATACTCGCTAGAACGAGGTCACTCAATATGCTAACCTAGCCAGCAATTAATAATATTTTTTTATGTAAGATGATATATATAATTTGTTCCACAATCAGACAACGCCGCAGTCCACACAATCCATGAAAGCCACAAACCGGAAGTCATAGACTCGAGTTTTGAGCACATACATATGATTGACGCTCATGCGCGCACCAATCCCTAAACATGTATTATCTAATATAACTCAAAATATGATGTATTGCAATTATTTTCTTTATTAAATTGTTTGTATCCAACTTATTTTAATAGTTTGGGAGGCTGTGTGCTGGTTTTGGTGAGTGCAGCCCATAAATGGTATGATATACAAAATTAATAATGTACCCATGTTACTCACCGGTTTTCAAGAATATATTTCAAAATTAATCAGTATCAGTTCATTAGATAAGAAGTCTATCCTGAACAACGAAATATATATATATATACAGGGTGTTTCAAAAGTCTTGGGTACATAACGATTTTTAATAACTCAAAAACTATTAGGAGTTGAAAAATGAAATTGGTACCGTTGGAAAGGTTAAAGTTTCAAGTTTTGTGGGGAATCTTCAAAGTAGCTCAATATGAGCACCGTTCGTCACACGGCAGACATCTAGTCGATAGTCCATTTCCTGCCAAACGCGTTCCAGCATCTTGACGTCAATGGTTCCCACAACTGCCGTTACTCGAGCCTTTAGTTCGTCAATATCTCTTGGAAGGGGCGGCACATAGACTTGTTGCTTGACAAAGCCCCAAAGGAAAAAGTCACACGGGGTAAGATCTGGAGACCTAGGAGGCCAGGGCATGAGAACGTCATCACCTCGCCCAGATCTCCCAATCCATCTACCAGGCAGCCTTGTGTTAAGAAACTGCCTTACTCTAAGACTCCAGTGTGGTGGTGCACCATCTTGTTGAAAAATGAAGTCATCAGATTCTGCTTGTTCCAACTGAGACATTAACCAGTCTTCCAGCATGTTGAGATAGGATTCACCAGTGATAGTTGCCTCTTCAAAGAAGAACGGTCCATAGACACCTTTCTTGGAAATTGCACAAAACACGTTCACTTTTGATGAATCTCGCTCGTGCTCAAGAAGTTCATGAGGATTCTCAGTACCCCATATGCGAGTGTTATGCTTGTTAACTTTGCCATTCAGATGGAAGGTCGCCTCATCGCTAAAAACAAGCCGGTCATCAAAGCCGTTATCTTCCAACTTCTCTTGCATTGCAATGCAAAAGTCACGGCGAAGTGGCTTATCAGTGTCCTTCAACTTTTGGACCAACTTGAGCTTGTAAGGTACCATTTGCAGTCGTTTCCTTAAGACACGCCAGACAGTTGCTGGAGCAAGCTGAAGTTCCCTGCTGGCTCTTCTCACTGATTTACGGGGGTTCCGCTGAAAGGCTGTCCGAACTTGCTCAACTGCATCTTCTGAAGTTGAAGGGCGACCTGTTCGCTTACTTGGGCACAAACACCCATCTTTCACAAATTTAGCATGCCATCTGACAATGGATTTCCTTTCAGGGGCTTCTTTTTTAAATTTCCTGCGAAATGCACGCTGAACACATGTCCACGATTCAGTCTTTGCAAATTGGAGGACGCAAAATGCCTTGTCTTGTTTAGAGAACGCCATTACTGCACCTTGACAGATAACACGAATATCATTAGTATGACCAAAAACTTGATTAAGCAAGCTTTAAAATGGCACCAGTTTCATTTTTCTACCTGGAATAGTTCATGAGATATACGCATTTGTAATGATCCCAAGACTTTTGAAACACCCTGTATATATATATATATATATATATATATATATATATATATATATATTTGAGTGTGACATGATATATATATAATTATTTCTAGGATCAGACAACGCCGCAGTCCACACAATCCACGAAAGTCACAAACCGGAAGTCCTAGACTTGAGTTGCGCCCTGCTTTGTGTTCATCAGTAGAACACATCCGAACTCAGGATTCGAAACCCGAGTCACTCGCATTCAAGAGAAATTACGAGAAACATTATGCTTTACCAATGTACGTACTAAAATTTATATACCTATAAAATGACATTTAAATCGGTGAAGTTAAAACAAGAAATAAGTAAAAATGTACCAAACTGGAAAGTTAAAAAATAATTAATTTTTAATGTATCAATCGACATAGAAAGAAAAAAGGAAAAAAGGAAATTAAAACGTCTCGTTATGGAAATAGTTTTAATACTGTCTTTCCAAATTGGTTCAAAACGACGGGATTATCTGAATTGCTATTTGCTTTCTTCATTCTCCTAAATACTTAAAATAGTTTTGTTCAGCACGCTTTATTCGCTTACTTTTGTGTGACTTGGTGGATATTTATATACATACAAATAAATGCACATTGGGTGTTATTAAAGAGTAGGGGATTGTTCTGTTAGCTCTTATAAGGAATCCGTTCTATTTGTAAAATTGCGAGAAGATGTTATATTACATTAATTAGAAACTCAATACTCATTCTCAAATATCTGGAATGAATATTGTCAATCTTTCCCTATTTGGAAGTTCGAATTTTGTTTGTGATTTTACTTGGATGAAGTTTTGCCGATTTTTTAAACAACTTTTATTGCCACTGAGACGTAAGGAGCTACTGTGAATAAGGGACCATATCCATTAGGGACATCCTAAGTGGGGAGTTGTGCACCACGATGTCTGTTAACATTATATTAAAATTACTGAATGTTAGTACAGTCAGGGTAACGGAAAGGGGAGAGATTTTAAAACCTAGCAGTTCGAGGAAAGAAACTATTAGAGTGGAAAGCGTTCCGGCATCCGGGGACATCTGTAGTGAAGGGGTAGGATTTTGCTGATTCTCGGGTTTGTCGGTGGTATTAACGTCAATGGTGCACCAGTGCTACAAGTTCATTGGAGTACATTCCATTGAAGTACTTGTAAAACAAGCAGAGGAATGCAACATTGCGGCGATGGGACAGGGGCTGGAGTTTTGTTGATAATGCAGAACCTATTAGATTGGAGACACTCTTTGTGAGATGCGGATCATTTCTATTTGTATCCTCGTACACTCTTTAAATATTGGAATATTGTTCTGTTAATAATCTGAATCTCCTAATTCATGTGTTGTAATCTTGATAAAAGAGTACAATAGTCAATGAAAAGAAGAATAAGGAAATACGCTTCTTGTCCTTGGGGTCAATGTTAAGTAATCTGCCGATAGAGTGAATGGGGTATTTTGGTGACTGGAACTAGTGTAGAGAATAGATAATAACTTGGATATTTCTGTTGGATAGGAAAGATCTAATTATATTAAATAAACTAACTATAATAGACTAAGAAAATGACATACGACCCCCATCACACTTAACCCAACTTTGGCCCTTCATATTTGATAGTAAAATATCAAGGTCAATAAACTATTTGGCCTGTTGGCAAAGATCAGAGTGTAGTATCTGTTTTGATGTATGCTGCACTCTGAACACCAGTACCGTCTTGGCATGCGGGCCTTGATTCTGCCGGGCTGAGATATTGTTCTGTAAGGTTCTAGGAGGTCCACCTTCCCAGGCTTTACCTTGTCTTTGAGAAGAGGTTAGTTTATTACAAATTGACTTAGGCACCCTACTGGGGAATACCGACGAGACTGGCCAGGCATTTTTTGTAGGTCAAAGTGCTATTCTTCTAAGACGGCGGCTTTTCAATCCCACTTTCCTGCCCTTTTATCAAATCTAGCCGCTGTGGGATGGAGATAAATACAAAAAAATGATTATAAGGAAGACATGAAGTTGAATCGCAATATGGAGACGATAATAGCGAAATATACATTAGTAAACTATTATTAACTAGCTGAAGTAATAGCATCTGCCGGATGTCTCAACCTTTCTTGAATGTTATATCCAAGACCAGAAATTAAATGATTTTCATCGGTTTTTTAATTTTTAAAAGTATTCAGATTCATAATTATTATCGATATCGGTTAGGGAGTAATCGTAACCCTATAGCCCCTCCCCCATGCTAAACAAAAATGTTGAGTGTGAGTTTCGAACCATAAAAATTGGCATAAACACTTGAAACTGAAGACGAACGGTTTAACTACACGGACACCGATCAAATAGTTTATCTTTTTGACCTACATAAATGAGTTTAGCGTCAAGATATCTGTTTTACATCTCCGTGTAGATCTCTGTCCGATTAAAGGAAACGTATAAACGACTATTATACCTATGTTGTTCAGTCCCCTATGGAAAGAGAACGCTATGAATGGCAGAACATTATTTTTACGTATTCTGTCGGATATTGCTTACCGTCGCGGGTGTATAGCATCAACCACCTGGGCATCTTAAGTGTAATTCAGGTTTCGTCGATGCTCGCGTATTTTGCTCCTGTTCCTCGCTTGTTGATCTAGAATCACGTGGACGCCGGTTTGTCTTTTAAAGAGTTTTATTTTTAACAGAACAAAGAGACAAAAATCAAATGCCGGTGTACGAGAGAGATTTAGAAAGAATAAATTGGAGAGATAGATATAGACAGGACGAGTTTTGGCCACCTGTGCTCATCGTCCCCGTCCCCCTGACGGGATGGCTGGGACCGCCGCGTTACTCTGTCCGTTCACGTCGGTGTCGGCAGGCGAATAGACAGAACTGCAATTCTTGTTGGAAGCCACGTGACTTCTCGATTTTCGCTTTTACGCTCCTCCTCCTCCACCTCCTCCTCCTCCTCCTTTTAGAGCGCCCACCCTATAGAAAGCCCCACGTCATCTAACACGTTTAATGTTGAATAATGAAGGTTTAAAAACGTTCAAGAATTTCTGACACCGATAAGGTCATTTACCCGAATGAACTGATTCCAAATCTGTGGATCGTTTAGTCCTTAGATCAACTGTTTAACTGTGATGCTGCGACACGCATACACATCGAGAACACTTTGATCTTGTCCCATCGAAGTCTAATTTTGAAGGGGTTGGGAATCCGTTTCGCAATTTTTAGGCGAAAGATTATTTGTATTACTCTGACTACAGTTCTCATCTTGGGTGCTATTCTCACAACATTTCAGTCGATGTTACCTGCGACCTATTTAGCTGGGTCATCGTATTCAAGAATCTTTATGCCGAACTTAACAATTTGTACAAAATTTAAAACCAAACCCTTCATCCAGTGTACGGTAGTAGCTTGTTTTCGTTCCGTTACAATGACCGGGTAGACATCTTAACTAATCTTTAATTTTATTTTAGTATTGTTCGTACTAAGGATTGAACTTTTAACCTCCAGAAGACTGTCACTTTGACCAGATTATCACTTCACACTTTTATCCGTTGCGCTGTTCCGTACACATTCCAGGGTTCCAGATAAAAATTCCCGAGTTCGTCAAGAAGCACCTGTAGAAGGTCGGAGGTTATATCGGCCGAAACGTTGTGAGAATAACATCGAAGTTTAGAACAGTAGACTGAATAATCCAAATTATACAGGCTAAGACTAGTTCAGTTCTTATAAGTGTGAACACGTGATCCTATCAAGTGTCGTTATACTTACGTAACAAAAGGTTCACTTTTTCATGCTTAGAGTCACAGTCAGTTTTGTTCTCAACTGTATATTCTAAATTTAAATTATTTAAATAAATCCGTAAATTTAGAATAATTCTTTTCTATCGAGATACATTTCTTAAATGTAATTGTTATATAAGGAAAACCGTCAATTGAATGGAGGAGTGATTGACGGATGGGAGGTCAGAATTTAACCTTTCGTTAACGGAAGTCGACGAAATCAGGTGAGTTCCGTGGGAGAGATAATTCAATAAATTTCTGATGGCAGTACCAGCAGAGCGGACGCGTAAAAAGCCCCGCCCTCATAAGGGAGGAGGGTGCACAATGTAGCGAGGTGAAACGCGAAACTAGCTTTCTGTCTGCCTATAAATCTGTATATCCCTCTCTGTCTCCGAAGAGCACCACCCTGTTTGTAGCTGTTTAAAGTTGTCTGTATCATTAAAGCTTTTATAAAATCTAAACATCGGCGTCCGAGTGATCGTACTGATAGACACTCAAGAACTTAGGTTATCGACGACAACGGGTGTATAATGCTTTATACATGCATGGGTAAGCGAAAACGTAACATAATAAGGAAAAACTCTTCCTCACAACATTGCCTGTTTTATGGTTTTATCTTGCCATACTGTCTGATCTTGCGTCAATTTACTCTAAAAACAGGTGTGCATATTTGAGAGCCAGCAAGATAAAGTAAAGTAATAAATAGTCGTCTTTTCGAACAAGAATAGAAAAAAGGACATGCATGCAGTAAAAACGGTAATTCCGAAGAGGTTTTAATCGGATCAAACGCGGACGCTGTTTTAGTTTATTTCCCGATGGAGAAAAGCGTTTTTGTATTCTCGGTCAACGCGCCTCGAATTTGCGAACAGATCACGGCCTGAAAGTTAAGAATATAATCAAAAGAACACATTAAATATTGCAGCGAGCACATACGAAAAGAAAAAAGTATATATAATAGTAAAGGGAAAATACGCAGAAATATATTTTAATATCCAGCTGTAGTACAAGACATATTCAGTAAAAATACACCAATAATAACATGGAAAATGGGGAAATAGCATCCGCTTAGACCAGCAGAAAGCTAATTTTAAGAAGGTGATGTTTCAATCTGTCGGTATAAAATTATTGGATGCCAATCGTTTCCACAACTGTACGTGTTTTGATACTGTTACATAATGACACCCGTTAGTTTTAATAGAGGAGTAATTGACGGATGGGAGGTTTGAATTTAACCTTTCGTTAAGGGAAGTCTATGAAATCACATGACTTCTGGGGGAGTAAGTATTCGGTCGCTATCTAGCGGCACAAACAAAGTGGACATGTATAAGGTACTGTCCTAAAAGGTACCCCTATAGACGGGCGATTGCTGACAATGTAGCTGAGTAAAACGCAACACAATCTCTATGTCCGTCTATTTATCTCTCTGTCTACTTCTTTCTCTCTCTCTTTCTTTATCACTCTCTTTCACTCTCTCTTACTTTCTCCCTATCTTTTTCATTTTCTCGTTTTCTTTACCTCTCTCTTTAACGCGACAGTTACCATAAGATCATTGCATCTCTCTCAATTAAGGTTTATGAATGGTCCAAATTATCTACATCAATATAACTTTTAAAACACTAACACCAGCGTCCAAGTACTTTTTGTCTACAGACGATCAATAACCTGGGTTCACAACGACAACGACGGTGTATATGTTTATACACGCTTCAGTAAGCGAACACGTAACACGCATGCGGATTCTACTAAGAATATAAAAGAAAGGATTGTCTTTCTATTCACCAGTTCAAAGGCTTTAAAATTTATTTCAGATTATGGCGGGTCGCGAAAGTAAATTATTGTGTTGTTTTTGTTCAACTGTAAACACAAGATGTAAATGGCTGAGTTCTTCGCTGTAAAACTGTAAAAATAAAAATTGGTAATATTTTGAGATACGATTACATTACAAGATTTTAAAACATGGTGGTTCAAATAAATATTAATAAAAAAAACAATTACAAAAATTATCTTAGTTTTAGTTCTTATGCAAACACGGAATACAGATATATTATTTGATATATTCTAAATACTACTCAGACGAGCATTTCTAGTCACTCGGAATTGTCTAAATGAAAATCGGAAGATTTTAAAATGTGACGACGTGGCAAGATTCCGAACCATAATGGTTCACATTATTATGAATTAAAACCCAAACCGAAAATAAATGATACATACAAAACACTATATATATATATTCCATGAAAATGCCAGTATACTGCAATCATATGCCCTTAATAGGGTTAAGATGAACATTCATATACACTAAACACTAAATTTACAAAAGCAAAGAAATTCCCAAATTTTTACACTTTTATTGTCATTAAGGGTATGCGAGCACAACAGGGCTATGTATTTTACTGGTAGGAATTTTTCTTATAAAAAATATAAACATTGTTACTATTTTAGCACTGTTAATATAAGCATTGCCAATAAACATTTTAACTGGTATTTTACTTACCTTTATAGTATCCTTATCAATTACGCCCGAGTGGAACCATTATTCATACGACACAAGCAACATTGTTATGTATTAAGGAAAATGAAGGTATTCTTGTTGTATATAAGCCGATTTTTAGTTTCACACTTTAATTTATTAGAATTAACAACTTTTACCATTTATTTTTATATATAAACGATTTTTACTGTATTTCTTCAACAATACAATACATTTTTTTACAATTCAAACAAGAATTTTAAATCTTATAAATAAAAAAATGTGAACTGCAAACCTTGGTATTTTTCATTTCTCTGAAATGTTCGTTTTCTCTGAACTAAAAACAGTACTCTACGGCTCTAATATCACAAATATAGGCACCAGAATGGCACTTTATTTCGGTTCTTACTTTGTAACCTTGCCTAAGGTTTCAACACGTAGTAGCCTACAGCCAAAGTCTAACTTCTTACTGGATCGACCTAGGCCCAGTCGATATTAGGTAGCTTCCCTAAGAACATCAGATCGATCAGAACGTTTGTCAATAAAAGAAGACGATGAGTTCCAGCCGAATTCCCTTCGGAAAAGACTAAGAGATTTTGTATAAACAATTAATTCTTGTTCGATGTTTTGCGCTGAAGAAAAATTCCTACCAGTAAAATACATAGCCCTGTTGTGCTCGCATACCCTTAATGACAATAAAAGTGTAAAAATTTGGGAATTTCTTTGTTTTTGTAAATTTAGTGTTTAGTGTATATGAATGTTCATCTTAACCCTATTAAGGGCATATGATTGCAGTATACTGGCATTTTCATGGAATGTCACTACTTTTGTAAAGGATATGCCTCAATACAATGCTTTCTCATAACTGATATAGTTGGTAGTTTGACTAATCAGTGTTTCTTCCAATATTCACAGGTAAATATTCTTTTTAATTATGATGAGTGTATATTTATTCATGATACAATTCAAACTAGAACACATTTTTTCACAGTTAATATATATACTTATATTAACTGTGAGTTAATCAACGTTGTTTTCTTTAAGGCCTTCGTAGTCCTATGCTCTAAAGAAATTCAAAATAAACAACAAAGAAGTTTGGAGGAGAGACTTGGAATCGAAACCGTAACATCTAGCTGAAAAGTCGTGACTTTACCACTGAGTTAACTAAATGAAGTCGTTAAGTAGATCAAAATTAACTTAATTAAACCATTAACTGACTCCGCTCACTACTGTCGCTTCAGCGTGGAAGGAGGAGGAGACGACGTTTATGCACCTTTTCTTCGGTTAAACATTTGAACGACGAGATAGAGAGAGAGAGAAATGTGAACTATTTTCATTTTATCATGCAACATTATCAAAAATAAAAGTAACTTCTATAAATGTCTGTGCTTCAAATACTTTTACATATATAAAAACATCCAATATCTGTTTTTTAAATATATTTAAAATATTTACGAATAAAACTAATGAAACTAATCAAACTCCTTACGAGCTGTGCCAACGCAAACGCTGGCAGACGATAACTTTAAACATTAAAACCATTTATTTCTTTTCTTTTAGGTTTGAGAGACAGCCAGTATTATTTTTATTTTTTTTTTAACTCACATTAAGCACTGTTTGTTTTTCGTTTTTTCAGTGAAACACAGAGAGCGCGTACGAAAGAAAGAGAGTGTGTATGTTCGTAAGAGAGTGATAGAGAGAAAATATAGAGAGAGACTAAACGTAATTGAAAAGTGAAAATTCAAGAAAAGCAAATAAATAAATTGCAAAAGGTTTTTAAAAATGTGTAACAAAAACGAAAGGGACGAAAGTAACAAGAACAGTTTCGTTTTCTTTTGGTAAGCCTGCCAGTTTTTACGGTATATCAACCCATTTTAGTAGAGTGTCCATCGTACACACGTTATTTGAATGCAAATTATTATTTTTAAAAAGTATTTAACTCTTATCCGGGGGGTTGCTCATGATAAAGCAAGCGTAACTTACTAACAAATAGAGGGTGCTTTGTTACATTGGGACCCGCGCTAACTTTGACCCCGTCGTTACGGTTAGGTTCAGTGGAGTATGCGTAAGACAGTGAAAGAGTGTATGCATTGTGTCTGTGTGTGCGTTGGCTCAATATAATGGTCATTTTTAAGGTTTCATGAAATTTTCTGGAAAACTAAGGTATATGGTAAACTGCCATTTAAATGCCATCAACTAGACCCTAGAACCTCTATATCTGCCAAAAATCAGCTGAATCTATCAAATAGTTTATGAGATAATGGGTGGCACATACGTACGTACGAACACACGGATAATACAAAATCATGCCTGACCTTTCTGGATCTCTGGGTTGCCTTGACTAATGATGCTGAAATTCTACACACTTATAGAACCTATAAAAAAAATTGTGCAAAGTTTTAACTAATTTGGTTTATTGGTTTTTGAGTTATGATTGATCAAAGAAATGAGATTTCCAGCATAAGCCATTTTTTAAGTCTATTAAAGGATAGAGCGCTCTCGCACCTCCCTTAATTCGCATATTCCGCTTCATTTCAAATGATACTTCGGCCTACATTATGAATAATAATAATACTTAATTTACTACTTCATTTCTGTTAATTATTACAACTAATATTTCATATAAAATAGTACAATTAATATAATCTAATAGACACTTTACATAGGAAGTGCCTGGATTTGCGTGTGTGCGCTATTAGTTGAACAAAAAAGAAAAAAAATAGATAGGGCGATACATAGTGAGAGAGGGGGAGAGAGAGTGACGGGGGAATCGTTTTGCACATAATTAGTTGCGTTTCGTTACAGAGCAAAATTAAACCTTTGCTTTTAAGTCTTTAAACTGCCGACTTTTATACTTTTCTTCACAGAACTGAAAGAAAATCTTCAACTATTTCATGTCGGATAGGACTGCAGTTAGATATTAATGACCCAAATAATATCTTCTACTATATAACTAGCGGGGCTACCCGGCGTTACTCAGGGTCATAAAAACATATAATTGAAGAAAAATCGCGTGTGTAACATCTTTATATTCATACTTCTATTTCTCTCCCTCTCTCTATAGCCGTCTCTTTATATTTCTACCTTTTAGTTCCCTAGTCACCCCATTTCACCGCTACTTTCTCATTTTGCCTTTTGCAAAAGGTGTTTCTTCCCCACCATTCTTCCTACGTTGCATAGGGAAATAGTATGATCTATTTCTAGAAAAAGTACCACCTCTGTCTGCGACTTCTATATAGGTAATTATCTCCGCCCGGTGTTCATACTATATACGTATCTATCGCCACCCCGGTGCGAATGCTAAATACGTACCTATTGCCGCCCCGGTGTGCATACTACATAAGTACCTATCGCTGCCCCAGTGCGAATACTAAATATGTACATATCGCCGCCCCAGTGAGAATGCTAAATACGTACCTATCGCCGCTCCGGTGTGAATGCTAAATACGTACCTTTCCCCACCCCGGTGTGCATGCTATATACGTACCTATCGCCGCTCCCGTGCGCGTGCTATATACGTACCGATCGCCGCCCCGGAACGCATGCTAAATACATACCTATCACTGCCCCGGTGCGCATGCTATATGCGTACTTATTGCCGCCCGTGTGCACATGCTGTATACGTACCTATCGCCACCCCTGAATGCTAAATACGTACATATCGCCGCCCCGGTGCGAATGCTAAATACGTACCTATTGCTGCACCGGTGTGCATACTATATAAGTACCTATGGCTGCCCCAGTGCGAATACTAAATATGTACATATTGCTGCCCCGGTGCTAATGCTAAATACGTACCTATTGCCGCCCCGGTGCAAATGCTAAATACGTACCTATCCGCTCCCCGGTGCGCGGGCTATATACGTACCGATCGCAACCCCAGAACGTGTGCAATATACGTACTTATTGCCACCCCTGTGCACATGCTATATATGTACCTATCATCACCCCTATGCACTTCTATATACGTACCTATTCCCACCCCCCTTGCACATACTATATATATACCTATCGCCGCCCCGGTGCGCATATTATATTCATAGGTATCGTGGCTCTGGTGTGCATACTACATACTTACCTATCTCTGCAAGGGTGCACATACTATATATGTACCTATCTCTAGCCCAGTTCGCATCAATAAGAACTCATATTAATGTGCACCTGTCATGTCAGAAAAATAAAATAGTGTTCATTCATGTAGTTTCACTATCATAAATGGAAATATTTTTAGGTTAAAAAAATAAATAAATAAATTTTTTGGCCCCCCTAATTTGGTTTTTGTATCCTCCTCCATACATAGAAATATTTTTAATAAAAAAAAATTTTAAATAAATTTTTTTTTTCAACAACCCCAATTTTATTTTTACTCTCCACATACATAGAAATATTTTTAATTAAAAAGAAAAACAAAAATGTTGACCCCCTCCAAAAAAATGTGTTACCTTCCCCCCATACATAGAAATATTTTGAGTTTAAAAAAGAAAAAAATGTTTTTACCCCCACCCACCCCAAATTGTTTTTTGATCCTCTCCCATACATATAAATATTTTTAATTAAAAAAAAAAGAAAAAATTACCCCCCCCTCAATTTTTTTTATCCTCCCCTATACATAGACATATTTTAAATGCAAAATAAAAAATTTTTTTGACCCCCCCCAAAAATAAATTTTAGATAGAAATATTTTTAATTTAAAAAAGAAAAAAAAATTACCCCCCCCCCCAAAATTGTTTCATCCTCCCCCATATATATAAATATTAGTAGTATCCCTGGTCCCTATATTGCAAAAGCACCCATGGCCCCTATTCTGAAGAAGCCTCTGTGTACTATATTGCAGAAGTACGCCCGGTGCTGGGTCTTATACTGTAGAACCACCCCTGGTCCCTATACTGTAGAAGCACCCATTGTCCCTATTCTGCAGAAGCCTCCGGATCCTATATTGTAGAAACACCCCTGATGCTAAGTCCTATACTGTAGAAGCACCCCTGGCCCCTATATTGCATGGTCCCTATTCTGCACAAGCCTCCGGGGTCTATATTGTAGAAGCACCAGAAGCACCTCCTTACTGATCACCCCTCCTTTTCATCTGCACAGTAGCTCTATCTAGGACATTGATCACTTTTCTCCCGGACAACGCCGAGTACTTCGAAAATCAAGGAGGCATCCAGAGCACTATTAATATCACTCTTACTGATTCCTCCTCCTTTTCATCTGCACAATAGCCCGAAAAGAAGCGTATATACTGTTAAAATATTATATAAATTAATCACTAGATAGCTCTATCAAGGATATTGAGCACTATTCTCCCTGACAAAGCTAAGTACTTCAAAAATTAAGGAGGCATCCAGAGCACTACTAAAATCACTCTTACTGATTCCCCTCCTGTTCATCTGCAAAATATTCCGAATAGAAGCGTAAATCGTGTTAAAATATCATACACATCTATGACTAGAGCAGCTCTATCTAGGATATTGAGCACTTTTCTCCCGGACTACGCCGAGTACTTAAAAAATCAAGGAAGCATCCAGAGCACTACCAAAATCAATCTTACTAATTCCCCCTCATATCTATGTGTACAATAGTCTGAAGAGAAACGTAGATGGCGTTAACATATTATACAAACTTATCACTACAGTAGCTCTATCTAGGATATTGAGCACGTTTCTCCCGGACAACATCGAGTACTTAGAAAAATCAAGGAGGCATCCAGAGCACTACTAAAATCACTCTTACTGATTTCCCCTTATTCACATGTGCACAATAGTCCGAAGAGAAACGTAGATGGCGTTAAAATATTATCGAAACATATCACTACAGTAGCTTTATCTAGGATATTGAGCACTTTTCTCCTGGACAACGCCGAGTACTTAAAAAATAAAGGACGCATCCCGAGCACTACTAAAATAACTCTTACTATTTGCTCCTCATTTCCATGTACACAATAGTCTGAAGAGAAACGTAGATGGCGTTAAAATATTATCCAAACTTATCACTACAGTAGCTCTATCTAAGATATTGAGCACTTTTCTCCCGGACAACGCCGAGTACTTAGAAAATCAAGGAGGCATCTAGAACATTACTAAAATCACTCTAACTTATTTCCCTTCATTTCCATGTGCACTGAAGTGAAACGTAGATAGTGTTAAAATATTATACACACTTATCACTATAGTAGCTCTATCTAGGATATTGAGCACTTTTCTCCTGGACAACGCCGAGTACTTAGAAAATCAAGGAGGAATCCAGAGCACTACTAAAATCGTAGCCTTCCTATGATGTTATTGATACATCCGAACTGAAGTTATGGTATGACTAATGCAACCGGACAGAATTTAGGGCAAAACCGGGTACATCCGGCAAGGGATTATGGGACGTTTTCAGTGATTCAGCATTTTTATCAGATTACTACATAAATACGTTAGATAATAAGGTTTTTTGGAATTTTCTGGAAAACTAGGATATATGATACACTGAAATTTAAATGCCATCAACTAGACCCTAGAACCTGTATATCTGCCAAAAATCAGCTGAATCCATCAAATAGTTGATGAGATACAGGGTGGCACACACGTACGCACGTACACACGGATAACACAAAATCACTCCTGACCTTTCTGGATCTCTGGGTTGCCTTGACTAATGATGCTGAAATTTTACACACTTATAGAACCTATCAAATGAACATTTTGTGCAAAGTTTTAAATAATTTGGTTTATTGGTTTTTGAGTTATGACTGATCAAAGAAATGAGATTTCTAGCATAAGTCGTTTTTGAAGTCTATTAAGGGATAGAGCGCTATCGCGCCTCCCCTGATGTTGGATTATGACTCGTTTCCTGATACGTGTATAACTATTCATATACACTTGCAAACTGTGACGTATGCGTCGTCTCGTCTCCGCTCTTCATCGATCAACAGCAACACACAGGACTTGTTTTTGACAGAGGATTTATTCGTGTTATGAACACGCTTTAAGACAGTTACTGAAATCAGAAAAAGACATACATATATTCAGTCGACTAAAAAGAGAGAAAATGGGATAAAAGCGAAATGGGATATATAGAGATAAGCATTGATCGACCTTATGCTTAGTTTTCAGTCGCATTAAGTTTTTTGCGTCTACTTGCCTTAAAATTTACCAAGAAAGATACTAAAGTACTTTTGTAGGAAAATGAGTTTCGATTCTCAAATTGCATTTATTCGATGAGGTCATAGTATTACCTAATCGTTATTAGTTTGTTTGACCGTTATTCTTTCTATTCTCGAATTAAAGCCTTCATAATCGAACACAGACACTCGACAGATAAACCATATATTTATTGAATCGCACTCCGCTATCTACGTTCGAAATAATTTCATCATATTTCGTTAATTACATAAGGCAGTGATTATTACATTGTTGCGATTTTGAGAGATAAAAAGAGAGTGTCTACCAAGCATAAAACTGTTTATATGATACACTTGTTCCATCAGATCAACACGTCTGGTCTCGTCATCGCTTTAATCGAAACTAAGTGATATTCTTCTCCCAGCATCATCTTATCTTCGAATATATGACATCACTTTCGCTCTTTTGTATTCTCTTTTCTGTTCTCACGACAATGGCTTTCCACTTCCGCTTCCCTTCTTGACCTCTTGTCTAGAAAATTACTGTTTAATTACCTAATCATTATTTTAATGTACTATCTGATATATGCACCAGTTATGGTCCCTACTAGAATATAAGAAAGCTTTTAAAAAACTGTACAATCTACTTAATCAACCGACCTATTATTAGATATGTATGCCTAATAACAAACAGAAACGTATATCTATATATATTTAAAATAAAAACTGTGTTCCCTTACACTTTGACTATAGTAAGAAAATACCCATATGCATGATAGACAACACATTTCTGCTCGACACCAACAATAATTCCTAATGCGTGTTTCACGAAAAATTAATCACATTTACATATCGAACAAAAACATTAAAATTATTTAGAGAATTCGACTTGTCCTAAAACCATCTTCGAAAGAGAAATTAGCCACTATTATCTATCCTTATACAATGAGTCCTCACACACACCCGATCGACACCGGGAATTTGTGTATAGAGGGTGAAAAATTTCACAGCACCGCTCGATCCATGCTTCTGGAATTTCTATCCGGGAATCCTGACTGCATTATAATTACACGTTATTCTATAAGCACATTGTATTTAAACGAACACATTGAGCAACGGCAATGATGACAGACAAATACGTTTTGGGCGGTCAACTTTTCAATTTATTGTTATCATTTCCGCCGATATATTTTTTACTAGAACTCTTTTTTATAAAAGAAACAGGTAACATTTATTTAGTAATGCCGTTACGTCGCATAGTAAAACTTACCTGGCCTACGGGCAGCAATTAATCGGAAGGTGATGGGGGCGTTATGTTTAAAAACAAATATGGCGACGTCATAAAACCACGTTTTTTTTTCATTTCTTTCAGCTAGGTTTAAGATTATCGCCGAAGTAGAATCCCTTTGTATTTGGGGGAGGGGGGGGGGTAAGTGTGTTTTCTATAATAATACTCATACTTTTAATATTTTCATTCATGATTTCACATTCAGATATTTAATTACCTAATCTAAAAGAAGTTACTTATTCTTTTTTTCACGTGAAATGTAAATAAAACCATTAATTTTTCGATCAAACGATAATTTTTACGATTTATTTTGTTATATACTTTTTAACTAATATATATTCTTCTGCATGTGTTGATGTTTAAAAATACAGTTCGGTGCCTATTTTTATAACCTCCCCAATTACAATATTTTTCTTTAAATGTTATTAAGTTATAATTTTATTTTTTATTTTAGTTTGGTATTTTGTTACCGAAACATAAAAATGTCTAACTTTGAGGGTTTTTTTTTACTTTTTACTCCTAAAAATAGAATTTATTTTAAACTGTAGTATATTATATAATATACTTAATATTTTTTCGGTACTTCTACAGTTGTGGGTGCAACCAGATCAGGCTGTCTGAAAATACTGTCTTCCTGACTTAAAATGCACAAACATTAATGTTATTATTTTCTCCTTTCCCTTTGCAAAACTCAATCATGTTCTGAAAAGCCAAAAACAAAAACAACCATTTTTCTTCACAAAACAACCAAACCAAAAACAATGAATACATATTTGAAGACAGAAAAACTTGAAGCATGAAAAATTTTACCAAAATTACCGGATTTGGCATAAAATAATTCGAAAAGGGTTGATATGCCGTAAAATAAAACAACCAAACTTGTACAGTTTACGGACAGTGCTGCAATAATAACGTTATTATTAAGAAACCAGTGAGTAGAATAAGACATCCTACGAGACCGCGGCAATTTTTAATTTGTGTCCATATCCGAAGTGACCTTTCTTGTGGCTAGATGGAATTTCGTCAATTAAACAGCTACCTTTTGTCTAAATCTGTCTTCTGTTTACATATAAGCTGATTGATATAAAGCATTTTCTTACTTTTTAAAATAATTTCTCCACAAATAACTATTTGGCACTTTTAACATTGACGTGGTTCTGATTTACTTGCCCCCCCCCCCTCGAGAGCAGAGTTAGACACAAGATCGGTTTTTAATGTGGCTAAAAATTCATTTCCGTAGAAAGGCACACTCCGGATTGGGACAAAAATTAAAATTGCTGCCGTCGAGAAAGATTTCTCCTCCACCAACTAAGAAAAGATTAAGTATACTATACTTTAACGTTATTTCTATTTTGAAAAATAACAAATAACATCAGACATATCATATAATACGTTATAGTTTACTGATAAACACCATTTGCCTCTTTATAAATTAATAACCGGAAGCCACAATCAAGGTACAATCTTCTCTTTAACCAAGTTAAGTAATTGCCGACACTAACAGCGAAACATAAAATATTCCAGAAAAACATACGTATACAAACCAATAAAAATTTACGTGACTAAACTAAGATTTACTAAAAAAAATACTGATACGTTCATTTTCTTTATTTGAGATTAATTCTCCGCCCTATTAGAGACCCACATAGCTTCAATGACCTCGATACTATAACTGGTCAAGATAGGGATGCATGTATGGCTCAGTGACTACTAGGGGATGGTAAAGACTAAGATACTACTTTACAATACTTTACAAAAAACATTCATATCTGAAGATTTTATACATTTATTTTTGCCATCAGGTTTTCTCTATGCATGTCCAGTGTTTCATCAAACCGACTTTGGGATATCAACAGCATGAGCACACATCACTTGTTCGGGATGGTATTGCACAAACAAAGAAAAGGCAGACTTCTGACAAACACTTCCTTTTGTTCCACGTGGAAGACTCGCTGATAAGCTCAATGCTTGCATTAAATTGTCATATTTGTGAAAGTACATCAATACTCGAACATCATCTACAAACATGCGTGTACATATCCATGGCAATATTGCAACAACTAACCATTGCAAGAGTTGTTACTCCATGTATTCCATTAATTGTTTCATCTGGTATTTTACATTAATATGGTGGGGTCTGTGTTCGCATAAGCACCAAATAATTAAATAGTTACAGATTTGGCAAGGAATCTATTCAGTTATTCAACATCCCCGGGCAACGCCGGAACACTAGTCATCTAGTTATTTTATAAAGGTATTTTATTTATAGAAACTTGCTTTGAATATGATCAGACGAGTGTATTTGGATTATTCGGACTACTGTTCCCGTCTTGGATGTTATTCTCACAACGATTCGGTAGATGTAACCTCTGATCTTCTTCAGCTGCGCCTTGTTGTACTCGGATATTCTTAAGTCCAACTTGAGAATCTGTATGAAATTTCGAACAGAATATTTTATTTCAACCACGGAGGTAGCTATCTTTCGTTCTGTCAACAATGACCAGGTTGAAGTCTTCAGTAATTCGTAAGTGTATTCTTAGAGTCGCCCGTACCTTCAACCGTCAGAACTTGGAACTTATTTACCTAGTATGTTTACATGTTGCGCCACGAGTACTTGCGACCGTAACGTTGTGAGAATAACATTTAAGGTGAGAACAGTAGTCCGAATAATACAACAAAATATTAGCAATTTATATCTAAAAAAATTCGAAAAATAATACAAAAGATTCAAAGGGTTAGAAACTTTTGTAATATAACGGTCTTGCTTAAACGAAAACTATCATTATATATATATATATATATATATATATATATATATATAAATATATATATGCATAAAATCCAATGAGGACATACTTATGAAAGCGGTTTTGATTTCACATTCAAACAATAATACAAATCAAAGACCGTGTTATTTTCAAATACGTTTCGACTTCGCCTAAAATATAAATATTTTAAATGATATGTACATGAACGGTGCTTAAATGCGTTTTGGACTGGAGAAGAGGATGAGGTAATGCCTGGGAGGAGGAGTCATATTAATACGACTGATGGTACATTACCCTATAAAATTATCTAATGCCTGGAAGGATGGTATTATGTCAACATAACAGATACTACACTACCTCCTCCCTGAATGGTGCATTAGTCCTCCCAGAGATTACCTTTTTCTTTAAAGTGTAGCTAGTCCAGTATCTGTTCTGTTGTGATGAGATCATCCTCCCAGGCATTATGTAATCCTCTCAGGGTAGTGTAGTATATGTTTGTTCGTTATCTTATAAACCACCTCAGGCATTCCCTCATCGTTTCGCTGGCAATGTGGTATATCTTCTTTCGTTATGCATACTAGGTAATAAATTAAGTTTATCTTATTTGGTGGACTTGTTTAACCGCATATAATCAATCAATAGGATATTCAATGTTAAATCTAATTGTCGGATAGAATCCTATAGGTGGGATAGTTATTTATATTATTTATATACGGTTTAAGATAGTTTAGTTAAGTTTTATTGAAGAGTCTTATTAATTTAATGAAGTTTAAGATGTTGTTCGAGTTAGTGTTTTTTTAACCGACTTAGCAGTTTAGAATGTTTCATGCCGAATCCAGTCATTTTAATAAATTTTCGTTTTCATCTTTTTTAAAATTATTTTTAAATATTTATTCATGCAATTTGCTTTCATTATTCATTTAGGATGACGACTATATTTCTGTCACAATTTAATGTTATTCTCGGGTCAGACATCCATAGATGGGACCCTAACAGGTACTACGACTCCGGACCAGATCGAACCTGAACACAGTCGTAACAAAGAAACGGCTCTACATTTTCCAAAGTCCCCAAATTAGGCTTCACCACTGAACTGAGTGTCATGTCATTTATCCAGGACATTAAGTTTCTCTGATCTATACACATTTAAGTGAAGATGTAAAAATCTGACGTTATTTTTTTACGAAGCTACCATTTCCTTAGCCTTACGTTTCCCTTTACAGTACATTTACCGAGTTTGGAAAAGTTACATTTATATTTTTAGATCGTTTTTCGCGCGTAAACGTCAATCCCTTGGAAGGAAACGTTGCCACCTTTCAATTTAATGTCATCTAAGTGGGAAACCTATACTTTCGCATTTTTTATGCTAAACACAAAATGAAAAAACACCCAAAAGAACAGAGAAACGCCTTCTAAGCCATGATAAGACATCACACATTGAACTTGATACTTTATTACACAGTAAACGAATAAAGCCATCATGGCGACATAGATTCCACGTTAACGCTGAGCTATCTGCGGGACGAAGGGTGGGGTTGTTGCAACGATCGTACTCTTCTCTTTCTTTTGTGTGACGCCATTTTGCGAGAGCCTACACATCTGAAATTAAAAAAAAATACTAAATGAAAATTGCCGCACACATCAAAATGGTTAGAGCATTATTCAAAGATGATGATAAAAGGAAGTTCAGCAAAATTAATCTGAAAATAGGAAAAGTTTTACAGAATGAAAAAAAAGTAGATACTTCTGCCTGGAGTTGTAGCGATTATTTCAAACAAGAACCGTTATTTTGAATGTGAGTCATTTTATCCACGTGTTTATCGATAGAAATTCTATTCTAATCTTAAGCGTTACAACGCTTAAGATTTAAATAGAATTTCTATCGATATCAACAGAAATTCTATTTCGATCGTAAGCCTGAGAGACTAACTAAAATCCTATTACGAACCTAATCGTGGGAGACTAACGAAAATTCTATTTCAAACTGAAAAGTAACAAACCAACAAAAATTCTATTGCCAAGTTAAAGGTAAGAGACGAACGAAAATTCTATTTCAAACTTAAGCATTACAAACTAACGAAACATCTAGTACACACTGAAGCGTTAGAGACCAACCAGAATCCTATTTCAAAATTCAACGTTGCAGACCAACGGACATTCTATTTCAAAATAAAACGTGGCAGTCCCCCAAAAATTCTATTTCAAATTCATGTGTTACAGACCAACGTAAATTCTATTTCAACCTGAAGCCTGATCGACCAACGAAAATACTATTGCAAACTTAATTGTGACAGACCACAATTATTTTATTTCAAATATAAGCGTGACAGACCAACGGAAATTCTATTTATAAACTTAAAAATTGCAGACCCAAAAAACATACTATTCACTTAAGCGTTAAAGACCAACGAGAATTCTATTTAAAACTTAAGCCTGACATACACACACACACACACACATTTTTTTTTCTTCTAAACTTGTCACTAGTTTTCATTACAATATTTTTTTAGGTTTTAGTCGTATTTAATCACTTCCACGTTTTACTCTGATGAGTGTGGACGAAAACCGGTTCAGTACATTAATTAATTTCTTTTTAATCGTTTTCTCTCGTTTTTATATTTGTTTAATCTCATTCTACCTTCCCCAAAATGTCCCAAACGTCCGTATTCCTCGACGTTAATATATATATATATATATATATATATATATATATATATATATATATATATATATATATATATATATATATATATATAAGATGATTTGCTCTTCTTGCTCGATACCGTAATTTTTCTGGTTTCTTTTGTTGAAAAACGCCGATCTCTTTGCTAAGTTGTGTTTGTGAGATGTTATTCGATGTTGGTAGTCAGGTTATCGCTCTGTAGTTACCTGGGATTATTTGCTTCTTGGCTGTCATTTTATTTACATTGTTTTCCTTTAATCATCCACGTCAGTATGTCTGCTTCGCATTTGTATTTATTGATGTGCTAGTGTTACAGATGGAGTAGTGAATTTCTTGAATTATCACCCATGTTTTCTCTCGTGGCTATGTGCATTCCGGTTTGTAAAAGTGTCATCGTGAAAATTAATTTCAGTTTCGGCTCCTGCCTTAATTTCCAGAAGGCTTTCTCCATGCTTTTAAACCTCTTTTCATTTTTGTGATTTTATCGTTTACCGGCTTTCATTATTCTCATATGTTCTGTTTTATTTGCAACTGCTGTGATTTTTATACTTCTCAGCGTTCATTCTTTTGCTTATAGATTTTCTCTATTTCTTTATGTTATTTGGACAACCTTCTTATTTGTAAGCCGTATTTGTCATCTTCCATTGTTTTCTGATCCTTGTAGCCTTTTTAACGGCTCTGCTTGTCTGTTTAGTTTTTGATTTTAGATTCCAATCTAGTTTCCAATCCGGATTTTGCTCGTTCATCTTTCAGGTGGTTTTTATTCCTATGTTTAGTCTCGTGATTACAGATTTGACCTCGGTTGTTCAGGTCGATGATATGGACTGTTTTACTAAATGTGAAAAGTCTCTTCAGCTTTTATATATCTTTTTTACAATACACACAATATTGACTTCTTTACGATAGCAGTCTCTTTTTCTCCTCGCTCATTATGTCCTTCATGCGTTTAATTTCTGCTGTTTTTCTGTCTGAGTTATATCACCACTTCCCCCTGCGTATTTCCATTGGGGTTATTTCTTGGTGTTCTGTAATGTTACTTATTTCAACATAGTTCATATTAGATCAACTCCTGACAGCACTTGCATCTTACGGGTATGACAGGATTGCGCTGTAATTCTTTTGTTGTCCTGTTGTTGAAGCGAGAGAATAGTTAGCATGTTTATCATGTATTTCAAGAAATTAATTTGTGTGATTCATTATTTTATTACTAATATATTTTGTTTTCTGGTCCATTTATTTTTCTGGGTTGTCTTTAGTTTATTGTATTGGTAATTATTAATTATTTATATTTGTTCTATGATATGCTGGTAGATGGCATTGGAAGGGCAAACATTCAAGGAACGATGACTGGTACTCATATTGACCATCAGAAAATCATCTGCTAATATCACATTTCTGAATTCACCAGCTTTTATATTGTTTGCTATCATATTTCGTAATTTTGTATATGTGGCAATACCAGGCTTCTGTTTTGTGCTTATCATTAAGATAGTTTTTAATTTTCCCGTGAGAAATTACAGTAGACTATCATACCCTACATATGGCACACTACATTTGACAATTAAAAAATATACAAAGATACATGCAGTAAAAACAGACGGTAAAAGACAGACAAAACAGGTTACTATACAGTAAAAGACTAACAAATACAAACAACAAATAAATGGACAGTAAAAAAAAACCGTGAACGACAAACAAAACCAACAGGTATATAGACCGTAAAATACAATCAAATAGAAACAAAAACTAAATAGACAATAAAAAACAGACAGTAAGAGACAAAGAGAAACAGCAGTTACATAGACCTAAAAACAATCAAATAGAAACAACAAATGAATAGAGAATGAAAAACAGACGGTAAAAGACAAAGAGAAAAAGCAGTTACACAGACCTTTAAGAATCAAATAGAAACAACTAATTAATACGGTAAAGAAACAGACGGTAAACGACACAGAGCAACAGCAGTTAAATAGACCTTAAAAACAATAAAAAAAACAACAACACATAAATAGACAGTAAAAAAACAGACGGTAAAAGACACAGAGAAACAGCAGTTAAATAGACTTAAAAACAATCAAATACAAACAACAAATTAATAGACAGTAAAAAAAACAAACGGTTAGAGACAAAGAGAAACAGCAGTTAAATAGACCTTAAAATTATCCAATAGAAACAACAAATAAATAGACAATAAAAACAGACGGTAAGAGACAAAGAGAAACAGATGTTAAATAGACCTTAAAAATAATCAAATAGAAACTAATAATTAATAGACAATAAAAACAGACGGTAAGAGACAAAGAGAAACAGCTGTTAAATAGACCTTAAAACAATCAAATAGAAACAACAAATTTATAGACAATAAAAACAGACGGTAAGAGACAAATAGAAACAGCAGTTAAATAGACTTTAAAAACAATCAAATAGAAACAACAAATGAATAGACAGTAAAAAACAGACGGTAAAAGTCAAAGAGAAACAGCAGTTACAAAGACCTAAAAATAATCAAATAGAAACAACAAATTATAGACAGTAAAAAAAAAAAGGTAAGAGACAAAGAGAAACAGCTGTTAAATAGACTTAAAAAACAATTAAAAAATAAATAACACATGAATAGACAGTAAAAAAACAGAAGGTAAGAGACAAAGAGAAACAGCAATTAAATAGACCTTTAAAAATCAAATAAAAACAACAAATTAATAGACAATAAAAAGCAGACGGTAAAAGACAAAGAGACACAGCCGTTAAATAGACCTTAAAACAATCAAATAGAAACAACAAATGAATAGACAATAAAAAGCAGACGGTAAGAGACATAGAGAAACAGCAGTTACATATACCTTAAAACAATCACATAGAAACAACAAATGAATAGATAATAAAAAACAGACGGTAAGAGACAAAGAAAAACAGCTGTTAAATAGACCTTAAAAATAATAAAACAGAAATAACAAATTAATAGACAATAAAAACAAACATTAAGAGACAAAAGGAACCAGCAGTTACATAGACCTTAAAAATAATCAAATAGAAACTACTAATTAATATACAGAAAAAACAAACCGTATGATACAAAGAGACACAGCAGTTACATAGACCTTAAAATAATCAAATAGAAACAACAAATTAATAGACAACAAAAACAGACAATAAAAGACAAAGAGAAATAGCAGTTACATAGACCTTAAAACAATAAAATAGAAACAACAAATTAATACAGTAAAAAAAACAGACGGTAAGACACAAACAGAAACAGAAGTTAAATAGACCTTAATAACAATAAAAAAGAAACAACACATGAATAGACAGTAAAAAACAGACGGTAAGAGACAATGAGAAACAGCAGTTAAATAGACTTTAAAACAATCAAATAGAAACAATAAATTATAAACAGTAGAAAAAACAAACGGTAAGAGACAAAGAGAAACATCAGTTAAATAGACTTTAAAACAATAAAAAAGAAACAACACATGAATAGACAGTTAAAAAAACAGACAGTAAAAGACAAAGAGAAACAACAGTTAAATAGACTTAAAAACAATCAATTAGAAAGAACAAATTAATAGACAGTAAAAAAACAAACGGTAAGAGACAAAGAGAAACGGATGTTACATAGACCTTAAAATAATCGAATAGAAACAAATAATTAATAGACAATAAACACAGACGGTAAGAGACAAAGAGAAACAGCCGTTAAATAGACCTTAAAACAATACAATAGAAAGAACAAATTAATAGACAATAAAAAAGAGACGAGAAAAGACACAGATAAACAGCAGTCACATAGACCTAAAACAATCAAATAGAAACAACAGATGAATAGATAATAAAAAACAGACGGTAAGAGACAAAGAAAAACAGCAGTTAAATAGACCTTAAAAATAATAAAACAGAAATAACAAATTAATAGACAATATAAACAAACGGTAAGAGACAAAGAGAAACAGCAGTTACATAGACCTTAAAAATAAGCAAATAGAAACAACTAATTAATCGACAATAAAAAACAAACGGTAAGATACAAAGAGTAACAGCAGTAACATAGACCTTAAAATAATTAAATAGAAACAACAAATTAATAGACAACAAAAACAGACGATAAAAGACAAAGAGAAATAGCAGTTGCATAGACCTTACAAAGGTAAATAGAAACAACAAGTTTATACAGAAAAAAAACAGACAGTAAAAGACAAAGAGAAACAGCAGTTATATAGACTTTAAAACAATAAAATAGAAACAACAAATAAATACAGTAAATAAAACAGACGGTAAGAGACAAAGAGAAACAGCAGTTAAATAGACCTTAATAAAAATAAAAAAGAAACAACACATGAATATACAGTAAAAACAGACGGCAAGAGACAAAAAGAAACAGCAGTTAAATAGACTTTAAAACAATCAAATAGAAACAACAAATTATAAACAGTTAAAAAAACAAACGGTAAGAGACAAAGAGAAACATCAGTTAAATAGACTTTAAAACAATAAAAAAGAAACAACACATGAATAGACAGTTATAAAAGCAGACAGTAAAAGACACAATGAAACAACAGTTAAATAGACTTTAAAACAATCAATTAGAAAGAACAAATTAATAGACAGTAAAAAACAAACGGTAAGAGACACAGAGAAACAGCAGTTAAATAGACCTTAAAAACAATCAAATAGAAACAACAAATGAATAGATAATAAAAAACAGACGGTAATAGACAAAGAAAAACAGCTGTTAAATAGACCTTAAAAATAATAAAACAGAAATAACAAATTAATAGACAATAAAAACAAACATTAAGAGACAAAAGGAACCAGCAGTTACATAGACGTTAAAAATAATCAAATAGAAACTACTAATTAATATACAGAAAAAAAAAACCGTATGATACAAAGAGACACAGCAGTTACATAGACCTTAAAATAATCAAATAGAAACAACAAATTAATAGACAACAAAAACAGACAATAAAAGACAAAGAGAAATAGCAGTTACATAGACCTTAAAACAATAAAATAGAAACAACAAATTAATACAGTAAAAAAAACAGACGGTAAGACACAAAGAGAAACAGAAGTTAAATAGACCTTAATAACAATAAAAAAGAAACAACACATGAATAGACAGTAAAAAACAGACGGTAAGAGACAATGAGAAACAGCAGTTAAATAGACTTTAAAACAATCAAATAGAAACAATAAATTATAAACAGTAGAAAAAACAAACGGTAAGAGACAAAGAGAAACATCAGTTAAATAGACTTTAAAACAATAAAAAAGAAACAACACATGAATAGACAGTTAAAAAAACAGACGGTAAAAGACAAAGAGAAACAACAGTTAAATAGACTTAAAAACAATCAATTAGAAAGAACAAATTAATAGACAGTAAAAAAACAAACGGTAAGAGACAAAGAGAAACGGATGTTACATAGACCTTAAAATAATCAAATAGAAACAAATAATTAATAGAAAATAAACACAGACGGTAAGAGACAAAGAGAAACAGCCGTTAAATAGACCTTAAAACAATACAATAGAAAGAACAAATTAATAGACAATAAAAAAGAGACGAGAAAAGACACAGATAAACAGCAGTCACATAGACCTAAAACAATCAAATAGAAACAACAGATGAATAGATAATAAAAAACAGACGGTAAGAGACAAAGAAAAACAGCAGTTAAATAGACCTTAAAAATAATAAAACAGAAATAACAAATTAATAGACAATATAAACAAACGGTAAGAGACAAAGAGAAACAGCAGTTACATAGACCTTAAAAATAAGCAAATAGAAACAACTAATTAATCGACAATAAAAAACAAACGGTAAGATACAAAGAGTAACAGCAGTAACATAGACCTTAAAATAATTAAATAGAAACAACAAATTAATAGACAACAAAAACAGACGATAAAAGACAAAGAGAAATAGCAGTTGCATAGACCTTACAAAAGTAAATACCAACAACAAGTTTATACAGAAAAAAAACAGACAGTAAAAGACAAAGAGAAACAGCAGTTATATAGACTTTAAAACAATAAAATAGAAACAACAAATAAATACAGTAAATAAAACAGACGGTAAGAGACAAAGAGAAACAGCAGTTAAATAGACCTTAATAAAAATAAAAAAGAAACAACACATGAATATACAGTAAAAACAGACGGCAAGAGACAAAAAGAAACAGCAGTTAAATAGACTTTAAAACAATCAAATAGAAACAACAAATTATAAACAGTTAAAAAAACAGACGGTAAGAGACAAAGAGAAACATCAGTTAAATAGATTTTAAAACAATAAAAAAGAAACAACACATGAATAGACAGTTATAAAAGCAGACAGTAAAAGACACAATGAAACAACAGTTAAATAGACTTTAAAACAATCAATTAGAAAGAACAAATTAATAGACAGTAAAAAACAAACGGTAAGAGACACAGAGAAACAGCAGTTAAATAGACCTTAAAAACAATCAAATAGAAACAACAAATGAATAGATAATAAAAAACAGACGGTAATAGACAAAGAAAAACAGCTGTTAAATAAACCTTAAAAATAATAAAACAGAAATAACAAATTAATAGACAATAAAAACAAACATTAAGAGACAAAAGGAACCAGCAGTTACATAAACCTTAAAAATAATCAAATAGAAACTACTAATTAATATACACAAAAAACAAACCGTATGATACAAAGAGACACAGCAGTTACATAGACCTTAAAATAATCAAATAGAAACAACAAATTAATAGACAACAAAAACAGACAATAAAAGACAAAGAGAAATAGCAGTTACATAGACCTTAAAACAATAAAATAGAAACAACAAATTAATACAGTAAAAAATACAGACGGTAAGACACAAGAGAAACAGAAGTTAAATAGACCTTAATAACAATAAAAAAGAAACAACACATGAATAGACAGTAAAAACAGACGGTAAGAGACAATGAGAAACAGCAGTTAAATAGACTTTAAAACAATCAAATAGAAACAATAAATTATAAACAGTAGAAAAAACAAACGGTAAGAGACAAAGAGAAACATCAGTTAAATAGACTTTAAAACAATAAAAAAGAAACAACACATGAATAGACAGTTAAAAAAACAGACAGTAAAAGACAAAGAGAAACAACAGTTAAATAGACTTAAAAACAATCAATTAGAAAGAACAAATTAATAGACAGTAAAAAAACAAACGGTAAGAGACAAAGAGAAACAGATGTTACATAGACCTTAAAATAATCAAATAGAAACAAATAATTAATAGACAATAAACACAGACGGTAAGAGACAAAGAGAAACAGCCGTTAAATAGACCTTAAAACAATACAATAGAAAGAACAAATTAATAGACAATAAAAAAGAGACGAGAAAAGACACAGATAAACAGCAGTCACATAGACCTAAAACAATCAAATAGAAACAACAGATTAATAGATAATAAAAAACAGACGGTAAGAGACAAAGAAAAACAGCAGTTAAATAGACTTTAAAAATAATAAAACAGAAATAACAAATTAATAGACAATATAAACAAACGGTAAGAGACAAAGAGAAACAGCAGTTACATAGACCTTAAAAATAAGCAAATAGAAACAACTAATTAATCGACAATAAAAAACAAACGGTAAGATACAAAGAGTAACAGCAGTAACATAGACCTTAAAATAATTAAATAGAAACAACAAATTAATAGACAACAAAAACAGACGATAAAAGACAAAGAGAAATAGCAGTTGCATAGACCTTACAAAAGTAAATAGAAACAACAAGTTTATACAGAAAAAAACAGACAGTAAAAGACAAAGAGAAACAGCAGTTATATAGACTTTAAAACAATAAAATAGAAACAACAAATAAATACAGTAAATAAAACAGACGGTAAGAGACAAAGAGAAACAGCAGTTAAATAGACCTTAATAAAAATAAAAAAGAAACAACACATGAATATACAGTAAAAACAGACGGCAAGAGACAAAAAGAAACAGCAGTTAAATAGACTTTAAAACAATCAAATAGAAACAATAAATTATAAACAGTTAAAAAAACAGACGGTAAGAGACAAAGAGAAACATCAGTTAAATAGACTTTAAAACAATAAAAAAGAAACAACACATGAATAGACAGTTATAAAAGCAGACAGTAAAAGACACAATGAAACAATAGTTAAATAGACTTTAAAACAATCAATTAGAAAGAACAAATTAATAGACAGTAAAAAACAAACGGTAAGAGACACAGAGAAACAGCAGTTAAATAGACCTTAAAAACAATCAAATAGAAACAACAAATTATATGCAGTAAAAAAACAAACGGTAAGAGACAAAGAGAAACCGCTGTCAATAGACCTTAAACAATCAAATAGAAACAACAAATGAATAGACAAGAAAAACAGACTGTAAGAGACAAGGACAAACAGCAGTTAAATAGACCTTAAAACAATCAAATAGAAACAACAAATGAATAGACAATAAAAAACAAACGGTAAAAGACAATGAGAAACAGAAGTTACATAGAACTTAAAAAATAAAATAGAAAATAAAATTAATACAGTATAAAAAACAGACGGTAAAACACACAGAGAAACAGCAGTTAAATAGACCTTAAAACAATAAAAAATAAATAATACATGAATAGACAGTAAAAAACAGACGGTAAGAGACAAGAAGAAACATTAGTTAAATAGACTTTAAAACAATCAAATATAAACAACACATGAATAGACAGTAAAAAAACAACCGTAAGAGACAAAGAGCAACAGCAGTAAAGTAGACGTTAAAAAATCAAATGGAAACAACAAATTAATAGACAATAAAAAACAGACGGTAAGAGACAAAGAGAAACATCAGTTAAATAGACCTTAAAAATAATCAAATATAAACAGCAAACTAATAGACAATAAAAAACAGACGGTAAGAGACAAAGAGAAACAGCAGTTACATAAACCTTAAAACAATCAAATAGAAACAAAACCTGAATAGACAATAAAACAGACGGTAAGAGTCAAAGAGAAACAACTGTAACATAAACCTTAAAAATAATCAAATAGAAACAACAAATTAATAGACAATAAAAGAGACGGTAAGTGACAAAGATAAACCGCAGTTAAATATAGCTTAAAAGAATCAAATAGAAACAACAAACTAATAGACCATAAAAACAAACGGTTAGAGACAAAGAGGAACAGCAGTAACACAGACGTTACAAATAATCAAATAGAAACAACAAATGAATAGACAATAAAAACAGACGGTAAGAGACAAAGAGAAACAGCAGTTACATAGACCTTAAAAATAATCGAACAGGAACAAAAAATTTATAGACAATACAAAAACAGACGGTAAGAGACAAAGAGAAACAGCAGTTACATAGACCTTAAAATAATAAAATAGAAACAACAAATTAATAGACAACAGAAAACAGACCGTAAAAGACAAAGAGTAACAGCAGTTAAATAGACCTCAATCGAATAGAAACAACAAATGAATAGACAATTAAAAACAGACAGGAAGAGACAAAGAGAAACAGCAGTTACATAGACCTAAAAATATCTAATAGAAACAACAAATAAATACAGTAAAAAACAGACGGTAAGAGACACGGAGAAACAGCAGTTTAATAGACCTTAATAACAATAAAATAGAAACAACACATGAATAGACAGTAAAAAAAAAAAACGGTAAGAGACAAAGAGAAACAGCAGTTAAATAGACTATAAAACAATCGAATAGTTACAACAAATTATAGACAGTAAATAAAACAAACGGTAAGAGACAAAATGACACAGCATTTAATTAGACCTTAAACAATCAAATAGAAATAACAAATTAATATACAATAAAAACAGACGGTAAGAGACAAAGAGAAACAGCAGTCAAATAGATCTTAAAACAATCAAATAGAAACAACAAATGTATAGACAATAAAAAACAGACGGTAAGAGACAAAGAGAAACAGCAGTTACATAGACCTTAAAATAATGAAATACTAACAACAAATGAATAGACAATAAAAAACAGACGGTAAGAGACAAAGAGAAAGAACAGTTACACAGACGTTACAAATAATCAAATGGAAACAAAAAATTAATAGACAACAGAAAACAGACCGTAAAAGACAAAGAGAAACAGCAGTTAAATAGACCTTAAAACAATCAAATAGAAACAACAAATGAATAGACAATAAAACACAGACGGGAAGAAACAAAGAGAAACAGCAGTTACATAGACCTTAAAAAATCTAATAGAAACAACAAATTAATACAGTAAAAAAAACAGACGGTAAGAGACACAGAGAAACAGCAGTTAAATAGACCTTAATAACAATAAAAAAGTAACAACCCATGAATAGACAGTAAAAAAACAAACGGTAAGAGACAAAGAGAAACAGCCTTTAAATAGACGTTAAACAATCAAATAGAAACAACAAATTAATAGACAATAAAAAACAGACGGTAAGAGACACAGAGAAACAGCAGTTAAATAGACCTTAATAACAATCAAATAGAAACAACAAATGAATAGACAATAAAAAACAGACGGTAAGACACAAAGAGAAACAGCAGTTAAATAGACTTTAAAACAATCGAATAGAAACAACAAATTATAGACAGTAAATAAAACAAACGTTAAGAGTCAAAGAGAAACAGCAGTAACATAAACCTTAAAAATAATCAAATAGAAACAACAAATTAATAGACAATAAAAAACAGACGGTAAGAGACACAGAGTAACAGCAGTTAAATAGCCCTTAATAACAATCAAATTAAAACAACAAATGAAACGACAATAAAAAACAGACGGTAAGAGACAAAAAGAAACAGCAGTTAAATAGACTTTAAAACAATTGAATATAAACAACAAATTATAGACAGTAAAAAAACAAACGGTAAGAGACAAAGAGAAACAGCATTTAAATAGACGTTAAACAATCAAATAGAAACAACAAATTAATAGACAATAAAAAACCGACGGTAAGAGACACAGAGAAACAGCAGTTAAATAGACCTTAATAACAATCAAATTAAAACAACAAATGAATAGACAATAAAAAACAGACGGTAAGAGACAAAGAGAAACAGCAGTTAAATAGACCTTAAAAATAATCAAATAGAAACAACAAATTAATAGACAATAAAAAACAGACGGTTAGAGGCAAAGAGCAACAGCAGTTAAATAGACCTAAGAAATAATCAAATAGAAACAACAAATTAATAGACAATAAAAAACAGACGGTAAAAGACAAGAAGAAACAGCAGTTACATAGACCTTAAAACAATCAAATAGAAACAACAAATGAATAGACAATGAAAACAGACGGTAAGAGACAAAGAGAAACAGCATTTAAATAGACCTTAAAATAATCAAATTCGAACAACAAATGAATAGACAATAAAAAACAGACAGTAAGAGACAAAGAGAAACAGCTGTTAAATAAACTGTATACGCCAATCAAATAGAAACAACAAATTAAAAGTCCTTAAGTGCACTTTGTCGAATTAAGGAATCGATACGGAATTACGAACTGAACTCGTTATTAAATCCATGAGAGTAAATTGTTATTGTTCCACCAGCCATGACTGGCTAGAAGTCTTAAGTATTTTGAAAATATTTGTTTTATTTATATTATTGAAGTAATCTGAACATTATGAACTAAAAATGCTCGCAACTTGATTATTATTATTATTATTATTATTATTATTATTATTATTATTATTATTATTATTATTATTATTATTATTATTATTATTATTATTATTATTATTTACTCACTAGGAGTTATCACACTGGTCATCGTCAGTGATCACCCACTGCCAACAACCTGTGGTATTCCCTGGAGTCTGAGTGACAACAAGTCTCCTCAGACTTCTAGTATGCTCCACCTCTTTTCATTCATCACCGCTGATGACCTTGCGGTATCGCAACAGCCACCCACCACCGATTTCCCGCTGATAAGGGCCATTGGTGCCCTCTGGGGCACGAGTGGCAACAAGCCTCCCCAAGGTCCCAGAGCTGTCCGCGCTCTTCCAGTGGAGGTCTGGTTTGCGCTTTCCCTCCTCGACCCTCTGTCCATAATTTTCGTGGCGTCAGCCTATGCTTGCGCCTCTCTCGTGCGGTTGTATTTTCCCCGGTTTTGTTGTCTTGTGCTTCCATGGGTTTGTTCTCTATTCGTTGCTTATGTGGGTTGGTTTCCGCATTCGAGGACATTTCTCAGGATTGTAGCTGTTTTGATCATTACTGTCCTTTGTATGGTCTCAGTTATCCCTTTGATTCCTAGTTCTCCTAGTCTTTTCTCCATGTTTTGGGGGACTGTTCCTAGTGCTCCTATGATTATTGGTGTTATACTGACTTTCTTCATGTTCCATATTCCTTTCAATTCTCTGGCAAATTCGGTATATTTGCTTCTTTTTTCCGTCTCTTTGATCTTCACTCTGTGGTCCGCTGGAACGGCAAAGTCTACGATTTTGCGGGATTTTTCTTTCTTGTTGATTATTATCATATCCGGTCTCTTTGCTGTTATGGGTTTGTCTGTTTGTACATTCATATCCCATATGATTTTGTGTTTTTCGTTTTCTAGTACAGTTTCTGGTTTGTGTTTGTACCGTTTTTTTTCATATTCGAAATTCAGCTGTTTGTACATTTCCCGGTGTACTTCTTTCCGCACGCTGCCATGTCTGTTCTTGTATTCCTTTTGGGTTAGCTTGCTGCATTCACTTATTATATGATTTATCGTTTCGTCTCTTTGTCCACACAATCGGCATTTGCTGTTTTCCTGGATTTTATCTATCTTTGCTTTAATAAAGTTTGTCCTAATCGCATTGTTCTGTGCGGCCGTCAGCAGAGATTCCGTTTCTCTGTTCAAGTGTCCTTTTCTTAGCCATGCCCAGCTGTTTTCATTGGCTTCATCGCTTGTGAGTCTTATAAAGCGTCCATGTAGTTGTTTTTCTTCCCACTTTTCCTTTCTTGTTTTTTGTTTCTGGGTTCAGTGCTTCCGGAGTTGTTTGTTGGGCTGGTGTCTCTTGCTATGGTGATCAGTCTTTCCGTGTTCTGGGTTACATATTTCTCCAGCTCTTTTTTGGTGTCTTCCACACAGTCTTCTATACTTACCAGTTCTCTACCTCCTTCATTTCTTTTCATGTAGAGTCTGTCCGTATCGTCTTTTGGGTGCAATGCACTGTGCATAGTCATTAGTTTTCTAGTCCTCTGGTCAAGGTGCCTGAGTTCTTCTTTGGTCCAGCCTATGAATGGTCCAGAGTATCTTATTAGTGATACAGCCCATGTGTTTATCCCTTTTACTAGGTTTCTGCTATATAGTTTAATTTCTAAGAGTTTCCTTGTCCTTCGTAGATATTCTTTTCCAATCTTCTCTTTCATTTCTGTATATTTGATTGTGTCTGCTTCCAGAACTCCCAGGTATTTATAACTATCTTGTTTTCCTAGCACCCTCATCTCCTCTTGTTTGGGGAGTTCTATACCTTCTGTCGTCTCCAGTTTTCCTATTTTGATCTCTGGCAGTTCACATTTTTCTATTCGAAACTCCATTTGGATATCCTGGCTGAATATCCTGGTTGTATTTATCAGCTTTTCCAGTTCTTTTTTGTTTTTTGCAAACAGTTTAAGGTCACCCATGTACATCAGGTGGTTTATTCTTTGTTCTGTATCCGTAAACGTGTATCCGGCATCACACTTTCTGAGTATGTAGTTGAGTGGCATCATGGCTATTATAAACAATAGTGGTGATAGAGAGTTTCCTTGAAAAATGCCTATCTGTATTTTTATCTCAGACAGGTATTGTCCTCCGGCTGTCAGTTTTAGTCTCCATGTTTCCATTGCTTTCTGGATGAGATTGATAATCCTGTCTGGTATCTTGTATATTTTTAAGCATTCAGTTATCCATGTTTGGGGGATTCTGTCGTAGGCTTTCTTGTAGTCAATCCATGCCATGGTTATGTTCTTTTGTCTGCTCTTCACCTCCTTCAGGGTCCTTTGATCAATGTATAGTAGATCATGTGCCCCTCTTTGTCCTTTCCGGCATCCTTTTTGTTCCTCGGGGAGCAGTCCACGTTTGTCCAGGGATTATTAGATTTGTTCTCTCCGTTGTGCTGTGAGAATTGTCCACATTATTGGTAGACATGTTATCGGTCTGTAGTTGCTGGGGTCGTTCCCTTTTTTGGGTCTTTTTGTATTAATGTTGTTCTTCCTTCCGTCATCCATTCTGGTACGTCTGTTTTGCAGATACATCCACTCAGTTTCTGCGCTAGTCTTTCATGCAGGGTCGTGAATTTTTTAAACCAGTATGCATGTATTCCATCGTGGCCTGGTGCTCTACAGTTTGCCATTTGTCTTAGGGTTTTCTTGATCGTTTCTTTGTTGATTTCTGTTCCAGGTCCTTCTTTCGATTTCCTGAAGTTCATCTTTCATGTTTTTCACCCATTGGCCATTCTTGTTGTGCTTTTTTGGTTCTTCCCATATCTTGCTCCAGAATTGTTTTGTTTCTGTTTGGTTCAGTTGCTCTGTTGTTGTTTTTTCTCCATTTACGTTTTTGTAAAACTGGCTTTCATTGTTTTCAAAGGTCCTGTTCAGTTTTCTCTGTTCTGATTTGTACCTGTATCGTCTCAGTCTTCCTTCTATTGCTGCTATCTTTTGTTTTATTTCTTCATGTTTCTCATTTAGTTTTTCCTTGCGTTTCTGATGTTTGCTTCTTAATCGTTTCATGTCCTCCTTCCTTCTGTTCACGGTTTTAGCTTCTTTCCGAAGTTTGGTGATCTGGGTTTCCAGTTTGATTTCCCATCCAGGTTTTGTCGGTCCTCTCTTTTGTCCATTCTCTTCGTTTCTTAGTTTCATACTTACCGATTTTGCCCCTGCATATATCAGGTTGTTTAGGTCTGTAATAGTTTCTGTTAGGATGTGTGTGAGGAGTCTGTTTACTCTTTCTGTTTCTGCTTGTAACTTCTTCGCTACTTCATTCCTGAGAGATGGGAGTTTTGTTTTGTTTTCTAACATGTATCGTCTAATGTTCTCCACTTCACTTGCTTCTTTTTCGTTGAGTTCTATCTCAGCAGGTTCTGTGGTTCCGCAGTCTTCTATCTCACCTGGTTCTGTGATTCCGTAGTCTTCAATCTCTTCAGTTTCAGTGTGTATGTTTTGCCCGTCCTCTTCCTGTGGTTTCTCCTTCGGTGGTGTTTCTTGCTCCGTTTCGCCATTAACCTTCTGTCTGATTTCCGTGAGTTCCATCTTCGAGAACCATCCTCGCTTGAGGATCTGTCTTGCTTGATCTGCTATCCTTTGTTCCGTTGTATGGTAGTCACTTGCAATGTCACAGAGATGTTTCATTCGTTTTCGGTAGCCTCTTTCTGTAGGGTAGCGGCTTTTATAATAGCACTCCATCACCAGTCTGTTCTCTTTCGTGGTCCATTTCTTTCTATATCTTTTCAGTTCGCTGTTTTCGCTCTAGTTTTCCTGTCTTTGGTTTGTGTCCTTGTCATACCTGGAATCCGAGAGGTTACTTACCTGGTTCTTGTCCGTTGTCTTGTTTCTGAAATGAGAAGGGCCAACATTCGCAGGATGCGGACCGGGTCCCCCATGTTGGCTAACGAGGGAACACCTGTCCAACATGACACTCAGGTCTTTCTCATGAGTCCCACGGCTTGTATTGATATTATTGTGCATTATTCATATTTTTGGTGTGTGTGGCCACACCAGGCCCAGGCTTATTCTGCTTGTGGTCCTGTCACAGGGATAGTGATTGTCTCATTCATTTTAATGAGTGATATTGTGCACTACCACAGACAAAAAAATATATATATATTCATATATATATATATATATATATATATATATATATATATATATATATGTATGTTATATAACCAGATAGTTAAGTTATTTGTACACGAAAAGGGGACAGAAAGTTTAAGATGGTTTCCCCTTCGCGAGTAAGCATAAATAATAGAAATAAGGAGGCTAAACTTCAGGCCTGTATGAGAGTTCAAAAATTTATTCATTAGGAACTCAATAAGAAGACACTAGGACATATAAAAACCAAAGTTTAACAGGGTTAATACTAGCTCGTTTGGTAGCATTGCGATTAGTAGAAATGCCAGATACATTTAAAACGGTGAAAAAAAAACTTAACTGATCCTTCGAGAGGTTTTTTAATCAAGTCGGTGGGATTTATTTTTTGGACAGGCTACTTTTGCAAATGAACCTTCCAACGCGGACATATCAAGTGTTTCTTAGGAAATGGAAGAGGGAGCTTTTGGGACATTGGGGGGGCACCGAGAATTACAGTTAGCTTGCTATTTATAGATTCAGATCCAACTTATCTTGTAAGGCTTAAAATAACAAGGGGAAAAAGTGGCTGGGGGAATAGAATTTAAAAAGATTAAATAAAGAAAATATAAATACATAAAGAAAAGAGAAAAAACCCAGAGAAACCAAAGTTTAACAGGGTTAATACTAGCTCGTTTGGTAGCATTGCGATTAGTAGAAATGCCAGATACATTTAAAACGGTGAAAAAAACAACTTAACTGATCATTCGAGAGGTTTTTCAATCAAGTCGGTGGGATTTTTTTTTTGGACAGGCTACTTTTGTAAATGACCCTTCTATATTATTATTATTATTATTATTATTATTATTATTATTATTATTATTATTATTATTATGAATTCTATTATGATTATTACTATTATTACAATTATTATCATTATTATTATTATCATTATTATTATTATCATTATTATTATTATCATTATTATCATCATTATTATTACTATTATTATTTTATTATTACTATTATTATTATTATTATTATCATCAATACATCGAACAATTGTGCTTTTGTCACGGTATCATCCCAATTACAGCGGCATACTCTATCATTATTTCGATCAATGGTTTCCTTTAAAGCATTCTAACTTTTGTTTAGGTTATTAGCTTCGCACTATTATTTTACATCGTGTGAAATCGTTTTTAAATTTGCCATCAAGCATAATTCGCTAAGCACAATTTATTTACAATAGCCATTCAAAATCAGAAAAAGTAAAAGTGTTTTGCAAATGCAATTCTACAATAAGCAGTCGGTCGAGAAAAAGAAAATCTATTCAGCTCTTTCTCAGCGACTTGCATACGATAAACCAATAAGTCTCTGAGGACGCATGTAACGAGACAATCTACGAAAAAAAAGTAGAGATAGCAAGATAGAAATGCGTCCATATTTTGATGTTTACGAAATAAACAAATTGATTAAAAAGAAATATTAAATCTCTTATTTATTTTACAAACTTAAAACATGTATACTATACATCAACTGACGTATATATATATATATATATATATATATATATATATATATATATATATATATATATATATATATATATATATACCGAAAGTGCTCAAGTTTTTAAAGTAAATAAAAAATTAATTTAAAAAAAAACATAAAGAAATGCGTTGTCCATGTTTTTCTAAATATTTTTTTCAAAATATTCTCATTATTATTGCCATTTGATCAACGCTTCCAAGTGTGACTTTTCATTCTACTCTACTTACGTAACCGCGTGCTACACACATCGGCATATTACATTAATCGTCGATAAGATCAAGACGAATTTCAACTTGACTGCGATAAATATGTCTCAATGAAGAAGGATTAAACGAAAAATAGAAAAGGAAAAATATGCTTATACTTTTGATAAGTGTTAATCACTGAAAGTGCTTAAGTTTTTAATATAAATAAATAATTTATTTTAAAAATCACAAAGAAGTGCGTTGTCCAGGTTTTTCTAAATATTTTATCAAAATATTCTTCTTCTTATTGCCATTTCATCAACGTTTCCAAGTATGACTTTTCTCTCTCTCACTCTTTCTATATATATATATATATATATATATATATATATATATATATATATATATATATATATATATATATATATGTGTGTCTTGGAAGTTTTTCAACCTGGAAACACTTTTAGTTTTACGTCCTTTGTTGGAATCTTCTCTGCTTGTAAGACAATTAATCTCTTGTAATCACTGTGTTAGTTAGATTCCAAGATTTAGGTTAGACTTAATATTATTTTAGAGATCGTCAGTTGTTTACTATGAAAAACTGTTTCGGAGATTTAAACACAAAACAGAATTTTATCTAATTGCTCCCAAGCAGTGTTGATCAGACACCATCTCCCTAAAAATAAACGTTCCGGATATCAGCTCTAGTTTATTGCTCCAGATAAATTATTTGCTTACTTATTTTGTTATTATATATCCATATACATATATGTTTACAGTTCATCAGCAATCATCAGTATGGATTGATGCCACAGTACCACCGATCGAATGACTCGAACCATCTACCCGAATAATTTAAATCCGAGCTTCTTGCCGTTCGGCCGTTGTAACAAGCACATTTCCAATATGACATAAATAAGTCCTGTAGAAGCCATCATGCGGGTCCACGAAGAAAACCCCAACTTTAGCTCTCTCTCTCTCTCTCTCTTTTTCTTTCTCTTTCTTCACCTTCTTATTTCTTCCTCTTTCTATTCTTTTTCATACTTCAAACACATAAATTATATAGATATTAGATTAAATGCATTTTTGTAACAGTTTTTACCAACACATTTGATATACTAGTTGGAGTGTTTGTTAATGGGCCGGGAAACTGAGTATACCAAATACTAAATAAATGTTCCTGATACCTCCTTGCTAAGAACTCAGCATTATAAAACAAGGATGAGATGTTAGTAGAATCATCCAGGGAAAGGAGTGACGCCCCTCTTAAATCTCGGTGTAGTAACCAATAAAGTAGGGACTTTGTGTAACTGTCGACTACGGTCGACCTACTCACTTTCTAGTTGTTTTTAATTATGTTTTATATTCTTAATCTGGAAGATAGTATTATTGTATATAGTATGCGGACCGGGGCGGCGATAGGTACATATATAGTATGTGCAACGGGGCGGCGATAAGTACGTATAGAGTATGCGCACCGGGCGGCGATAGGTACGTATACAGTATGCGCACCGGCGCCGAGATAAGTACCTATATAAAAGGCGCAAACAGAGGTTGTACTTTTTATAGAAATATGTCATACTTTTGCCCTGGGCAACGGAAGAGGGATGGTGGGGAAGAAACAGCTATCGCAAACAGCAAAATGACAAAGTAGCGGTGGAATGAGGCGACCAAGAAAGAGAAAAGTAGAAAGATAAAGAGAAGGCTATAGAGAAAGGGAGAGAAATAGAAGTTTGTAATGTAAAGATGTTACACACTCGATTTTTCTTCTATTTTATGTTTTTATTACCCCAAGCAACGCCGGGTAGCCCTGCTAGTCTTGTAATTGTAGGGAACATGAACATGAAGAGGGCTTACTTGCGAAACGTCCTCGGGTTTGCTTGTCCTGTGCGCTGCGAGTGAAAGAAAGAAAGAAGGAAAGAAATCCAACATGGCGTCCCTGAATGTTTATTACATACAGTTCACGCAAAATCTCGCAAAGTCTCGCTGCACGTATGGAAATTAGGTGTGACTGGATATTATAAAAAGCGAGTCTCGTACCGTCTCAGGGAAACGGAGTGTGCGAAGCGAGTGCACGTGTCGAGCAGTAAGAGCTGCTTTGGAGGTTAACAGTGACTTGCGACCTTCGTTATTATTTCAAGCTATCTCGGTGATGGACAAGTTCGACTTGAGGTTGATACCCGAGTTCGACGGCTCCCCCTCCGGACCCTCTGTAGTCGAGTGGTGGGAGAAAGCCGAGCGCGTCTGCAGACTTTGCAATATAAAGGATCCTGCACTGGTCATCCCGCTGAGGCTGACCAAAGGAGCATATTCGGTGTATCAGCAGCTCGGAGACGAACCAGGCCTGGAGGAAATTAGGCAGGCGCTATACGCAGCCTTTGCTGTGGACCCTTTCGTCGCCTGGAGGCAGTTCACCGAACGGCGGCTTGGGCTAGATGAGACTGTGGACGTCTACCTGGCCGATTTGAGGAGGCTAGCCGCGCCGTTTGGTGGAACAAGCGAGCGAATACTGGGATGCGCTTTTCTGACTGGACTCCCAGACGGCGCCAGCAGACTGCTGCGAGCATCGTCCAGACTCAGTGAGATTGGGCTTGACGAGTTGTTGGCCAGAGCCCGAAACATTTTGAAAGAGGACACAGAGCCGGTTTCGGCAGCTGCGGAAGCGTCTTCACCACCAACAGAAGACGTGAGATGCTACAAATGTGGCGGGCCGAATCATTTTTCAAAAGACTGCCGTAGCCGAAGCGGTGCAAAGGACGCGCCCGATCGAGGAACGTTAAAACGCGTGCGTTGTTACCGGTGCAACAAGCTGGGTCACGTGGCAAGAGGTTGTCCGGGAAACGGGCAAGGGGAGTAAGCTATAGCGCCAGTCTTCTCCCCAGATCGTCGCCAAATAAGGCGCTACCCACAGTGAGCGTGCGCGTAAACGGGCGTGAGCGCTTCGCGCTCGTAGACACCGGGTGCACGCAGACCCTCGTGCGCAAAGCATGCTGTGACACATGGGATAAGGAAAGGATCCCGGTATTGACGGTTGGCGGTGGCTCGATTGCCTCTTGTGGCGTTAGCATCATTCGCGCAGGTGTCGGCGATGGGCCTACAGTAACCGCACGAGCCTTGGTTATAAACGGTGACCTGCTCGGTTACGACCTACTCCTGGGAATGGACGTTATCAAGGAATTGGGAGGTGTACGCATTGATGGTGAGGGTAGGGCACATTTTGCAAAAGCGGGCCTTGCTCTGAGTGCAGCTATGAAGCTGCAACAGCCTGATTTTTGTGCGGAATTCGACCAGCGCACAAAATCCTGGACAGCCTCCTGGAAGTGGTCGGAGGAGCAGCCACCCGAGAAATTATGCAATAAGGTGCCAGAATACAAAATTCCCCCCGGAGCTCGTGCAGAATACGACAAGGAACTACAAACTTGGATTAGTAATGGATGGCTAGTTCCGTATTCAGAGAAGGAATTGGGTCCTCCAAAGTGCCTGATCCCGTTAATGGCGGTTATCCAACAGAATAAGCAGAAGGTGAGGCCGGTGCTCGACTATCGAGAATTGAATGAGCACGTGGACCCTTTTACAGCTCGCGCGGACGTATGCACTGAAAAGTTGAGGGAATGGCGGCAAGTGGGATCTAATGTATCTGTACTGGATCTTCACAAAGCATACCTTCAAGTGCGTGTACACAAATCACTATGGCCCTATCAAACGGTGCTCATCAAGGGGAAAAGGTATTGCCTAACCCGCATGGGATTTGGACTTAATGTTGCGCCATCAATTATGCAAATGATTGTTGACACCATTCTGACTAAAGATGAGCGCATTCAGCGGGCAACGTCTGCATATATTGATGACGTGTACGTGGACGAGGAAATTGTATCTGCGGCGCGCGTGAGGGAGCATCTCTACAACTTTGGCCTTCTCAGCAAGGAACCGGAAAGGCTACGAGATGGCGCACGGGTACTTGGTTTGCAGGTCTGGGAGTAAGATGACGTTCTGTATTGGAAACGAGGAAATGAAACCCCGGACATGCCTTGTATTGTTACACGACGAAACGTATTTTCCTTGTGCGGAAAGTTAGTTGGACACCTTCCTGTCGGCGGCTGGCTTCGTGTTGCGGTGGCATTTATTAAGCGAAGAGCCTCCGACGTCACCACTGGATGGGATGACGAAACTCATGACGTCCCTCTACATACAATGCTCAAAGAAGTCCTCACCAGGGTGCACAAGGAAGACCCAACGCGAGGCAGATGGTGCGTCGACAGCCAGAACCTTAGTGTGTGGGTTGATGCAAGCTCTCTCGCCATTGGTGTATCGGTGGTCCATGATGGAATGGTGGTGGAAGACGCTTGCTGGTTACGCCCAGAAAAGGACTCCCAGCACATAAACCTGGCAGAACTTGATGCGGTTATCAAGGGGATAAACTTGGCAATCCTTTGGAAGACGACCACCCTGCGACTATTCACGGATTCTGCTTGCGTCCATAAGTGGATTTCAGATACTCTCACCGGGAGGGCCAGAATACGAACCAAAGCCACGAGCGAGATGCTCATTCGACGGCGGCTCGACACGATCATGAAGCTGGTGAACGAATATGCGCTGTCAATAGAGGTGTCCCTGGTCAAATCCAGCCTGAACAAAGCAGATTGTTTGACGAGAGTACCTCAAAGATGGCTTGATGCCATAAGAAAGACTATTGAACCCATGCAGCCCGCCTGCACCGCTTCCATGAGCCCCGTTCGATCTAATACCATCAAAGAAGTCCACCAACAAACCGGGCACCCTGAGGTCAAGCGGACCCTATATTTCGCTAAGTTGGTTGAACCAGGAGTACAAAAGGCAGACGTCAGGAAAGTGGTCAAAGATTGTATAGCATGCCAATCCATTGATCCAGCACCCGTTCGCTGGGAGAAAGGAAAGCTGGTAGTGGAAAGCCATTGGAACCGGCTGGCGATGGATATTACTCACCACAACGGTGAGGATTTCTTGACTCTCATTGATTGCGGTCCATCCAGGTTTGCGATATGGCGCATGCTGCGCCGGCAGGATGCAGCCAGCATCATCCGTCAGTTAAACAATATTTTTCTTGAACGTGGCCCCCCAACGGAGATATTAACCGACAATGGCGCTGCATTCACTAGTGAGCAGTTCAGAAAGTTTGCTGATAGCTGGGGAGTACACCTGAGGTTTCGATGCGCCCACGTACCGAGTGGAAATGGGGTCATCGAGCGGAATCACAGAACCGTCAAAACCATTGCGGCCAGGACGGGCTGCACGGTATTTGAGGCAGTCTACCTGTATAACGTAACCCCAAAGGATAATGTTTCACCCTCTACAGCGCCGGCTGACACCTTGCACAGGTATCACGTCAGGGTGAAAGGCATAGAGACTAACCCGCTGCCCGAACTGGAAGTAACCAAAGAGAAACTGAAAAAAGGGGATGTCGTCTGGATTAAGAACCCGCGCGGCAAGTGTACGACGAAATACGGAGTTGGACGCGTCACCGAGGTAATCAGCCCACAGGCGGTGCGAGTCGACGGTATGCCCCGTCACATTAGGGACCTACGGTTAGCAACGCAATCATCACTGAACGACAAGAGCGAGTCGGAGTCAGAGAGCAGTGAGGCATCGCTCTGGCTTGCAGCAGCCCCATCGGACAGTGACTCGGATATCAGCAGTATCCCAGCGGACGCGATGTTTCTCGACCCTCAGACCGCGGACGAGAGCACAAGCGAAGATGAGGCTTGCGTTGTCCCCCTCCGAAGAAGCAACCGGCGAAGGCGATCTAGGCCTCCCTGCCATCTCTGTGATCATGAGATCAGGGGGGAGTGTAGGGAACATGAACATGAAGAGGGCTTACTTGCGAAACGTCCTCGGGTTTGCTTGTCCTGTGCGCTGCGAGTGAAAGAAAGAAAGAAGGAAAGAAATCCAACATGGCGTCCCTGAATGTTTATTACATACAGTTCACGCAAAATCTCGCAAAGTCTCGCTGCACGTATGGAAATTAGGTGTGACTGGATATTATAAAAAGCGAGTCTCGTACCGTCTCAGGGAAACTGAGTGTGCGAAGCGAGTGCACGTGTCGAGCAGTAAGAGCTGCTTTGGAGGTTAACAGTGACTTGCGACCTTCGTTATTATTTCAGTAATAAAAGCTACTTTCATACCTTCAAGAAGACTAACTTGAGACAACACTAATCGAAGATAGCGGATATTTATTCCAAGTGATGTTCGTTCCAAATCAATAAACAGTGTGCTATACAGTGCGAAATAAACCCTTATTATTATTAACTAACGTAGAGTACACATTCACGTCAGACAAAGCAAGTTCTTGAATGAAGCAATCAGGCTTCGGTGAGATGGAATAAACACTCGATCACAAAAGAATTCGTAGAAAAAATACCATTCTCACATTTCTGTCAGCTATATAACAGAATTTTAAAAGAAATGGTGAAAAAATCGATTAAGTAAAATATAGAATTTTGAACCGATAAAATCTATGATTGTATCAAACAATGGCCTATAATCAATATCGATCAATAAAAATAAATTAAAAACACAAAACAGAAGCAGACGATCATTTAAAATAGTTTGAAAAGTTAATGAAATCGATATTGACTCATTTGGGGTAATGAAAATCATTGATTGAAGAAACTCGTCTGTGTCGATGAAATTCACACACAAAAAAACAAAAACGAACAGTATACCTATTTATTAATGTACTACCGTTGCATACACCTCCCCTCTAAGGAAAGGTTTTATGTCTCGTATGTCACTATCAAATAAAATACAATTAAATAATACCCCGTGTCTCTGTTCCCCTTGAGACTAAGGCACTTAATTTATAATCGTATTCGTGGGGTGCGTTCTCGCTGGAGTAAAGTGCTACAACAACCAACTTATTTCTATTCCAAGAATGGAAATAATATGCAACGCAATGGAACAGCATAAAAATAAACCATAAATATTATTTATGCATTCATTCACGTTTCGTCATTATTTCAGGACTTCCTCGAAGAAAAAACACACATGTACAAATATTTGAAAATTTGTGGTCTGTTTGTGACTACTGCTACTTTACGTCATAAACGGATCAACCTTATTTTAAAATAGTTTTATTTGTGTTTTAATTCTGCGAATCAATAATCACGAGGAAGTCTTGAAATAAATACGAAACGTTGATGAATACAAATAACATTTTTGGTTTTCCTTTTTTCATTTTCCCTATATATATATATATATATATATATATATATATATATATATATATATATATATATAAATTTTTTATTTATACAAACATTATTGGTTACATATGTGCATACATGTTGTGATGCCATCCAGCGTTGCTGAATTTAAATCGTCAACGACTTCCTGGAACAATGCGAAAAACGTTCTCTGCGCGTTTCTCCGCCTTTTTAAAAAAATGTTCTTTTTTCTCAAGTTGTTTTGTTCATTTTCCTTTGATAACTTAGGGTGATTAGACGAAGAATCGAAAACGTTCGTGAAACCTATGGAACATTTATGATTTTTTTTATTTTAATACAATAAAGACCATCAGAAAAAATTGAAATAAAAAAGGTATAATAAAACAGATGAATTCAGTTATTTTAAACAATGTTTGCATAAATGTGAAACTGCTGGCTAAATACACACACTATATATATATATATATATATATATATATATATATATATATATATATGTATATATATATTATATATATATATAATATATATATATATGAATTTCGAAGTATGTGTATGTGTTTTGCATTAAGACAGCTGATCTAAATCCTAAAGAAAACGCAGATTTGGAAGCAGCAGCTTCAACCCGATGCTCTTATGGATGTCAGCATTTATTGCATCTGATTGTAAAACTCATTATTAAAAATTAAAAGTACAATGAATGTTCCTCTTTTTTATCGCTCCCTTTACAAACGACCGACCAACATTCTCGTACGTATTTGACATATTTTTTCTTTTCTTTATTATTGGAACTTTTTTATGTGTCTTTATTAATTTTAAATAATGGAACTATTTTAGATCTATGCGAAGAGATTTCTACGCCAAATTCATACACAATATAAGTTAGTTAAAAAACCAATACCTTTTTTTACTGGCCGTGTTGATACAGTGTTATATGTCATCTTCCATGGTTCGAATCTCACACTAGACAATTGTTTGTTTTTTCTTTTGTCGTAGCGTTCTAGATATTTCCTAGCCGATATCGTTCATTATCATAAACCTGAATGCAATATTTCAAATAATTTACTGCGATTTGAAATCAAAGATTATAAAATAAAAACGGTTTCCATTTGTACTGACAGGAAGAAGAGTACTGTTAGAGAAACCTGGTGTTGACGAGTATCTCAGATAGTTTTATATAACTTATTTCAAATTCTGTACATTTTATGTTAACTAGTGCACACTATCTGTATTGATGCAATGCGTGCATGGAGTAAATTGAAACGTTCACCTATAGCGCTTTTCGTAGATTTAAACTAAAGATTTACATAATATTGCGGATGACATCAAGCGAGGATACATTATTCCTGATTAGTCAAAAAATAGGAAGAAGTATTTTTCATGAGAAACTTTTGTTTCCTGTCGATCCATTATTGTGATACGATCATGCAGCGTGGCGTTTTGTGTGATTCGGTATTAAATTTTAAACTATCATTCTGTGAAAGCTCGGGTTTAAATGTGGTGTCACGAGAGCCGCATGAGTTCCGACAAGTTGCTCTGACAATAGCTCTGCACACATGCTGTGTCTAAACATTTGCAAAACTGATTTTGACGCCACTGGTTCGAACTTTGGACAAGTGATTAGTCAACGGTTATTCTCTGCTTTTCTTGTAGAAATCCTTGTCGTAGTCCAAGTACGGGACGCACAAATGTACCGTGTCCGACAAGAGTGAGTCTTCGAGCTGAAAATATTACTGCACATAAAATTGACAATGTCCGTGTTTACTTGAAAATAATACATGATTTTATTTTTATCATCAGTTAATTCGGTGGCTTCATTATAGTGGGCTGCGAACGAGTGCCTTCCCCACGCGTCTGTGAGGTCTGACGTTAGCTCGCAAACTATCTTCTCTAATTCAGATATTCTGTCATTCCAAAAAACCGCTCCACTCTGTCGCTATCGGCAAGCGCGCTGAATGTTTCACCTTTAAAAGTGTTTATAGCAAGGCGCAGACAAGTGTCACCTTTGTCAAATGTAGAGGTATCATATTTAACCTTATCCACCTGCTGCTCACAATCTTAACACTAGCCTGTCAGTTGGTATGAAACAAAAACCTTTCAAATGTAATCGGCGGTAGAAATAATATTTAAGATATGTCATGTGCTAATCTCCTACCTCATATAGTCAATACTTCAATAATTACTTTTATTTAAGTAATCAACCAATAAGTCCTTGATTGTGCGACTTTGTCATAAAACCAAACATATATGGGAATAAAAAAGATGTGTTGTAAATCTTTGAAAGCATTGCGAAATTGAAATACGGACAGGCAAGACAGAGTCGCAACATCTCTTCTGTGTGGAAAAGAAGAAGAGACCATCGCCCACTAGATTGCTAAGACAATTTAAAACTTTGTAAAGCGAAGAAAAGTGCTCTGCGGGGAACCTTCCCAGATGTGGCAGCAGTGGTCCATCTAATGCATATTATGACAATGTAATTAAACTGAGATTGGATATATGGTAGCGTTCACGCATAGTAATATAGAGATAGCAATGTTTGTTCTCATGGAATATGTTTCATGAATGAAGTAGGATCGCTTTTATTCGAATCTCTTTTTATTGGATACCGAGTAAAAAGGAAGGATACCCCCTTCCCCACTACACAGTTAACATTGTTGCTAGACGCTTTTATTAACTCTAAATCTTTGGTGACAGACTTAACAATTTCATGTTTTTGAATACTTGGGAATTCCCATAACGTGCAGAACTCTATTATGGTTTAGCACAATTGATACATTCCGGTAAAAAAATTCCCCCCTAGGCGATAGAAACTAGAATCCAAGAAAAAATGAAAATAAAATAAACTAAAAAAAAAAAAAAACATTTTTTAAATAAATTCTACGATATCGAACTGCGTTTTTATGATTTGTGTAAAACGTTCACACTTCACATGGCGTCGTGTGTTCGTTTAGTTTATACTTTCATTTTCTATTGAAAATGTTATGATTTCTTTCGAACTTGTAGATGCGTCTTCTAACATCTGTGAGTGGTTATGTCCGTCGCTCAGTTTGTTAGTTTGTCCGTCTTTTCTGTTGATCTGTCACGCTTCAGTTAAAAATACCATTCCTATTGCTAAAGTAATGCTTGGATTGAATTGAAAGTACTTTTCTATATACATTTTCTGAAAGTTTATCATTTCTATTCATTTTTATTAAAAACCATTATACAGATTTATGACGATGATTACTCATATATGATTAATTATGTCTATAAAATGAAGTATTTATAATTACCAATGCTCTGATTGTGTAGCGATGAAGAAACGGCGGTTACTTTTTAATTAATAAAACATTATTTAGATTTATGACGATGATGACTCATATTAGATATATTATGTCTATAAGATTAAGTCTTTATAATAAACATTTCTCTGATTGTGTAGAGATTAAGAAACAGCGGTTATTTTTTAATTAAAAAACACAATATTTAGATTTCTGAGGATGATGACTAATATTAAATTAATTATGTCTATTAAATGAAGTCTTTGTTATTACCAATGCTCTGATTGTGTTGCGATGAAGAAACGGCGGTTATTTATTAATTAAAAAACATTATTAAGATTTATGACGATGATAAATCATATTAGAAAAATTATGTATATAACATAAAGTGTTTATTATTACGATTTCTCGTATTGTGTGGCGATGAAAAAACGGCGGTTATTTTTTAATAAAAAAACAATTGACTTGATATAAGGTTTTGTTTTTATCAGAAATTATTTAAATTTGTGTGTGGGTCTTTTTGAATATATATATATGCGTGTAAATGCGGTATACAGTTTATATATATATATATATATATATATATATATATATATATATATAGTAGCTCAAGTACCCGTCAACGCCGGGTTTCTCAAACCTTTCCTTTCTGTACATCAGCTAAAATAAAAGAAAACGTTTTTCTTTAATCGCACTGAATAATTAAAAAAAAAAAAATTTAGGTTTGTTATGATGATCCATATCGGCTACAAAATAACTGGAATGTTATAGAAAACACACAAAGCAAAACAAATGTCTTTTGTGAGATTCGACCGCTCGATGTCATAGACATTGGATTTAAAGGCGGACACCTATCTAACGAAAATATACGGTCTTTGAAACCTACTCAAATGATTCGGCGTAAGCATTTTTTGGACCTCCTCTTTTACGATAGTCCGATTGTCTAAAATTTATGAACATATGTAACAAAAATATAAAATATAAAATCATTGTTAAAGGAAAATATATTAGTGAACAGTTATTTTTTTTGTTCATCCATTTATAATTATAAAGAGGATAACTATTTTCTTTTCAAACTAAACAATACGTCAATTGAATTTGAATTGTTAAAGAAACGAGCGGGTTAAATGAGAACATCTGATCATACAGGGTTACCTGGAGCCATAAAAAACAAAATAGAAGTTAAATAGTTTGTATAACATATTTATATTAAAACCGGTCTATTTCTCCCTCCCTTTCTCTCTTTCCCTTTCTCTCTCTCTATCCCTCTCTCTCTCTCTCTCTCTCTCTCTCTATATATATATATATATATATATATATATATGTATATATATATATATATATATATATATATGTATATATATATATGTATATATATATATGTCACCAGGTCGGATATGTAGAAAGAATATGTGCGCTTAACTCAGATGTTATTATTTAATAAAAATAAACAAAAAAACCCATAAGATCCTCTTAGATTACCTTAGTTAAATATAAGATGTTAATTCCTACTCGCTCTATGTTGGGTGTTCAAAACTGGCTGCTACCACCACTCCCTCTGATTGTGTTAGAAGTGCCGAGGATAAATTCAGTTTTCTATCAGTATCAAAAATGTAATTGTTAAGTTGGATGCTTGAATAAAACCGCAAGGTTGAAATAAATTATTGCATCGACAATCATGTAATTTCGTGTTATTATATTTTACATTATATATATATATATATATATATATATATATATATATATATATATATATATATATATATATCTTTCTCTCTCTCTCTAGGCGTCCTTATATATTTCTTTTTCCCCACGTCCCTCATTTCCCCTCCTTTCCCTAACCCTCTCGTTCTACCCCGCCCAGCCAATCCCTCTGTCTTGTTATAATGTTTTGAAGAAATAATAATAATGTAATTCATTTACCGGAGCTATCTTTTTTAAATGTAATACTGTAATCTTATCTTTATTGCTACACATGGAATAATTATACAAGTTATAATATGTTCTGCAATACAACTGTATGTAGTACAAACAAAGTTCACTTTACGACTGACCTGTCCACCAAGTGTCAATCACTTATGGCCAACAGATTGTTTTATCGCCATTATTCAGTTTTATGATGCAGGAATATTTTAGTGATCGTTTTACAATTCGATGTTTTATTGAATAGATTTTCCCGACATTTTGTTATTCTCTTATAAAGCGGATGGAAATAGAGACATGCTGTATATTCAAGAATTCTCCTGTGGTCGGTTGTTGCTTCCATCTCGCCGGAAGTTGCTTGTCTCGGGAACTTTCTTTGTCCGACATATATTTCTAATCGACGTTGGTTTGTCTAAATAAGAGTTATCGCTTCCATTTTAAATAATAGTAATTTATTTTAGATATAATAATGCGAAAGTGCTTCATATATTACAATAGCTATTCATATTTTTTGCTTGAGCAAGTTGCTTATGACGTAAATATATGGGATGCCTCTTTTAATATGCTACACACGAATTGTTAATAAAATATAAAAAAATCTTTTCTTCAGTCCAATCAAATAAACTGCAAATAAACTGTTCTCTATGTCTGAATTGTCCACTAAGTTTCAGTCATGAATGTCTAACAGCTTTTTTATGCGTGGCCACTTTGCTAATCGTCTCATCAATAGAATGTTGGATCTTGAATGGGCTTCACATTCATCGGATCGTAACCTCCCTCCAGAATTTCATCTTTCCTGAAATAAAGAGGGGCATCACAACGAAAACAAGGTAAGTGTCAAAAGAGAATTGTGTCAGATTTATTGACAATTTTGTGTGCCGAATCCAGATGTGTGTATAATTGAAAGGTTATAGAACAAAGACTGTTGGACATTCTTGAGGGAAACTTGGCGGGCAAATCAAGTATAGACTGAAGTTGATGTGTACTGAATATGATTGCAGAAATAATTATTAATTTTATTAGCCTGTTCATAGGTAGTTTTCTTTTCGAGATCACCCAGCACATGCGCACTAAGTAGATTCAGAAGAGAATATGTCTGTCTATCAGTTTATCACATTTACGTGTGAAATCCAATTTTCGAGCGTCTGTCTCACTTTAGTTTTAAACATCATTATTTTCTTTGTCACGTTTGAAATTTCATTATTTTGTCCGTAACATTTTAGTTTGAATTTTCATAATTTTGTCTGTCACACTTAAGTTTGTAAATGTTATTATTTATTTTTTAACGGTTGAGTTTGAAATTTCATTAGTTCCTCTGTCACACTTTAGTTTGGTATTTCATTATTTTGCCTGTCATATCTTAATTTGAAATTTCATAATTTTTCGGTCACACTTTAGTTTATAAATTTCATTATTTTGCCTGTCATATCTTAATTTGAAATTTCATAATTTTTCGGTCACACTTTAGTTTATAAATTTCATTATTTTGCCTGTCATATCTTAATTTGAAATTTCATAATTTTTCGGTCACACTTAAGTTTATAAATTTCATTATTTTGCCTGTCATATCTTAATTTGAAATTTCATAATTTTTCGGTCACACTTTAGTTTATAAATTTCATTATTTTGCCTGTCATATCTTAATTTGAAATTTCATGAATTTTCGGTCACACTTTAGTTTATAAATTTCATTATTTTGCCTGTCATATCTTAATTTGAAATTTCATAATTTTTCGGTCACACTTTAGTTTATAAATTTCATTATTTTGCCTGTCATATCTTAATTTGAAATTTCATAACTTTTCGGTCACACTTTAGTTTATAAATTTCATTATTTTGCCTGTCATATCTTAATTTGAAATTTCATGAATTTTCGGTCACACTTTAGTTTATAAATTTCATTATTTTGCCTGTCATATCTTAATTTGAAATTTCATAATTTTTCGGTCACACTTTAGTTTATAAATTTCATTATTTTGCCTGTCATATCTTAATTTGAAATTTCATAACTTTTCGGTCACACTTTAGTTTATAAATTTAACTATTTTCTTTGTCACGGTTGAGGTTGAAATTTCATTATTTCATTCGTCACACTTTAATTTTAAATTTCATTATTTAGTCTGTTACATTTTAGTTTGTAGTATCATCATTTTGTCTGTCACGCTTTAGTTTCAAATTTCATAATTTTGTCTGTTACATTTTAGTTTGTAGTTTCATCATTTTGTCTGTCACGCTTTAGTTTCAAATTTCATAATTTGTCGTTCAAACTTTAATTTTTTCTGTCACATTTAAGCCGCAAATTTCATTATTTTCTTTGTAACGGTTTAGTTAGAAATTTCTTATTTTTTTGTAACACTTTCGATTAAAATATAATTTTGAGTCTAAAATTACATTATTTTGTCTGTCACGATTTATTTCGAAATAGCATTGTATTAAAATTACATTATTTCATCTGTCTCGTTCAAGTTTGAATTTACATTATTTTGTCTGCTAAGCTTGAGCTAAACATTCCTTATTTTGCCTGTCAGACTTTAGGTTTAAATATTATTATTTCGTCTGTCATGCTAAAGCTGTGAATTTCATTATTTTTCTGCAACAATTTGGCTTGAAATAAACACACAATGAATATTTTATTTCCGTCGGTTAGTCGGTCCCTTTTAAGTTTAAGTTTAAAATATTGTCGTAAGTTTGTCAAGCTTAAGATGTATATAACATTTTGTCTGTCACAGTTTAGTTTTAGATAACAATTTATTGTTAAACCTGTAGGATAAATAACCACGTCTTATTTTATATGCGTCCATCTAGAAGAGGCCTCGTCTGCAGGTCTGTCACGCTTATGTTGAAGATAGCATTTTTGTTGGTATTTAACGTTCACGTTTTCAATATAATTTTCGTGAAAGTTCAAAATATCACGCATATTTAATAGGCGCATCTTATCTTAGGGTTTGTCCGTCTGTCGCTTTGTTAAGGTCAGGTTGAAATAACATTTATTTTGGTATGGTCACGTTTAAGCTTGAAATAATTTTTCAGGTTTTTCAGAATTTAATTTAAATAACATTTTCCCTGGTCTGTCATGCTTGTATTCCAAATGTCATTTTTGATGCTTTCACGCATCCCCATTTTTTCTTCTGATGGATCACAGCTTACAAGGTCCGGCCGGGGAGTAAAGTTCATTCGACGTTAAGGGTTAATAGCGTTTCTGCTTGGACGATGAACGCCGTCACAAGAGGATTTGAAACAGTGGCTGTGATGAGTGTATGGTTACTTAAGAGGCTTTTATTCTCCAAGAGGATGGCTCGACAAGTGTTTGTTTATATTAGACTTAGAGATGACCATGATGTAGTATGTTGAGAAGCAAACTCATGGTATCTGGTTCCACAGATAGGATGTTCTAGGATAGAAGTTTCTTTAAAACAATAACCATTTATCTTTATTCCTATTTACATATCCTCCGACGAAGGCAGAGTCAGACACAAGGTCTTTTTTTTAATGTAGAGAGAATCCCCTTACCCCAACAAAACGGCATTCTGGATTGTAACTAAAAATAATAATTGCCTCAGTGTAGAAAGATTTCTCCTTCACTAACCGAGGAGAAAAAAGATAAAATGCAGCATCAGAACAGATACTACACTTGGTATTATTTGCAGACATATTTTTTAAATACATTCAAAACAAATTAGGCACGAAACTATCAAAAGTATGGGGAAATTTTGGGTGGTGTTTGTCGTACTTGGTCTATAGTGATCACAATATCTATCCTACTCTTAACTAGAAACGTCTCAGTCACCACAATACCACATTTTCTCTAGGGGCAGTCTTATCTTAACTATCCTCAAATTGGTTTGAATTTTTCTTTCATAAATATGGTTATATAGAGAGAAATTCAGTGGAGTATAATTAGTAGAGGGGAAAAGAAGGCAAACACCAGTTAGTAAGACCCTTCTAACCCTTTCAACTTTGCTTCTAGTCAAATGACGAAGGAGTCACCTTTTGTTGTTTAAAGAAAAATATCTAAAACAAAAATAATTTTGATAAATATCAGCCGGTCGAAAATCGGAAGTAAAGATTTTCGATCAATAACGAGGATGTCCTGTGCTTTGTTCCCCAGATCGGCATTGCTTTGTTCCCTTGTCAAGGAGACATCGATGGTGACAGAAAACAATGCCCAGATAAGCAGAGATATCTCTCACATACAGCATCTGGTATTAACAAATGATCACCCATTTAAATTCTGATCAGGCTTAATGTCGTTTAACTTTATGTAATAGTCGCAGTAAAACACATACACACTGTCTGAATTCTGTAATGAACACATCAAATGAAAAAAAAATATTCTATATTTAATGCCATGGGAAGACATGCAGCAATGCTACTACTACTACTACTACTACTACTACTACTACTACTACTACTAATACTAATAATAATAATAATAATAATAATAATAATAATAATAAACAAGAAAAAGAAATAGAAGAATAAACAGGAGAATAAAAAGAAGACAGAAAAATTAAATGAATAAATGACAATAAGATGTGATAGTAAAAATAAGTTATAAAATAGGAAATGAAAGAAGAGATAGAATATAGAGAAGTATTCGACGCTTTATGAAAACATGATTCCCCAGAGATTTGTTTAGAATTACTATTTGTTTGAACGGTGCGTAAGGTATTCTGTAAAGAAAAACCAACTTAAGTACTATTTGAAAAGGAATGCTCCTCGTTCGTTTCATTTAAGTATTTGAACAAGTGGTTGGAAAGTTACGCTTCTATGTCTTGTGTTTTATATATATATATATATATATATATATATATATATATATATATAAGTAAATTACGTGTACAACAGAATGGTAGGATTAATTTTAGAGGAAGCATTATCAAAATCAATGAAAAAGACGAGTGGGAAAAAAAAAAAAAGGAAAATTGTTAAAATTACCTTAAGGCCTTGTCGTCTGACCCTCTGAGAGGAAACGTCAGAATGGTAAATTAAAAACTAAAAGTCGAATGAGAAATGAAGGGGGGAGAAAAAAAATAAAATAAATAAAACTTATTTCAGTTGGAGGAAATGAATGAGAAGAGGAAAAAAAAAAAAAAAAAAAAAAAAAAATTAAATCTCTCAACGTTATGGTGGCTTTGAATCATTAAAGATCTCCAACTGATGTTTCAAAATCTTTTGTCTACACAGGCTAGGTCGATAGTTGTTAATGACTAACGCCTCAAGAATATTGAGATGGTAGTTGCTTGTTTTCCCTCTCGGAGTGATGCTGAACAGTTTCTTCTTCTTCTTTGTGACTTGCATCCATCGTTGCAATTCACTATGGAAGTCGAGGATTGTGGTTCCTTACCATTCCTCGATGTTTTAGTGTCTAAATCTGGTTTATCATTTGAAACCTGTGTGTATAGAAAACCAACATTTACAGGCCTTTATCTAAATTGGTTTTCCTTCGCCCACAGAGCAAGAAAAATAAATCTTATTGGTACTCTCACTCATCGAGCTCTTATGATTTGTTCACCAACACGACTCGATGCAGAACTTGGTGACATTACTAATATTTTTCTTGCCAATGGATATCCCATCAATACTATAAAAGGCACCATTGCACGTAAAGTTGCTTTAATTAATGGTGGTAAATTTATTGGCCCGTCACGTTGCCCTATTTATTTGAAACTCCCTTGGTTGGGTTCTGACGGCCTTGACATTGTTAAAAGGATTTCTTCTTCTACTCAACGTTGTTTTCCGGCAACCATGTTGAGGGTAGTTTACACGACTCGAACCTTTTTCTCTTCTTTTCGTAAGGATGTTTTGCCAGCCATTCAAAAGAATTCTGTAGTTTATAAATTCATGTGTCAGTGTGGAGCTGACTACGTTGGCAAGACATCCCAAAGATTAGAATTTAGAATATCCCAACACATACCACGTGATATTCGCCTACATAAGGTTTCGAGATCATCCGGGAACTTCCAGGCACAGGAATCAGCCATCGGTAATCACCTCGTATGTACAAATAGTTGTTCTGACAGGTATTCCGATGGGTGGTTTTCTGTTTTACACAGTGCCAGGTCGAACTACCATCTCAATATATATATATATATATATATATATATATATATATATATATATATATATATATATATATATATATATATATATGGCGTTTCAGCAAAATCCGATACTTAACAAAAAATAAACGAAATACCAGGAGAGCGTGGTGAAACCCTAGATACGCGAGATCGCCACCGGACGGGCCTACGTATTCCAGCAGGACTCCGCCCCCTACACACAAGGCCAAGGCAACCCAGGCGTGGCTGCTAAACAATGTTCCTTGCCCCTGGTCGCTGGACTTGTGGCCGCCCTTGTCACTCGACTACAACACTCTTGACTATTCCTTCTGGGGTATGATCGAGAGAAAGACTAACAAGCACGACCAGAACATGTCTGAAACTTTCTAGGCTGTTATCCTGGAGCGTTCACCGTTAAAGACAAGGACATGGTCGACACAACGTTTTATTAATTTCCTGCCCGCCTTGAGATGCTTGTCTCTGCCGGCAGCGATTACATTGAAAGGTAATCTAGTATGAAATTGTAACTGTTGCTAAATAACTTCTCGGGTCTCTGGGTATACAACTTCTTTTCCATTGCCTATTTCGTTTGTTGGGGGGCTAGTTTGAATCTTGCTGCAACACCTAGTATATATATATATATATATATATATATATATATATATATATATATATATATATATATATATATATATATATATGAGAGAGTTTTAATCACCTACTAGACATAATCCTTAGGTGTCTTGGTATTTCTGCACAAGGGTGCGTCAGGACTACCTGACATGAGGATACTTGCTCGTACAAGTAAACCCTGACCAAACATTCAAAATAACATAGTATTCGAAGCCCAAATAAGATTCTCTCGACACGTCCGTACACGGGCTCAGCTGGATACTCCACCATACTAAATGTATTCCTGTCCTGTAATCTGAGAAGACTGAGTGAAAGATTTCTTGTATAGAACGACCGAACCTCCCATAGATATGCTAGGACAGACCTGGAAACAACATTTTTATTAAGTAGCTGATATGGCTTTCAAAAGACAACACACTCCAAAGACATTACGTGCCTGACAGATTTCTTAGCAGATTTCGAGTCCATATCGCCGTTGGGAAATTTGAAATAAGTGGAGTAACAGATTTATTTTTAGTTTTTATTAATCAAAATATCTGTAGAGAATTTAAATATCAAGTGAAACAGAATCTTCGAATTATATTTTAATTTAATTGCTTTTTATTGCATGGCGTTGTCATTAGTATTATAATTATAATTATTAGTATTATGTACTCACAAGGAGTTCTCACACAGGCAGTAATCAGTGATTGCTCACTGATAATCACCAGTGATGTTCCCTGGAGTCTGAGTGAGAACAAGTCTCCCCAGATTTTCAGTGCTCTCTACCTCTTTCGATAACTACTGCAAATGAATTTGCGTTATCACAGCAGACGCTTACCATCGATTTCTCGTTGGCAACGACAATTGGCCTTCTCTGGGATTTGGATAGCAATAAGCCTCCCCAATTCCCCATTGCTCCCCGCACTCTTCCAGCGGTAATCTGGTTAGTGCTCCCCTCCGCGGTCTTCCCATTCTCATTGACCCTTCACGACTGTTTTGTGTGGTATCAGCCGGGACTAATGCAATCACTTGGGGGGTGACATTTTTTGCAGTTTCTGTTCCTTGAATCTTGTGGTGCTCTTTATGTGATTTTGTTTTCTTCCTATTGCACCTTGCATGTTATTAGTTATTCTTCATAGCTTATGTGGAAAGGTTTCCGCATTCAAGAATTTTCCTTAAGATGTCAGCTGTGTTTATCATTGCCGTCAGTCTTCTCTTTGATTCCAATTTCTCCCAGTCTTTTTTCCAGGTTCTTCGGAACTGTTCCTAGTGCTCATACGATTATTGGTATTATATTTTCTTTCTTCATACTCCATATCCCTTTCAATTGTCTGGCAAGTTCCGTGTATTTGCTTCGTTTTTCTGTTTCCTTTGTCTTTACCCCGTGCTAAGCTGGGACGGCAAAATCCACGATTCGGCAGGGTTTTTCTTTCTTGTTGTCTATTATGACATTCGGTCTCCTTGCTTGTATGACTTTATCTGTGTGTACCTTCACATCCCAGAGGATTTTGTGTTTTTCGTTTTCAACTACTGTCTTTAATTATGTTTGTACTATTTGTCCGAGTGTTCGAAATACACTTGTTGGCATAGCTCGCAGTGTACTGCTTTCCCCACGCAGTCATACCTATTTTTGTATTGGGGGGGCAGTTTTGGGCATTCACTTATTATTATTATTTACTAACTAGAAGTTCTCACACAGGTCATCAGTGATTGCTCACCGACAACCAGTGGTATTTCCTGGAGTCTGAGTGACAACAAGTCTCCCCAGATTTCCAGTATTCTCCACCTCTTTTCGATAGCCATCGCAATTAAACTTGCAGTATCACAACAGCCGTTTACCATTGATTTCCCGCTGGTAAGGACCATTGGTCTTCTCTGGGATTTGGGTTGCAATAAGCCTTCCAAGGTCCCAGCAGTCTCTGCACTTCCAGTGGAGGTCTTCTCATCCTCCTTGACCCTATGCAAACATGTTGTCTGGTGTCAGCCTAGGCTGGTACCATTAAAAAAAAAATTAATTAAAAATTTATTAAAAATATTTTTTATTTATTATTTTTTTTGGGGGGGAGCTGATTATTTATTATTTATTTATTTTTGGGGGGGAGCTGATGGTGTTTCTTGCTATTTCTGTTCATTGGTTCATTTTTGTGTCGTGTCAGTTGAGGCCGGTGTAACTTATTGGGGGTGAGCTAATAAAGCGATGTTTCTTGCATGTTCTGTTTCTTTGTTTGTGATGTGTTCTTTCTGTGTTTTTTTCTTCTTCCTGTAGTAGATTCCGTGTGACCCTTCGTAGTTCATGCGGCTTAGTTTCCCCATTCAATGATTTTTCTTAAGATTGTAGCTGTTTTGATCATTGCTGTCCTTTGTATAGTTCAAATGCTCCCTTTGATTCCAATTTCTACCAGTCTTTTTTCCAGTTTTTTGGGGATTGTTCCTAGTGCTCCTACGATTATTGGTATTATACTGACTTTCTTCATGCTCCATATTCCTTTCAGTTCTCTGGCTAGTTTCGTATATTTGCTTCGTTTTTCCGTTTCTTTGATTTTCACTCTGTGGTCTGCTAGAACGGCGAAGTCTACGATTTTGCAAGATATTTCCTTCGTATTGATTATTATAACATTCGGTCTCCTTGCTTATATGAGTTTCTCTGTTTGTATATCCATATCCCAGATAATTTTGTGTTTTTCCTTTTCCAGTACTGTTTCTGGTTTGTATTAGTACCATTTGTCTGCGTATTCGAAATTAATTGTTTGCACAGTTCCCGGTGTTCTGCTTTACCCACACAGTCATGTCTGTTCTTATATTCTTTTTGGGCTAGTTTGCTACATTCAGTTAGTATATGATTTACTGTTTCGTCTCTTTGTCCACACAGTCTGCATTTACTGTTTTCCTGGGTTTTATCTATTTTAGCTTTAATGTAGTTTGTCCTAATTGCATTGTTATGTGCAGCCATCAGTAAATATTCCGTGTCTCTGTTCAAATGCCCTTTTCTTAGCCATGCCCAGCTATTTTCGTTGGTTTCTTCTCTTGTCAGTCTTCTGAAGTGTCCATGTAGTTTTTTTTTTCTTCCCACTTTTCTTTTCTTGTCGTTTTGTTTCTGGTTTCGGTGCTTCCCGAGTTGTTCGTTGGAACGGTGTCTCTTGCTGCAGTGATAAGGATTTCCATGTGTTGAGTTATGTATTTATCCAGCTCTTTTTTTAGTCTTCCACACAATCTTCTATACTTACCAGTCCTCGTCCCCCCTTCGTTTCTTTTCATGTAGAGTATGTCCGTATCGTCTTTTTGATGTAGTGCATTATATATAGGGATTAATTTTCTAGTCCTCTGGTCCAGGTGCCTGAGTTCCTCTTTGGTCCAGCCTATGAATGGTCCAGAGTATAGTATTAGTGCTACTGCCTAGGTGTGTATTCCTGTTACTAGATTCCTGCTATATAATTTCGTTTCTAGGAGTGTTCTTGTTCTTCGTCAATATTCTTTTCCAATCTTCTCTTTCATTTCTGTAGATTTGATGGTGTCTGCTTCCAGAACTCCAAGATATTTGTAGTTATCCTGTTTGCCTAGCGCCCTCATTTCCTCTTGGTTGTGGAGTTCCATGCCCTCTGTTGTCTCCAGTTTTCTTTTTTTATTTCTAGTAGTGCACACTTTCCCGTTCCGAATTCCATTTGGATGTCCTGGCTGAAGATTCTGGTCATATTTATCAGCTTTTCCAGTTTCTTTTTGCTTTTTTCAAATAGTTTCAGGTCATCCGTGTACATCAGGTGGTTTACTCTTAGTTCTGTGTCAGTAAACTTGTATCCGGCATCACATTTTCTGAGTATGTAGTTAAGTGGCATCATAGCTATTATAAACAGTAGTGGTGATAGGGAGTCTCCTTGGAAGATACATCTCTGTATCTTTATCTCAGCCAGGTGTTGTCCTCCGGCTGTCAGTTGCAGTCTCCATGCTCCCATTGCTTTCTTAATAAGATTAATAATCCTTTCGCGTATTTTGTATATTTTCAAACATTCAATTATCCATGCTTCAGGGATTCTATCGTAAGCTTTTTTGTAGTCAATCCATGCCATTGCTATGTTCTTCTTTCTGTTTTTTTTTACCTCATTCGGGATCTTTTGATCGATGTATAGGAGGTCATGCGTCCCTCTTTTCCATTTGCGGCATCCTTTTTGTTCTTCGGGGAGTAGTCCAGGTTTGTTTAAGGACTGGTAGATTTGTTCTCTCAGTTGTGCCGTAAGGATTTTCCACGTTGTTGGTAAGCAGGTTATCGGTCTGTAGTTGCTTGGGGTTGTTCCTTTTTTAGCATCTTTTTGTATAAGCGTTGTCCTTCATTTGGTCATCCATACTGGTATGTCTGTTTTGTGGATACATCCTCTCAGTTTCTGCGCCAGTCTTTCATGTAGGTTCGGGAATTTTTAAAACCAATATGCATGTATTCCATCATGACCTGGTGCTTTCCAGTTTGCCATTTTCCTTAGGGTGTCCTTAATGGTTTCTTTAGTAATCTCTGTTTCTGTTCCTTCTTCTATTTCCTGTAGTTCGTTTTTCATGTTTTTCAACCACTTGCCATTTTTGTTGTGTTTCAGGATTTTCCCATATCTTGCTCCAGAAGTGTTTTGTCTCTGTCAGGTCAGGTTGTTCTGATGTTATTCGTTCTCCGTTTACGTTTTTGTAAAACTGGCTTTCATTGTTTTCAAAGGTCCTGTTCTGTTTTTGCTCTTCTGATTTGTATTTATATCGTCTCAGTCTTCCCTCTATTGCTGCTATCTTTTGTTTTAATTCTTCATGTTGCTTATTCAGTGTTTCCTTGTGAACCGGATTTCTGCTCTTCCATACTTTCCTATTTTCTTTCATCCTGTTTACGGTGTAAGCTTCTTTCCGGAGTTTGGTTATCTGGGTTTCCAGTCTGATTTCCCATCCAGATTTTGTCGGTCCTTTCTTTTGGCCAGGCTTTTTTTCTTTTCTTAGTTTCATACTTACTGATTTTGCCCCCGCATATATCAAGTTGTTTAGGTCTGTGATAGTGTCTGTTGGGATGTACGCGAGCACTTTGTTTACTGCCTCTGTTTCAACTTTTAACTTCTTCCAATCTTCGTTCCTTAGAGATGGGAGATTTGTTTTGTTCTCTGACATGTATCGTTTGATTTTTTTCACTTCTCTTGCTTCTTCCTCGGTGAGTTCTACTTCGGTGAGTTCTGTGATTTTGTAGACTTCGACCTCTTCCGTTACTGGGTTTATGTTTTGTCTGTCTTCTTCCTGGCGGGTTTCGTCGGGTGGTGTTTCTTGCTCTGTTCGGCTCTTTTGTTTCATTTCCGTCAGTTCCATCTCCGAGAACCATCCTCTCTTCAGGATCTGTTTTGCTTGGTCTGCTATCCTTTGTTCCGCTGTATAGTAGCCAGTAGCAGTGTTCCAAAGATATTTCTATCCCTTCCGGTAGCCTCTTTCTGTGGGGTGGCGACTTTTTTAGTAGCATTCCATTACTAGTCTGTTCTCGTTTGTGGTCCATTTCTTTCTATATTTTTTATGTTTTTTCATTCCTGCTTTTTTGTGTTTGGTCTGTGTGCTTGTCATACCTGGAACTGGAGGGGTTACTTACCAGTTTTTTGTCCGTGGTTTTGTTCCTGAAATCAAAGGAGCCAACATTCACAGGATGCGAACCGGGTCCCCCACGTTGACCATCGAGGGAGCACCCGTCCATCATGACACTCAGATCTTTCTTCTGAGTACCACGGGTTTCATTGTTATTGTTGTGCATTACTCATATGTTGGTGTATGTGGATACACCAGGCCCAGGTTTAGTTTGTCTGTACTCCTGTCACAGGGATGGTGTTGATCTCCTTTTAATGAAGTGAAATGTGCACTATCACAAGAAAATAATATATATATATATATATATATATATATATATATATATATATATATATATATATATATGTGTGTGTGTGTGTGTGTGTGTGTGTTACTTAACTACATAGTAGAAGTTGTATAGGCTAATACTTGACAGCCGGGGGATAGACAATAGATTCCCCTCCCGTTTTTATCTGATAAATTTACGCCGGATTATAAAGCACATGCAAGTCTTTATATTTTAGACAATAATTTTCCAAAATTCCATGAGTAAAAATGATTTTTCTGTCAAAACGTTGGGCAATAAATCATATCTGACTAGTTTTAAATATTAAAAGCAAGTAGTTACATCTTATTTTTTGGGGGTTTCAACAGGAGAAACAAAAATATATTTAACACATTCTTGTGGCTACTTATCTCTGTTTGGAGGCTTGAAAACCGCGGGAGGGGGGTGTTTGTCAATGTGTCCACACATTCCAGTGTTTTTATCGTATTTTGGACAATAATTTGTATTATTATTATTAGTATTAGTATTATTATTATTATTATTATTATTATTATTATTATTATTGCTGCTGCTGTTGTTGTTCTTCTTCTTGTTTCAATAGAAGTTCGCACACAGGCTAGTATCAGTGATTATTCACTGACAATAGCCACTGGCGTTCTATGGAGTCTGAGTGACAACAAGTCTCCTCAGATTCTTAGTGCTCTCCACTTATATTTGATAATCAATAGAAATAATGTTTCATTATCGCAACAGCCGGTTACCATTGATTTCTCGCTAGTTTCGACCGTTGGTCTTCTCCGGACTTTAAGTGACACTAAGCTAGCCCATGGTTCCAGTACTTTCCACACCCTTCAGGGGAAGGTCCGGTCAGTGTTCTGCCTCTTCGGTCTGTTCATCCACCTTGACATTTCACGATAGTTTTGTGGGTTACCCGCCGAGGCTTATGCCATCATATGTACGTGTATCTGAATCTTTCTTTTTTTTTGGAGAGGGAGGGGCAGTTTAATGGATTTCTACCAGTTTTCACTCCCCCTTGGTTCATGTGTTTTTCTTTCTATGTTTCCTTCGTTTTCCATTTACAATTGTCTGTGATGTATTCGTGTTTGTGTGTTATGTTGATTGGTTTCCGCATGCAAGGATTTGCCTTAAGATTTCGGTTGTTTTTATCATTGCTGTTCGCTGTATTGTCTAAATTATTATTATTATTATTATTATTATTATTATTATTATTATTATTATTATTTATTAGTATTTGTTGTTATTATTATTATTATCATTATCATTATTATTATTATTATTATTATTATTATTATTATTATTATTATTATTATTATTATTATTATTATTATTATTATTTACTCCCTAGTGTTACATAGAACTTGATTATTAAAGTCTATTACGACCACGCTTCTCGAAACCAAAACCGTAGAAGCGTTTTCAAACTGTCTTTTAAGGCATTTTTAGGCCTTTTAACTGTCAGTCCTTTTACATAATACTTCTAAAACACTTCTCGTTATTAAAACACCTTTAAGCCTTTAAACTGATGATCAATTTTAAACATTTCTCTTTAAGCATTTTTCTTTACATTAAATATTTTCTCGTTTAAAACATTTTTCTTATTAAAACACTTTCCTCTTTAAACAATTATTTTTCAAGCATTTTATTTTAAGTTCTTTTTTCGTTAAAATATCTTTTCTTTCCAAAACATATAAAATTGTTCACTTTTTCTTTCTTTTTTTAACACATTAGGACCCAAAACTGTGCAACACAAACACTTACCATACATGTTTTCTTTCGTCGTCTACGCTATTGGTGCCGTCCGTTTCGTTGAGTCTCTGGCCGTGATCGATGCTGGTGGTCTTTGATCTGTGGATAAACTTAATAGACAGGCAGGAGACAAACTCGGAGACAATTTTTGCTCAGAGAGAGATTCGATTCGTTTATTCTTCGTCTTGTTTTTGGTGGGGTTCAATTGGTGTCTGCCAGGCGTCTCATTCATACCGCTCGTGGGATGCGACGAATAACGGGGATCTCGTCTGGATCTCATTCGAGATCCAGCTCACAACTCTTAGCCCATTTTTTCATGGGTCTGCTTGCTTTCAGGACGAGCGGCTACATGGTGATGTCCACGCTCCTAGCTCACAAAGCGTACTGTTTCAAAAACTCTCGTTTTTTTGATAAAAACAAATGACGTTATCGAAAATTTCTTGGGTCGGCCAATCAGATACGACATTCACAATTGTAATACGTTTGACCTTTTCTGCCCTGATATTCCCTGTGTCGGCGTCGAATTCGTAAGTTTGTTATGGTTTGACAAAAACATGATTGACTCATAATGGTCCCCTTCGGTGCATGTAAGCTCGACCCGCACTCATTGTTTTATTTGACCCCAGCCATAATCACACTAGCTAAATTAATCGTATATAACGATATAGGGCCCCATCTATAATATAACACGAGGAGTTCTTACACAGGAAAATATCCTCAATTACTCATTGATAATAACTGGTGGTATTTACAAATCCCTAAGAAGACCAATGGCTGTTGTCAGCGAGAAATCAATGGTAAGCAGCTTTTGAGCTACGCAAATTCATATGTAATGGTTATCGAAATAGGTGGAGAGTACTGGGAATCTTAGGAGACTTGTTGTCACTCAGACTTCAGGGAATACCATCGGTTATTATCAGTGAGCAATCTCTGATATTGACCTGTGTGAGAACTCCTAATAAGTAAGACAGCAACAATTATAATAATCTTCTATTAATAACGGAGATTTGGTATCTCTCTGTCCATACTATTACTTCTATAATGTAGTAGTGTACTATGTTTGAATGCTCAATTCAGTTTACTATACTATTCTCGACTAATCTTCTATCTGTCGTTCTCGATGTTCTGTTGTGATGAGACCATATTCGACGGCATTACCTCCTCCTCTTATTAATAAAAAAGAACTTTCGTTTCTCTATTTATATTTAAGAATCGGATACAAAAGAGGAAGTGGCACATGACTTTTGCAAACATCAAACATGGCGCGCCAGATCTTTAGTGCGTGTGTTGGATACTTACAGTTTTCTGTTTTAAATACCGTCTCCACCATATAAACGTATTGCTAGTACTAACACAGCTACTACGACCTGAGCCCGCCGGTTTCTGGTCGCGTTTGCTGTCTTAGACGATATGATGCCAGAGTATCCGTGGATTACTGATCATCTCCTTCGATGCATCAAGTAAATGAACATTAGCTGATTCATTTTTATTACGTACTTTTTCTGTCATCGTGTGTCTGTGTTGGAACTTTGACCAAACCGAAAAGAGTGTGAAAGTGGCGTCTAATCTGCTCAGTTTCCGAGAAGAAAATATATAGATTCTAATTTCTTCATCTTTCTTTTCAATACGTGCACACCTTTAAACTCGTTCACTGTTTGTGCATGTGTACTCTATGACTATATGTTTGCACTTTGTTTAAAAACTAATCTCAGTTTGTTTTATCTTACATACTTCCATATATCTATATAAAATAGGTATGTGCATATGTTTATATGTTTACATGTTTATATGTACAGGATTAACTTCTAAAAAAATAACTGATCGTTATGAATATGAGAACACAGCTTCTAGGTGAAGGGCTTGGTAAGGTGAGCTAAACACACACACACACACATACACACACATACACACACACACCAACATATATATATATATATATAAAGTAAAGTATGTTTATGTTTATATATCTGTATAGGATTCACACCTAAATTAATTAACATATCATTATGAATTTAGAATGCAGCTGCTAAGCTTAAGGTGGTAAATGTAGGTTATGGATGGTTTAATTTACTTTTATGCAAAGGTAACAAAGAAAGTGTGGAAGATATTCGTAAAAATTTAAATAACTCCAATTTTTGTGAAATTTTTACAATAGGTATTGGACATAAATTAATGAATATTCCTAGAATTTCCGAAACTTTCAGTTTGTTTGGACTATGTTAAAGGGTCATTATCAGATATATTATGGGCCTAACCTCCCATTTGAAAATTAAAATATTTCACATTTGCATTAAAGTTTATGCATCGTCATTAGACACCAATTAAGCAAGATTCCCATGATCTAAATTTCTTCTTAAGACCTCTTAATCTTATGCGTTAAGGTATAGACATTTTCTAGAGTCAAAATCCTGTTATGAATTTTGATCAACATTTAAATAATGATTCTAAACATAAGGTTTATTAGCATTATATTTTTTTAATTCAAACATTGTAAGGGGACATACAAAAATGTGCAAAGTTTTCTGTTTCGAGACATAATTTTACCAGCCATTCTAATGACGCATGTTTTAGTATGATCACTGATGTTCATCTATATCTTCATAGATGTAACACACATTCTTTATGAGTCAAATCGCTCTTGACAAAGAATTGGAGTGGCGAATACACTCTCGCTTTCTCTCGTGAACCTGTTCTCCTCTGTCTCCTTATCAGCCTCTCTTCTGTCTGCTTAACACCCTCTGTATTTGTTGGTAGCAATACATCATCTATAAAATAATGTCTCATTTATTTAGTACAAACATTACTGTTGAATAAGATAAATGTTCCTTTCCGTTATAATTGATAAATACGTCGAAGAAAAATGCGATTGTTTCTATAGACAGTCATAAAGTAGAAAAACAATTGTGTTTTTATTTCGGATTTTTTTAGATAAGAATTGATAATAGATTATTCTGACTATTATTTTTATTTCAGTTTTGATCGATGTAATCTCCGACTTGATTCAGGTTATAGCATTACTTCCCTTCCTCGATCCATTCACACGCCTACCACCAGAGAGTGTCAGAAGGAGTTATCTTCCCTTTTCGTGATCGTAGGAGGAGCTACATTCAGCTTTATAAAAAAATGATGCACAGGCTGTCGCTTTCTTTATTCTCCCAGGACTGGTCTCGATATAATAGCAGCAGACTTAGTAGTATTTTCTACGTATTTGTTCCAATTCCTGTTACCTGTGAATGTTAGGCAGACAAGTGTTAATGTTAGATTATCAGGTAGGTTGCTAGTTACCATGACAATCCGTAGTTGGAAAGGTTGTTTTTTTTATAATTGTTAAAAGACAGCTTTATTTTTTAATACAATTTTTATAAATAACGATTCCGTCTATGCACATAAATTGGCGTTTCTAAATCTTCCAGAACAATGAAGCTGAGTGTTGACAGATTTTTGTTTATCAAATTGTATTATTCTATTTTCTGGCGAAAGCTAGTCAAAAGTCATGAATACTTTTTTCCGAAAAATGCTATCTCAGAATGTTCGCGGTCACATAATGACAGGTTTAGATTTGTTATTTCCATACAACCATCACCAAGCTTAATCGAATTATCTTGTCAGCGTTGACAAGGGGGGGGGAGGGTACAGCAATATGAAATAATTATCACTACTGCCTTCGGGTTTATTAACATTTTGACTGGTCAGTTTTAGAGTTTAATCCTTATTGAGCCCCTCACAATTCTCTATTTATGTTTAAATATTAATTTATCTTGCTCATATTTTGTGCCGTTTATTACACGGTGTATATTCATATTGTAATATTATCTACGATATAAAGTTATCTTGTTGAACTTCAAAAGTCTTTAAAAGTGTTACGAATCGTATTTAAGCTAACAAATCAAACTTTACTCCTGACTAGCAACTTTTCTTGTGTTAATATCGTATCGTGTTATCGATATATCAATAACGTACTTAGACAAAACTATTTTTTAAATTACTTACCATGCCCAGATTACTGCTAACATTAGGCATTTTTAAATAATCACCTCACAATAAGAATGGGCAACTCATTTTTAATATAATAGAAGACGTCTGCCTTATTTGAAAAAATTAGCAAACAAATAAAATAAATAAATAAATAGTTAAACGTATTCAATACATTCCAGGTAACACCGAGTAGATTCAGCTAGTACTATGATACAGAACAAATTTTTTAAATGTCAGCTGAATATCATATTGAAGCTAACAAAGAGAACTTTACTTCTGGCTAGCAATGTTTTATTTGTTATTGTTGTACTGTGTTATTAGCAATATAAAAACGTACATAGCTACAATTTACTTAGTCCGGCCTTTAATCCTGCTTATATGAAACATTTTAAAATAATCATTTAAAAATAAAAATCAGCAAAGGCGATAAGTCAGTTCAAATGGAAGAATATAATATGAGTTGTCTACTTTAAGTTTTTAAATGTACAGACACATAACACTGTTAAAAGCTGAAAAATATCTTCACAACATCCCGGGCAACACCGGGTATATATATCTTGTACTATACTAGAATAAGAGGAACAAATAAATATAAAAGTATGAATTTTGTACATGATGCCAATATAAAGTTTCATTTTCTTCATGCATTTAATGATATCACTTTACAACGGAAACAATTGCCTACGGTTTTTTGTGTTAATTATTTAAATAATTAGACGTGACAAAATTCTTTTTTTTGCGTTTAATGATTACACTGGATTCTCTTATATTTTGTTGTTGTTGTCAAGTAGTGTGTTCATGTTTTTATTTCTAGTTTATTAAATAAAAAGCAATTAACATTATTGTTTATTGTTTTGTTTCTGTCTTTTGTTCGCTTGAAAAACCGTCGTTTGTCCGCGGGGTTTCAGTGTACTTCAGTGACAGTTTTTTTATACGTAGGATTAAATATTCGTTTGGATAAAAATAGTCAAACGCTCTTGAATAAAATTGGCTATTTTAATAATTCAATTGATCCACAAAAAGAAATGGACAGTAAGTCAAACGGATATTCTTAAGACACGACTAGTAAATCTGCGTGTTTCGCGATGAAACTACCATTGTAAATTTGAGTGACAGACCAACAAACGGATGAAGAGAGCCTCTGAGTAATACCTGGACGTATGAAAATGTGATAGACGAACGAACTTGCGATTTCAAACTTAAGCTTGGCAGAAAAACAAATAGACAAAAGAATGTCTTTGATAGTCCATGTTTGCATCTAAAAATGTTATTTGCAATTAAACTGTTACAGACCGAAGAACACGCTATTTGACCGTGAGCGCGACAGACAGATGGACACATGGACGAAAAAGAGTATTTGATAGTCCACGAATTCTTTTAAAAATGTATTTAAAATTTAGTTTGACGGACTGAGGAACATCTTATTTCAAATTTAAGCTTGACAGACTAAAAACAGTCGTAGATGGACTCTGATAAATTTGTAGGCTCATCTAAAAATGTTATTTAAAAGTTACGTATGACAGACCAAAAAAGTGTCTATTTTAAAGTTAATAACGAAATAGGTGCCACTATGCACCCATGAACGTACTAAAATAAGATACTTAAATTAAATGTAGTTCAATATTCAAAATACGATCTCAACGCAACGTGACATACAAACGGAAATTCTATTTAAACTAGATCGTAACAGACATATTTAAAATGATATTTAAAATCTTAAATGTGATTGACAATGAACAATGCTATTTCAAAGTTTACAAAGCCAGTATTAACCTCCCTTCCGCCACAGGATGATGTAAGAGAAGGTCGTAAGGTGTTGATTGTACAAGCAGCGCACAAGAAATAAGGCACTCTTACCCACAAAAAGGATACTTGAGATACGCCGTCGGTTTTCCGGTAGGGCGACCCAGGCGATTATCAATAAACTAGCCCTCCTTATTAAAGTGTAAGAATGTAAAGCCTGGGAGAGCGGACGTCCCAGAACTGCACAGAAGCCAAACAGAAGATAATATACCTAGCTCAAAATAGCCTAGACTGCCGGACTGGTTGTCGGCTTACTCTAGTCATCAGTCCTGTTTAAGGCGGCATTTCTAAAACTGAGAGGTCAAATCTCTACTAATAATGATCGTTGATTGTCCCTCATATATATATATATATATATATATATATATATATATATATATATATATATATATACTAGACGAAACCTACCCTCCCTTCGGACAGCAATTAATTGTAAAAAGGGCTTTTAATTAAAAAAATATTTTAACAATGAATTTGTACATTAACATCCCCAGCATAATTACCACCTCCACATCCTTAAAAATGAGATTCTTCCTTTTAGGGTTATTATAGATTGTAAGGACAGTTTATATGTTTTAAATAAAAACCCTAAGTTCGACTAGCAGGGTCATAAAACCACACGCAATCGCCATACCCCTTGAAAAAAAACGCACAGAATTAATCTCCAATGTAAAACAAAATGGTAAACTTCTATAAAATTGTAGAATGGCACGAAAATAGAGAATCATTTCACGTAAAATTTATATGCTAAACTAATCCCCAACTCTAAATTTTAAAATAGTTTTTGTTGTTTCTCTTTCCCCCATGCTCTTCAGTAAAAAAAGTAAAATCGTATTTTATTGAGGGAGTAATCTACAATAATATCCACACTTTCAATATTTTTATTGATACCAGAAAAATAAGATATTTAATTAGATATATCATTTTAGAGTTATTTATTTATTTTACCACTAACTCTAAGTCCGAGTGGCAAGGCCATGAAACCAAGTGCCATCCCCTACAAACGTAGCGGCTCCATTCAGCGGATTCAACTCCCATAACTTGCCAGAAAAATTGAATTTATAGACGAAAATTTACCCCAAATTTAAATTATAAATGTTTATTTCTTTTCTTCTTTCCATCAATTTAAAAAAGGTAGAATAGTTCTTTTTTTTTGGGGGGGGGAGCGGAAAATGTTAATCTACAATCATACCAAAATATAAATCTTTATTTCTTTTCGTAATCTGGACAGATCACAGTGCTACAAAACTTTTGATACCATTTATAAATTAAGCATTAACTTAATTAATTTAAAAAAAAAGATTTATTTTTCACAAAAAAATGCAAAAAGAGGGCCAGAGAAAAGGGCAGAGAGAGAGAGAGAGAGACAACACCCTCTCACTTCCACTCCCTATTTCTCTTCTCGCTTTTACCTCGCTTGTAGCAAGCAACAACGTTCGCTAAGGTTATTAGTGAACGCAGGGAGTTTTAGTTATTTTTCCGATTTATTTATTAAATAACTTTCATTAATTACTGCTAATATAAACAAACTATTGCATATAGATAGCAAACATGCGCCAATGCAATTCAAAATCAATAATACTAAATATTAATTAATTATGAATGGTTTAAAAAATATTTATTCTAATTAGGCTGTCAAAAGATGCGCTCTTAATCTTTTATCTCCATTATATATACAGAACATCAAGCTTTTATGTTGTATTATTGATTTAAATAACAGCAACCTATTGTAAGAGTGATAAATGAAATACAACTTTCGCATTTATTCATATATATATGTAGCTTGATTGCCATAAATATATTTTCATAGCTTATTAAATATATATATATATATATATATATATATATATATATATATATATATATAACTTCCATAATCTCGGGTTCAAAATCACCATTAAAACAAATTTAGGCCAAGTAAACTTCCTAGATACCACACTGAACCATAAAAACAATACACACAAACCGTTCCACAAACCAAATGAAACACTCCAATACATACACAAGGAATCCTGCCACCCCCACTACCTTTAAAAATTTAGTCAATAATATAAGGCAAAGAATTTCAAACCTCTCATCCAGTCCCGAAATGTTCAACCAAGCAGCACCATGTAACAACAAAGCGCTACGCGACAGCGGATTCAGAGAAAAGATCTCATACACCCCACCCGAGACCAACCACGGGGGACCCGCAATAGAAGGTGATCGGTGATCTGGTTTTCCTCACCCTATTTAACCAATAGCAAGACAAAAGTAGGCCACCTTTTTCTCAAATTACTCGACAAACATTGCCCACCCACAAGTGACCTATACAAACTTTTTAACAGAAATTCTGTTATGGTCAGCTATTCCACTGCCCCTTCAATAAGAACAATTATCTCTGCGGAACCCAAAGCAATTACAAACGCAAGCTGCTCATGCCAAGACAAAAACAACTGCCCCCTAGAGGGAAATTGCAAAATCGATTCAATCATATATGAAGCAACCGTCAGAAACCAGAATACCGATAGTGAAGAAAAAAACATTGGGATGACGAAAGGAAACTCCAAACAAAGAGTATACGCACACAGAAACAAGGCACATACGGCACTCGCGACCCGAATATGGCAACTTAAAGAAGAAAATACACCCTTCACCATCAAATGGAAAGTAATTGAGAGAAAACCATCCTTCTCTCCAGCCATAAACAGATGTCCTCTATGTGACGCTGAAAAATACCACATTTCAAGGGCCATCATTAATTCGAATACAGCCTGTTTAAATATCCACGATGAAATCTTTAAGGGATGCATTCATAAGAGACAAGCACTACTCATAAACTGGACTGACCGATTCACATAAATCTAGCTACTCCCTGTTCTACTTCGCATCATTACTAATATAAACAAATTAAAAAATACGAACAAACACCTCATCAACCCATATCCACATAAACTTCAAGAGCAAAAACTTCGACTTTCATAAAAATATTTAATTTATTTATCAGTCATTAGACTAATCTAACAAATCCATTTAAACGACCTCAAACCTTTATATTTCCAACAAAGTTACCTCCCTTAGATCTAGCAATTTCTTTATTAAAATCACTTCGGGTTGTCTAAAAGAATTTTAACACGATATTAATTAACGGTTTTTCCTTTTAGAACGCACACCTTCAAACCCCAAAACAGTAACGGCCGATGATACAAATTCATAAAATTGACTATGGGGAATTATATAGACACTTTTTTATTTTTTTATTTTAATTTTTAATTTTTATGTTTTATTTTCAAATTTTATTTTTAATTTTATTTTTAATTTTATTTTTATTTTTAGTTTTATTCGCTTTAATTTTATATTCTTATATCTCTCCAAATCTCCTCCGGTTTTAAATCTCAACAGTTTTATTACACTAAATTTAAATTCAAACAAACATACACAACACGCTGATCAAATAACTCGCCCCAACGAGAGTGTCATGTGACTTCACATTTCCAAAACAGATGACAACAGAAGCTGAAGACAGTCGGATGGCTAAGACTTTCCGTGCTTGAAATATATATATATATGTATGAATAAATGTGAGAGTTTGGCCACCTATTCTAACTATATTAACATAAAAACGGGTGAATTAATTCTATTATACGAAATAAAATATTGATATCACATATATATATAGTGATCTGCAAACACCCACAATTAATTTGGGTATTCTTGATGTGCATATTTATTTCATGAAAAGCTTCTAATAAATTAATATTCTGTGTATGCATTTTTAATTTACTTTGCCGTTTTTTCTCATATTATAAAGCAACACTTTCGTCAATAGTAACACATCTATTGTTGCTAGGATGCTGAGAACAGATACTACAGTTTTAATTATTTATTTGCTGAAAACATAAAAAACGAGGACGTATCCTTGACTAGTATGTACAGCCTAGCTTGCGGTTAGGTGTCTGATAGATATGCTCGGTAGCGTCTAAAATAAGACACGTCTATGGAAGTCGTTCACATTGACATGCTATTTCAAGCTGGAGCGTGATAGATCAACGTAGAGACCGATTATCTCTTACACAGATGTGTGGACGGATCTCACAATTAGAAAACAAATAAGAAAAAAATATCAAAAAAAAGCAACTCATGTGGGTGAGAAAAATGAAGACAGGACGCCATTTTCTGAAAGCTGATTCTTTTCTATCCTACAGGCCCATATAAAAAAGTCTTCAAGATTAAACAAAACGTCGCTGTTAATTGCGCCTTAAGCAGAGACGCTTAACGTATTAATTAGACTTTAATTATTATTCGACAAAAGAAGAAAATAGAGTTATACATGAAGAAAAACGTTGAAAGAAACCCAGCAATTCATGTTATATAAAGATACAGGAGTACTCGAGGGGCGTAGACCTCCGTAAAAGCCAACAACATCTGTCCTAAACAATTGCCTTTAAATAGTCTATAATAACCGTGGTATGTTTCTGTTTCAATATCTGTATGTTTAAATTGCTCTTTTTTTTTCATGTAACACCAAGGGAGGTAATTCAGTATTTGTTTAAGCGAACGTAGCACCAGCGGAATATGACCACACTATTTGTAATGTAAGAAGACCACAGTTGTTTTCTCCAAGTAGATTTATATAAAATTTCTAAGAAATTAATTTCAAGGAAGAAACGGAGATTTTATTTTGCTTCACAAAATTTACAAAAGATATGTACTTTTTTTTTTATTATAGAGTCAATTCATTATTTAAATATGTGTCTGTAATTTGTAGAAGAAAAATATGTGCGTTTATTTTAATGGTTTATTTACCTGTGACACGCTTCCAAACAGCAGCAGCTAACGAGAAGTATTAGTATTGCTTGTAATTAAGACTATAACTGTTTTTTAAAAGTTTATTTTAATTATAATGGGTTTAGGTAAGATGTTCGATCATATTTATTATTTAGATTTTTCTGACTACTGTTCTCATATTGAATATTATTCTCACAACGTTTCGGCCAAAGGAATATCCGACCTTCTTCCGGTGCGTCAAGAATCTTTTTGTCGAACTCAGTAATCTGTACGTAGTTTTGAACGGAACTCTTTATCAAATCCACCAGTTTATTCCCCGCCCCTCGCTCATGACCGGATACAAGTCTTCTGTAATTCTTAATTGTTCACATGGACTCGTGACGCAACGGATAATAGACCTAAGACTTACAGTTCTAATTGACACTCTTCAGGGGGTTGAAGGTTCAAGTAAAAGTACTGGCGATAATAAGAATACAATAAGAATACAGTTAACAAGTACCTATCTTTTTCTCTCTTTCCACCGCCAGGTGCGAGTTAAATAGTGTTACTACCGTCGTGATATATCCTTTCGTTTATAATGCACTATTCCAATCTTGAGTTGTACAGATACTTTTATAGTTTTTGCCTATCAATTAAAAGAAACAGAGAATTGCGTAAGAGAGATATATAGATAGATAGATAGATAGATAGATAGATAGAGGGAGAGAGAGAGAGAGAGAGAGAGAGAGAGAGGGGGGTAGGTTCCTTATAAAATGATTCTCCGCGGTTTTCTGGATTTCTAGCAGAGGGTCACCCATTAGATTGTTTGAATCAGGAAAAAGTGACTTCACAAAGGCAAATAAATATTAAAAAGAAGTTTAAAGACACATCGTATATTAGTCTCTTTCTGCTCGTTATATATCTCCGCTATCTCTAACTTTCCCTCATTAACTGTTCTCTCATGGTAAAATAGTGTTACTACTTGTGGTGATATTTCATGTTGTCTTTAATGGACTATTTCGATCTTGAGTGTAATAGTTTGTTTTATTACCTTTCACTGTTAGTAAATAGAGACGGAGAGATAAGGAAGCCAGACACCTTAAATTACATTGTTTATGTCCGTCTTTTCGGGAATTAATCATCCATTGAGCTCAGGTGTTATTCTTTGAATCAAGAAAAAATGAGTTTTCAAATCTGGTTAAATATAAAAAATAAAAACATCGAAGATTAATCTCTTCCTGCTCGCTATACCTGCTTCTCTTATTTTTCTTTTCTCAATAGTTACTGATTAAATAGAATAACGACTTGTTCTGCTATACCCTTTTGTTTATCACAGACTATTCCACTCTGTTTACCTTTACCTGTTTCTATTACCTTCGATTATTAATAAACAGACAGTAAGAGAAAGAAAGGGTGACAAAAGCGAGAATGATACAAATCGTATAAATTGATTGCAGTTAAGTAACATACAATGAGAGTGGGTGAAAGTGATGGATACAAACTTGGCGAGTGAATTGCTAGTTGCGCATATTTAGAACAGTTAAAATGTTGTTGTTTTTTTATATCAAACATAACTCAATCTCGCAAGTAAGGAATATTTTAACAAGTATTTTCTGTAGTTAAAATAATCAGTACAAAACCTTAGTGAAAAAAACGTTGATAAACTCAGCTTTCATACAATACCATATAAATTATAAAAATGATCTCAACACTATTATTCAAAACTAGCAGGAAGACCTGACGTTGTCCGGGATTGAATGAGGATAACTAATATGCACTGTTTCACTATGCTGATAACACCATATAACTTTCTTTGTTTTTACTGCCGTCTTTCTCCTCCTTCGGCCCTATATATCGTTTAGGAAAGCTGAATGTGTGAAAACTATCTGAATTAGTGTCTTATTCATATAGTTTAAATTATATTAAATTCTATATGTACGTATTTTAAGTTTAAATAGGGTTCTATCCCATTGGCCACTTAAAGATAGGGGCACAAAGATATTCTGCATGTAGAGGGTAACGTAATGATTTATGACCACTTCTATTATCTTTTCCAGAGAATGTTATACATATAGTATATATTTCATCAAAATAGGATACATTTAGAGTTTTGAATAAGGATCGCCTTTAGGAAAGCACTCAGAGATTCAGGATCATTTCCATGGTCTTCCCAAGAAAATGTTATATATCTGATTCAAATTTAATAAAAATAGAATATATTTGATGTATTAAGCGGATTAGTTCCTCATAGCTCATTTGTGTGCACTTAGATATTCGAGCACACTTCCAATGTCTTTCTCGGTAAAATATACACAAGAATACATTTTAGATTGTATATAGATTCTATAAGTTTTCTTTCTATAGGAAACGAAACAACATCACACAAACACACACACATACACACATACATTTAGTTTATATATATATACATATATATAATATTTATGAATAAATATTTATTATTTATTACCTACATATATATATTATATATATATATATATATGTATATATATATATATATATATATATATATATATATAGAGAGAGAGAGAGAGAGAGAGAGAGAGATTATATATATAGAGAGAGATATATATATATGTGTGGGTGTGTTATAAATAGATAGATATATAGATACTTTACTCTTCTCTAACTACAGAATGACTTTGTATTTAACGCAGAGAGTGGAAAATGCTTATTTCTCTTCATTGCAAGTGTTCAACAAACAGATCATTCCTCGTCCACAGCTAAAGGACATTTCATCGAAGCTGGAAAGAAACACGAAACCAAGTGGTTAGTGTTCGCACAAATCAACGGAGTTTTCTGAATCTAAACGTTCACAACATCACCAGTCCTAACATCTGGACCTCCAACTCGCCTAATTGCAACCCCATCGACTAATATTTGTGGGGCACAGTTAATAAATCCATCAACCGTACCGCCTGTTATATTCAGGACGATCTGATTGCCATAATCAAACTATTGTTCAGGCATCTCTCGAGCGACACCGTGTAGGCTGCGCGCTTAAGGTTTCAGGTCCCGCCTGGAGGCCGTGCAGAAGGCCTAAAGTAGCTTCTTGAGTGAGCAATATTTACTAAATATCCTCTAGGGGATTCAATTTGAATTTTATGAATACATCAATTATTGGCTATGCCATTTTTCTTTCCTTTCCACAAGTAACAGATTTTTTTTTCTGGAAAACCTTGTACAGATGCTTTACTTTTCATTAGAAAAATTAAAATCGATTATACAAACATAGCTTTTCCCTAAACTAATGGATTATTTTAGCATGTATTCTGTGTGATTACAATATAAAAGAATAAACACGAGCTAATTTCCAGGATCAATTTGATATTTAGGCGTCTCTCGAAAGAGACCATGAGAGCTTCGGGCTGCAACTTTTAGGTTTAGGTCCCTTGGAGATCACACGGGAAATCTAGAGCGGCTTCTGCGAGTGACCTGAAAGCAAAGCAACTCTAAGAGAAGCACTTGGAATCTTGAGAATCCGTAAATTATTGACCAAGATATGAGTTTTTTTTTTCTTTTCAGAAAGTGGCGAACTTATCACGGACACCCTGTATATATGTTTTACTTTTCTCTAACAATAGAAAAACTGTTGTATTCGACCAAGATGTTAAAATGCTAAATATTGGGCCGTGTATTAATCTTGTGTAAGGCTTCAACGGACAGTTCATTCCTAGTCAACGACTAAATGACATTTTAATCGAAAATCGTAAATCTAATAAAAAGTGTATCAACTGGCAAAGAAAGGAACACGACACCAAGTGGATGTTATCCGGGCAAGTCAATGTACATTTTCCCGAAACATAAAAGATGAAGTATTTCTATTAAGTTTCCATCAGAGGACCAGGAAATTAATAACTGAATATCACGCTGTGTACTCAAAGAGACAACGTGTTTAGAGATTACGCGGAGAGAGACAAGAAAAAGAAAGCGAGAGAAATAATGATGCGTAATTTGACCCGAGTATTCATTAAAGGTCAGCTGTCACGTTAGAATAAAAATCAAAATGGAAATAATTACGAAGACAAAATCCAACAGGAAAACCAATTGTGTCCGCTTGTCATTAATTGCTGTGAAATATAAA
>OY744539.1:13484652-13487152 GCA_963556195.1 Sepiola atlantica
TATACACGGAATAAAAAACATTCTGAAACGAAACTATTCGTTATATGAAAACCAAATCACTCATTAAATGTAAAAAAAAACAAAGTATAGTTAGTTAATATCAAAAATATGCAAACTAGTAAATATTACTACTGGAACTGTATATACATAAGCAGTATATAAAGTACATAAGGTACTGGTAATGTGTAAAGAGGAAGGTGTTTGACCTCATTATTAATAAAAGAAATTAGACCAATTTTCAAATTCATTTATTTATGCATATATATATATATATATATATATATATTAATCTTTTAAGCAGAATAAATTGAGTCATAGCGAGTCGAGGCCATTATCACATGAAGAAAAAAAAACAGAGGAAAAGTATTCTAATATATTTAATAGTCAGAGACATTTGACTATAAAACTTTTCAAAAGAATAAAAACGTTCGACCAAAACTAGCAAACTAAAGCCCAAGGTACTTTTCAATTGACACATTTTCAATGGAAACGTCGGCGAATTTCGTTTAAAAACGGGGAAAAGAGTAACCTGCAGAGACGAAAGCGAGATTGAATATCGCCATAATCTGCAAAAACGTGGTAAACCGAATTCCGCAAAAGTTAAACAGAAAAGCCAATATATGGATGTGATAGAGGCAAAGTATTTTTTCTTTAGAGGTTTCTAAAAAAAGTGATATATATATATATATATATATATATATATATATATAGAGAGAGAGAGAGAGAGAGAGAGAGAGAGAGGGAGAGAGAGAGAGAGCGATAATGGGAAGAAGCTATTCTTTTAAAAAGGAGAACATTGGAACGACATAAAACCAAGTCAGATTTGAACAAAAAGACAACAATTTTCTTTAAGGAGGAATAATTATATACTATATAGACCACATGAAGGTTACCATTATACATAGGGAAAATAGTAATATTGCACCGACTAAATCTGTACTTTGCACGCCAAGGTGGTCAGTACACGTCGGTGTCCACTTCCTCAACGCATAATAAGTAATAATTAAATATACCCTTATTTCTAGAAATAAAACTACCAATTCCGCACTTCCGAAATTTCTGTGGCGGAGACAGCTCCGAAAGGTTCGTGCCTGAACCGGAAATTAATAACTGCAGAAAAAAGCTGTGTTCTTCTAGCAATCACGCTTTCAGACATGAATTGCAGAGATTAGCGAAAAAAAAAATGAAATTGAGATTTAAGAAAAGTCATAGGTGTTGAGTGGAATGAATAAAAAGCCAGGCTTGAGAGATAAAAAAAACGGATTTAAAAAATGTAAAAGTCAAACAGTCCAAGAAAAACGCTAGAGAAAAGACGGAAAATTTCGGAACAGAAATTAGAATAGATTTAGAAAATCGAAATACGATAAAGTTCTGCGACAAAAGGAATTATTATTGGCGCCATTGGTATACAATTGTAAACATGCTAAAAATAAAAAATGGTCTTAATAGAAGTTTAGAATTGTAGATTAAATTTAAAGAAATAATTCAAAATGACAGCAATCAGTTGGCATCTTGTCTGAAAGGGCTGTAAAACCATAACACCGGTTATTTACTTTCACACACACGTCACACACATAAACATACTCATATATATATATATATATATATATATATATATATATATATATATATATATATATATATATACATATATATATGTATATATATATAAATATATTATATATATATGGATAATAAAGTGAAGTGAAGTAAATGTGTATAGTTTAGAAGTTCATTAACTCATGAAGTCTTTATATATATATATATATATATATATATATATATATATATATATATATATATATATATATATATGTAAAGGAGTAAGGCTACCAACATTTGTAGAATGTTTTTTTCAACATTTATTTATTATTTTGTTGTTTTTTTCAACATTTATTTATTATTTTGTTGTTTTACCATTTTATGATTTTATATATAACGCGTTTCAAGCGGTGGCCCGCTTTCATCAGATATGAAAATCCATTTGAAGAAATGTCTTTCGATTCGAGCAAATGTTGTTTCATTTGAGGAATTTGTTATTGTTTTTGCGCATGCGTGGGTTTGCGGGTGTGTGGGTATCTTTGATTTTTATTTTTATTTTTTATTTGTCATTTTTCCTGCTTCTCTTGGTCAAGTGCGTGTTACCCATCCATGATCCATCGGTCATCCCAGTCTCCTAGGGTGTGGAGAATTTCTTTTGAAATTTAATACTTTTTATTGCTTGTTGTCGTCTCCAAAAATGAAGTAGCAGGACCATCATGCCCAACAAGCAGACTGAGTAACTTATTATATATACTTTTCTCTCGTTGGAACTGCACTAATACTGCACTACCCTCTTTTCTATATATATATATATATATATATATATATATATATATATATATATATATATATATATATATATATATATATATATAATTCGGTTTCGTTGGGTCGAAAGATATCAAATATTATGCTCAATTATTTAATCAAATAGGCGTAATATTTATTTATAATCTTA
>OY744539.1:13492152-13514652 GCA_963556195.1 Sepiola atlantica
TATATGTGTGTGTGTGTATAATTCTATAAGTTCTTTTTAAATTTGATTGACGCTAAACAAGGCATATTGAATAAGGGGCTATTGTGGTAGGGTGATATTTATAGGGGAAACTTGGGTGGGAAGTTGTGGAGCAAGATATTTGTGGACATTACATTTTATATTTACATAAGTGTTACGAATTCTAAAGGCCAACTGTCCGAGGAAAAAGTTACTGAAGTAAAAAATCTTCCGATATGTAGAGACATTTACAGTAAATGGTCATAATTTTGAACTAGTCGTGTTTGTCGGCGTTATTTATGTTGAGCGGGTAAAGGTACAGTAGGTTCAGCGAACACATTCCGTGGAAGTAGTTGTAAAACTAACACAGGACTGCAACACTGTTCATTCGACAAGCTTTGCCCACAGTGCGTGACATATTAAATTTGTAATTCTTTTTGGTGCCATTTTCAATCGGGGGATGCTAGTCGGTGGGGCACCAGCCTAGATGTGACAACAATACTCAATAATGAATACTATAATAAATAATACCTAAAAAACCTCTAATTGCTCAAATCTGAAGCAACTATACCTTCATGATATGACTATGGCTAAGACGGTGCTTTGGAGCACGATTGTATACATTATGGGAATACCGTCAAGAGGAGAGTGAGATGGAACGGACTAATAATTACTGAATTGCTACAAATATTCGAAAACGATGCTTAAAAAATAAAAATCTGAAGACTGCAAGTAACTAAAATAAATTGATACAGAAACCAGTACAAATTCCGAAAAATGACACGATAGAGTTTGGAGATAAAACTAATTCTTACTGACAAAATGAAGATGGAGTTCTACGAATATGAACATACGAGAGAAATCTAATTTGTTGCAACCGCGGCTCAAAGTTTGTAGATTAAATCAGAAGAAATCATTAAAAATTACAGCGAGCTGCAGCGTTTCGTCTGCCGGTGGCGTAAAACTGTAGCACTTCCAATTAACTTCCACCTAAATATTTATATGCATCATTTATTCATTTATTTATTCACATTTTATAGTATAACCAAGTCATGGATATGATGTTAAATCGCATCCTGTGATGATTCGCTATCATATTTAAAGCAAATCTGTAATTTAGTGTGTCCCACCCTTTTCTTCTTCTTCTCTACAGACTCTTTCTCACAGACGTGATGCTGCTAGTCTCACTCTCTTTTATAAGTACTATTATGGCATGTGTTCTTCAGAATTGTCTGATTTATGCACTGCTTCCTTTGTTTCAGCTCGTTAGACTCGTTGGTCTAGTGGTATTCGTCAATTTGCTTTTCAGGTACCCCATTATAATACTGCTTCCTATTTCCCTAGCTTTTTTTCAAGAACTGCAGTCTTGTGGAACTCTCTTCATGCTGACTGTCTTCCTCCTACATATAGGCTTAGTATTTTCAAGATTAAGTTCAATAGGCATCACTGTATTTGCGTTGATTATCTTTCGTTCTTCTTACCTCCTTACATTATGTGGATTTATACCTTGTTTGGAGCTAATTTCAGGAAAATAAAAGAAAATCTAATTTCTCTTTAGTTGACTTTGGTATGTCATTGAATCATCTATGCTTTAAATAGAAGTAGTTTCAGGCAAGCTAATAAACTGTCTTGGACACACTTTAGCAAAATGTCAGCTTCCACCTGACCCTAACATCCCTGAATGGACCTTTCACAAAACTTTCTACCTTTCTTACTCACTACTCGTTTTTGAAACACTAGCAACTACTCAATATCACTCCGCCCTTTCGAGTATTATACTGTGTGACATAAGGTAGTAAAAGGTTTCCGAAATTTATCTAAAAGAATAGCCTAACAAAAAAGAAAAACGAAAAGCGAAATTGGCATTCACTCTGCCTATACAATTGCCCACACCACTTAGTACGGAATAGTAAGTTACACATTAATTTTCACTCACTTGTATGTTTATCATTTTCAATCGACTGGTTCCACCTATATATATATATATATATATATATATATATATATATATATATATATATATATATATATGTGTGTGTGTGTGTGTGTATATATATATATATATATATATATATACATATGAAAAAAGACACATTACCTTGAATAATATTAGAAGAAGATAGAAAAATATATGAAAAATAGAAAAATATATGAATAATAATAACAAAAAAATATATATAATATATAAAAATGATATTAAAAAAATGAATATACTACAGTTTTTTCTAGCTTAGTGGGTTAGCTTTTTACAATGATGAATTTCTCATTAAGACAATTGATATTTCGTATATTTATAATATTCTGTATATCATGAAGATGTATGTGTTTCAGATAGGCCAAAACAATTGTATGAAAATAACAACTGTGTTTGATGGATTCATATAAATTGGTTTTGTTGAGGTTATATGACATTAAATAACATTGAATGAACTCTAGTTCTACACAATTGAGTTATTACAAAAAAACCTTTGTGTCATAAAAATTATATTTAACAAAATTTTAAATATATATATATATATATATATATATATATATATATATATATATATGTATTTTTATTGTTCTTATCTTTCCGTTTTTGCTGGAGATCAGGCATCTTACCGGATGCCAGACATTCACCAACTATTTTAAGACACTCCAGCCTAGATATCTTTTTAAGATTCTAACTGTCCCTGTAAGTGCAATTGTTTGTATTTCTCTTGCACTCGGTTCACCGGGTATACTCACCAGATAGCTTTTGAAATTCTTTTTCATTCGTCCTGTTGCTTCTATAATTACTGACATGATGGAGATTTTCCTAAGATTCTAGTTTCTTTTCATGTATGTATATATGTATCTATATGTGTGTTCGCAGATGTGTATTTATAAGTAGTGCATAGAATAGTATGATAGAGATTTCATTTTACAAAATTTGAGCTTCAAAAATAAATTAATATGCCGAGGCGAAAATAATGAAATTTATAAGGTTTGGAGAAGAATTAACGCCTAGAAATAATTACGAGCTATAAATGAATAGAACAAACAAGATGGCTACCATTATTGCGCACCGCCGGAGTAAATACAATGTTTGATGTGTGTTTAGTTCTCGTATCGTTATGGCTACGGTTTTTAATAAGACTTAGAAACATTGTTATATTTTGCTCGTTCACGTTCTATAATTACTTGTTTCTCATTTGCATCTTAATCTAATCAATGGGTTCCAATTATTATTGGTAATTAAAGGATTTTATGTCTGATTGGCTCACGTTCAAATAAACAACGAACAATCAAGTTTTAGATTTGCATATAAAGTACAAAAATAACATTATAAAGGAATGAAGCATGATCTAAATTTTCAAGATATACATAAACAAGTCAGTCTTGTGACTTTCCTGAATCCTTGGTGGAACCAAACGTGGTCGTATGCGCCGTTGACGTCACTTAGTGTCGTATTCTCGATGGCTCGTCGTTACAGCGTGTTGCAGCAAAATCCGACACTTAACAAAAAGTGAAGGAAATACCAGGAGGTGCTGAGGAGCGTGGTGAATCCCCGAATAGACGAGATCACTGCCGGACGTCCCTACGTCTTTTAGCAGAACGTCGCTCTTGCACACAAGGTCAATACGACCTGAGCATATATGTTCAACAATGTTCCTCATCACTGGTCGCCGGATTTGTGTATGCCCTCTTCATTCGACTTAAACACCCTTGATTATTTCTCTTGGGGTATGATCGAGGTAAAAACAAAAAAGCAGACCCACAACACGGTTAACTCTCTGAAGGCTACTATCTTGGAGGTATTCGCTGCTATAGACAAAAACATGGTCGCCAAAGTATGTGACTAATTTCTGCAGCAGTCTAGAGATGGTCGTCTCCGCCGGTGGCGGTTACATTGAAAATTAATGTAGTATGTAACTAAAATTAATGTAGTATGTAGATGTTGCTAAATAAACTGCCGGGTCTCTGCATATAAAACTTTTGTTTTCAAATTATATTTCATTTTCTTTTTTGTTCAGCGACAGATTTTGCTGTGACACCCTGTACAGTGAGAGGGTGGTATTTGACTGCAACATCCTGTATATGTAGTCATGTGCTATGTAGTCACTAGTTGCTCTTCCAATCATTCTACATCCACGTAGTCATGTGCTACTAGGATCGCATGCGTCTCAACTAGTTGCTCTTCCAATCATTCTACATCCACGCGGTGTTGTAAGATTCTAAGACCATTGGTTTTAACGCAGCTAGTCAGAAAACTTAAGAAGTAGTCGGTCAGCAATCCTCCTCTGGTTTCGTTTGAAAAAGCGTTGCTTTATCTCTGAAACACGTCTCTTAATATATTCTAACGATAGTTATTTATTCCCAAATGAAAATACGAAGTAACGTTAGAATACGCTAGGTATTTTACTTACATATGGTTAGTATTATTACCTAATTTTCAAAAATTATACTATACCATAATTGGCTACTTTCATTAACTATAAAAATACATATTACTAACATCTAAATGAATAAATTCGAAAATGTGTGCCACCTATCTAAACATTATCAACATCAACACTGGATATGTTTATTTAATTCTATTATACAACATAAGAGTTTGAAATACTGTATATATAGTAATCTCCAAACATTTATAAACAATTTTAGATTTTGCTAATTAGAATTTTTATTCTTTAACAGTTTTTAATAAATTAATATTATGTAATATACATTTGCAATTTAAAGTTTCATATTCTCATATATATGCAATATTTCCTCGTCGATAGTAACACCTCTGATTTGCTGAGATACTGAGAACAGATACTACACGTTGATATTAGTCAAAAGTTTAAGGAACTATTAAAACATGTTCTTATGGCTATGAATTATTTAATGAATGACAAAAAACTGATTTAATCCATTATTGTATAATATTTTAAAGGGGTTGGTAGTGTAGTATCAGTTCTGTTGTCATAAGACCGTTTTCCCAGGAATTTCTCCCTTCTAAAAAAGGAGTGGGGCTAATACTCTTAGATATTACATTTTTCTTTGGGGGGAAGGGTAATGCAGTATATGTTCTGTTGTCATGAGACCCTATTCACAGGGGCTATCCTCTCCTTTTTTTGAAACGGAGGGGAGATAGTTTCTCCGATGTCATGATATCATCCTCTCAGACATTAACTCCTCATTTTTCCTAAGGGGTTAGTGTTGATTAATTATGATATCATCCTTTCAGTCATTATCTTCTTTGGGGTTAGTGTATAATATGTTAGTTCCCCATGATATCTTCTTCCCAGCGTAGCAAAAATATGCGACCTGTGGGAGCATGGTTCTGCTAGTATAACTATATAGTTATTCATAATTATCTTTCTAGTGACACTTCTTTAAGATACACTCTTAGTACGGTGACTTCCCCCTTTTTTAAATCCATTGTCTTTTATTGTTCTAAACACTTATCTTGAAGTTTTCTTTCCTATTAGTTTATTTTATTTTATCAATTAATTTAATTAAATAATTGAATAAATTGGTAAATTAATTAATTCGAGTAAATAAAAACTTCAAATAAACAGTTTTAATTTCCCCCACAATTTTCTTAAGATAACTTGTTTAAACATTTCCATTAATCAATTCATGAGTAAACATTAATCGATAAATAAATAATGATGGTGAACAACTATTTAAAAATAATCTATAATAATTGATCTCAAATATATTTACTATCAATAATTAAGTATATCGTAAGATTTATATAACCGATATTTTAAATAATCTATAGTATTGCTTTCTAATGTAATTACAGTTATTGTTAATATTTTCAGCCACTAAATTCCAATTATTACCTACTAAATTTAAATGTTCTTTTGTTAAAACCTCTTTCATTATATAATATTAAAATTGTTTTTTATTGTAAACATGTTGCACTGACACTCTTAACGGATATTTTTTTCTGGATATGATAACATTTGTTAGGGCATCATTGGGTATGTTTATTAATCAAACTATCCTAAATATAATTATTATCAGTATCTCATCCTAAAACTTCATTGAATATTATAATTTTTGTATATAGAATGATCAATATCCCAGCTACTTTGATATAAATGATTTTTAACCTATAAATTTAAAAATAATTCTGTTTTCGTTTCTTTTACTTTTTAACATCATTTTGAGAAACCGGTTTTAACGCTAATCTTTCTCTTCCATTTCAATTTAAAATTTAAAATTTAAAAAATTTTCAGCGTTATTCTACTTTTAAACGCTTGTTGACGTTTCTCATTACTATCGTCTATCACGTTGCACATGTTTCATTAAGCTCAAAACATCTTGGGGGGAGTGAACGTTTGCATGTATTGAATTCTGATTATCTCACCATTTCTTTCTTTCTTTCTTTCTCTCTTTTCTTTCTTGCTTTACTTCTAAATATAGAATCTTTTAACGGCTTTTTCTGACCTAAGCGTTTCTCGTCGGCTCTCCATTTCAAAATTCTGTGTACATAGCGTTTCATAACAGTTAGATGTGTTTTTTGAAGAAATTCCATCATTTACTATTTCAGACTATGCTGAAGACGACGGAATCGGGAATTCAACCCGTTTCTTGTCAGAAACCACTGGTCCATGTCTGATTAAAATCTGTATTTAAAAATAAAAAATATTACGCTCTTAATTTAATTTAATTGAGCACTCTACTGGTATTTCCCTTTTATTCTTTATTGAGTATATCTTTATTGAGTATACCTTTATACTTTATATATATATATATATATATATATGTGTGTGTGTGTGTGTGTGTGTGTATTACAGCTCTACAGTATATATATATATATATATATATATATATATATTCAAACTTATTGTTGCATCCAACGATGATTCTAATCAATCTCCTGAAACGAAGACATCTATTATATGAAGGGCAGTTTTATGTCTGTCGGTATGTCCAGATACTCCTCAAAAACTACTCGGCACACAGTCAACAAGTTGACATCTTTAGGACCGTACATATTTTGGGACCATAATATCTCAAAATTTTGCTGAGGGTCAACGGGGCCAGTTTTCGACAGCGGGTCTGGTTTTTTCAAGCTTTTTCAATGTTATTTAGTTGAAATTTGGAAATTATCTAATGTATTTATGTAATAACTTTATAAAAGTGCTGACTCACTGAACATGTCCAAAATCCCTTGCCGGATGTAGCCGGTTTTGCCCTAAATTCTGTCCGGTTGTATCAGTTCATCCCATAACTTCTGTAAGTACTCGGCGTTGTCCGTCAGAAAGTTGCTCAATATCCTAGATAGAGCTACTCTAGTGATAGGTTTGGACAATATTTTAACGCCATCTTCGTTCCCCTTTGGACTATTTTTCAGATGAATAGTAGGGGAATCGGTAACAGTGATTTCAGTAGTGCTCTAGAGACCTTCTTGATTTTCTAAATACTCGGCGTTATCCGTGAGAAAAGTGCTCAATATTCTAGATAGACCTACTGTAGTGATAAGTTTGAATAATATCTTAACGCCATCTACGTTTCTCTTCGGAGTATTTTGCAGATAAAAAAAGGTGGGATCAGTCAGGGTGATTTTATTAGTGCTCCGGATTGGCGGGTCGAGGAAAATCTTAGGGGTCGGGCCAAACTTTTTAGGGGGTCGGGCCAAATTTTTATTTATTTATTATTTTAACTAAAAATATTTCTCAGGGTTTGGGGAGAGTAAAAGAAAATTTCAGTTGGGTTGGAGAGATGGGGGAGGGGGTCGAGAAAATTTTTAGGGGTCAGGCCAAACTTTTTAGTGTCGGGCCAAATTTTTTTTTTAACTTAAAATATTTCTCAGGAAGGGGTACAAACAGGGTGAGAGTAAAACAAGTTGAGGAGGGGGCTGGAGAGATTGAGGGGTCGGGGGAATTTTTAGGGTCGGGCCAAACTTTTTAGGTGTCGGGCCAATTTTTTTCTTTTTTTTTTAACTTAAAATATTTCTCAGAGTTATGGGGGAGTAAAAAGAAAGTCAGGGGGGCTTGAGAGATTTCTCAGGGTTGGTGGAAGGTAAAAAATAAATCATAGGGTGGGGTTAGAGAGATGGGGAGGGAGTCGGGGAAAATTGTAGGGGTCGGGCCAAACTTTTTAGGGGTCGGGCCAATTTTTTTTTTTTTTTTAACTTAAAGTATTTCTCAGGGTTGGAGGAGAGTAAAAAAAAGTTGGGGGTCGGGCTGGAGATATTAGGAGTCGGGAACAATTTTAGGGGTCAGGCTAAACTTTTTAGGGGTCAGGCCAATTATTATTATTTTTTTTAACTTAAAATATTTCTCAGGGTTGGGGGAGAGTATAAAAAAGGGTGAGAGTAAAAAAAAAGTTGGGGGTTGGGCTGGAGATATTAGGAGTCGGTACAAATTTTAGGGGTCGGGCCAAACTTTTTATGGGGTCAGGCCAATTATTATTATTTTTTTTACTTAAAATATTTCTAAAGGTTGGAAGATAGTAAAAAACATGCGGAGGTTTGGGCTGAAGAGATTGGGGGTCGGGGAAAATTTTAGGGGTCGGGCCAAACTTTGTAGGAGGTGATAAGTATATATTTAGCATGCGCTCCGGGGCGGCGATCAGTACGTATATAGCACACGCACAGGGGCGGCGATAGGTACGTATATAGAACGCGCACCGAGGCGGCGATAGGTGCATATTTAGCATTTGCACCGGGCTGGTGATAGGTACGTATTTAGCATTCGAACCGGGGCGGCGATACGTACGTATTTAGCATTCGCACCGGGTCGGCGATAGGTACGTATATAGCATTCGCATCGGGGCAGCGATAGGTATTTATGCAGTATTCATACCGGGGTTGCAATATGGGCTTGTATAGTATCTGCACCGGGGCGGCGATAGGTACGTATATAATACGTGCACTGGTTCGGCGATAGGTACATATGTAGTATACGCACCGGGGTGGCGATATATACGTATATAGTATGTACACCGGGGCGGAGATAAGTACCTATATATAAGGCGCAGATAGAGGTGGTACTTTTTATAGAAATATGTCATACTATTGCCCTGGGCAACGTAGGAGAAATTGTGGGGAAGAAGCAGCTTTCGCAAAAGGCAAAATTAGAAAGTAGCGGGGAAATGGGGCGACCAGGGAAGAGAAAGGTAGAAAGATAAAGAGACGGCTATAGAGGAGGGGAAGAAATAGAAGTTTGAATATAAAGATGTTACACACGCGATTTTTTCTTAAATTATATACTTTTATGACCCCGAGCAACGCCGGGTAGCCCCGCTAGTCTGAAATAAAGCTCACTTGATAGGATCGAAAATTCTGTTATGCTGGACTGAACACGTCTATGGCCCGTGCTATATAAATTCAACTAGATAGAAAAACCGTTCTACAATATATATACAAATATATGAAATTCGCATCAATAATCACTGAAATCGTGTCGTAAAATGTATACTGGTTTAGTTATGTTGCCCACCATATGTAGGTTATAATAGCTGTCTCAAAGGTATTAAAACTATAATGTAAGATGGCATGTCTGCGACTTTCGCCGCAACACTACTTCAACAGATCATGAGTGTTCTCAGAATACACGAAAACACTCTCCGTAAATGTAAGAACATCCAATAACTTATACACATTTGCATTGTACGTACTGATTTACCTCTGACGTTTTGTCCATTTTTTAACCCGATTATATTTTTAAAATGTAAGTACGTGAGAAAAAGAGAGATAGAGAGAGAAAGAGAGAGAGATAATTTTTTAAATAGTTGTATTATAATATGCTTATTCACGTGTGGCATGAACGTTATTATTTCAAACACCGATTTTATTAAATAAAATCGTCTGATCAGCAAAGATAAAATGCAAAAATTATTGAAAATGAACTGATGTCGCTAAGGTAAAAAAATTCAAATGTTTAAATGAATTATTCCTAAATCGAATTCTGTCGTCCCGTTGACGTAAGCAGTTTTAAAAACTTACTATTTGCATTTTCAAAAAATGTTAATGTAATTTGAACACAGTTCTAATTGTTACGATTTTAACTACATAAAAAGGTAACTCTCGTTTTATTTCTTTAAAGGATATTAAACTGGTAATAGTTATTACGGTAAGAAGAAAGAGTTTCCTCTCTTTTTTCTTTCTCACCTCTCTCTATTTCTCTTCCCATCTTTTGTCGAACCCCCTATCTCGAAATAACGTAGGGAGAACATAACTGTGTATTTGGTACAAATATGTTAATCATTTTTTTAACGCAAACTAAGTATTAACTTTTTAATTTTATTTTTTTAATCGGCGGACTTCAGTAATCTTTCGTTTTGCATCCCCAGGCTGGGAGCAAAGTGTAGTATCTGTTTTGATACTACACTTAATCATTCTTCTCTGCGGTCAGTGATGGAGAAATCCTTCTCGACTGAGAGAATTCTCATTTTCGTCCCGACCCAGAGTGCCCCTTAAAGAATATTAAGCTGGTAATACTTATTACGTTAAGAAGAGTTTCCTCTCTTTTTTCTTTCTCATTTCTCTCTATTTCTCTACCCATCTCCTGTCGGTCCCCCACCTCTCCATCACAAGTACTGTTCCCCACTAAAGGTCGATGGCAAAAAACGCTCGAAATCTCGCCTGCAGATGAATTTGATTCCAGTAAACCCCCAAAAGAATGTATACTACTAAAAATATGTCAATATGTCAATATTCTGTGAGGGGTAATGCTGAAAAAAATATATCAGCTTTGTGAGTGTGTCTTGTGTAGTTTTTGACATGTTTTCTTCTTTTTTTTGCAGCAAACGCTGTGATTTGTTATCATTGTTCGAACAAGGAACAGAAGGGCTGCGGCGAAGATTTCCACTCGTACCTTTTCGAAGGGATGAAATGTGACGGTGTTGGAGCGAAATGCGCCCTGCAACGTAACCCCCCACTCGTTGGTAAGTGACAACCTTCCCGCGCAATGGTGATACAGTCTAGCTATTTTTTTTACAACCCATTCTTGACAAAAATGTATATATTTCACTTTCTGTTTACATCGATATTTAAAAAAAAAAAAAGTAAATTAAAAAAACTCCATTAATTCCACTTCAAAGACGAATGTACATATTTACAATTTTTATATTTGTTTTTCCGAAAAACACATTCTTCAAATATGAACTTTTATGTATTTCTTTACTAAAGTTATCTTCAAAAAGTCTGTGAACAATAAAAATACGAGAAATCTATAAATATATAGACAATTTTAGGTTTTCTTTTTTCATTATATTCTACAAATCTTTTTTCTCTTATCTGAAACGTGTAATTAAAATCATGAACTGGAGGTGGCGCTTTTATTCCTTGAGTCATATTTATAGAGATACAAACGAAGCATGTCACTATTAATGATAGAATTGAGATTTTGGTATCCTGAACTTTTATTAAATTTCAAGTAAAGGGATACGAAACTACATGCGATTTTTTAAATAAAAATATATTTACAAATAACTTTATTCTTTATAAATGCACCTGAAATTAAATTAACAAGAAATTAAATTGATTTTTATTAACAGTTTAAAATAATTAATCGAAGTTTAGAAATATTCACAGTTTGTTAGTGGCGTATTATTGGTATTAGATAAACATAAACATTTGAAAATTTTAATTAGAAATGAATTTAATATCTTTCAAAATGTAATTAACGTAATCGTGTAAAGAAGTAGAATCTAATTTTATTTGTATAATGTAGGTTATTCGGACTACATTTTTAATCTTCAGTGTTATATTCACAACATTTCGGCTGCTGTAACCTCCGGCCTACTTCAGGTGTATCTCTTCGATCTCGGGAATATTTCTGTCGAACTCGGGAATCTGGACGGAATTTCGAACGAAACCCTTTATTTAATCAACGGATGTAGCATGCTCTTGTTCTCTCAGCCATGACTGGGAGAAGTCTTCAGTAATTCGCAATTCTTCGAGCGAATGAAGAAGGTCGTTGATTACAGCGGTCGAAATGTTGTGATGATAACACCCAGGATGAGAAATGTAGTTCGAATAACTAACATTATACAAATTAGCAATCCTCATCTCAAATATTCAGAAATATTCAGAAATATAATAATGAGTGTTTTAATCTAAACTAATTAATTGCTGGGTGTGTGTCTACCAGTGAAACTACATTTTATTCTTTAAAAATGCCACTATATATATCTCCAAACATGTTTTTTGTTTTAACCGAAACCTTTGTTATTTTATGTATGCAACGATGTGAGCGCTCATAGGATGAAACGCTGTGTCAGATTTGTATTGGTGCAAATGAAAGAGAAGACATTTTTCAGATTGGCGTTTAAAACAGAAATACGAACATAAAGGAACAGAGTAAATGAGTGAAATAGCAAAATGATTTATGATCTAGGTGACACAGTTGTCACTCTTGCTTGAAAAAAATCACAAAATTAGAATCGATCTATTTTTTACATAACCCGGTGTTCGTCAACGGAATTACCCTGATAATAAATAACGTCGTGTATTACTTCAACCATTTCTATCTTAATCACATTGTTAATCGCCAGATTCTCATGTGTTGTTCCATCGACGACCGAAAGCAACTCCGTTAGTTTGAATCAACAGATATGCTTCTTGCCTTGATTATCATTAAATTAATTCAACAACAGAATCTTAGAAAATCAATAATCTATTTTGTGATGATTCACCCAGTAGTCTGTAGGATCAAACGGGGAAAAGCTTCGAAAGACAGAGAGTCTATCACTTAAATTTTAAACCCACTGATTAATTATTTAACGTTATGTTTAATCATCTTGAAACCCTCAACTTCAACTTAAACTCCCTCCTCCAAACAGGCTAGAATTTCGCCGCTACCGTCTCCTTTATATGGTTGACGTCATATCCGATTAAATATTATTGACTTCCTTTCTTCCGAATTCTACCTTATTTCAGGAAGGATCACACCTTTGAGCTTTCATGATCTCTTGTCGGAAATTTTCATTGTTTTAAACATAACGCTAGATTAAAATATGATAAATATATTTTTGCTAATATTTATACTAGCAAACGTGCGCACAATTGATTAAAATCTCTACTTAACACATGAGTCGTCAATATCTATGATATTTCTCGGTTGTGCCTAAAGTCTAGACAAAGACTAAGTATATATATATATATTTATTTATTTATTATAATACTATAATCCGTTATATATTTTCAATTTTCGATTTTCCTTATCTTCATTCCAACTGGATTTGATATTTCATTATTTAACCTTTACTTTTTTTTATTTAAAAAAAATGTTATTATACTTTGTTTATTTTGTATTTAAAATACTATATATTATCTAGTATTATAATCATTTTTGATGTTATAAATAAAATGGTATAGATTATATACTAAGAACTTCTGTATCCTATAATAACTAAATATATTATATATATATATATATATATATATATATATATATATGTTTTAAATATAGTAAAATTACATGTTCTGTTGCCTGACTTTTATTTGTGATGCTATGAATAGTGCTGAAGAAGACGTTTTGGAATTATCCAAGGAAAAAAATAAAGTATTCCAAATGGTTTTAGAAACGACCGTACGCCAAATATTGTTGTTTGAATTTTTGGAACTGATATAAATAATGTACGCCGGTACCTCTTTGCACGAAAATCTATCTAAAACACATACTAACCATACCCTGAACCATGATCCCTGGCCAATTGCCTTATCTTTAACATGAGAACTATGCTACTGCACTAATTGTGTATACAACTTACAGTGTACCAAGTGCAAAAAATTTATATAGGAAGCACTATAAGATCGTTACACCTACGCATCAAGAAACATATGAACGCCTGTATATCCTCTTTCTACAAACACACAACTCTAGACAACACTACTCAACGCGACATCCGCGTGTCTATCTTTGCCTCAGAAACATTGTGGAACTAAGAATAACGGAATAGATCCTTATCTTCAGATGAACCCTTCGCTCAACCAGCGTCACAAGCTCTACTAAACCTTTACTTTGTAATCTACCCTTTCCCCAACTGACCACTCTGCATATTTATCACTCGCTTGTATTTCAATTTCACTTTTCACTCCCCCTTGAATTCCTTGCTGATTAACTTCTATATTGAGCCATTCCCTACTACTATCACACCCCCTCCTACTATAAACATTAATAACATAGATGCCTTACACCTACCCACCCGCACACTCTATTTACGTGTTTTATATTTTTACACCTAATTCTGATCGACTTCATTTTCTAACCTGTTTTTGCCATGCGACATCGTCAATTTAATATGTACTCTCCGTATTTCCTCCGTCACAGGAGGATAAATACCCCCTAACAGTTAGGACACCCCTTATTCTGTTTATTATTTTATTTTACTCCTAGTGCTCCTTTAGATTAATTTCTCTCAATTCTCTGTAATAATCAAGTAGTCCCTTATCTAAATATTTATCTCAATATACCCTCTGTTACAGGAGGAGTAACCAACCCATAATAACGAAACTCATAACTTAATTTACTCTTATTGTCACATCACATTAATTCCACCATTCCCTGTATCAACTAATTAATTAATAAATGTACCCCTTATATCCCCCACATTTAAATACAATAAAAAAAACATAAATAAATGATAATAAACCAAAATAAATTAGAATTAAAATTAAAACAAAAAAATTATGATTAAAAAATTATATATATATATATATATATATATATATATGTGTGTGTGTGTGTGTGTGTGTGTGTGTGTGTGTGTGTGTGTGTGTGTGGAGGTATATATCTAATTTTGAACAAAAAATTAAAATTCTAAATTCAATTCAAATAAAGTGTGTGCTCTGTGAGGTTTGATATGCGTAGACTTTTATCGACTGATAAAACTTTTATTTTTAATAATATTTAATAATATTTAATAATATTATCGACTGATACAACTTTTCAAACCTCCATAATCCAAAAACAACTTTTTAAACAAGTAATTGAATAAAACAAGTTTTATATTAAAACTTTTTAATTTAATATTATTTTATATTTTACTTTTATATTTACTTTTATTTTACGTTTACTTTTATATTAACACTTTTAAAACACTTTTTAAACGTCCATAATAATATTTAATAATATTTAATAATATTATCGACTGATAAAACTTTTTTTATTTATCGACTGATAACACTTTTATCGACTGAATCTATAAATTAATTCTTATATAAGATTTAATTAAGTCTCCGTCACAGTGTTCCCTCTTCTTACTATATTGTTTCACGGTTAAAATTTGAATTTAATTAGCTTCACCGACACCTACGTAAAACTTACATGCAGGCTATAAATACCTATACTTAGTTACAAATTTCATAAATTTATAATTTTATTTTAGAAAACCTACAATTAATATTATTACTTTCATATATAATAATAAAAATAATAATTAAAAAATATAAATTAGATTTTATATTAAAGAAAACAATAAAAATACATAAACAAATAAAATATCTAAAAAAAAATTATATTATTGCAACAAACAGCTGATTACTGACCATATACTACCCAGTTATTAAATTCAATATTACACATATATTAGTGTGATGTTGCATCAGTACACCCGTTAAATAGGTAATCAGCATTTTCGATGTCACGGGCGAGTGTCATCGGTGTGCCACTTGCCTAATTCAAAACCCTAAACTTTTAAACCTCGTCATTATAATGGTAAGTAAAAAATATTTTATGATGCTCTAGTGTATTATGATAATTTAGATGAATATATTGTAGTGGTTTGTTATACATGTGAAATTTGATACTATTTGTTGCCCTGGTGATACCAGATCAGGCTGCCCTGTGGCTCCCTGAGACGAAATTCACCTACATTGACGTTTTTTTTTTTTTTTTTTTTTTGTAAAACTTAATTATGTTCTACAAAACCAAAAACAAAAACAACAGCCCCTCTCCCTTTCTCCCTCCCCTTTTTTATTTTTATTTTTCCTACCCTACTCCCGGTCCTGGATATGACCTTAAACTACATCCGATGGTGAGATCCGGCTTACGGACTTTGGGGAATGTGGAGCCTCCTCTTAATTACCATTTCTCCCAGGCCCACCCTGACCCGGAGTGGTAGTACCTGTTAGGGTCCCAACTATGGGTTAAATAGAAACAGATATTAAAAGGGGAAAGAAACAAAAAAGAGAAGAAAACAAGACCAGATTCGGCATTAAATAACCCAAAAAGGGTTGATATGCCGTAAAACAAAACTACCAAACCAAAAACCCTGATTAAACATTTGAAGATATAAAGAACTTGAAGCATAAAAACTTTCACTATAATGACCAGATTCGGCATTAAATAACCCAAAAAGGGTTGATATGCCGTAAAACAAAACTACCAAACCATACCAAACCATTTGTTGCACATTTGCAACATCATTTATTTTTGTTCAATAAATATATGTTTCTTTCCAAAAAGGATGTATACTATTTTATATTACCTTTATTATACGTTTTTCAATTAATTCAAACCAATATTTTAAAAAATCAAGCATTTAAGGGTGAAAAAGAATGTGACATTCTAAATAACTAACAAAGGGAGGAACCGAAATTATTATAAAGGAAATGGTTACTGCTGTAATTCCCTGTAAAATAAGTCGTCATGTGGATACTGTAAAAAGATTTCTGAAGGACTATTTCCCAAGGAAGAAACGATAAGATGCTAGAATATCCCAAACTGTCAACAACAGAGATTTGATGAATATTGGTAGTCACTTCCGTGGATTCCATGGACAATGAAGCAGTAGCTAGGTGTCTTAAAGTACCAACATCAACAAGGAATGCAATTCTTCAAAGGATGCCTTCTGTGAAAGTTCAACTTACAAGCCCTCCTATATACAAATACACAAACATTTGAGAATAGAATGGACAAAGAAATATATGCAGACAGATATGAGTATGCTTATTTTTTCTGATAGAGACCCGGACAATCATTGATGGACCTGATTGCTGGACAAAAGGATGGGTTTATTCCGGAGATGAGAACCACCATCGTTTGAGACGACAACTAACGGTTGGGGTAGTCATGATATTGGCGGGTATCATTAGAGATAGACTTGTTGGTCTTATAAGAATACCCGAAAGAGTAAAAATTACGTCTACTAACTATTACAATCTTTTGAGAGAATCGCTTGCCCCTTGGATAGATGAAATAAATCTTGCACTTCTAAGGGACTTTGTTTTTATTCCCGACAATGATCCAGCTCACTCTGTCCATGCCGCTCACACATTCTTAGCATATTTGTGCATCAAAGGTACAAAGTTGATTGTCTGGCCTCCATGCTCCGCAAATGTAAACCCCAATAGAGAACTGCTGATCTATCATCAAACAAGATGTTTATGCGCATGGACGACAATTCTTGGCTCGTTATGCTACAGCAAGAGCAGTTCTACCAGCTAATGTTAACAAATTGACTGATTCAGTCAATACAAGACGCTTTGAAGTTATAAGAGTCCATGATAATCATGTGGTAAATAAGGTATTTGTTCATTATATGTGTTGAACTAACCGTGATTAATCTTTATTTTCTTTATTCATTCCTTATTGTGATCAATAACCGTTAATTTTTGTTGTTTTAATTGAAAATCTATTACCATTGGTCTGTAAACATTCAATGGTTTCGACAAATGTCATTTTGCGAATACTCGCTATAAATTAATGCTTATTATTTTAGCAACAATTTTATAACAAAATGCAATATTACCTGTGAAAAAAATGCCGAAATTGAGTCATGGAAAATTGAGAAATGACTGTTTTATTTAGAAAGCTATAATCGCTGATCGCAATGTAAGCCTCGTTTAGCAGCATGAACATGGGTTATCGTTATTTTGGTTAAAGACAAACTTCTCCATTAAAATTTAAATCAATTTTATTCATAAAGTTTCGTCAACAAACAGGCATCGGCTTGAACAAGTTATGTAGACAAAATTTGAACGCATGTTTTAGTCAGTGAACGCGTGTATGCTTGAAACATGTATTGAGTCTGGATCCCTCGTATCGCGCAAGCCGAGTTTTGGCTTCGAGACGAGACAATAAAATTGTCGCCTCGTCACCTTAATTGTAAATCCCCGCCTGTCCAAAAGTTCGAGAAAATGGAATTAAAAAGTTCTGCACAAGTGCATCCCACACAACGGTTTTCTGATTGAATAATGCATTAACAATTCCGTGTATAAGGATAAACTAGCGCAAAAGAAAATAGATTGTAATCATATACCTGCTACATTGCCAACCGATACTGGTGCCATTGCGATTTTAAGAGGGTCAGAGTATTTGATTTTTCATATCTATCTTTGTGGTTTCAGTTCCATCGGTTTCGCTTAATGTTCTCTCTATGTTTCTTGTTGTGTTTACGGAGTGTTATTATATTTGAATCTATCAGTTTATCTGTGATTGGTTTACGTTATCTGCTTATGTGAGTTGGTCTACGCACTCGAGGATTTGTCTTAATATTTGATAATTCAATGGTAAGCGGTTGTTGCGAGCACGCAAAGTGATTTTAAGCGGTTATCGAAAAAAGCGGAAAGTAATTGAAATATAGGGAAACTTGTTATCACCCAGATTCCAGGGAACGCCGGCTGTTGTTACCAGTAAACGACAACTACTAATGAATTATGTACGAACTCTTAGTGAGTCAATAATAATAATAATAATAATAATAATAATAATAATAATAATAATAATAATAATAATTAATAAACATTTTTTACACAAAAAAAAACAAATGAAAAAAAAAACACACACAAACTTAGTGGCTTAAGCTTCGGCTGGTACCACACAAACTAGTAGTGAAAAGCTAAGGAAGATGGAAAGACGTTGAAGAGAGAAAACCAAGTAGATGTCTACTGGAAGGGTGCGGAGAATATTGGAACCTATCGAGGCGTATTGCCACGAACATTTCAGAGAAAACTAATGATCATTACTAGCGAAAAATAAAAAGATAACAGCTGTTGCGAGAACTAAAATGATTTGCTACGGTTAGTGAAAGAGGCGCAAAATACTAAAAATATTGAGAGGGAAGTTGTACCTCAGTCGCCAAGGAATATCATTGATTATTGTCAGTGATCAATATCTGACAATGATTTCTGTGAAAACTCCAAGTGAGTATTATTATTATTATTATTATTATTATTATTATTATTATTATTATTATTATTATTATTATTATTATTATTAGTAGTAGTATTATCATTAATAATAATAATAATAATAATAATAATAATAATAATAATAATAATAATAATAATAATAATAATAATAATAATCCCTTTGTCCAACCGGTGTATAGAATTCAAGCCATAATGACTTCTAATAATGTTCAAAAGGACGGCGCCCGAAGTTCAATATTTTCTATACAATCTCACCTAATTATCAATTAGCAGACTAATGAGTTCTCTAAAAACACAGACAAGACGAAATAGTTATGATTAAGACACGAATACGAACTCTAAATAATTAAATGCCACCAACTCCTGACGTGTCAAACAAAACAAGACCCGCCAAAAAACAAGTAACCATTTTTTAAGAAACGCTGCCTGTCACGTAATGTATTTATTTCGTGTTCTGCTTTTGAGATTATATTTTGACATTGTAAAGATTCTTGTCGAAACTATTCATCGGATTTAAATTTAACGATTTCGTCAGACGCTTTATGCACTTTAATGTGAAAACGATATTTGAATGACATATATATCTTCATTGAATTATCTTTCAAATATGTGAATATTTTTTATAAGTAATACATTAAAAGAAAAGGCAAAAGCTGTTGTTAATGAGCGAAATATAATTGAAAGATATCCGGGCAACCCTGAGTAGATAGAGCGCATTATTAATCTCTCTCTCTCTCTCTCTCTCTCTCTCTCTCTCTCTCTCTCTCTATATATATATATATATATATATATATATATATATATATATATATATATGTATATATATATATATTAAAGTATTAAAGTGTTTCACCTAAAGACGACGTCTTTTCAGGATCTCCTCCCCTCATAAGTGTAGGAATGGCAGTATCATAGGGTCAAACGCCGTTCGTAGATTGAATCTCGAACCACGAGACTAACGCTCAGAACAACACGGCTGCGAGACATCTAAACAAACAGTAATTGAAATGATATATATATATATATATATATATATATATATATATATATATATATATATATCATTGGAAGTTTTTACACCTTTAAAACTATACGAAAAACACCATCTAGTCCCAAGTACTTAATTGGAACATTCAATTGCTAGTAAGTCAATTAATCTCTTGTAATTACTGTATTAGTTATGTTCCAAGAATTTACTTTAGACTTTACATTTTTGTACGAATCATCAATTGTTTACAATGATAACTGTTTTGAGGATTTAAAAACAAAACAGCGTTTTATCTCATGGCTTTTCAGCAGTCTTGATCAAACACCACCCCCCTGAAAAATATAAGAACCAAAACGTAACCTATTATTTCAAAATTATTACTATTTTGTAATAATTTATACCAAAACCGAGTCATTCGGTGTACAATTGTTTTTTAAAATTTGGAAAGTAAACAAAAAATCCATGTATTTTACGATATAAAAGCAATCCTTTTTTTTTTTAGACTGCGGGCCAAGATGTAAACAAAAGAGATCGCATGGCAAATAAATAAGCAGAATCAAAAGATTATTCATCTATCACTCTAAAAAGAAGGTTAAACTATGATTGTGAAAAACAAAATAACAAAAGAGCCCCAAACAAGCTGAGTGCAAATATACCAAGTCAATGATGCAAAAAACGTTTCACAGTGGCTTCCATTACTGATGTATATATATATATATATATATATATATATATATATATATATATATATATATATATATATATATATCAGGATTATTATATCATCTTATAATAACGTATACCAAAAACAACTAATCGGATTTAAGAAAAAAATGTATAATAATTTTTGTTTAGGTAGTTTACTATAAAAACAAATTCGAATCTTTAGAGGCTTGGAGCAAGATGTAGACATGGATAATACAAAAAATTCACTAGATTGTGAAAAAAACGGAATCAGAAGCTTATTTATCGCTCACTCCTAAAAGATTTTGTTTATTTCTTCATCTAGCAAACTTTAAATAAGAAAAGAATGTGTTTTTATGGTAAACTACCTGGGTATTTTTGTTTACTATCCAAACTAAAATTTGTGAAACAATTATAAACCCGATGACTTGGTTTGGGTATGAATTATTATGAAATAATTTTGGTTCGGAATTTTTTTTAGACAAGGATTGAAAATGTGTTTTATTTAAATTATTCGAACTACTTTTCTCATCTTAGACGTTATTCTGACAAGCTTTTGGTAGATGTAACTTCCGACATTCTTCACGTAAAGATTCTCGAGATTTATAAGTGCACATTGAAAAGGTCAGATGTAACATCGGCCGAAACGTAGTGAAAATAACATCCAAGATGAGAAAAGTATCCGAATATAAAATACATTTTGAAATCAAATATATATCTATATATATATAAACCTCAATATATGTGTGTGTGCCCTATATACATATTTTCATTTGTTTTTCCAGTCCTTTTTTATTCATTGATTTATTTATTTTTCTTTCAAATTAACAAAGCGAACAATGTGACTTAAACAATATTCGAATCTGTGTCTACAGCTGTCATCTTAACCACTTGGTTAACATGACAGCAGCGACAACCTATCTCCCTTGCTTTTATCTTCATGGATTTCGTCTTTTATTACCAGACTAAATTTACCGCTTATTTAAATGGAGTACCGAAGCAAACTCGATAAATAGTATATACTAGCATTTGTATGCTTTCTTTCAGTCGAATATTTCTACTAGCCTGAGAGGATAGTATAACAAAATAAAACACAAGTACAAAATGTTTTAAAACATTTTGTATGTGTGTATTATTCAGTATTATTTTCTTCAGACTATCATCCTGAGGAAGTCTAAAAATAAAGACGAAAAGTTGATGAATATATAAATAATTTTTTTTTGGCTTTCCTTTTTTCAGTGTCCATTACGTCGGACCATGATGTCAATTCTTTATCGTATATATATATATATATATACATATATATATATATATATATATATATATATATATATATATATATATATATATATATATATGTATATATATAAATATATATATATATATATATATATATATATATATATGTATATATAATAATTTTAAAATAAGCAATAATTTAATATTATTTACTTAAAATTAAATTGTTATATATATATATATATATATATATATATATATATATATATATACATATAAAAGAAAAGAATAAAAAAAGATGGAAAAATCTTGGCTATTGTTTGAAATTCTATTCGTTTCGTTAGCTTTTTTGTTCATTTGCTTTTGTCACCTGAAGATGATTCTACGAAGAATCGAAAACGTCCTTGATTCATATCGAACACACATTAAGTTTCTGATTTTTACATAAAAACTCTTTGGAAAAATGGAAAAACTAAAAAATGGTATTATTAAGCTGTGAAATTTTCTTACGTTTAACAATGTTTAC
>OY744539.1:13519652-13537152 GCA_963556195.1 Sepiola atlantica
GAGGAATTCAAATGTAAATAGCGAGTCGGCGGCAAGATTTACCAAGCAGCTAGAGTGATCTACGAACGTGTTGTATAAATATATATATATATATATATATATATATATATATATATGTGTGTGTGTGTGTGTGCGTGTGTGTGTGTTTGTGTGTAAAACCAATTACCCGCTCATTGACCGTGTGTCAAATAATGTTGTACAACCCTATTGAGAAAAATAGGTAATTTAAGAAAAAAACTTATTTTGGTATTCTGCTGTTCGAACTCAGAATATTTTGGTTGTCAACAAAAGAGTTAACAACTACAAAAGTAAAAGTCAATTCGACGTAATGCTGAATGTTACGTCAAGTACTGTTTCTCACTATCAACCTACTTTTACGATTTGTGTACAAAACAATAACTAAAGAAGATACTTGTTAAAAGAGCATATCCATTTTATGACCAAAATAAACATATATATATAATCATAGCTTTCTATCAGTTTTTTTTTTCAATTTCTTTATCTTCACATATCGTCGAACGGCCAGAACAAAACATTTATTCTGTATTTTCAATCTCTTTACTTTCATATATCAGCGAATATCTGCAATTCATCTTTGTCTAACCGACAAAAAAGCATTTTTTTAGTATATTCATCTTTTATTTTTTAAATCTATGTATGTATTTGTTTTCCAAAATGTTTTTTCTACATGTGACGTCCGTTTCGAAGCAGGATCAAGTAAAATACACAGACTTCATCTCAACTTTGCTGCTGATCAGAAGAATCGTCAATGCAGTAGCAATAGGAAAAAGCCCCTTATTCAAAGACATATATGTGTGTATATATCAGAGGAGCAATTTCTAGAATGCATATATTATTAAATATTACAGATAATTAGTGTCTGCATATCTTTTATTAATGACGGTTCTTCAAGAGCCAACTTCAGGGGAGGGTATAGAGTAAATAGCATGTATATTTAAATTTTTAGCGATGATTATAGCTGGAACCGTGTGATTGGTTGTCGTATTAATAGAGGATTCGTACTAAAACCATTTAACGATCTTTTCATGGTACTCGTTTTTTGTAATTTTTATAAACTAGCTTTCTAATATATGTTATCTTACTTTGTTAGTTTAAAAAAACTAGACACTTAAAAATACACGTTCATTACTATATTTATATATACATTTATATATATATATATATACATTTATATATATATTTATATATATATACATTTATATATATATATTTATATATATACATTTATAAATAAATGTATATATATACATTTATATATATATACATGTATATATATTTATATACATTTATATAAATATTTATATACATATATATATACATTTATATATATACACATTTATGTGTATTTATATATATATACATATATATATATTTAGGCAAACATTATTAAATAACACGGAGTGGTTTTGTTTGATGCGACTTTTTTTTTTTTTTTCAATTTTGCGAATTGTCCATCTAATGTTTTGGTCAAATTGATATAAATATGATCCATGGCTTTCTTGTTCCATTCTTTTTTCTTTTTTGCAAGTACTTTCGATTTGAATCGTCAAATCATCTTCAGGCGGTATTAGTTTTAGTGTCTTTACTGTTGTGCTCATTTTTTAATTATAACGGCAAGTAGTTTATATTTGAAAACGCGTCTGTAAAGTTCAAATGTACATGAGAGCGTGATGGCATTCTACACATACGAGAGATTTAAAGTTTGACTGTTTAAACCGTTAAGAAATTGATGACGTTAAATAAAGTGCATACAATTCAAACGCATAACTACTTAATGGCTAAGAATTTGGTAATGTTAATTATTATGCTAGACACTTTTAAATGTTGCGACTAGTTTCATAATTGAATTATTAATTGTGGGATGTTTAGTTTTTATGTAGAGGGCTTCGAGTATTTTAAATTTTTTGATATTGGTATAATGGTGTATTATTTTGGTATTGTTAACAAGGATGTTTCTATATTAGGAGGGGGTGCAATTATGTTTTTTTAGGTGTTGGCATATAGAGCTAGTGTCGGAGAGATGTAGGGTGAGTCTTCGGGATAGTGTTGTGGAAGTGAAACCTATGTAAGAATTAGTTTTTTTAATTGTTGTCGGAGATACATTCTCCCATAGGGCATTGGAACTATCCATCACGCTCTCATGTACATTTCAACTTTAAAGACGCGTTTTCAAATATAAACTACTTGCGGTTATAATTCAAAAATGAGCACAACAGTAAAGACACTAAAACTAATACCGCCTGAAGATGATTTGACGATTCAAATCGAAAGTACTTGCAAAAAAGAAAAAAAGAATGGAACAAGAAAGTCATGGATCATATTTATATCAATTTGACCAAAACATTAGATGGACAATTCGCAAAATTGAAAAAATAAATAAAAAGTCGCATCAAACAAAACCACTCTGTGTTATTTAATAATGTTTACCTAAATGAAAATATGCTGCCTAAATACACACAATCTAAACATATATATATATATATACATTTATATATATACATTTATAAATATTTACATTTAGATATATGTATATATATGTACATTTACATACATATTTATATATATATACATTTATATGTATATATATATATATATATATATATATGATTATTTTTATTTACACAGACATGTAGAAAATATGCGATACTGGCATGTCGATGTTATCGATCAACAGCTATTATAAACTGAGATATCATCAGGCAGAATTAGACTCCGATCCTCACCTTACACTATATTTGGAAAGCTTTCCAAATATAATCTAAGTTTAGGATCGGATTCTAAGTCTGCCTGATGAGATATCAGTTTATAATAGCTGTTGATCGATAACATCGACATGCCAGTATCAATCACCGATTGTCATGGCAAATAACACCCTACCTGAGAGTCCATCATTCAAACTCCTCGGCCTTACTTTCACAGATAACATGAATTTGAACAAATACATCGAAGACATTGCCAGGACTGCTGCAAAGAAGGTGGGCTCTCTATACCGTGCTAGTAAACTTTACACACCTGACATTATGCTTTATCTCTATAAAGCCACCATCCGCCCATGCATTGTTGCCATACAAGTCTAAAACTTAACAGGTCCCTCACTATCCACCAAACTCAAGCCCTTATCCCGCCGCCGCAATGTTGCTTCCTTGAGTCTGTTTTACAAGTACTTCAATTGACTTTACTCTGATGAACTTGCTGCTCTGGTGTCCCCACGACGACAATTTACTAGACCAACCCAACAATTTGCCGAATCCCATCCATTCACTGTGGAGGTCCCCGGATGCCGAATAGCTTTCTACTCTAAAAGCTTTACTCCTCGTGCTACTTGAGTCTGGAACCCCCTTCCTGCTCCCTGTTTTCCTGACGGTACTAACATACAGAAATGTATTACTAATGTAAACAGCCATCTCGCTGCACATCTTCTATTTTAGTGAGCCACCTCCTAAAGAAACACTGTTACCCTTTTTCTCAGTAGCTGCTTACGTCTACAGTGGCTGTCTGCTTAGTTTGAGGTTGAATATGTTAAAAGAAAAAACATATATATATATATATATATATATATATATATTTATATATATATGTATATATATATATTTATGTACATATATATATATACATTTTCATATATATACACTTATATATACTTATATATACATTTATATATATATATATATATATATATATATATATATATATATATATATATATATATATATATATATATATATATTTATAGATGAAGAAGAATGGAAAGGAATTAGGGAAGCAAAAGCCAAATCAAAATTCAATTCAATTGCTCAGAGCAAGGTATATTCCGCAAAAAAGGCAATTTATTCAAGTAAAATTTTCCTTAAAGATCAAAATCTTATCATCAGAGGAAGTCCTAGGGATAGATAAGTTGGCAAAGGCCAAGATTTAAAATTTGAAAAAATAAAATAAAAGTTGTAGGGAAAGAAAACCAAGGCAAAATTTTGCCCGAATGCAAGCATCCAATCTCTACTTCATGCGACTCACTCCCCACAATCACAGTCTTAGTTTTAACCACTTTCATTCATGGCACCCGTTCCCTTTCTCCTTCTTCGCACCCGTTCCTCTCCTCCTCCACACCCCTTACTCGTTCCCTCCCTGCCTACTGGTCGCATAGGAGTTTCTGCCTTTTCTCATTTCAAGCCGGCTTCCTCAACGGGCTAGCTTTAAAATATTTTCGCTGACTTTTTCCCCATTTTAAAACATTTCCCTTGATATCTCAGCCCAGGAAGTATTTTTAATGGCGAATATTTTCCACCTCACTCTTTTATGAGCCTGCCTACATCCACGAGCGCACCTCTTATTGGAGTTTTTACCCTTTGGATTTTCTACTTTCGCCGCACCCGAAGTTGTGGCTTCTTGGAATTTAACTTTGAATCCTCTCTCACAACCTTTCGTGCCTTTTAACGACCTACCTATCTACATCTCATTGTCTCCGCTGGACTTTTCTACACCGGACTTTTAAGCAATTGGGGGGTGAGTCGCATGAAGTAGAGATTGGATGCTTGCATTCGGGCAGAATGTTTCCTTGTGTTTCTTTCCCTACAACTTTTTTTTTATATTTTCAAATTTTAAATCTTGGCCTTTGCCAACTTATCTATCCCTACGACTTCCTCTGATGATAAGATTTTGATCTTTGAAAAGCCTGGCTTAAGGAAAATTTAACTTGAATAAATTGCCTTTTTGCGCAATATACCTTGCTCTGAGCAATTGAATTGAATTTTGATTTGGCTTTTGCTTCCCTAATTCCTTTCCATTTTTCTTCATCTCTACCTGCTCTATCCTGGATATTGAGCTGTATACTCTTCACAATAGGTTTTACTTTTCCTAAAAGTTCGCTTTTAGTACACCACTTTATATATATTTATATATACATTTATTAATATATATATATACATATATTTGTATGTACTTGTATATATATATATATTTATAACAATATATTCATTTATCTCTCTCCCTCTCTCTCTCCCTCTCTCTCCCTATATATATATATATATATATATATATATATATATATATATATATATATATATATATATATATATATATGTTGTGGCCTTGTTAGGGGCCGAAATAAAAACACGGAAACATGGGTTACAGGAGCAAAAATATATTATTGAAGAAAAAGTATATATACAAGAAGTGGTTTTCTGGACTGCCAGTATAAAACTGGGGTGAAAGAAGATTATTTATTTATATATAAATTACTTACATATAAAATGTGGCACAAGGCCAACAAAAGGGGCGGAAAAGGTTCGCTCCATACTAACATAAATTAACTAACCTTGCTAGTTTCATTTAGGACCATCATTCACCAAATTACCACATTTATACTATACATCCTTCTTCACCAATCACCAAAATAATTCATACTATGACTATCCTACTTAAAACCCTAATATACAATATATGCAATGGGGGATTTGGACACTAGCATATTTTATATACAAAAAGTATATGATAATATGTACAATAAGGATAGAAAAAAAATAAAACTAACCCAAGTTAGTAAAAATACCCCCCACTACTAATTTGTAGCAGATATGCAGATTTACCAGTCGAAAACGAAAAGAAAGTTGATGCAGGCCCCAACCCTTTATTACTAACACGTCCTTCGAAAATATCGAAGGTGACCTGCATCTCTGGCAAATCACGCTATCTGTCACCTAAATAGGGATAAAAAAAACGGGACCCTAATGAAGCTCATTCTTACACTAGCTAAGTTATGGACTTGGCATAACTATTACAGGGAACATATACTAACCTATAAACGGGTCTTGAACAACGTTCGTTTTTGAAAACCAATATTCTTTGCCTAAGGCACGTCTAGATACCACTCAATGCCAGCTGCTGTCACTCTACAAACACGCGCCACTATTTCCAATCTATCACCAAATTCTGCCGACGGGAGTTTCACCATATCTGTCCTAATGCGAATCTTCAGAAAATACGTGAAAATTCGAATAAGGCTGAGAGGAGTGAAGGTCTCGCCGTCGTAGACACCTTTCATGTGTGTAGACCATATAGCTTGTCTCGCAATCGCTAGAAAGCTTAAAAAGACAAAACGTGTTTGCCTATCTGTTGTCGGCGCCAGGTTGCTACAAACATTAATTGGTTCTTGGTAAAAGGACGTTACGTTCAGGGTGCGAACCATGAGACTAGCAAGAAACTTCATCAGCGGCACCACGATGCGGCAATAAAGGAAGGCGTGACTTAAGGTCTCGACCTCGATACCACATTGGACGCAAATAGGCGAGTTTGTAAGGCCAGCTGAATGGAGTCTCTTGCGAACCCAGAGTGCATTTCTAATCATCAGCCAGGTCAGGGATGACTCGTCGTTATCAAAACATCCTAACCCAGCGCCCACGGCCGAATTGAGCGTAGCTCCCCCTTCGTCAAACCGACCCCCTCAATTTTATCACCACGAACAGAACCCCTCACACTAACCCGATATAACGCCTTTCGGGACAACAGCTGGGTTTCAGAGAGGCCTACTTTCACCCGTATGAGGAACTTCAAAGCACGGCGACACTCGCGATAAAAGAAGCACTCACCTCTGGGCAACCTGTGTGCCCCCCCTCATGCAAGTGACCACTTTTCAAAGCCGGAAAGGCTTTCTTAGTGTCTTCCTTCCAGTTTCTTCCGTTTCCCTCACATTGTGTACACATTCGATCCAAGTAATAGAGCCGAAGCGTATGTTGACGAATCTCAACGCTAGGCATACCCAGACCGCCCTCAGTAGGATGCAGATAACAGATCTGGCAACGGACCTTAGAGGCCCTACCAAACCATAAAAACTTGAAAAGGGCCCGCTGAATTTCAATCAGTGTATCAGACGGGAGTGGGAGCACTGAAAGACGCTATAGGATAATAGGATAGATGTGTGAAACACACACTTCCGCTCACCCCTTTAACGAAAGATTTCTACGGGTCCACAGACTAGCTGCGGTCCGTAACCTCTTCAGTACATCCGATTAATTTCTCTCCAGCTGAAGGTAAGGACCAAACCAGACGCCGAGTAGCTTGCAAGGTCCGTCAGTCCAGCTGAAGGGCCCCTGTAGGGATACACCCCTCCAGGCACCAATGCGTAAGCCTACCGACTTGTCGCAGTTAATTTTGGCCTCTGCTATCGTTTCATACAGTCTGATTTCTCTGTCGACAACACTAATCTAGGCACTGCTCGTTACAAGCACTGTTACATCGTCGGCATAGGCGGAGTACTTTAACGTGGTGCAAGCACCTGTCAAAGTAATACCACGTAGGATCGGATTCACCCATAGCCTGTTAAGGAAAGGTTCTAACACAAGCACATAGAGCATCGGTGAAAGAGGACAACCCTAACGAATAGATCTGGATAACTCAAAAGGCCTTGATCTCAAACCGTTCACTTCTACCAACGCACCGGGTTTTGCATACAAGAGGCGAATCCAGTAACGAAAATGTGGGCCAAAACCAGCCGCAGACAAAACAGCCTCCAAATAACGATGGTCCACCCTATCGAAAGCTTTGGACTGATCTAAATTGATCAGCGCGGCTTCGGTGTCGACTTTCTCGACGATCAAGCGTAACACATGCATGTTATCCTGAATAGTCCTACCCTTCACAGCCCAATTCTGTTCAGGGCTTTTCAGACCAGGCAGGACAAGCTGCAGACGATTTGCTAAAATCTTGGCCAAATCTTTAACTCTGTATTTAACATTGTTAAGGGCCGAAAATTACCTAACCCATATCCACCATCTTTGCTCTTGCGAACCAGTTTCACGATACCCCTAGTTAAGTACTGAGGTATCGACCTGTTCCTAAACCAAGAGTTTTATAAAACAGTCTGCAAGGGTACAAAGATGTGCGACAACCTCAAATACACCTCGTAGGGCAGACCATCAATCCCCGGAGACCGGTCCCGGCCGAACTCACCCAAGGCTTCCAGAACTTCTTCCTCCTTTATGCAACCTTCGCACCTAGTCGCTAGGGTCGCCTCAAGGCGAGCAAAGTCGGCTAAATAGGGATCGAACTGCACCAATGACAGAGCGGGCTCCCTGGTAAAAAGCTCCTGAAAATAAGAACGAAACGCCTCCAAAATACCTTCGTTTGTGGTCACGGTACGTTCATCCGGAAATGTTACACGGGCGATATGTCGGTCCGTAGCACGTTGTCGCTCCACTGCACGCAATTCAGGTGCCATACTTGTTGCTTCCTGAGGCATTCTTTTTACCCTAGCCCTAACTAAAGAAGCCAGTTTCTTCTTGGAAGCCAAAGAGGCTAACTTCGGCTTAATTATAATTACGTTAGAACTATCACCCGCCTCCACCGCCCGATCTAATCTAGTTTGTAGTGCAACTTTTCCTCTCCTAGATTTTAGGTTGAGTCGTCGGCTAAAGTCGGCAGAAAAGGACCTAATAACTTGCTTAAGTTTAATCCACCGCTTATTCCCGATAATAGCCCCCGTAATTTCCCGCAATATGGTTGGTATTAACTGATCCCTGTAGCCCTTAACCTCGAACAACGACGTGTTGAGCTTTCAGTAACCAGCCATTCTAGGTTTAGGTCTAGCTAAGTTTACCCGAACCCGAACAAGTCGGTGATCCGTGTAAACTATATTATGAAAACTTGGACATTCTAATCAATCTATGTCGACTCTTCTAATTAAGAACCGGTCGATATAATTCGCAAGTTGTACCGAACCAGAGCCGCGGCGGCTAGTTGTCCAAGTCCATACTACATCACGGAGTTTTTCATTTCGAAACTTATCGACATGATCAAACCTGTCGAGGAATTCACGAAATGCCTTAGCATCCCTGGTCTTGTTAGTAGCCCTCGAAGGATTCCCGAAACGATCTAAATCGGGATCCAAGACCGTGTTCCAGTCTCCCGCTAAGATAACTGTCCGAGAAGTATTCATGAACTGCTCGATTCGCCGAAAGAAAGGAGCAAGCTCAGCAGGTACGTTGGGCGCATAAAACCCAATGAGTCGAAATGCCTTATCGTTTATGGTAACATCCAAAACGCAAAGCCTTCCTTCCGAATCCATGAAGCAAGGGACACACGACGTATCTAAAGTGCGCTTCACTAACCAGGAAACACCTCTTGCATGAGAATCGAAGTACGCTGAAAAAACTTGAAAATCCCTACTCAGCGCACCCGGATGCTTACTTGGAATAAACTGTGTCTCCTAGATACAACATATATCCACTCTGAAGCACTGAAGATCCTGACAAACTCGAAATTTGCGAGCAGCGCCTCTCAGCCCCCGAACATTCATACTTGCTAGATTGAGAGCCATAAACAGGTGCCGTAGGGTTGGGGTTCAGAAACGAGCATTGCCGTTGTCAAGTTGATGACCGCTCTTCCTATGGAATGGGTGGCCATCTCATCACTGATAGAGCAATCCTGGGTCAAACTGGCGACATCAAGGTGAAATATTAATTTTGCTCCTCTGTAAAGGGAGGGATGTAAAAGAACAGGGACCCTCCCAAGGCATGTCCTCAAATTCCTCAAGTGGCTATTTTTTGGAAATTACTACAGGAGGAGAGATATCAAAAGTAATGTTTGCCTCCTGTAGCATTCGCCACACAGATTTGGCCTTCTCCTGGGTACGAACCACAGTTAAAATTCGGGGAGAATTAGGGAAATTGTATGGATATTCTATAGACTAAGCCCCCACCTCTGTGAAGTTGAGCAATTTTTTAAGTCTACTAGATGGTGACCTTTCGCCCTAGCCAACACTTCCGAATAGATCCTGCACATATCTTCCCCAGGAAGAAAAAGTTGTCGCTTCTTTGGAGGGGTAGGTTTAGCTAACATTTCTGGTAAGGGAGGAGGGGAGGTGATGTCTGTCTTCATTGGGGAGTGTGGCGGAGTGGGTCGGAGGGCGCGCTTTAAAAATGGTGAACGGGAGAGGGAGTATTTGTGACTTTTTGGGGGAGGAAGGTGGTGTGTTCCTAGGAGTGTGTTGGGAGGAAACAAATGGTGATGTCTTGGAGAGTCGGTTCTTTGTTTCTTTTGGGGTGGGGCTTAGAGGAATTAATTTGTACTCTCTGCTTTTAATGGAAGCGGTTACTGGCGGCGGCATTTTTAGGGGGCTTGGTTTATTTTTAGAAACAGGGGCACAACCAGAGGAAATTGCGGATGTTGAAGTACTTTTGGGTTTTGGGGCTACTCTGGGAGGAGAGTCAGGACTGGGTTAGTTATTGCCTCTGAGGTTTTTGTTAAGTTTAACAATTTTCGTGAATTTAGCACCTCCGGGATCCTTGGAAATCTTTGTCTTTTCCTCGTGCTCTTTCATCAACTCCAGGGACTCACGACCAGGCGTCTTCTTTCCCGTTACTAGAACCCACTCGTTCTCCTGTCTCTCGTCTATTTTAGTCAAGTCGGGGAACACAGATCGCTCTTCTTCCTAATCACTATCGATTACGTGTTTCAATGGTCTTCCAATTGTTGTAAGTCGTTGCTCTACGACATTCGGTCTCAGGTGTTCCCCTACTCGGTTTTTGGGATTGCTTGTGGGTTTTTTCTCGGTGGCCCCACAGGTCTAACAAGATGGCCTTCTCCCGGCGACACTGATCGGTAGTTTGTCGTCTCCGACGTGCAAAAAGTATGGAATTTTGCCGAAGGCTTTTGGGTTTAGCATAATATCAAAGTGACATACCGATACATACTTATCACAGCTAACTGCGATTAAATCTCCATATTTCTGCAGAAAGGCTGCAATGTGTTCTTATTCAATGTAAAAAGGTACATGGAACACGGAAACTGTTTTTTTTTTTCACTTAAGTTGAAACTTTTCTTTAGCGTAAAATCCGTTTGCTCGTCAACACTTTGCATTGTACTTTTTTTTTAATAGTTCTTCGTCAAACTGTTATATTTGACGCTTCATATCTCGTCGCCAACTGTTGTGGTTGCAAGGTTGAACAATAATTAGTGAGGAATACAATGAAGACGCAAACAACAAGGAGAATGCAATAATAAGTGTATTAAAGAAAAGGTATAGTTACAGTATGTACAAATGAAGGTGTCGAGTCAGAGAGTCTTGGTGGGAGGACATGTACGCTCTTCGGCGTCACTTCCGGTGGCATTTAGGTAACACACACTAAGGCCAACCTAGGCTTGTCATTTATAGTGTAACGTTATTCGTATATGCAAATGAGTGGTTGCCACCACAACACCCCCCTCCCAAGATTTGAAGTCACACAGATTTCAATATCTTTTTCTTTTTGGGTTTACCATCAATGGTTCATTAAATTTTCTTTTCCTACCTGATCTTCGGGGTTCAGGTGTATATTGAGGCGGTTCCAAATTAAAGGATTCGTATATGATATCTATGGTTTCCTCGTCTTCGACTGTTGTCGTATAATCATCATCTTGGATATGACGTTTTTTTATCTGATTTAGGTGCCTTTTATGTATACTCTGTGGCCCTTTAATCATATATGTACAATCACCAATGCGGTTATCCACTACTCCACATTCCCAGTAAGATGTGTTATTCTTGTAGCACTTAAAATATACTCGATCTCCCGAGTTATATTTCTTTCTTCTCGTGTGTGTAGTTTTTCGGATAATTGCCTGTCTTGGCAACAGTTTATCAAACGCTGATTTTACCTTTCTGGCAAACATTAGATCAGCTGGTGATATGTTTGATGGTGTACTAGGATGTGGTGTGATCCTATAAACTTGCAAGAATTGTTGCAAAGCTTTTTCTGTTGGTGTTCCAATGGATTTCTTTAACGCTCGTTTTAGCGTGTCCACGAACCTTTCCGCAAGGCCGTTCGACCTTGGATGATACGGCGGAGTCGTGATGTGCTTTACTCGGAACGTGTCGCAAATTTTCTTAAACTCTGCGGATGTGAACTGCGTTCCGTTGTCAGTGACCAGTGTGTCTGGTACACCGAATCTTGCAAACAACTCGTGTAGGAACCCTATTGAGTTGTTCGTTGTTGGATTCCTGCAACGCATTACCTCCGGCCATTTTGTGTAACTATCCACTACAATTAAATAATAGTTTTCTCCTACTGGACCAGCGAAGTTCATGTGGATTCTCGACCATGGTTGGTCGGTTTTCGGCCAAGGTTTGTGTACTATAGGTAGGGATTTTGCTGCTAACTGGCATCCTTTACATTTATTTATTGTTGCTGCTATGTCAGTGTCCATGTTACGCCAGTACACGTAGCTTCTCATTAACGACTTCATTCGATTTATCCCCGGATGTCCCGTATGGAAATCTCTTAACATCTTATTCTGCAATGTTTTGGGTATTACCACTCTCTCACTGTACAGTAACACGTCGTTACATATGGAGAAAACTTCCTGCACCTTTGTGTCCGTTATAATTTTCTCTTTTATGTCCTTTATGTATTCGTCTTTCTCGGCTTCCCTTTTAATGTCCGACAAATTTACGGGTAGTTCCTTAATGATGTTTGCTACCATATTTTTTACTTCAACATTGGTCCAAATTGCTGCAATGACTGATTCTTCCAGATTGTGTTTCTGTGGTATCAGTCTTGACAGTCCATCCGCATGGCAAATCTTTTTTGATGCTAGATGTTGTAGCTGGAAATCGTAATTAAGTAAGATTGTACCCCAGCGCAGCAATCTATTTGCGGTGTATACCGGCAATCCTTTTTTTGATCCATAGATCGTGACTAACGGTTTATGGTCGGTTTCAAGTAAGAATTGTCTACCATATAAATATCGGTGAAATTTAGTCACGGAAAAGATTATGCTCAATGCTTCTTTTTCGATTTGTGAATATGCCCTCTCGGCTGGTATCAGCGTTCTCGAAGCGTGCGCTATTGGTTTTCTAGACCCATCCGGCATAATATGTTGAATGCATGCTCCTAAGCCGTAGGAACTAGCGTCACTAGCGACGACTATTTTTAATTTTGTGTCAAAGTGCGTTAAGAATAATTCGGATGTTAGTGCGCTCTTTATTTTGTCAAAAGCGGTTTGACATTCTTGCGTCCAGTTCCAAGGTGTATCCTTTTTAGCAGATTATTTAAGGGGGCTCGCAAGTTATGCATTCCTTCAATAAAAGATTGATAATAATTTGCGAGTCCTAAGAAACTCTGCAAGGTTGTTACGTTATCAGGTGCTGGCATATTTTTTATTGCCGCAGATCTGTCTGGGTCTGGACGTCGTCCATGTTTGTTTATTATGTGTCCAAGATACTTAATCTCGCTCATACAAAAGTCACATTTACTTACTTTTACTTTAAAGCCGAATTCTTGTATTCGAGTAAATACTTGTTTCAAATGTTCCTTATGTTCTTGTAGGGATTTGCTCCTGACAACAATGTCGTCCAGGTATGCACATGTGCACTCAATATCACTTAGCATGGTGTCCATCGCTTGCTGAAAAATGGCAGGCGCTACTTTGATGCCAAAGGGCAATCGGTTGTATTTGAATAATCCCTTATGCGTATTGATGCATAGTATTTTTTAGCAATTTTCCTCGACCGGTATTTGCAAATATGCGTCGCTCAAGTCTATCTTAGAGAAGATATTACCACCATTTAACTTCGTGAATATTTCCTCTGGGCTTGGTAGAGGGTAATCGTGATCTTTTAATAGGGAGTTGACCCCGGTCGAAAAATCTGCGCACACTCTAACTTCGTCATTCTTTCTCTTTACGTATACGGTGGGGGCTGCCCACTCGCTGTGTTCTATTTTTGATAGAATTCCTGTCTGTTCCAATCTATCTAATTCTTTATTAATCTTTTCCAACCCAGCGAACGGAACGTTTCGCTTTTTTCTAAAAATTGGGCTGGCGCTTTCTTTAAGTTCAAACGAGGCCTTGAATTTATTACAGCGACCTAAGTTAGTCGTGAATGCTTCAGGAAATAATTCTTTTAAATCGTCTTTTATATATACAGTTGTTGGAGAAGAACATTCTATTTTTTTACAGAATGTATTGATAGGCTTATCCCATAGTCCAAATTTCTCAATTAAATCTATTCCAAACAGATTTTCACTATTTTTCAGTACGAATATTTTTAATTTCTTCGTAATCCCTTTTAATTTTATCGGAAGGACAACTTCTCCTTCAAATTTTATACCCCCACCAGTTACCGTCCGGGCTGATTTACTCGTTTTCATCATGGTTGGCTTTTTACCCAACTTTTTCCATGTATTCAGGTTTATAATAGAAATATCGGAGCCGGAGTCGAGTTGTAACTTTATTGGTGTTTTAAATATTTCCACTTTTACGTATTTTCGCCGATCTTTGTCTAATTTTGTATTTGATTTTGTTTGCTGTACTCTCTTTCTGGTGTAATCTTTATATCTGCAGCAATCGCTTTTGTGTCCCACCTTCTTACAAATGTAGCATTTTTTCTTCTTATAAGGACAATCTGATTCCCAATGCTTTTCTGCACATCTCTTACAGTTATATCTCGGAAGAGGCTTGTTATATTCTGTCCTATATTTATGGTTATTAGGATTGTAATATCCCGTTCCATTTCGATTGATTTTCTTTGTAAAGTTCTTGGTTGGTGTGTATGGTTTTCTAACTTTTTTTACATATGCCACTCCGGATTCTTCTATATTTTTTTAATCCTTTTTTAGTGTAATGGCCCTTTCACAGTCCTCTGCTAGTTTCTGGAGGGTTAAATCTTGCTCAGATTCCAGCTTAGACAACACTCGTCTGCGTATTTCTGCATTTTTCGTGGAAACTTACCCTTGTGCGAAGATTAGACATTTAAAATCTCCTACCGTTAGTTCCGCAAGTTTAAAATTATCGCAGTTTTTATTGACAACTGATGCGTATGTCAAATAATCTTGGTTGTCCATCTTTCTTAGATTCATGCACAGCCATCTTTTATGAAAAAGAGATATATTTGGATTAAATAATTCTTTTAGTAATTTCACAGCATCCATGAACTCTAATTCCGCAGTTTTTTTAGGTAATATGTAATCTATGAATTTGCTGTGTTCTGATGTACCCAATTTCCTGAGTAAGAGGCTCACTTTCTGGCTATTTGGCCAATTTTTGCAGTCCAGTTGAAAGACATCCTCGTATCTTGTATAGTATGCTTCAAAAGTCTTTCCTTCCTCCGGCACATAATTAAATGTGTCCATACTATTAAAGATAGTTATATGGGAGAAATTAACACTGTCGACATTTTCTCGATTACTCTTTAGTAGTTCCCGTTCATTTTGTCTTTCCTCGCGGTCAGCTTGTGCCTGTAAAAATTGCATGAACATTTTTGATAAGTCTTCCATTTTTTTTTTTCGTGACGTTTTACTGTATTATCCGTTATCCAGTGACAACTTAAAAAAAAAAATCCTTTCCTTGAGCTTTAATTTCTAGCTATGGTATTTCCTTTTAGTACCGCCGCCAAACAAATTATTAATTAAAAGATTCCTTTAGTTGTTGTTTTGCTAATGGGGAGCAGTAATTAGAATCCACTGGTGAACTTTTTTTTTTGTAGGTTACTTCCTTGCTTTTCGTAAGTCTGACCTGTCGTTTTGCGACAGAACAAAATCCGCTTTTCGTTTGCAAGTTGGTCCTTTAGTAATACAAAACAGATTTGTCGTTTAGCGACAAAACAAAAATTCACTTTTACATTCGTTTGCAAGTCGGATTCCCAGAAAACGGCGTAAATTGTCGCTTTTGCCAGTTTCGAGTTTTTTTTTTTCACTTAAGTTGAAACTTTTCTTTAGCGTAAAATCCGTTTGCTCGTCAACACTTTGCATTGTACTTTTTTTTTAATAGTTCTTCGTCAAACTGTTATATTTGACGCTTCATATCTCGTCGCCAACTGTTGTGGTTGCAAGGTTGAACAATAATTAGTGAGGAATACAATGAAGACGCAAACAACAAGGAGAATGCAATAATAAGTGTATTAAAGAAAAGGTATAGTTACAGTATGTACAAATGAAGGTGTCGAGTCAGAGAGTCTTGGTGGGAGGACATGTACGCTCTTCGGCGTCACTTCCGGTGGCATTTAGGTAACACACACTAAGGCCAACCTAGGCTTGTCATTTATAGTGTAACGTTATTCGTATATGCAAATGAGTGGTTGCCACCACAGCATTATGGATGGACGAGTCCATTTGTTCTTCGTACAGGTAAGGCACGATCACAATATATATATATATATATATATATATATATATATATATATATATATATATATATATAAATATATATATATATATGTATGTATATATTTTAACATGGTTCACCCCAAACAAGGCAGGCCGCCACTGTAGACGTAAGGGCTACATATATATATATATATATATATATATATATATATATATATATATATATGTATATATGTATATGTATATATATATGTATGTATATATGTATATATATATGTATATATATATATGCATATATATATATGTATATATATATATATGTATATATATATATATGCATATCTATATATATAGAGAGAGAAAGGTAATACTAATGATACCAATAATCACAGTAATGGTAGTTAATACTTACAATGATTATAGCAATACAACCTGTAATGATAATTATAAATAATAGAAATAATATACATATTAACGATGATAATTATATTAATATTAATAATAATCGTTGTATCAATAAAAAGATAATACTTATAAAAGTTATAAGAACACTTATAATGAATATAATAAAAATAATAATAATTATCATAATAATAATCATAGTAATAATAATCTTATTAGTTATACTAATAGTCAAAGTTTAAGTAATGTATATCGAGTCAATATGGTCTATATTGGTTTTGAATCTAAAATAGAATATTTGGGGTAAGAAAAAAATAATAATAATATCAATCCGATATATATATATATATATATATATATATATATATATATATATATATATATATATATATATATATACATATTTATATATACATGTATATACACATATATACATATATATATATATATACATATATATTTATATATATATACATAGATACACACATATATATATGTATATATATATTGATATGTATATATATATATATATATACATATATATATTTATATATATCGAACGTTAGATAGTTATATTCCATATTTATTTATTTATTTGTTTGTAATGCCTCCTTGGGCATCTTCCCTTTAACTATCTTCTCAATTAAACTGTTACAAAAAAAAATTAAACTCTTAGTACAGTATCGATATCCAGATAAAATTCTGTTAAATATTTCATTTGATAACTCCCAAAAGTGCTCCCTCAATGTTGTCCCTCCTACTACTTTCTCTGAATTCACCCAACCAAATGTTAAACTGATCTGGCAACTTATTCCAAAACCATTACTTTGTGAGCAAAAAAACTTAACTGGTTAACAGATCTAGTTTTTGAAAACTGCCTTGACAATAACCTTCCAGATCTAAGAGAAATACTAAAAAATACCCACCATAGTTAGAAAGGCCATTAATTATCTTGAAAGTCTCAATCATCTCACCTCTCACTCTTCTCTCCAGTAAAGTAGTCAATC
>OY744539.1:13539652-13679652 GCA_963556195.1 Sepiola atlantica
TTTTCATAGCGGAACCTACATCCTCCCCAAACTTCGTATTACAATACGTCAGATATTTCTATGTCATTTTTAATAATCAAGAAAAACGTACACACATATATATATATATATATATATATATATATATATATATATATATATATATATATATGAAAATTATAACTAAAAGGTAAACTTTTAGAGAGTTGGACCTATTGTGAAAAAAAGAAAGCTCAATATACTGGATAGAGCAAAAATATGGTAAGTCAATAAAAATTGAGTAGATCTGCAAATGGAAGCCAAGCAATATCTTCAGTTGTTCAAAACAATGAGGCAGTTTAGTTAATAAAAAACATTTATTTTTCTTCTTTTTAATTCCTTAAACCAAGCTTTTCAAAGATTACAATCTTATCATCAGAGGAGATTAATGATTGATAAGTTGACAGAATAAAACTGTCAAAGTTCTAAATTTGAAATAGTTTTTTTTTTAAATTTTAAAGTTCAAACGGGTATGAAAGTCACAACGAAATCCAAATAGCGTGGGGTTCAGAAATTGGATTTCGTTATTGGTGACTTTCATACCCGTTTGAACTTTAAACATTTTTAAAAAACTCTTTCAAATTTAGAACTTTGACAGTCCTCATCTGTAGTATTATGTTTGAAATAGCATTTTCGTTGGTCTGCGATAATTAAGTTTTAAATAACATTTTTGTTTGTCACGTATTACTTAGAGGAATGTGTGTGTTTTTCTCGCATTATCAGACATTCATATTATAACATATTTATTTATTACCATTATTACGTACTACTAATTGAATATTTATTGAAATAATCGGGAGTATTTATGTTGCGGTATTGAATAAACAAAGGATAGAAAGTGTTGTGGTTGCAAGGTTGAACAATAATTAGTGAGGAATACAATGAAGACGCAAACAACAAGGAGAATGCAATAATAAGTGTATTAAAGAAAAAATATAGTTACAGTATGTACAAATGAAGGTGTCGAGTCAGAGAGTCTTGGTGGGAGGACATGTACGCTCTTCGGCGTCACTTCCGGTGGCATTTAGGTAACACACACTAAGGCCAACCTAGGCTTGCCATTTATAGTGTAACGTTATTCGTATATGCAAATGAGTGGTTGCCACCACAACAGAAAGTAAAAGAGAAAGAAGGTAAAAACAAATATTTCTGTTCTTTTTCTTGCTTTTTTCAGAATAATAATCTTTATCGATAAATAAGTAAAACCTAGATAGATCTAATTAGACTGTTTGCTCAGGGGCAATTCTGAGCCCCGATCCATTTCTGAATAATGGGAATGACCGGCTTCCCCCTTTTAAACCGAGTAATACGCACTAATTAGACCAATGATATATGAAATTTTCCATCAGCAATCTAGTAACCCTTATTCAAGGGACAATTTAGAACAAGCTAACTTTACTTAGCTGCACCTTATATTATGTAATTTACTATTGAGTCACACATTTTCAAGGCGAAAAGCCACTCGTGGATACGTATTTATGAGATGAATAGACTGTGAGTGAATGGAATGAATTTAAAAATTATATTTATTTACTATTAATCGAATATTTATTGAAATCAAAAATGCAATAGCCTCAAATAAAACCAACATTTTGAAATTCTATTCAAGAGATGATTTACTTTATTTAAAATCAACCAGAATGCATTTCGGTTCATAATCTATCTTCTGTGTTTGCTATGTAAAAATTAATTTGACATGTTACAAAGGTTCAGTTGAAACGATTTCGGTTGAGTATACATTATGATAACAATATAATAACATGGGGTTCAGTACTGCGTGTAGGAGTACACAGAGTTCGTCATTCATTTCCGGGCAACGTCTCGTATTCCAGCTAGATGTAGATGAAACGGAATTTACCCATGTATATCTCCCGGAAATATGCAGCATAAGTAAAGAGGAGGCTTCCTTTAGAAGAGATAGATGATGGAAGAAAAGTGATCATTCTTGGACCAATGCGTTGCAGCTGCGATGACGAAGAGAGCGGAGGCATTTCATGATGGCCAACATTGCTTTCCGGAACTTTCTTAAGATATAGATCCGCTTATTTGAATTTCCTGTAATAAAAAGAGATTGCGCTGATATGATGTCACATGTGTGTCCCAGAGGATGTATAATTGCAACACCTGGACACTTCCAAGTGCAGCTATGGATGCCTGCAGCCGAAAACGTCTGAGAACTTCCAAACCACCCGAATATTTTTACCAAAAAAGGAGATACAATCAACATACATGTTGTACTTAATAAATCGGATTTTTTTTTAAAGTAGTATTTTGATTTTAATAAAAAATTAGCATCTAACACATGTTTTTTAACGCATTTTGCCTCTTCTTTTAAGTTTTAAATTTTAAAGATGCTTTAAAAAATTAACTTTCCCAAGTGTATACCTACCAGCGACCATGCGCTATTTAAGTTCAAATTTAAAAAAGACATTTACTCCGTTAAGTCCACACAACATTGGGCGTCACTTCTACAAGACCAGGAAAGATTCTTACGAAAAAAATAAGGTTAATACCTTTTATTTGTTTAAATCCCTGATGAAGCTTGTGATACCGAGCGAAATTATTAGAAAAAAAGAAAAGATGCATAAAAAATATATGCATCTAACACATTTTGTCTATTTCTTTCAGTTATATATATATATATATATATATATATATATATATATATATATATATATATATATATATATATATATATATATATAAATGTAGTAAGTTTTGAAAATACATTAATGGCAATTAAGCGACACAGAGCCTTCTGCGTTTCATCCCCGTCGTGAAATCGTCGGGGATGAAACGCGGAGCCTCTGTGTAGCTTAATTACCATAAATGTATTTTTATAACTAACTATCTAGCTCTACTTACGTATTGGGCACTGTTGAAGAAAATACTGAAACTCAATACATAAAATATTATACCTCTTGATAATATTGTATGTGGATACGTCAGATCATTTTTCCCCCAGTTTTATACATACATATACACATATATATATAATGTATTTTTATGAAATTGTTTTTATTCGTGTTTACAGCGTTTGTGGTTTTCTTTTTGGCTTACTACGATTTCGATCTTTTTACTTCCTGAGTGATTAAGATGCAGAAAATTGCATTATTAGTCGCCCTTAACTTTATAGGACTATTTTTTTCGTTAATATATTATTTTTTTATTAATTTTATACGTACATAAAAGTAATTCATTGACACGTGTTTCATCAACATGCCTAACTTAGACAAGGATCGAACATTCGATATATGTCTATAGTCCAGCGTTTTACCTGTGTCCTACGACGTGCTGCCTATAAATTTGTACGATTTTTATCACCTAAATATTTAATGTATTTTTATGTAATTATTTTTATTGGTGATTGCAGCGTTCGTTGTCTGTTTGCTTACAACTATTTCGATTATTTCACTTCTCAAATCAGGAAATTGCATTATTCGTAGCCCTTAACTTTATAGGACTATTTTTTTTCGTTAATATATATATATATATATATATATATATATATATATATATATATATATATATATATATATTACATTTTTGATACGTACATGAAAGTAATTCATGGACATATTTCTGGCTCACAGTCGTCATCAGTATGGCTAACTTAGACAAAGATCGAACATTCGATAGTGATATCTATAGTCCAGCGTTTTACCATTAGACTACAATGCCCTGTCCAGAAATATGTACGATTTATACCTGCTAATATTTAATGTATCTTTATGCCATTATTTTTATTGGTGATTACAGCGTCCGTTGTTTGTTTGTTTTTTGCTTACTGCTATTTCGATTCCTTCACTTCCTAAGTGATTAAGGTGCATTATTAGTCGCTCCTAACTATATATATATATATATATATATATATATATATAGAAAAATATATATAGTGTGACCCCCAAAAAACAGGCCCCAACTCTAATTAGGCCCCGTTTCTTAGTGTTTCGTCCGAATGAAATGAATTTTTGGCCATAACTAGTTTATTATATTCAAAACATGACATAAAATCACTAGGGTCTTTGGCCCTTTTTTCTCCGTTCTACAGTATGTGTTCTAGATTGCCTCCATTTAGCTCCGTGCATTTCTTGAGGCGCAGAACAAAGTTGCCCATGACGTTCTTACAGACTGAATTGGGAATGGCTCTCATCTCCTCTCTAAGGGATTCCTTGAATATCGTGATGGTTCTGGGTTTCCCTGCGTACACTCTGTCCTTAAGATAGCCCCAAAAGAAAAAGTCTGAGAACTTGCCCCGTCTTGCTGGAACCAGAACTTGCTCATAAACGACGGATAGAGGGTCTGGAGCTCACTCTTTAAGGTTTTGAGGCCCTCCACATACCGCCCCTTGGTGACTGTCACTGCTGCGCCAGATTCTTCGATGAAGATTGGTCCGATGATGCCTCTGATCGAGATTGCAGCCAACACCGTTCACTTAGGAGAGTGCAGGAGCTTGGTGGCTACTTCATTGGGTCTGGCGGACACCCAGAAGACATTTGTGTTGGAGTTCGCCTTTCCGTCAAGATGGAAGTGGACTTTATCTGAGGTCCAAAGGAGGTTTAAGAAACCTGGTGTCTCCCGATCTTATCGAGCATCTTGACTGCCATAGCGCTACTCTGCTTCTTGTCTGAGGCTGTAAGGGTCTGCAGCGTCTGTATGGATAATCCCTGATATCGTTCACCAGCACTCTCCTGCAAGTCTCACGCGAGATACCGACGGACTGACTTCGCTTACGCACAGAGCGTTTCGGACTCTCCTGGAGAGACTCTTTCACACTTTCGACCAGCTCGGCTGTCCGCTTCTTGGGACGCCCCGAGTGGCTTGGACCGTTCTCACTGGCAGGGTTTAGGTTCTCCACTATCCCATACTTCTCAAAGTGATCCATATATATATATATATATATATATATATATATATATATATATATATATATATATATATATATATATATATACATATATATATATATATACATGTATATATATATACTTGTGTTTTAATCGATTATTAATGGTGGAAGTAATTATTTTATTACAAGTAATAAAAATACATAGATTATGTTAGGTTAGTATATGCGCTTACTGCAAAGAGCTTCGCTACATTCTTGATAACAAAATTCTGCCACGAATAACGTTTTTAGGTCTAGGTATCGATTCGTCTGTTGTGTCATCACATGTGTTGATTAGCAGATGATACGGAAATACTTGCTTGCTTCACAGCCGGATAATATTCGGCCTACCAAACCTGTACATGTTATGGTTCTTTGCTAATTGGTGCAGTTCACCATCCTATTATAGAGTTATGCCTTCCGGAAGACATAACTCTATAATGGGATCGTGTACTCGGTCATGATTTAATTTTCGTAACTGACAGAAATATATTGTTTTTCTTGGAGAACTTAAAGCCATTCTCTGTAGTCCATTTGTTTATTTTGTTAATAGATAGTTGGAGTTGCCGTTCCATTTTTATGCATCCGTTTATTGGACTACAACTATTCGTAAAGGATTGAGAGATTTTTGTTTAGGTTTCTTCCCCTAGATCCGCCGTGTCCTTTGTATATTAACAATCTAACTTCGCGAACCAGGTACGTGCATTTATTCTGAAGATACCGTATTTTGCACGCTACATTATGTTGGTATTCATAGAGACCAATCGAGGATGCTACGAATAGACAACCCTAGAAAAGTACTGCTCATCTTCAGAACTTTTAAGCTACACTAATATAAGTAGCTAAAATGATAAAAAATATAGTGTATTAACCGTGGAATGTTCACAGGTCTCGGTAAATGTTATTATTTTATGAACTTGTTAAAAGAAGAACAAATTAACAGACACACGGTAAAATTGTGTTGACACTATTTTTATTTTTTTAATGAAATCAAGAATTAAGAGCGTCTTCTATCATTTAAGAGAAATAAAGTAAGATAATAAGAGAGAAAAGTAGAGAGAGAACAGTAGAAGGAGAGAGAGGGAGAAAAGTAGAGAGAGAGAGAAAGAGAGAGAAAAGTAGAGAGAGAAAGAGAGAGAAAAGTAGAGAGAGAAAGAGAGAGAAAAGTAGAGAGAGAAAGAGAGAGCAAAGTAGAGAGAGAAAGATAGAGAAAAGTAGAGAGAGAAAGAGAGAGCAAAGTAGAGAGAGAAAGAGAGAGAACAGTAGAGGGAGAGAGAGAAAAGTAGAGAGAGAAAGAGAGAGAAAAGTAAAGAGAGAATGAGAGAGCAAAGTAGAGAGAGAAAGAGAGAGAACAGTAGAGGGAGAGAGAGAAAAGTAGTGAGAGAAAGAGAGAGAAAAGTAAAGAGAGAATGAGAGAGCAAAGTAGAGAGAGAAAGAGAGAGAACAGTAGAGGGAGAGAGAGAAAAGTAGAGAGAGAAAGAGAGAGAAGTAGAGAGAGAAAGAGAGAAAAGTAGAGAGAGAAAGAAAGAGAACAGTAGAGGGAGAGAATAATCATATCAAATAGTTGTGTGTTTGGACACTGTATACTCCAGTTCTTCTTTATAACTCAACGAATACCCGTCCCGGGACGGGTAAAATCAATTACCCGAACAGAGGAGTTTTGCAGTAATTATATGTCCCCTTACTAAAATCAGGATATAATGCTATTACACCTCATGTGTCGTAGCAAATGTGAAGGGAACCTTCGAGTCGCCTTCGACTATAGTCCTTCATTTATTAATAGGCAACGATGGTATGAACTAAAATCATCACGCAGAATCTAAATCGAATTCTAACCAAGAGATTCTTTAATGATATCCTAAGATTCTGCAAATGCTCTTTGAGTGTCAACTATTAATTGTGACAATTCGTGCAATTTTAATGATAGCTAGACGTGAGACGCCATGAAAGGATAGCTGTGGTGGCAATTACTTGTAGAATGCATAAGTAAATTCGATTATCATCCGTTTTGATTAATCTTGGAATAGCGCACGATTCCCGTGATTGGTCGGATACGTATTCGTTTAATGTCACGATTGAAAGTCGCTATTACTGGTTAGCAGATTTGAATCGTTTGCTTCTTTATCCTATGTGTACTGTCTTTATCTTAGATCATCTGGAAAATCCAAATGATGCAAATAATCAATCTTCATCCCAAATAGTTCGAAACATGTACACCAACATAACAGAATTGAATAGAAACTCTTATTGTGATTAATAATGAAGACAGTTCTGTGTTACATTAGGACCAACGCTAAATTTGACCCTGTCGTTAAAGTTAGGGTTATAGTTAGGGACACGGTCAAAGGGTAAGGGTTAAGGTTAGGGTTATTATTAGGGGCAGGGTCAAAGTATGAGTTAGGGTTAGCGTTAGAGTTAGGGTTAGGATAAGGGTTAATGTTTAGTGTTAGGGTCATGGTCAAAGTTGGTGCGTGTCCTAATGTAACAAAGTCTCATGAAGACTGCTACCAGAGGGTCCTGATGGACCTAGGCAAGATTATATTGACAAATGTACGTCTCTGATGATTTAGGCAATCACTCGGTTAAGAGTGGAAAGTGGAATCTCGAGGTTTGTAACGATTTGACGCTAATTAATCCCAGCTCTAAATTAACCAATCATATTGCTCCTCGTAGATTCTAGGAATTCTAATAATTCTTAGGTCTGTGTTATATTTAAATGGTGATATATGCTAAGTATATTGATATATGTACACAAAACAAACGTGCAAATTAATATAAAATTTGTGTGGCTCCGAGCACAGACCGTCGGTGAAGGAAAAAGAAGCATTAAACATGTATTAATTATTTTGTGGGATATCTTTTAATTATATTTATGCATGTGTATGAAACAGATCCAAGTATGCATACGTGCTAGGTTTTGGTGGGTATGCCACATGATAAAAAAAGAGTTTAGGTATCCGTTGTGATAAATAGTTGTGCGTCTTAGTTGGCATTGATTACAGAACAATTCAGCATTTCGAAATATTTAAAACATCGTTTTATATAAATGGTACTTCTACTTCTTTTAATCATAAACTTGTGGTATTCACCCGGCGTTGCTCGGGTAGGGATATATTTCTGGTCGGAAATAATTTTAAATATAGTAATGCTTACAATGTTTGCCTTGAAAGAAAAGTTGAAAATAACATTTGCAATATGAGGTCAAGTAATGAAAAAGTGTAAGCGCAATTGTGTTTTTACATAAACTACTTGTTGACTATATGTGTCTAACAGACAGCTGTACAACGGCAAATGGCATTAAAGAATCGAAACGAATTCGTTGTCATTTAAGTATTTTAAATTTGAAACATACCAGTAAAACAATTATTAAATGTTTAAACCTTTTTAAAATCCTTCTTCACTGAGATATTCTTTGTTTATTTTTTTATTTTATTTTATTAAACAATAAAAAATATATTTAAAAATCGATTTTGTTTCTTTTAGGTTTCAGTTATTTTATGCACTTAACCGATAATTGCCCCAAGTTACCCCAGATCTAACAGAAGGAAAATTCCATTGACGTCTTTAGATTGTGTAAAGAATGTAGCCCGCACCGAAACTTATTTGAATTTGAATGTTCTGACTGTTAACATCGATTTTTATAACATACAAACAAATAGTGATATATATATATATATATATATATATATATATATATATATATATATATATATATATATATATATATATATATATTATGGTAATTACAACAAAATATATAAGAAGCAACTAATATCTTTAATTAGTGAACATTCGGATAAAAATAAAGCTCAATATACTGGATCGAGCATTAAAAGCAATAGATGAAGTGAAAGAATAAAATAAGGTGCGAATCAAATTTTATTACAGTTACAATGCTCAGGCAAATTCTTTAAAGTCCTTAACTCATGAGTTTTCAAAGAAATTTTTCTCCTCAGAGGACCATTACCGCAATGACATTACTGCAGGTAATAAAAATTAAACTTTGAAAATATATAAAAAAATATATATAAAAATACATAAAGGTATATGACACATCAAATATATCGGCCCAAAACATACTTTTTTGTAAACTTATACAGTTCATCCACGTCAGCAAGTTTAAAATAGCTCCAGGCAAGATATCAAAGAGGTTGATTAAGAAATAATCCAAACGGTGAATGGTGGTCCAAAAATGCAAAAAATTATCCAGGCGGGGAATTCCTTTGCTATCGATGCAGTAGATAGCACTGAAAAGTGTATTTAAGGTGTAGGCAAATTAATAAATGATAAGAAAACGATAGGGAACACAAATCATATGAAAAGTTCAGAAAACTCACTTGGTGTTGTATATTATGATGTCCAAATTCAAGGTTATTAAGAGCTAATAGGAGTCATGCAAACCACAACTTCCTGGTTGTATGCAAGCTCTGCTAAATCAAATTCGAATAAAATTAAACTGACCTGATGTATCCGGCCATTTTTTCTTCCTGGTCCGATAAAAATTACTCCAAAGAAAAAAAATATATTCAAAGGTAATTAAGCTCGCGCAAGCCCAGCAGACAGCGTAAGAAATCCGAAAACGAAAACTTCTCCTTGATAAGACTAACTCCGAAAAAAAGATCTAATATAAATAAAATTACTTAAAAACACAATATTAACCAAATTATTGAAAAATTAGCAAGGTTCAATTTTTTGACCCGAGAGTTGAAGTAACTATAATGAATGTATTACGTATTGGTTTTATTAGCAGACACCATACAATAAATGTGTTCAAGTAAAAATAATTCGCTTTGATTTAATGTTGAATAAACATTTATGTCTACTTTTATGGTTACTAAAAACAAATGTAACAAAGTTTTAAAAAATATTCATGTAATGTTTGATGTTATCATGTAATGTTAATTTATTGAGATTTATAAAACGGACATCCAGTTAAAAAAATCTTTTAACCTGACCTGAAATTCAAAGTTGGATATTAACATCGTAAACTCTACTCCCTTAATAATGTGTAATCTGCCAATTCCGGTTTTGCCAACCAATCACAGTTGTTTATGTGCGTACGAACAGAAAACCCCAAAACAAAATAACTTATTAGTATGTTTACTCACTAGGAGTTCTCACACAGGCCGTAATCAGTGATTACTCACTGATAATCCCCCGTGGTGTTTCCTGGAGTCTGAGTGACAACAGGGCTCTACAGGTGTCAAGTGCTCTTCATCTCTTTAGATAAAAACTGCAAATTAATTTGCGTTATCACAACGGACGCTTACCATTGATTTCTTGTTGGCAACGACCATTGGCCTTCCCTGAGATTTGGATGGCAATAAGGTTCATTATTGTTATTATTATTATTATTATTATTATTATTATTATTATTATTATTATTATTATTATTATTATTATTCATTTATTTTCTTCTTTACTTTCCTCTCTTTCTTTTTTTTCTTTTTCTTCTTTCATTTCTTCTTCTCCTGATTATTTCTTTTGTTTCCAGTGATATATCTTATTTGCATTGTTATTCGTTTTGTTTCTTGTCTTTTTCTTTTCATTTGTATATTTCTTCTTCGTCTTTTTACGTGTAATTTTCTTCTTTTTCTTATTCCCTTTCTTCGCATTATTATGATGGTCATTCTTTTTCTTCTGACACCCCTTCCTTTTTTCTCTTTTATTCTCTCTTTCTTCTCTTTCATTCTTTCCTTTTTCATCTTCTTATACTTCTTCTCTTTCTTCTTCTTTCTTCTTTTTCTTCTTCTTTGTTTCCTACATCTTCTACGTGTTTCCTTTAACTATCGCTCGCATTATCCGTTCTGCAAATTGTTTACAATAACTATTATTTCCACGTATTGCGCCTCTTCTCAATTGCTATGCTAGGATTGGCCTATTTTCCAACTCATTGCCTCTTTTTCAGAAAGATTATTCAAGATCAATTACACATGGATGTTTTCGAAAGGAATGGATACTCTCAATTTTGGAGAATATTCATAACTATTTTCAATCGCAGAAGTTATCGCTTACTTTAAGCACACTTAATAACACCCGTACACATATTAGCTGTGTTCCATTAATGTATATATCTATATTGAAAGATATATATATATACATATTTATATAGAAAAATATCTATTACAACTAATTATATATATATATATATATATATATATATATATATATATATATATATATATATATATATATATATATATAAAATGAGAGAGAGAGAGACAGACAGACAGACAGACAGAGCGATAAAGAGAGAGAGATACATATATACATATATGGAAAATAACAAAAAAGGATGAACTGAATCTTTCTTTATATATTCATTAACGTTTTCAATTTATCTAAAAACTATCTTATGATTACTGATTTGAATAAAAAAGAAGTCAATATTGGAAAATACGCGGAAAGAGTGCTTTTTTCCGAACGAAACATAGACACTAGATTTCAAAATATGTAGTGCGTATATGACGTGAAAAGATTTATTTCGTTTTTAGAATGAAACCGATGTTAGAATTCTAAATATATAGGGCGATTAGTAAGTGGAGAGAATGTGTATTGTTGTTTTGTTATATATATATATATATATATATATATATATATATATATATATATATATATACAAGAAGAATACACGTCATAGGATGCGTAAAATCAATTCTCAAAACAGATTAGTTTTGCACGATTTTAAGTCCCCTCACGAAGAATCAAAATTTAATGATACGCATTCTTATGTTCAGCATTCTTATTATAATTTTGATACAAAATCTATTTTTTAGTCTATAAAATGTCTAAGCTTAGTCTTAAATAGTCTTTAGTATAAATTAATATTCAGGGAACGTTGCATCATTGGTGTACAATGAGTATAGATCAAATTCTATGCAAATCGGATATACTTGAATTTTCAAATGGTAGGTTGTGCCTATATTATGTCCACCTAATGTTATTTTTAGAATGCTCTAAGAACACTGACATTTGGTGAATATTTATTAATTTATTTATAATGCTTGATGTTTAAATTTCAATAAAACCACGGGTAACTGGATTTTCATGAAGGGCTTGCACTCCAGTTTACTTATTTGCATGAAACTAAATTCAACTAAATATTGCGAAGATTACAACTCCTTACGCTTAGCATGTGTTTTCCATAATTTAAAATGATCGGTTAATTGATCTAAGAATGAATCCTGTACATACAAATATATCAACATACACACATACTCAACTTATATATATATATATATATATATAAGTTGAGTATGTGTGTATGTTGATATATTTGTATGTACAGGATTCATTCTTAGATCAATTAACCGATCATTTTAAATTATGGAAAACACATGCTAAGCGTAAGGAGTTGTAATCTTCGCAATATTTAGTTGAATTTAGTTTCATGCAAATAAGTAAACTAGAGTGCAAGCCCTTCATGACTCCTCGTTAAAAAGTAGAGCACTGTAAAATGGTAGTAGTAACACAGCGTAGCGTCACTTGCTTTATGCATCGTTCCTTCCTTATAGAAGTTTGAATGCCTGTACGCTTTCGCCGCCGTTATTGTGTTAAAATTATCATTGTTTATAAGCTGTTCAGAACTGGCCTAGCGGTTAGCGACGTTGGACTGTAGGTTGAAAAAATACTTGTAGTCCAGGGTTTCGAATCGTGTGACCGGTGGTGAATAGTCGTACTTCTATGCTGATGAGTCTTGATTGAAAAAAGACGAAACGTATACATCCATAGATTAAAATATAAAAACAATAACAAATATTTTATATATATATATATATATATATATATGTATATATATATATATATACTAGATTTTTTCGCAAAGTTCGCTACTTAAAATATTTTAAAGCAAAATTGTAATTAATAAACATTTCATTCATAAGTTTCTTACAAACACATAAATAGATAAATATAAACATTTTTGTATTTGATATACATTTATATAAATAGAATCAAAAGAAAAAAAGAAATCAATTCACTTGACTGATGGTGTGTATGTGTGTGGGTCTTTTAAAAATTTACAAATTAGATGTTGAAAATTAAGTCAGTCTCCCTAAATACCAGAAATGAACATTTAAACACAAATGCGAAACGTTTGTCTACGGAACCAAAGCAATCTTCTATTTTAAAAACAATGAAAATTAATACAGTGTCGTGAACGTGAGAGCTACAGATAGATAGATAGATAGATAGATAGATAGATAGATAGATAGATAGATAGAGAGAGAGAGAGAGAGAGAGAGCTAAATATAGCTAGCGAGTCAGCAAGCCACGCACTCCTTGCCATTACCCTTCTCCCTTAAGCCTGTCCGTAAGAATTCTTGCGTGCGATATTAAGTTAAATTTTACAAAGTCTTTGAGTAGTTTATTCATTTTTTATAATAAAACTTTAATTTCTGTTAGTATTGACACGAAAGTATTGCATATATATACACAAAATAAGACAATCAAATTAAAAATGAATAACGCCAAACATTAATTTACTTTGAATTGTTTAAAAACTAGCTAGTTATGCACATTAGATTCCTAAATGATTATAGTTGGACTGTTCATGTTTTGTATAGATAAAGTATTTAACAATCCGATGTTGTATTATTCATTATAAAATTGTGTAGTACGAAATATATTAAAACACTTTAAGACCAGGTACAAACCCGAAAAAATGAGTAGATTAAAAGCTCTACTACAAATTAAAAGTAAAATAAAAACAGCTCTTATTAGATCTTCCTCCATTCGTGTTTGAGCAATAAAGCATATCCCCCTTTTATTTAATTTAGAATTAAAAGAACTAATTTTCACAATGGACAACCAAATACTAGATGCTTCTGTCGCCAAATGTTAATCAAAACACTTTATTGCGGCCTTGCAAGGCTCAATAAAAACTACTATAAGTTATGGAATGATTCTATATGCACTTTGTCGTTTTTCAACAAAATACGCTTTATTTATTATGTTGCATTAATTCACAGACGTAGCATCACTAAGATAACGTTACAAAAACATAATACCCTGCATCATTTAATTTTTTTTTTAAATTAGTTGTTCAGCGAACCCAAGTATTAGTCAGAACATCCTCAATATTTCCCCCTCTCCGTTGTCACTATTTAAACTTACCATCATTTCACATGGATTGGACTACTGTATTCTTGCTACAGTTAACAAGCGTGACGAAATTAATTCTGAATTCGAAGTCTTTTTTTTTTACTTAACTAGCAAGACTCGCACCTGTATCTAACTCTAAGGGCAGTGATCGTAAGTTAACGTTAAACGACTTCGCACATTCTATCTCTTTATGTGAATCTAAATGAAGAAGTGAACACTTTTGTACTATTAAAGCACTTTCCTTTAATTAATGTTTGGTTATCGCAAAACCTGATGAATTTTTACGAGTCGTTATTCTTGATCATCCCGACTATGTTTAAAAATGATGAGTTGAGCTCGATTGATACACATTATTTCAATATATCTATTGATGGCAAGTTCCAACAAGGTCTGATCAAATGAGTTAAAAGTGGTGCTCTTCCCACTAGCATTTCTAATTTGATCAAACCCTCTGCTACTATTCGTCCCCGCCTCTATGGATTACCTAAAACTCATACGTCTGGGGTACCATTTAGACCTATATTATCTATGATATGGTTTTTGCAACATAAAGTAGCCACGTTTTTTTAGATTTGTTTTGAATCGTTACACTTCATTTTGTATTAAAGGATCGTTTTCATTTGCTATTATTTTTTCAAAATTATTTTTATACTGACAAATGCATGTGTTCATTTGACGCATAAACCCATTTTTTTGTATTTATCTACCTCCCACAGCGGTAATATGTGACACAAGGTCGGGAAAGTGGGATTAAAAAGCCAGCGCCATAGACGATGAGCACTCTGGCCTACAAAAATGCCGCAGCCGTCCCGTTGAAATTCCCTGGTAGGGGCGCATCAGGCCATTAGCAATAAACTAACCCAATCTCAAAGAGAAGGTAAAGCCTGGGAAGGCAGACCTCCTATAACAGCACATGACAATACCTCAGACCGGCGAAATCAAGACCCGAGGGCCAAGACGGTACCGGTTTACAAAGTGCAACAGCAATCAGAACAGATACCACACTATGATCTTAGCCAAATGGCAAAGGAGGATTGTTTTCATTTTCACACGTGTAGAGTATTAATACCAACTGTTCTCTTCCCTTTTCCCTGAAAGTATTTTTGTTGAATGAATGAAATTAGCCAGGATGTCGTTTGAATTATGTTTTGACGACATTATGTACAGACAAATGTATGAGGACTCCATACTCTGGGGCAACGTATTGAGTAACATCTTTGTGATGTTGTATGAAATGTGTCTGTTATCTGGTTCTAAAAACCAAATGTTAACTTTCGTTATGTCGACGACACATTTTTTGTCTGTTAAATAATGAGACTGAGACGGGCGGTTGTTTTTATATTTACAATATGCATCCAGCCCTTAAGTTTACTATAGATAAGGAAGCCAAATCTTTACTTCCATTTCTTGATGTTATCATTTGTTATGCTTTCTCTTGTTTTCTTACTTCGGTATACCGGAAACCATCTTTTGCTGGTCTGTGTACTCGTTTATACTCATTTTGTCCCATGAAACTAAAGTTGAATTAGATAAAGACCCTTACACATAGAGCCTTAATGATCTGTTCTAAGACCAAGCTGGGTAATACAATTAAATTTATTACTAACACCATCTTCAACAATGGCTATTCATTGGACATTGTTCAATCTACCATCACAAAAAAGATTCCTAATTTCTATAAAAATAAACCAGCTTCTGTAGACAGATGTTATATTTACTTTCGCCTGTCTACACTCGGTACTATTAGTGATAGATAGTTGTTTTTTTCACAAACACGATATTGACGCCCATCTAAAAAAACACTCCCAATAATAATTCTATTATTTATCTAAATGTAGTTTTAGTTTGCACTATAATAGAAGGACGTCGCAAAGATGAAACATCTGCGTCGAATAACACGTGCCCACAAATATTCGTCAGTCAAATTATTTGCTGTCAGCTGTTCTTATCCTCCATTATAAGTAAGTCAAACTTTCCTTTTAACCTTAAGATCCTAGACATTATTTATATTAAGTATTCGCGACTTTCTCTTTGTAAGCAAATATAACATTTTCTGGGACGTAATGCATTTTCAATTTTATTTTCCCCCTTTTCCTCGCTGTAATTCTCATAAAATCATTTTTGTCTCTTAACTTAACATCAATTTAGCGCTGTTGATCGAGGTTCAAAACCAGCTTTATTTAAAAAAAACTATATATTACAGTGTCTGTTGGGCGTACCTGGGTGTTATTGATCTGGTCATGCTGGATCTGCGGTAGAATACGACTGGTAGGAAGCAGATATCTCTACTAAGCAAACACGCCTAAACAAACAATAAATACTAATAAAGAGTCCTTTTAAATAATATTTAAACAAAATAATAAAAGAATTTGATATTAGATATTCCTTTCTTAAACAAACAATAAAAATAGACAACTTTTTACGAACAAGGAATATCTGTTATGAGAGAAAGCAAAAATTGAGCACCGCCTGATGAACGCCATTTATTTCTGAGTGCACCCGTATTTTTCTCTAAGCCTTCGCTTGTATAACGATGATGATGAATCAACCAAATCCCATCCCATAATCCTTATACTAGAACTCCATTGATGCAAACATATTAACGTCGCTCCCAGCCGTAACATCAGTAATATCTTAAAGTATCTTAATTAGTCAAGCCTCTAATATTTAAATAACTGTAAAATCTATAATTGTGTAAAACATTAAACTCTAAAATACTATAAATGTCCGGATAATTGCCTTTTAAACACGTAAATTCTAGATTTCTAACCGTCTGAGACTTAATACTCAATTTGAACCCCTTTCAACTTTCTGAATTATATATAATTTTGTCTAGAGAATCCGTTTAAATACGGGGATATCCCCCCAGAACTGTTTAGTTAAACGCTACTTTTTTACCCTCCCCCATAAATAGAAATATTTTTAGTTAAAAAAAAAATTTGAAAAATTTTTTACCCCCCAATTTTTTTTTACCCTCCCCATACATAGTAATATTTTCAGTTAAAGAAAGAAACCAAAAAAAAAAAATTTACCCCCTCCCCTCAATCATTTTACCCTCCCCCATACATATTAATATTTTCAGTTAAAAAAAGTTGTTTCCCCCTCCAAATTTATTTTAGACTCTCCCATACATAAGAATATTTTTAGTTTAATAAAAAAAAATGTACCCTCCCCCCAAAAATTATTTTACCCTCTCCCATACATATTAATATTTTCAGTTAAAAAAAGAAAAAAAAAATGTTTACCCTCCCACATACATAAGAATATTTTTGGTTAAAAAAAAAATTGACCTCACCCCAACTAACATTTTTTTTTACCCTCCCCCATACATAGTTAAGAAAAGAAGAAAAAATGAGGAGGCGCCTACGTCATATCGAAGAACCAGTTTTGTTATTTTTCCAAAATGGTTACCCATTTAGTAATGGCCAATATATTTATCGCCTAACTTCAATTTACAAAAAACACCTTGTCTTAACGACGTAATGAAAATAAAGTATGATAATGTTAAAAACTCCTCCCAAAATGACGTCACTTCCGGAAGGATTAGTCAGCAATTAATTCTTCCAAAATGGTCACCGATTTAGTAATGGTCGGGATATGTATTGCTTAACTTTAATTTACAACAAAACACCTTGTCTTAACAACGTAATGAAAATAAAGAATCATAAAGTGAAACAATCCTCTCACAATAACGTCACTTCCGGAAGGACCGGAAAGACCGGTTAGACGAGAAGGATGAGTCAGCAGTTTATTTTTCCAAAATGGTCACCCATTTACTAATGGCCGAGATATACCTTGCTTAACTTCAATTTACAGCAAAACACCTTGTCTTAACAAAGTAATGAAAATAAAGAATGATAATGTGAAACAACAGAACAGATACTACACTACCTCCACACTTCTCAAAAAGGAGGAGGGCATCCCTGGGAGGATGGTATCATGACAAAAGAACAGATACAACACTAACTCCACACCTCTCAAAAAAGAAGGAGGTAATGTCTGTGAGGATGGTATCATGAAAACAGAACAAATACTACACTACCTCCACACCTCTCAAAAAAGGAGGAGGTGATGCCTGGGAGGAGGTATCATGACAAGAGAACATATACTACACTACCTCCACACCTCTCAAAAACGGAGGAGGAAATGCATGGGAGGATGGTATCATGAAAACAGAACATATACTACACTACGTCCACACCTCTCAAAAAAGGAGGAGAAAAGGCCTGGGAGAATGGTATCATGACAACAGAATATATACTACACTACACTATGCCCCTGAATTGAGCATTTAAAGATAGTAGATTAGTCTGAAATAGTATATACTATACTATTGCATAATAAGTACAATAGTTTTGGCTTCAGACAGACATACTTACAGATACATACACTCCATTATTAATAAATATAGATAGATATTGAAAAAGTGGCACAATGCTTATTCCTATACATAAAATTGTTTCACATTCTTTAAATTTTCGAGGTAAACCTCTATTTCAGTAAAACAAATACCATTCAGTCGGTGTGACTTTTCGCCTGAAAGATACTGAGAAACATAATGTGTAGAACGTTAAATTAGCTGCAGGTAATTTGGAAAGAATTTAGTTTCGAATCTCGTCAGGTCTAATCACGCTGATGAGTAGTACACGACAAAACACCTGTCCGTGGATAATTATATCATATAAATATGTTCACTTTTATATGGGGGCATCACATTAGTGAAATAGACAATGATTCTCATCTAGTATTAAAATAAATGCTTTTTTTCGTAAAAAATAGTTGAATACATACAATGATTAGCATCCAAATAAAAAAAAAATGAATTGTATGACAACATATCCTTCATTATATGACGGATAATAGTCTTCTGTATTCCGTTTTTCTTCTTACGTTCTTTTCGCCGACTAACGTCTTCTCGATGCTGACCATAACTAATGGCTCAGAAACGTCTGTTATGTTCGTTGTATGGCTATATTAGTAACAGTCATCGACTTGCAAGACCACTAGGATCGTTTTTTTTACATATACACAATGTTATTATGTTTCTAAATGTTTTATATGAGAATTGATAATTTGCATTATTTGGGTTATTCGGACCACTGTTGGATGTTATTCTCACAAGGTTCGGCCGATGTAACCTCCGACCTTCTTCAGGTGTATTTTGCGAACTCGATAATTTTTCTGTCGAACTCGGTAATATGTACAGAATTTCGAACGGAACCCTTGATTCACACTGCGAGGACTCGTAACGTAACGGATAAAGTACTCAGTAACATTCAGTCTTAACTGACACTTTTCTTAGGATTGAAGGTTCAATCCTCAGTGTAGGCGATACTAAGAATACAATTGCGAATTACTTAGGACTTGTACCCGGTCATGACTGACGGAACGGGAGCATGCTACCTCCGTGGATTAGAATAAAGATTTTCGAGTTTGACAGAAAGATTCCCGAGTTCGACAAAATACACCAGAAAAAGGTCGAAGGTTACATGGGTCGAAACGTTGTGAGAATAACAGTTAAGGTGTGAACAGTAGTTCGAATAATCCAAAATTATAAAAACAATCTTCTATTCTGAAATGTACACGCATCTAACTAAAAAAAAAATTCCTATGAATAAGCACTGGGCCCTTTTTAACACGTTCGATTTCTCTTATCGCTGCTAAAGTCAAGCACTTACAGAATGGACCACGTTTTGGTTTCCAATATCCATAAATGGAAATGGTTAAATGGAACCGCTTAGATACTAACCCGTCATACACTTCACTGTACCACCTCCGTCCCATCTACATATATGGTAATAAAATTGTCAGCAGTCATATAAGAATTGAAAAAGACAGCTGATATTAAACTTTCTTCTATTCCCCAGTCGAATTAAATAATTAATAAATAAATAACCAGTCGCTCAAAGAATACTTTCCTCCAAATCGAATCATTATTTTGTTTTTATTTGTCGTCATTTCAAATCATGGTTAGCATATGTTCTCTCAAAGAAAAAAAGACACACGGGCTTATAACATTGATAGGCGTTTTTCTCTCTGACATGTTTTCAATTAATTGTCAAGCTTATTCATTATTTCCAAATGGCAGGCAATCTGGATAGGCACCTGGTTTATGAATGAATAAACGTCTTTTGTCATTTCTATGCGTTATCCTAAAATACCCCATAGTTCGTTGGACTGCGATCGTCGAACATTTATGAGACCTCTCATGTGAGTGAACCGCCAAAAAAACAAAAAAAAACACGAACAGATATCCTGCTTTCATTTGGTCTGCTCGTTTTGTTTAGAATGTTAATGTGATCGACAAACGGAAATTCTATTTCAGACATATGTTATACATTCCAATGAAATAGCTATAAAAATATAAGCGAGGTATTTCAACCGACAGAGAGATTAAAATGCTATTTAAAACATAAGGGTTACAGATTGAATGACGGCAAGTGCTTCTTATAAATATGTTTGGACTTATCTAAGATAAGATGCTTCTGCAGAAGTCACATATCGTAGTCACTATTTTCTTTGGGAGTAAATAGACATATTTACCGTTGAACCAATCAGATATTGTGGCGTAGGAATACAATTTGTTAGACTGCTTTGAGCGCCCATGCAGTCGGATTTTCCCGCTGAGCCAGTGATAGATTTGAGATCATACTAGCCGGACTATTTTCGGTGATCTTTCAAACTCGCCAGCGACATTATATAATCTACAAAGATGATTGGCGGAATCTTGGTAAAAAAATACTAGTAGCGTTTTGTAATTCCTTATTACAGATAAGATATGTCTATTAACTTTGAATATGATCTTTTGTCGTCTACATTATTCATCTCTGTATTAAAAAAGATTGTTGCGTGACCTTTAGTAAAAAAAATTTAAAAAAGTTATAGTTGACTTTTGAAACCAGATTTTTGAGGAAAAAAGGCCCCAAATAGCCACATTTTAAACTGAAGTCACACTTTTAGAAGAAAGAAAGACAAAAAATGCCAAATAGACAATTTTCTTTATTAATGAAGAAAAATTGGCTATATTAAAAGTGTTGAGTATTTGGTACTTTTTAAAAATATTGTGATACTTGTTTAGAAAATACTGAGGATCAGTTAACTCCAATAATTGAATCCACTAATGAGTTCAAATATCTAGTCATCTCAATTAATACATTTTTAATTTATAATGAAGGAGAACAAAGAATTAATTGGTATATTACGAACTTCAGTTCTAAAAAGCAGCATATATATGGAACTAATTTACATGAAAAGTTGCCATTCTTTATGAAGTTCCATGTTCTATAACAGGTCATTATACTTGTCTTGTCAAAAATGGCACTGAGATGAAATTAGTGAAAACATTATCAGGAAAAACACAATAAATGTCCTCCCAAATAACTTGATGTGGTTGTATTATTACTGGAAAACACATATACTTGAAATTGATAATATATTTTAAAATTTATTCTGAAAATTATATTTATACTGAAGTCAATAATAATATAATTTTACTGAAAACAATTAGAATTTATTCTGAAAGCTTTAGAATGATTTTAGAATATGAAATGTATTCTTATTTTTAATTTTTTTTAACTTAATAGAAACTCTGAAAAGTAAATTTTATTTTGAAATAATTAACTTTTTTTAAAAAACGTATTTTGAATTTTTTCTAAAATAATTAGAATATAAAATTTATTCTTATTTTTAATTTTTGTTAACTTAATAGAAACTCTGAAAAGTAAATTTTATTTTTAAATAATGAACTTATTTTTGGAAACTTATTTTGAATTTTTTCTAAAATAATTTACAATTTTTAAAAACTTACTTGAAACCCAGAAATTGAAATTTATTCTTCATATTCCAGAACTTATACTGAAAATTAGATTTTTCTGAATTCATTAAATATTTCACATTCAAATATTTAACATATTTTATCTTATTTAACTTTATTCTAAAAATTACAATTCTAAAATAGAATTTATACTGAAGGAAATACTAAATGACTTGAAACTCAGAAATAGAAATTTCTTCTTATTATTCTGAAACTGATTAGAGATTTTCTGAATTAATTCATTTGAATTAGTTAATTAATTTAATTAATTTTTTTCAGCGGATAAGAAGTATTAGATGCTTAGATTATTGTGATGCCATGATGATTATTGGTGTAACTACATTAACAATTGTTACTAATATTTCCACCAACTCTACAGTCTAGGTGACTCAAGAACCACCTGGTAACTGATGCTTTTGGGTCTTGCTATTGGTTCTTATTTTAACTTATAATAATAAATACATTTTACATTTTCTAATTGCGATTCGTTAAAAAAGTGGAGTAGACTGAAAAATGCGGACGTATGTGTTAATGGCAAAGTACAGAATAAGTGGAATAACTCTTAAAATATTAACGCTGGGATTGGATTTGAAGAATTAAATGTAGCGTGAAATTAGCAATATAAAAATAATTTTGTGAAACATCGAAACGTTTTCATATTCCTTATTTCTAATAACCGTTTCCAACGTTTTTTATTTTAAAATTTCAATTGCTGAAACAACACGAGAAACACCCGTGTCTGACGTTCTTCAACTTGTTCTTACGGATCTATTTTCCTTTGTCGTCATCACTCGTCCATTTGTGAAACATCGAAACGTTTTCATAATCCTCATTTCTAATAACCGTTTCCAACGATTTTTATTTTAAAATTTCAATTGCTGAAACAACACGAGAAACACCCGTGTCTGACGTTCTTCAACTTGTTCTTACGGATCTATTTTCCTTTGTCGTCATCACTCGTCCATTTGTGAAACATTGAAACGTTTTCACATTCTTCATTTAAAAACACCCGATCGGCAGAGAAGGACGTTTGATTCTTTTACTTGCGACCATCGCACGAGTATATTTCAAAAGGATTCTTTATTTTGATAAATTCAACAGAAGCGTTGTTTTCCTTCTTTCGCCAGGTAAAAAAAAAAAATATTTAACATTTCGGGCACGTCTACTTCACTTATGTGTCACTATTTTGTTCATACAAGTGGAATTCTTGTTTTATACTTCACCAACAACATCTTGATAAGCAACTGACTGGTAATGTATGACATTTGTACATGCTTAAGTGGAAACGACATCAGCCCTAGTTAGATGGGAACGGTGGAGGTCTTGGACTGCCAAAAGTGTTCAAGTTGGTAAAGGATAGGCATCCAGCCGTAAAATTGCCTTAAATACAATGTCTAGTCGAAATACAGCAGGAAAAAAGAAAGGCAGTGCCAGTAGCACTAATGCTGCTGGTAATGTCTTGGGCTTCGTAGATCCCAGGATGCGTGGATCTTCGGGGCCTATGGATTCCATCAAGCCTTGCCAAAAACAGGAGTGGAGAGGAAGACTTGGATTTCGAGACTAGACAATCAGGCCCCACCCTCATCAGAGGATTAATTGTGGCCTGATTCAACAAATAAACAGGTTGATGATGATGATGATGATGATGATGATGATGATGATGATGATGATGATGATGATGATGAATAAACAAAAATGAATTAGGTGATGCATTAAATAACGTTTAATTTGCTTAAAGAATGATTCAAAATGTAAAGAATCTATGTGCAATTGCTTCTTAACACATTAACTGGAATGGATTCTGTGGCCGACTTTTCTCAGCTATGGAATCTGGCTGTAATTAACAATCTATCTATACTGCACAGGTCAATAAATTGTTATGTTCTTTGTGTTACATGCAAAACACATGTGTTTTTTTTAATTTCAATTAAAAATAAAATTCAACAAAACTTTGACATAATTTACTTACATTCAACTCTTCCTAATAGTTAACTCTCCTTAATTGTCAGCATAGTTTTGTTCCAAATTCTATTTTTTTAACTTTTACTAATTGTAGTAATATTTACATTTCTTTCAAGTGACTAATACTTTCAAAATTTAAAAAATCAGTTAGCCGAACGTGTTAATTTGTCTAAGTCATTACATTTTCTGTTCACTTGAAGTGACTATTTCGACGAAGAAAAAAAGAGCTAAGAAAAGCCATTGCATATGTCTGCCATTTTAGCAATCCTTGTAATACAGTGTTATTTTATTGTATATTTAATTCTTCAAATCTCAATTCCAGCTTCAATAGTTTAAGAGTTAATGTAACTTGTCCTGTACCTTGCCAGGTTTTTATTTAAGTATATTAGTACACATGCGTCCGCATTTTTTAGTGTAATATATATATATATATATATATATATATATATATATATATATATATATATATATATATATATATAACGAGCAATCGTTCCACAAGACGATACCTTTCAACTGAACTAGAAACGAACAATCCAAGTCCACCTAACGAGAGAGTAAAATGCTATGTAAAACCTAAAGCCTACAGATTGACTGGGGAAGAGCGTATCTTATAGAGATGTTTAGACGTATCTAAAATAAGATACGTCCATTCAATATACGGGTCTAGTGATGAAAACATTGCTTCGGTATTAAGTTTTACAACAGGCCAGTTAAAAAAACTGATAGAAATGCAACCCCTAGAAATGCTTATAAGCCTCCACAGAAATATGGACGGCTGAGTCTGAAAACGAAGTGCAAGCTCCGGAGGAGGGAGATCGTGAAAAACGCAAACGTTTGCATAAAACACACTCCATTATGTTGCATTCTTTTTTAATGTTTTTTTCTTTCTTTCATTATTTACTTTCATTCGATCGTACTTTCTTTCTTTCTTTTTCTTTCTTTAGTTTTTATTCACATAGTATCTGAATTAATCATGTATGTATATGCATATACGGTTACGTATTAATTAGCGGTACTGTGTTTAAGTGCGTTCCTGCATCTCTAGTAGATGTTTTGTCCGCCATTCTCTCAATTGGTCTGTCGTATATTACTCTTCAGCTTGGTGTGTCAGCTTCGAATGTAAATAACATGTTCATGTTCATCGATTGAATTGAGTCAGTTTAATATGCTCACCAGGTAAGATTTGAAGAGGCAAGGGTAAAAAGAAGAGATTAAGGGTTTTCTATTAATTAAATCAACGTGCTCACCACTGAACGTCGTTACGTGGTATACTGTTCTCGGCCGACACAGTATTCTATGCAACAACGTGTTTTCCACTTGATATTTATAACGTAGTAAGCTTCTCTCCAACAACACTGTTTCAATATTGAACTCGAGAACACAGTTTCGCTGCTAGAACTTTGTTACGTGGCATACTCTTCTCCGACAACACTGTTTCCAATACTGAATTAGGGAATAATGTGCTTGTCACCAGAACCTCATTACGTTGTATACACTTCTCCGATAACACTGTTTTTGATCAACCAGGGTTGGTGTCTGTTCCGATGGATACTACACGCCATAGACCGGTATTGTCTTGACCTTCGGGTCTTGATTTACGCCGGTCTAGGAGGTGCACTCTCCCAGGCTTTGCCTTCTCACCCTTTGAGAAGGGGTTTGTTTATTGCTAATCGCCTGAGGCGCCCCTGCCGGGGAATGCCGACGGGGCTGCCCATCAACTTTTAATGGCCAGAGCGATCAAATTCTCGGGCGCTGGTTTTTCAAATCCCACTTTCCCGACCTTGTGTCACATCTTACCTTGTGGGAGGAAGATAAATAAATAAATAAAAAATATATAAAAAACTAATCTATATCAACCATTGATCTTAGCCATTCAAGTGCCAAAACGATCCAACCATTTTCTATTAGTCTTGTATTTTTATGGATGGGAAAGCACACTGGTCACACGTGGTCGATACGCATAAATAATCTTTCTTTTCCGTGCACTTCTTTTTTCTTACATGCAGGTGTTCACATGTAGGCATGGGCAAATTATTTTATGGCGACGATAAGGTTAGTCAAGAATATTTCTAACATTTGATTCAGGTTCTTGCTTATCACGTCCGTCACAAGATATTATTAAACTCATAGATTTAATCATGGCTAGTTCGACAACCGAATCAGAATAATTCTATAATGGCAACAAAGGTTCCGAAATGTCCATACATTCTGATCACATCACTAGATGCAATTTCATGTAATAGCGAGGAGATATTTTATTTAAGACGTGGGTTGGACGCTGACGAGTAAATCTGGAACTTCCTAGCTCAATCTAGCGGCTGCTAAATTACTCTGTTAATTATATTTTGTTTAGTAAATATTTTCTATCAGTAACACTTGTATTAGTGTTTCTCTATTATTTTCTGTGCTCACCCTGATTAAGAGCTACAACAAACCTGAAGATGGCCGTAGCGTATAACGACCGAAACATTGTGGAAGCCAATCTGAACATACTGAAATTATAGTGATGGTTTGTTCTTAGCGATGGCTAAAAATAAGACAAATCATGATCGAATGGGATTCATCATCATTATCATCACATTCGGTTATACGCCCATTTTCTATGCTGGCAGGTGTTTGACGGCTTTTAGCAATTGACTTGCAAGCTAACCTATTTCTGACCGGGCCTTTATTTATCCCTTATCCTTATCACTTCCTTCCCCATGTTGAATACTCTTGCTATCTAAACCCTAACCCTACGCATACTAACCCATAAATTCTCATCCATACTTTAAACGTGGCCATATCATCGAAATTGGCTATTTTTCCAACATCTCCTTATATTGTCCAGATGTTATCTTCCTTTCAGTTTTTTAGATATTTGCATGTCTTCAACATTACACATCAATCAGATCATGTTCATATAAATGTCTCCTTGTAACGCATGTCTCCAGGTTTCAATTCCATAGACCATCACACTGCGTTCACATGCTTGCTAGACTCTAATATTGGTCAACGATTAATTTTCTGCTAGTTAGTAATGGCAAATGTTCCCTGAACTTACTCCATCCACTCTCAATTATTGCTATCAGACTAGCACCTGCCCCCCTTTTCTCCAATAGTATTATTAAGTTAACAACGTTTTTGAACTGTCTTTCTAACTTCGCCATTTAAATATATTTTATTCGTATCTGAGTTCGCATGCGCCTCTGATTTCTTATACTTCTAGCACACAAAATGGTTATCCTCTTTCAACTTAGCTCTTCCATAGCTTCGAAATACCCTTTCTCTGAAGCACAAAGGATCCCCAGTTAGATTACCGCATTAATAGAAACAAATAGATGAATAATCCTGTTTACTGTGTCTGGGAAATCCAACGTTGGCTTCTATCTTGTCTACCTGTACTCGCGGGGTGATGTTTACAAGACTAAATATATCAGAAAAAATCCACTTTTTTACAAGCTTCTTGGCATCACTATGCTCTCTGTCGGTCAGACAATCTGTTACACATTTTCATCAGGCACTTACAACTAGTAGGGTTACCCAACATTACCATGGGTCTTTATCTACGTAAATCACGTAGAATACAGAAACACTATAATTAAAACGAAACAATATGCGTACCTTTTAATTTCAAATGTTTAAGTAAATTTAAAGATATCAAGTTAAGAATATTTACGCCAGGGTAAGGATCGAACTCATCAGCTCTTCTGAGTACGGCGTGCGAACTGATTGAGCCACCAAACAAATTCGTTCTATATCCCAGTCGAATGTCGGTTAAATCCACAGCAGACGGCAATATATCTGTCCCCTCCCTCCCTCCCTCCATCTCTCTCTATCACTCCCTCTCTCTCTCTCTCTTTCTCTCTCTCTCTCTCTTTACTTTCTCTTTATTTAACCCTATCAGCTAAATATAAGGAAAACAGGGGGGAAAAGCTAACAGGAAAATCAAGCCTTCTTGATACTGATCAAACTTGGTGTAGTATTAGCCCTGATCGGGACATGCTGGCTTCCCCCAAGAAGAGAGTTCACGGGGAATATAAAATTCACACGCGGTCCCCAACCACATATATATCCCGGCCATACCAAGGTAGCATATAGTTCCTAGCATTACCGAATTGTCACCAATTTGGTACTGGTCAGGCTCCACGTCGCTTAACTTCGGTGATCTAACGAGAACCAGTGTGTTAACGGGATTAGGCTGTATAAAAGAGTATATCTTATTAAATAAGTACCCGTTGATTTGAACAGCAGTATTAGGACTTCTGACTGTGGGGGTAAGAACCCATCCGCCTCTTTTTATTCATGACTAATATGAAATTAACCAATATTAAGTATCAAAATCGCTGAAATAGTTTGGCAATACATACTTTAACAACATAGATTAATATGTGCCTTATATAACTTCCACAACATATTGTTATGTAGCTTATAGTCAAAAGTTATTGATCACAAAAGTATGAACAAACGTGATTTTCTTTACATATAAGATACTTAAAATTTTGAAAACTTACACATACTTAAACATTTTTTGAAAATGTTCAAAATGAATCTCATATATAAAGTAAGGCCAGTCTCTTTATAGTGTTTTTGTAATCAATAGCTTCCTACAAAATCAATATTTGGTGCTGGTTCTATCAGTTCTTTTGAAGGATCGTTTCAGCATGTATTTTCTAAAGAAAATAATTTGCCCATATCGGAATTATTCAGGGACGTAACGCTGTATTCGTTGAAACAGAGTTACTTCCCTTTTATTAGAACAAAAAATATTATGATACAAAACACAAACAAAGAAAAGCAACAGAATTTTTCACACACATTTGTAGGCACAGCTGTATCGAATAGATTAAAATGATTCTTATTTTACTGAGAATTATGACATTTGATATAAACTTTCTAAGAGGTCACGAAATATATGACGTCACTTGAATTTTTTTTAAAAACGCATGTTCATTGAAATGTTGCATTCATCTTCCTTCGTCTCTATCGCTTTCCCAAAAAACTAAACGATGAAGTCATCTATTAGAACGGCATTTATTCAAGGGTTATTATCAGTATTTTTTAGAAATCTTGAACGGAAAGTAGTTTTTTTAATATTAAGATTCGTTGACAAAATTTAACCGGAAAGATATACGTATCGATCTGCCGGCATAAGAGTAGTATAATAAGTCTAAAACTCGTGTTCAACATGAATTAAGGAGGCATTTTGGCTACTATCGGATGCAATGTTGAACAGAATTTGATCTGTATATTAGATTTGTAATAGTGTACATTTACTGTACTGAGTTGTATTCATAAGTTAGTTAATTTAGGAATCGCCGAATGAGGACCAACATATAAATAATAATAATGATAATAATAATAATAATAATAATAATAATAATAATAATAATAATAATAATAATAATAATAATAATAATAATAATAAAAATAATAATAACGTATATATATATATATATATAATTATTTCCACAGTCAGACAACGCCGAAGCCCACAACCCATGAAAGAAACAAACCGGAAGTCCAGTGGCAGAGTACTCGCTTCGCATGCAAGTGACTCGGGTTTCGAATCCTGAGTTCGGCTGTGTTCTACTGATGAGTCCAAAAGAGGGCGAAACTCGAGTGTATGACTTCCGGTTTGTTTTTTTATGGGTTATGGGCTGCGGCGTTGTCTGATTGTGGAAATACTTATATATATATATATATATATCATCTCACATTCCAAAATCTAATATTTATATATATATATATATATATATATATATATATATATATATATATATATATATATATATATATATATATATATATATACACGTTTGATTGGACAGTAGTGCTAGCTTCTGTTAATTCATTTTCTGAACCATTTTTCCAGTCGTCGAACGACCGATTTGGTGTTGTTATCCATGTTGTGTAAGAAATCTCCATATTTTTTACGAACGTTTTCGACCGACATTGGTCGTCTTCAGGCGAACGAATGAGTAAGCAATATAACACTGGTGAATCCACTAAGAGGACTTTTTTTCAACATTTCAACAATATTTCAACATACCTTCGCCCACCTCATAAGTGGAATGGTTTATGCAAGGTTTATTTATGCGAATGAACAACGCTTTCATTATGGGCAGGCGAATACTACAATATGAAACCGAAATAATGGACGTGTCACCAGTTAAAATACTACTAAAAACGTGTTTTTGGGATGTTATGTTTCACGAGGTGTTAGCGAATGGAGCTCTGAGGGGAGGTGAGGTAGCTAGTTAGTCGGCGTGATATACAAGTTCTGGTCATGCCAACATACGTATTGTTTGCAGAGACACATTCTCTGATAGGGCACTTAAACACGTATATGACATTACTAGTTTTAAGTAAGCCATTGTCAGCCGGGTTATTTTTATTAATAAGTTGATGGTTTTAGACTGTTTGTAATAAATAATAAATCTAATTTTAAAGTTGTTATTTACGGGGGGTGTATATGTTTGTGTAAAATAATGGATAACACCACCAAATCGATCGTTCGACGACTGGAAAAAAATAGATCAGAAAATGAATAAACAGAAGCTAGCACTCCTGTTCAATCAAACGTTTATAGAGGAAAGAATGCTGCCTAATTATATATATAAAGTGAACTAAAAGCGAACTTTTAGGAAAGGTAAAACCTATTGTGAAAAGTATACAGCTCAATATCCAGGATAGAGCAGATAGATATGTAAAAGGATGAAAAGGAATTAGAAAAGCAAAAGTCAAATCTTTTTTCAATTCAGTTGCTCAGAGCAAGATATATTCCGCAAAAAGACAATTTATTCAAATTAAATGTTTCCTTAAGCCAGGCTTTTCAAAGATCAAAATCTTATCATCAGAGGAAATCGCTGGGATAGATAAGTTGGCAAAGGCCAAGATTAAAAATTTGAGAAAGTAAAATAAAGATTGTGAGGGAAAAAACACATGGCAAAACTCTGCTCGAATGCAAGCAAATGTCCGATAGCAAAAAAGTCCGGTGTCAAATAGTCCAGCGGAGAAAATGAATTGTAGATAGGTAGGTAGTTAAAAGGCACGAGAAATGACATGAGAGGATTCAGAGTTAAATTCCCAAAAACACATCTTCAGGTGCGGCGAAGATAGATAGAATCCAGAGGGTAAAAGGTCCAATAGAAGGTACGTTCGTGGATGCAACAAGGCTCAGTAAAACGTGAGGTGGAAAATATACGCCATTTCAAAAAGACTTCCTAGGCCGAAAATCATAAAATAGGTTTAAATTGGCAAAAAGACAGCGAATTAATATTTAAAGGCTAGGCCAAAATTCCAGATTGCCCGTTGCAAAACAAGACTAGTCTGAAGAATGGCAAACACTCATATGCGACCAGTAGGCAAGAAAGGAAAGTGTATGGGGTGTAAGGGAGGAGAAGGGTGCGGGTGCGATGAATAAGTGCGATTTAAAACTAAGAGTGTGAATGTGAGGGGTAGGTCGCATAAAGTTGAAAGTGGACGCTAGTGCGAAATTAGGGTTCAACTAGAAATGGGATAGAGGGGTGTGGGGGCAAGTCAATGAGTGCGGGAAGGGAGAATTAAAATACCAGAATGTGTCGGAGGGGGATATGAACAGGGGTATGGCGGTTAGGTGTTTAATCAGATGATTTTACTTATAAACAATGAGGCAAAATATATTTGAAGGGTAGAAATAAAAAATAACAAATAATAAAAATAAAAAATAAAAAATAAAATAATAATTAAATGAAAAAAATAATAAAATTAATCTTAGGTCTGCAAGGAAAATTATGGATTAACAGATAAAGAAATATATACACCCATTTATAACCATTGTAGAGGCTTGGGAACCAATTAGGTTGCTTAACGGAGGATTTTGGCTAATTTGGGCTATTTTTCACTAGTATTTGGCTATTTTAAATTCATGAAAACCCTTTCACAGCCTGAAAATGATCCTAAATGAAAGTACTATATCAGATTTAACCATCTATATCCATTCATAGCATTTTTCACCGAAAAATGATGGATTTTGAGTTCCGTGAAGCCCTATCGGCTATTTTTTGCCTGCACCTTCTAAATTTTGAAAATTTTTCAAAATGTTTGATTGTTTAGTGTTATTCATGTATAAATGAACACAGAAAAATACTACTCGCATTAATCTGAAATTTTCACCCATTACGTCCCACCCCTAATATAATACCAACAACTGTAGTTGTACTAGAAACAATCCCGAACAAAACTGGAAATACAACTGGGAGAAATTGGAATAAAAGATAAGAGTGAAACTATAGAACGTATGTCAATGATGAAAACAGCTTAAATCTTATGGAAAATCCTTTAATGCGGAAACCACCATACATAACCTACGAATGCTAACCAGTGACATGAAAGTTGCAATAGGAAGAAAACTACAACTAAGAAATAACACCACCCCATGAAACCAAGGAACAGAAAATACAAACAAATTTATAAACTACCCCCTCCACATAAAAAAATGTGATGGTCACAGCCTTGCCTGATACCACACAAAATAGTCGTGAAGGATCAAAGAGGATGAAAAGACCGAGGTGGGAGAACACTAACCAGACCTCCACTAGAAAAGTGCACAGAATACTGGAACCTAGGGGAGGCTTATTGCCACCCAAATTCCAGAGAAGACCAAAGGTCATTGTCAGCGAGAAATAAATGGTAAGCGTCCGTTGTGATAACGGAAAGTCATTTGCAATATTTATCGAAAGAGGTGAAGAGTTCTAAATCTGGGGATAATTGCTGTCACTCAGACTTCAGGGAACACCACCGGTAATTAGCAGTGACCAATTATTGATAATGACCTGTGTGAAAACTCCTAGTGAGTACCAATAATAATAAAAACAACAACAACAACAACAACAATAATAATAATAATAATAATAATAATAATAATAATAATAATAATAATAATAATAATAATAATACCGGATAGATTTGTCCAGCGCAAGGTGAAGATAAAACGGGAGAAAATCGAAGCAAATACGTAAAAATTACCAGGAACTGAAAGGAATATGGAACATGAAGGAAATCACAATAATACCAATAATTATTGAAGAACTATGAAGAGTCTCGAAAAAGCTGCAAAAAGACGATGAACAGAACTGAAGTTATCGACAAAAGTGCGACTTTTACCATTTTCTGTGACCTTGACTTTTGATCTAGATATTTAAAAATAAAACCAACTTAGATCATGACTGATATTATGACCAAGTTTGGTGAGTATTGGTCAAGCGATGTTGGCTTTACACAAACAAACATAGAGACGCATTGACGGAATACATAACCACTCTGGCGGATGTAACATCTATTAATAATGGAGTTTATGTATCTGTCTGTCTGTCTGTCTGTCTGAAGCCGAAACTCCAGTATGACTATTTTACTGAAGCTAATCTTTTTGAAATTCTTTATATACTGTCATTAAAAGTTGTACAGACACCAGATGGATTTTCCTATTTACATAAGTCATTCCTTTAAACCTTCAATTAAATTAATATTTACAAATATACACTTATAACTGATATAATCAAATTTACATATGTATTTACAATATTTTCCGATAAGGGTATATTAATAAAAATTATTCATACAATTAATTAAAGCCATTTTCTTCATAACCGGCGTGTTTTCTAAATCATTTCAACGCGAGTACTGTTAAAATTGCAAAGTCATTGGCTGTTTATTAAGTGGTGTCCTCCCTCCCTCCGGTAAAATGGCGATCTGATTAAACAGCTGACGTTAGCTGTCGTTAATGTGAACGTTAAATATGTAAACAACAACGCTGTCATTCACCGTGTCAGTTTCCCATTTTAAAAACCGTCCTAACTTTGTTTATTTTCTTAATCTTATTGTTTTAAAACACAAATTTATTAAATCAAATTGTTTATTTAAAATAATAATTGACTTGAAAATTACTATATAAAGACACGCGCGCACACACGCACACACACATACACATACACACACACTATAATGAATTCAGTTCAGGTAACCTTCTTCTTTCCGAGAATTAAAAAACTTTTCGTGTTTACTGTATTTGATTTCTTAATACTTTCATATCCAATATTATCATTTTTACACGACCTCAACTGAATTTATGATTCCATGTTTTATTTGTTAAAAAAAAAGATATGATTTTTTTTCTTTAATGTCAACAAAATAAACTAACACATTGTACTGGAAAACTATACAACTGATTGTAGAATCAAATTGTTTAATTAAAAAAGGTCATTAAACAAACACACACACACTGTGTTCACTGTATTTGATTTTTTGGTGCTTCCACATTTTAGGACCCACGCTAACTATTTATATGTATGGGGGGGATAAAAAAAATTGGTGGAAAGCGGTCAAAATAATTTCTTTTTTTCGTTTTAACTAAAAGATATTTTTATGCATGGTAATATAAAAAAAATTGAGGGGGTACAAAACAATTTTTTTATTTCTTTTTAAACTAAAGGTATTTCTATTTATGGGCGAGGGTACAACAAAAATCGGGGTAGGGTCGAATTTTTTTTCTTCTTTATTTTCAACTAAAAATATTCTTGGTCATAAACACAGAAAATCAATGTCTAACCACCACAGAAATATGACTGGGGCTCTATCGGTTTACGCGTGAGCGTTCATTTCTGATGCGGCAGCCTAGCAAAAATACGCGACCGGAGGGAGCATATATTTGCTAGTAATATTAACGTTCATTGTTAATTATTTTCTAGTTTAATCATAATTCAATTACATGTTTATTTGCTTCATCTTTACATACTTTGTATATGAAAGTGCGTTCCTGCGTATTCTTTTCAAAACCATCGAATGACATTAATAATGCAACGTCATCGCTATAATGATATGCACGCTTTCAGAATCTAAATTTATCGGAAATCACCCGAAGCATTCACACTGGACTTTTTGTATGCATTATGATTCTTTAAATTGGAATTCAGCAAAAGATAAGTACAATGACGATCTTTTCTTTTTCTTCCTAAATTAATCTTCGTTTTATAATTTTGAAAATATAGAGATGCTAGAAGCGACACGTTATTCGGACTCACTCACCGTATTGATAATGTAAATCAATGTCAGAACTATTCGAGCGCTAATAATATGACATATTAAGGCTATTGAAACTATTACGTGCGTTTCGTTAGAACTTTCGGAATAAAATAATTGAATCAATAATTGTATATTTGCCATACCGAACATATTCTGCTGCTTTTCCTTGTAACTTAACTTTTTGGGGTGCTTTTTTCGAATATTGCAATTATATTATTTATTACTTGTTGGCAGAAAACGGATACTTGAGTGTAAGATCTAGAATTTTTTAATATAAACTTTTTCCTCGCCCTATAGCCCTCCACATTCCAACTCCCTTCACTAAACGACACCCTAAATAACATCCTATACACTAACCAACAACCCCCGCTAACTAACAATAACCTTGATATTGTCCCTCAAACTCTCTTATCTTCTTCACCTTACAATTCCAACTTAACTTTGGCCCACAAATAATGCAAATAACACAATAATAACCCCATACAAAATACACACTTACATTGGAGCTAGTGTCTTCGCCATGAAGACCCGACTCTCAAACCATATCTACTCCTTTAATCACAATAACAACAATACCACTGGCACCTCTCTATCCAATTTATTTTTTCTGAACATTGTCATCATTCTTTTAAATATTTTTGTAACAAGGATCAGGGTAAATGAGATTATCAATATGGCATTGAACAATATCATCATCATCATCATCATCATCATCATCATCATCATCATCATCATCATCATCATCATCATCATCATCAATGACGTTTTTTTGCAAGCGGGATCTTTCCCTCGTTTCCTTCTACCTTGTTTTGCCCCTGGCTAAGTGTGGCTACATAGGACCCTGGTTGCTGTCGAAGTTGTCTCTCCACCGGATTTTTGCCTTCTTTTAGGTAGTTTACATCACCGCAAAGTCCATTCCTGTCGCTCTATATGTCCACCTGTTGTCTGTATATCTCGAAAAGTCACCTGCCTATCTATGTTTTGCAGTTCGTATTGTGGTGACGATGTTATTTACCTCAGTTTGCTGTCTGATTAAACTGTTTCTTTTTTTTTTCACGTATGCTGATGCCGATCGTAATGCGTTCCATTTTGAATTGTGCCACTCTTAGAATTATAATAATAATATAAAAACATTAGCAAGATGGACGGAATAGGCAAAATTGTATTACTTAAAAACAAAAAACGGCTTGATAGTATTTGCGGACTTTGGACTTGAAGACGACAATGTTGTAGTCTGCAGGGAAGCAGTCTCGAATTAATGTATTCCACAGATGAGACAGTCCTGAAAAAATTATATTTATGGAAATTCCTTTTGGTTTTAATTACAAATATAAACAAAGGAACACGTTTCGCAGTAGTGGTAGAGGGACGAGTTTTTGCTGTGAATGTTAAAATGGTGGGAAACCAGTAATTGAAGTTTAGTGGAATACCTGCCATGATAATAACGATATAGTGAAAGGCGAGCAATGTATTTCGTTATTAAATGGACTGTGGGAAAGAATAAAGCTTACCCCCACTTGATTGAACAGGCTATTGTGTACTATATCAAGGCAGAAATGGTTGATCTAAGCGGTACTGCCTCAGATGTTACAGCAGTGCTGCCATGGAGTCTAATTAGTCCTTAGAGATCATCAAAGCAAGAGTCTTCCTCATCGAGCAAGCGATTCATTACAACAGAAGCAAAATGACGATCCGAGTGTTGGTGGTGAAAGAGGGTATCTTGCTTTTAGAGATATTGAAGTAACAAGCCGTTTTCTCTATTTCAACACGTGTTCCTGGTCGGAACAGAGAGTATCAGTAAGATCTTGATCATCAATGCCGCTCGAAGTACTGCCATAGACATTTCGGTTAACATTAATCATTTACAGACAATTCGAAATGTATTAAAAGCCATATATTTTAGTATATCTTTTTAAATAGCGTACTTCGTGTAACATAACGTTTACCATTCTTCGAACCGTAAATAAATGGGACCAGCGTGCGGAGTGTTGTTTATACGCAGTGGTAACAATGGCAAAGTAGAAAATAATACGTAATTAGAAGTTATGTATGTATATCTTCCCTACTGATTACAACACAGTCGTCTTCAAATACAATGTAAACAAATAGTGGTCAGAAATCGTACTCCTAAGTGTTAAAATGTTGTTCATTCTATCTTCTAATAATATTTTTCAACATTTAACTGATAATCCATCCATCTCATTAACATTTATCAATAGGTAGATTTTGGATTTGGTAAATAAGACATTTTGAGTACTGTCTTTATTTCTCTAATAGCTACGGTTGCGTGTTGATTGTAGCAGCAGAACAAACAGCTGTGTTTAATTAAAAAAAAAACACTCATTTATTGCTCTGGGCCTTTCCAAATCATTTTTGTAGATTTTTTCTACTTTTATTCTTTAAAAGACATTTTACATTAATTGTATCATACTTCGTATTGCCGTTTTTACTATTGGGTCATCACTTATCACGGCCAAAAACCACTCGAGGAAAAGGGTTAATGATACAAAAATGATTGTCAAATCAAGAACACTATTTGAGTAGAAACATAGATCAATGGTATAAACTGATTATTACTTACGTTGTATTAAGCAAAAAAGCAATCGCATGGTAATGTTTTCCCAAGTCAGAAAGCAAATAAGCTATGTCCATTGAAATTTCGTCTTGCACTCGGCACATGCAGGAAGAAAGAAAATTATGTTTTTCTTTTATGGTAGCAAAATGATTTCTTGCTGCAAATATCATCAAATATTGTAAATTAGGTGAGCACCTTCCATGGAAATAACATCTAGCAATGTCTCTTCTGTGAGAATTAGGTTGTATGGAAAGGAAACCAGCATCCTCTTCAGATTTCGAAGTAGATTTTGTAGTGTGTAAAGGCAGGGAAGAGTGTTCTGTGCAGCAACTCCCCAGATGTAGCGGCGGTGTTCCATCTTTGGATGTTACCTCTATAAGATCTTTGAAACACGTCTTCTCTTTTCGCAATCAAAACTCAAAAAGGCAACTGTTCTTTCCCAACCACCACATATACTATCTCGACTTACGTCATTTTCTTTGACACGTAAACTTATCTAGCCCAATTTCGAAGCGGAAATTACCGTTGTCCAATTTTGAATCAACGGTTTACTGCCTTCCAGGTACAATCTTGCTACACTTTGGATAAGGTTAAGGTTGCAAGAAAACCACATGCAATGAATGTATATCAACAAATACATTTTTCGCAAGAAAGTGGTAAAATATTTTTTTTCTTATTTAGCAAAAGTGTGTTTCACTGTTTCATCAAATATATCATTTGGTAAGCCTCAGAGACCTACAGAAAACAAAGGCAGTGTGTAGGGCGTCAAATATATGGCAATCACTATCTATCAGATCAGACTTGTTTCCCGCACCATATTGACCCAACTCATGCATACTTCCCCGTTCGTCATGGCTCTGTGAACATCTTCGAGTTGAAACCAATATGTTCGGTCAACTGTTTTGTTTTATGTCTCATATGTGTTAAAATAAATTCGCCCACTGTATTGAAAAAACAAAGGAAACAGGATATAGGAAAATCCATTGTTAACAAAAATAGGAGCGTCACCAACAATGCCGTTGTTTGAGGGAAGCCCAATGATTGGCTGAAGGGAACAACAAAGAATCTGATTGGTTAACTAGCAAGCATGTATATAAAAACACCTGACAAAAATAACTCCATGCATTTAGCCTGACGATTCCCCCCGGGGATGAAACATGGGAGCCTCTGTGTAGCTTGATTGCCATATATATTGTCATTGCTTACTACCTAGCTCTACTTACGTATCGAACACTGTTGAAGTAAATACTGAAAACTGACACATAAAAAATTATATCTCCTTATAATATTTTATGTGGATACATGAAGTACTAATATATATATATATATATATATATATATATATATATATATATATATATATATATATATACATATATATATATATGGGTTTGTGTATATATATATGTATATATATATATATATATATATATAAACATTAAATAATATGAAAATCCCAACCATACCTTATTAATGCGATGTTCCGGCCTCTGCTGTTAAACACTATATGACTAAGCTTACTGTATATGTCGCCGATTCAACATTATATATAATTTAAATTTTCTTCTTTCTCATGATAGTAGCTAAAGGGTTGAGTACCAGGCTGCACAGTCAAAGGTGGATTTGCAATTAGGTTCAAATCCTTCGACTGGCAGCAATTATCACCCCCTACACTGAAGATTGCGTAATTATAAAATTCGTGAGTCTGGATGAAATATTATTAATATTTATATAAAAAATATTGTGTATACACACACACATACATACACACATATCCCTCTCTCTCTCTCTCTCTCTCTCTCTCTATATATATATATATAAATATATATATATATATATATATATATATATATATATATATATATATATATATATATATTTGACCGAAACATTAGATGGACAATTCGGAAAATTGAAAAAATAAAAAAAAGTCGCATCAAACAAAACCACTCCGTGTTATTTAATAATGTTTGCCTAAATGAAAATATGCTGCCTAAATACACAATATATACGTGTGTGTGTATGTAAATTAAATTTGTTTAAATGTCTATGTTAGTTTCGGAATCAAAGTTAAACGGTTGATCAAAGAGCAATCAAAGTGCACACTTGGAATTAGCTACTTTGATCTGATTCACTTGAACCTTTTTTAAACATCGCATTCCAAAATTAAGATTACGTCGAAAACATTAGAATCAAATGTTCCGACATTTTTAACGTTTTATCATTGCCGAACAACTAATTTTCACTTCAAATCATCGTACTATTTAATGTATTGTATACTTTGAAGAGCAAACAATTTTCCTTTGTTTATTAAAAATTGATGAAATGGATAGATGATAAATGTGCACTGATATATATTTACTTGAATAAGATATTTTATATTATAGACATCCTTGCAAAACAATTTCCCGCCTCCCGATCGGCAATTAATCTTGCTGTAGTCTTCTTTACAGAAAAACAAAGAAACAATTTCAATTCATATTTTGGTAATTAGTAGAAAACAACAAAAAGATTATTGTCATGGTTTTATTTGATATATTCGAATGTTGAGACTTGGTTCGGATAAGCATAAAAAGTAAATTCGCTATTAAAAACTGGTTAAATATTGAAGGAAATAAACGAAAATGGAGAGCGTCAATTGTTCAAATAAAGGAATCATATATTTCTGAGTAATTAAAATGGTGACTTTGTGTTTACTCTCTTGAAGAAATACAGAACCATGAAATAAAAATTAATGACGACATAAAAAAATAAATCCATTCAAAAGCTTTTATTTTTAATGGGCATTTTAAAAACTTTTTAATGGCTTATGAGATAGTCGTTATCATCATCAGAAGCAGCAGCAGAAGCAGCAGCAGCAGTAGCGATGGTGGTGGCACCAACAAACAATTTAGTTTAAAAAGTAAAGTATATATTTAATTATTAAAAGAAAAAACTTTGCTACTTATTGTGTTCGATGCGGATTTAACTTTTTAAATATTTTTTTTCAATGTAATCTAAGTGTTTTTTCGTGTAATGATATGCGCACTAAACTTGACCGGAAGTTATCATTCGACTTTCAAAATAATCATTTGGAATGCTAAACGTAGTTTCATTTCATCGCTTTCATTTATATTAGTAAAAATATTGATATGAAAATAATTATTTCGTAGATATTAGGAAATAAAAAATAAAAAATAGAAATTAATCCTGCAGAATATTAATTTATTAGAGACGTTATGAAATTATTATGTCAATGAAGCACCTGAATAAGTGTGTTTTGATAATGGTCCGTTCGGTATTTGAAAATGTTTTAATGTATAATTGAGTTAAATAAGCCTAAGGTGTTTGGATATAAATATCGTTCGGTTCAATGGAAAAAAAAACTTTCGCTTTTATGCATTTAGATTGTTTTTATTGTATTTCTTTATTTTTACCAATCGAACTATTTTAGATCTTCTCCAAGAGGTAAAAAATCTCTACTTTGAACTTTATTTAGGTTAAAAAAGACAAACTATTTTCGTCATATCGGTGGCCTTTTAGATAAGTGTTTGTCTTCTGTTTTAATATGTTCTGCTATCATGAGTTCGAATATTAGACTAAACACTTGTTTTTTTGTTTTGTTCTTTTATTTACCTATAACGTTCCAATTATTTCCAAGCCGACATCGATGATCATTATAGACCTGAAAGTTCTATTCGTTTTTAGTAGAAAATGGATGAATATATTTTACAGATGTTCTTAACTTCTGATCTTGGCTATGAAATTCAAACAAAGTTGCAAAACCTAGCAGAGACGGGTACTTCAGTTCGTTTGTATGTACTCGTAAGGGTTGAGTTATCGACTGAAATCACTATTTCACTTCCGGAACATTGGTAGTTTTTTACGTCGAAAGTTGATTATGCTCTTAGGTTTTATTTTTTCTAATAGTTCTTTCATGTGTTTAATGCGAGAGAATTGTCTTCGTGTGCGAACGGGATTAACGCATTCAATCAACACTGTATTGATTTCTATATGGACATTTAGGTGGAAGTTATTGTTGATGGACGAAGCAATTATTAAATCTTGCGTAACATATGCGTAGGCGGAACGTGCTGGTCTGTTCTAAGCTAAATTTACAATATTTACTCCCCAACCAAAGAAGCCATTTTTCACGACTTGTTTTGCCTGCGTTTTCTTCCGTAGCAGTACAAAATCAAAAAAATATAAACCGTGCAAATATTTTTGGCATTTGTTTGATATACTTGTCTCGGAAGTTGTCTGTTGTACACTTTTATGAAGTGGCTACGTTTCCACTAGGATTAACTAGACAACACTCTTCCTCAGTGACTAAAAAAAATTGGTTAATCCTACTACTAAACTGAAGTCTGGGTGGTAACTCCCCCCGTAAAGAAGTCAGAACGAAAGTGTGCAGCTTAAACAGGATATCATTTTTGGAGGGCCGTTGAATTCAGGCTTATTGTTAATGGTAAGGTAAAGTAATGCCTGGCATATCATAATAACAGAATGGATACAACATAACCTCCTAATACGAATGTAATCAGGAGAGAGAGGTATCATGAAGAAAAAAAACCTATACTATACTGTCCCAACCCCAAAAGAGGAAATAAAGACTGGAAGGATACACCCACACCAAAAGTGGAGGTAGTAATGCCTAAGAGAACAGTACCATGATGCCCGAACATATAATACACTGACCCCCAGAGAAGGAGGTTATGCCTTGTAGGATGGTATCATGACGATAGAGCGTATACTACACTAACCCCTAAACTAGAATAAGTAATACTTGGGAGGATCTTCCCATGAAAGGAGAAGGTAATGCCTGCGAGTATGATATCATGGCAATAAAAAGTATTACACGACCCCCACTCTAAAAAAAGAGTAGATGGTCTCATGAAAACAGAACACACACTACATTACAGCTTCTCTAAAAAAGGATGTAATACTTGGGAGGATTACCCTTAGACCCTTAAAACATCGAGGTAATAACTGGAAGTACGGTCTTATGACAACAAAACCAATACTACATTATCAACCTCACTAAAAGATAATTTAACAATAGATATAGTCAAAACTATTGCGCATATATACAACACATGACAATGCTAATTAAAAAAGTATATAACAGAGTATTAACTTACTATAAACTGTTTAGAGAATAAATATTCGAATTAGGGTACTTACAACTGTTTATGGGTGTTTGCAGAGTATTATATATACGATATTTCATAATCTTATGTTATATCACAGAATTAATTAAGCATAAACTGTTTGATATAGTAAGGATAGATAGAAAAAATCACATTTATTCATATATATATATATATATATATATATATATATATATATATATATATATATATATAACATGCCCGTGTAAAGATATATTGATGTTTAGAAATATTTTTTTAAATTTTTGCTTTTAGTGAAAAATTAAAAAAATCATTTTGAATATGAGGTCAAGTAATAAAAAAACTCTCAGTGTTGGCCAAAATTCTAATTTCAAAAGATATCGTTCTATACGATTTTTCGATTTGTCGCTTTAAAATTACATAGGAATTCCAGAGTTTCCAACAAAGTAAAATATGTTCAAAATGATTTGATTTAATATCGACTTTTTTTAAGAGAAAATATATTTTATATATTTACCTACTAAATTCTATGTTTGAATCTATCGTTCTCTACTGAATGTTTTCTAATATTTAATTTGGCAAAATAAAGTACTAAGCTCTTTTTAATGGAATTGATATTGAATTACATCTATGGATATTTTTTCTTAATTTGTTAAAATTGTTTTATTTAAATTTTTAAAATTTTTGCAAATACAAATCTAATAAATTCATAGAATGTCCGTCTTTTGAAAAAAAAAAAAAGAATTTGGGACGCTGGAAACGTAATGAAATCTACCTACTGACTCTGGGTTTTTATGAAACGGAAAATGCCTTCAACAAATTCGCCATTATTTTATTATTTTACATCTTAAAAATACCAATAAATATAAGTATTTGAATGTAAAAAACCTTATTTTAAATGTATCTTTCACTGACATATTCTTCATTAGTTTTATTTTTGCTTATGAAACAAATAAAATCTATTAAAAGAAAATGAACATCGTTTATTTATGTTCTAATATATGTCAGTTATTTTATAGACCTAACCGATAATTGTCCCTAGTGACCACAGATAGAATCTAAAGAAACATTTTAGATTCTGTAAAAAGGGTTAACCTTGTTGAAACCTATTTGAATATTAAAGCTGGTAACATTTCGGTATCTATAACACACAGGCAAACAAACATTGACTTTTGTAGATCATGTAGAAGATACGCAACGTGTATCTTGATAAGTGATATATATATATATATATATATATATACGAATATGGGTGTAATCAGTCAAATAAATGTGTAAGTTACTATTTCGTGGTGAGTGTTTTTGACGATTTGTAATATATACTAGCAGGACCCTCTGTCGCACCGTTGCCTGGGGTGGATAAATGTGTAACTTACTATTTCGTGGTGAGTGTTTTTGACGATTTGTAATATATACTAGCAGGACCCTCTGTCGCACCGTTGCCTGGGGTGGATAAATGTGTAAGTTACTATTTCGTGGTGAGTGTTTTTGACGATTTGTAATATATACTAGCAGGACCCTCTGTCGCACCGTTGCCTGGGGTGGATAAATGTGTAACTTACTATTTCGTGGTGAGTGTTTTTGACGATTTGTAATATATACTAGCAGGATCCTCTTTCGCACCGTTGCCTGGGGTTGATGCATATGAAAGATTAAACTGTGAAATTAAATTCAAATAAGCACCCACTTTCCGGCCATTTAGAGGTAATATGGTATGATGCTGGATATATGTATTAGTGTGTTAACTAAGCGTATATAACTCTAGTATTTCAATTTTGTGGTGTTTTTGTCGAAGGGGGGTTTTGTTTTCCTACAATAAAATGAAGTGCGGAAACAGTATTATTATTAATTTTGTATATTCTGTTAACCATGCTAAACATGAATATCACTATTCTACCAATAACTCTGAGTTCAGGGTGTTACCAGTCGGACTTGGGGTTTTTGCTAAGTCATTCCTAACTGCATTTAATGAATGGAACACCAGTAGCAACTGATAAGTCGGCCATTGTGTATTTTTTACCGTCTCCAAAGAATGGATATCGACGAAATCTTATATTAAATAAAAAATATATGAAGCAGTTTCTGAAGTTTTAAACTATGTAGGTTTGTGGACACGTAAATCATAATGCGTTTGTTAGCACTTATTTGTTGTAACATAAAAATAGAAGTGAAAACATAGAAAATGGCGCTGACAGTTTTGCGGATAGAGAAAAGTTTGGGGAATAATGTCGAAACTTTCTTCTCTCTGAATAATTCATGTGACTGGAATAGTGTTTTACAAAAGGAATTGCTAAAGTATCATATGTTTATTGGGGTAAACTGTGACGGTGTGAGTTTACAAATTTACTGTAAATGTATGTAAATAAATGGTTTTTCAGTCTTCGGAAATATTTTGAAGGTTCACACGTAATCGACTATATAAACAGAATCTTCAGTTTTACGAAAATAAATTCGTTGAAATCTGAGAAAATCAATTAGACGGAATGTTAAAATTGTCTAAATAAAGTTTTGAGTAGCAAACTAGTTATTGTTAGTTTTAAGACTCTTAGTCTAAGTGACACAAAGTACCCTGTTCGATGTATTGAAAGCGTTAAAAGATGAAGAAGTCGTTATGTGCGTGGATTGGAAAAATAAAGAAAGAGAGTCTTCTGTTTCGTATTTTCTGTAATGAAAGAAGAAAGAATTAGAATACATATTTGCATGGAGTAAATAGCCATTAGTCTAAAGTTATCTTTTTAAAAATCGGAATAAAACTTATTGCCGCAATTTTGTCAGAATGGATTATTCTTGTCTGTGTGTTCGTTGTTAAACAATTGCATCATATCGTAATGTCGTAATTAAATGGAGTAAGAATGAAAGAATACTGTGCTGTTATTCTTTAATTTACCGGTTATTTGTGAAAGTTTTCTCGAATGTAAGGACATCACACGATGTCGTGGGTGGAAGGATTAATAAACATTTGAGCGGGTAAAATGGCGACCTACTTTCTATTTGTAAGTTCTTTAAGTGCAAGTAAGTTTCTGCGGATTAAATGTAACAATGAGAAAATGGGTTTGTAGTAACTTCATATTTTGCAGGAACTCACAGTAGGCAACCTGGTCGTTTGCTGAGCCGATCAGTTTAGTCTGTGATGCATGTGCTTATTTTCTTACTCTCGTCAATGTTACAAGGGTTGAAAGGGTTTACTTTGTATAAGATATATATATATATATATATATTTATATATATATATATATATATATATGTATATATATATATATATATATATATATATATATATACTACATTACAGAAGTTTTGTCATTTCAGAAGTTCTGTAATATAATATATAAATAAATATTAGCTTCTTATATGGAATTTCAAATTGTCTAATAATCGAGCACCCTGATGGGGTTATCCTACTTATAATACTATATATATACATACATACATACATATATCTATCTATCTATCTATCTATCTATCTATCTATCTATCTATCTATCTATCTCTCTCTCTCTCTATATATATATATATACATATATATATACATATATATATATACATATATGTATACATATATGTATATATATATATATAGTTTTATCTTTGAAAAGCCTTGGCTTAAGGAAAGAATAATAAACATGTGTTTACCGAGTATACCTTGCATTGAACCATTGAAGTTGAAATAAATTTGTCATTCGTACATGTTTATCTCTCTTCTTTCATCTATCTTTATAATTGCTCTATCTCGTATATTGAGCTTAAACCATTTCACTATAGTTTCTATCTAGTAAAAGTATACTTTTAGTTTTATATTTTATATATATATATATATATATATATATATATATATATATAGATAGATAGATAGATAGATAGATAGATAGATAGATTGATAGATAGATACATCAGTTTATATTCTCATAGTATTGAGTTCGAGTGATTATGATCTAAGCCTACACAAGTTGGGGCATTTTTCAGCAAAAGTAAGGCATATCCAGGGTCGTGACGTACACATTAAAATTGAAAAGATTAGCCATTTTTATTGAAAATTATATTGGCCATCTTTAAAAAGACACGCACATTAACTATCAATTTCAACTCTCTTCGACATACACGTTTTTCAATTTAATCCGTGGAAGTTTATCGCCGTTTCATTGTTAGATCAAGTATCATTTCGTGCAACGCACTGATTTCTTGCAAGGTCGACGCCAATATCGCTGCACCTGCTTGCATCGTAAAAGCTTTCTCTCCGATTCCCGAGTTTAGCGAGTGCATCTAAGTTAATTACTGAAGTAAAGTCTGCGGTTCGATCTACACATGACCGGAGGCTGTCATTTACACGTTGCATACGTCGTTCGATAAAAGATAATAAGATGATGTGTTATCTCATAAAATGGATGTTCAAAGTGTTCGCTTAGTTACACATACATAAAAGTAAATATCGTTAATAAAGGTGGAGTAGCGTGTGGTTTTAAAGTAGTAAATGTGCTGTGATTTCCTTTCGTGTGCGCGCATTATCTCACTGATATATATCGCCTTGTTCGTAAAATAGTTTTATGTTGATTTTACAACTTGAAGCTTTATAAGATCTCTTAATGGGAGACGTTTCTCCCAATTAAACAATAACGGTGTTCTAAAGATGGGTCAATTCAATCTGCGAGTTTCAAACTGTCGTTGCCATTATCGTTGGTATCTAAACCAACGATAATGGCAACGACACATGGCGCAACGGATAAAAGCGCTAAGTTAACATAATTTATAAGTTGGAGTCTTCTGGGTGTTTCAGGCTCATTCCTCAGTATAGGCGATACTAAGAATACAATTACGAATCGCTTACGGTGTTTACTAGGGCATGGCTGACGAAACGAGAAAGAAACTTACCTCGTTAAAAATTCCACAGAGATTTCAGAATTCGACATCAAGTTTTCCGATTTCGACATGAAGTTTTCCGAGTTCGACAAGACGCACTTGAAGAAGGTGAGAAACGAATAAAATCCAAGATAAAAAAAAGTTGTAGGAATGATCGAAATAATACAAATTATCAATCTTCATCTATAAAATTATTAAACAACGATGATGGCATTTAAATCATTTAAAATTTAATCATGACAGACAAACAAAAATGTTATTTTAAAGTGAACCCGACAGACCAAATAAATTTATATGTTTCAGTGAAACCCGGCAGACCAACCCAAATTTTATTTCTAAGTGAAACCAAACAGATCAACGAAAATGTTATTTTAAAGTGAAGCCCGACAGACCAACGAAATTGTTATTTTACAGTGAAACCCGACAGACCAACGAACATGTAATTTCAAAGTTCAGCCTAACAGACCAAGGCAACTATCATGTTAAAATGCATCCTGTCAGACCAACGAAAATTTAGCTAATATTTAAGCAGGAAGAATTAGCTTTTTGGGACATATAAATCCTTTTCTATTTATTGAATGCTTAATATAGTATTTTGGAAAGGTTAGGTGTCCGTCCAACACCTAACTTTAGTAACAAGACAGTTTTCCGAGATCACATTCAAATGTATGCCTATTATGCGTTGCATTATTATACATAAGTATACACCGATTTTCCTGCAAATGATTGTACGACACTTCTTTTAAGAGGGAACTTGATAATCCCACTGTTTACTGGACGGCCAACAGATGCCTCGTGTCTCGCGTATTTTCTGGCTATTTTTACAAGATGACTTACGTTTTTTAATTGTAAGTCAAAAAAAGAGTTACACGCACACACTATCGTTCAGGCGAATTCACTGTTTCATTTTCTTCATTTCTGTACAGTATTATTTTTTAAAAAACAAATAAATCCATTTTACAATTATAAAAATGTTAATAGTATCTATCTATATGAATACATGTTAATAATTATCTATTTATATGAATAAATGCCAATGACTTTTTTTTCTGTATACAAAATAAAATTGAATGAAATGTTTATTATGTAAAACCTCGATCTCAGTATTTCAAGTAGCTAATTTTATGAAGCCACAGCGAGTTGAGAAATGCAGTAAATATATATGTATGTATATATATATATATATATATATATATATATATATATGAAAAGTTCGAATGCAAAATGCGATAGGTGCCATTCACAAAATTACGAACCTATCACCACCAGAAAGTGTTACATTTAAACACTCGACCAAACCCAAAAATTAAGTTTTACATAATATGATACTGAGTTAATTTCTTTGTGTTTTCGATTAAAATAACTTTTCAGTCAAAGCCTAGATTTAATATATTCGTATTTTTATTGTTTAATGTTGTAATTAAAACAAATTGGAGTAATCGCGTTTTGTATTAGAACTCTTCATATACACACACACATATATATATATATATATATATATGTATATATATATATATGTATATATATATATGTATATATATATAACATATATATATATATTTGACAATTATAATCATTTTAACTCATATTCAAAGTAAGAAGTATACAGTAAGTATTACAGTTGTTTACAACTGTTTCAATTCGGTGTTTATCTTAAGTAATACAAAGAAGCATTTTTTTTTTTAAATGTCGGATTTCGAATTTTCGTAGGTACCCAGTATAAACAAATACATATAAAATTTGTTATTTATTACAAAAATAGGTCACACAAAATAAAATTATAAATGTAATAATACACTTTAGTTTATTTGGAATTTAAGGATTGCCTCTTCTGACAGGACATTTGGTTGAGAGATATAAATGATGTTAGCGTTCGATCTGTTGTTGACTAATGAACGTTAGAGTAATAACACATTTGTTTATGAATACGGTATTTTTAACGAAAGATGGGTGGTAGATAGTCTTTTGATTGTGACAAGCAGCAAAGACGTGTCTTTTCACGTTTTACCAAGGTGTATTTTCGCAGAGAGCCGGCTGGAGACGATTATATGTGTGTAAGATTCTGTCGTCGTAGCTGTTTTTGAGTCTTTCTTTGTGAGGCAGCCTGATGACGAAAATGATTCTCCAAATCCCCAGATGATCCGCCGACCGACAAAAGTATTTCCATTTCTTCCTCAGCGTGCCTAGCGCCAGGCAAAATCTTCAGGAACCGAACTTCTTCGCAAGAGCTTCCTGTCTGTGGAACACAGCTGCGGGTCGGTTACCTCACAGATTACAACTTCGTTGTCTTCAAAGTCAATGCAAACAGATTAGTATGTAGAGCCATCATCACAATCATCTGGACTTGATTTTGACAATCATTCGATCTCATTAACCCTTACCCTCAGATGGCATTTGGCCTTGATTAGTGGTGACTCCATTCTTTTTAAAAAGGGAGCGGCTTTTCAGATTTTAAGACGTTACATGTTTGAAAGTTGCAACTGAACCCTTTAACATTGATACAGAGCTACGTTACAATTGGCCTAACGATGGAATCCACTATGCAAAGTTCACATCCAAGCAGATCTACTGTGGTCGTTACATGCTAATACTGTTCGAAAATCTATGCATTTGTAATTTCACAATTGGTAAAATAACAATATATATCTAATTTATCGTATACGATTACAAATGGGTGTATATTTCGGCATTAAAATACCAGCTCAATTGATTCAGTATGATTCAGTGTGATGAAACGAAGAACTCAAGTCTTTTGATAAAGATGAATATGTAGGCTTTTCGGTTGTGTCAAAAGAGATTAATCCTTTGATGCCTTTCAATGATACTTCAATTAGAATATTTCTCATTACCCGGCCGGATCATTTTGATCACGGAACGGTAAATATAAAAACTTCAACCACAGGAATTTAACACGGATACCTATAATTCACCCTTCTTTACAGAGTGACAGTTGACGAATCCAATCCTAGATTATGTTCCCTTTAATACCTGGTATATCCACGCTTCAATTCTCTGAGACAGCATCAGATACTTGGACTTGAGATTGGCTGGCGACTGCTAATTAACGTGGATTATACAGCTGAGAATGTGACAACGCCATCCGGAAGTTCAGATCAATTCTTTAAGAGATAAAAAATGACTCTCAACGAGCGATTACCGATAATTATCTTGGCTTAGCAAATCAGGATATTCTAACATATGTGACTATCTATTATTGTTATAATCTTCTATACAAGTATAGCGATCCCTTTGCAAGATTTACTGTATTGGATATGTTAAAGCTCTAGTTCCGATTTACTTGCCTCTCCACGAATACAGTGTAAGACACAAGGTCGGTTTTTTAATTTGGGGAAAATCCAGCTTTCCCAAAGGTTGTACTCTGGGTAAGAACAAAAATAAAAATTGCTCCAGTATAGGACTTCTCCACTGACTGAGTATAGAAAAGACTAAGTGCAGCATAAGAACATAGACTAAACTTTGGTTCTCGCTTTGGTCTATCTATCTATATATCTAATATATTTTTTAAGTAAATATTAATTATTATTACCTACATACATCGATGTTTCATGCTTACGCAATCTTCAGTGTAGGGATGTTAATTCATGTCGGTCAGAGGGTTCGAACCCGGTTTCAAACTCGCCACTGACTCGTAGTTGGGTATCTTTCTCCTTTAAGCCTCCGTCAACAAGCATGGTAATTAGAGAGATTTAAACTATATAAACACCAAATTAGAGGGTGATACAGTAAACAGAGGGACAGGATTCGACAACAACAAAGGGGTGGGAATCTCGCATATATATATATATATATATATATATATATATATATATATATATATATATATATATATATACATACAGGGTGGGCCAAAATAAGGGTCCTATCTTTAAATTTGAATAACTTGAATTTAAATAACTTCCACAAAATAAAAGTTAAACTCACCAAACTTTATGTGTGTGTAGACTGACCCTTCCGAGATTTTTTGAAATAAACAAAACAAATTTTAGCCGAAAAACACTTCTTAAAACTTACAAAAACTAAAGTATTGTTTTTTACACTGTTTTGAGTTTTTTAAGCAAAAATAATGTTTTCTAAATGAGGGTACGTTCCTTAGGGCTAATACGGCTCATGCTTGCTTCGGAAGGAGTCCTTTACTTATTTTAAAAGAAAATTTTTTTTTAAATCAATAAATAAAAAAGTTATGAATTTTTTAAAATAGGACCCTTATTTTTGCCCACCCTGTATATATATATATATATATATATATATATATATATATATATATACTTACATATCGAGCACTGTTTAAGTAAATACTGAAAATTGGTACATACAAAATTATATCTCCTCATAAAAGTTTATGTGGATACATGAAATACTAGTATATATATATATATATATATATATATATATATATATATAATCAAATATAAACTAAAAGCAAACTTTTAGTAGATAGAACCTATAGTGAAATGGTTTAAGCTCAATATACGAGATAGAGCTATTATAAAGATAGAAGAAATCAGAGTCAGAAACATGTACGAATGTCCAGATTTATTTCAAACTTAGATTGTTCAATACAAGGCATATTCTTTAATAAACTAATGTTTATTGTTCTTTCCTTAAGCCAAGGCTTTTCAAAAATCAAAATCAAATCATCAGAGGAGATATACATATAGATAAGTTGGCTGTGGAAAAGCCAAAGTTCAAACATTTGAAAAAATATTATTAAAAATGGAGTGAAAAAGAGTTCGTGTGAAAAAGATATGGGATTAGTCCAGATGGTAAATGTCCGTTACTAAAGTGTCCAATAGAAAAGGATATTTTGAAGAAGGAGCAAATAATTTTTTTTCGTAGAGGCAGTATGGAAAAAGTGTTCAAAATGAAGTAACTCCAGTGGTGAGAAGTTAAATTTAAATCGTTGATAGAGCGCACTTAAACGGAATTGATATGAGAAATCTGGCCATTCTAAAATCTTCCTGGGCCAACAGTAGAAAAATAAATGACTTTAGTGGTGAAATATTCAAGCGATTCTGATAAAAGATCCCTAAGTTAAAAAGCAAGGCTAAATTAGGAGGTGGGCTGGAGAGAGGGGAGAGTGAAGTATGAGGGAGGGGGGTAATAGGGTCAGTTTAAAGAGCCATGGTTGTTGTTGGAAGGAAAGGAGGGGGGGGGGTAAGTTTCAAGTGATAGGGGTGTGGTGGGTATAATATGGGTAGGGATTGGCCATGGGTGAAGAAACAGGTCAATTGAGCGTAAATATTATTTGAAAAGAAAAGAAAAAAAAATGGGCCATATTTAAAAACGGATTTTGGACGGAGGGCAAACTAATTTCGAAGTTTAATAGGATTTCCGTTGCGGAGACTGGAATTCCAATGAATGGAAATCTGAAGTTTAAATGTTGAGTAAGTAAAGGTCGGGCAGAGACTAGCGTTAACTAATTTAATATTCTAAAAGTTTAAAAGGGATATCTAGTTTGTTAAATGTATAATAAAAAATAAGTAATTAATTAATTAAATAATTAAAAAAAATTAAATAAAGCCCGGATGAATAATTGGATGAATAGTTAAATGATTAAGCAATTAAAATATTAAATAATTAAGTAAGACAAGCTCAAAGTATAGTTATACCTCTAGCTTGTCCTACTCAATCATATTAACATTTAGGGTAGGGGACAATTTGGGGATAAATTTAGACTGCTTGTAACAATTGATTTATATTATAAGTATTATAGGGTAAGGCTGGAACAAGTAAACTTAAATGTAATGCCAGTGCTTTGAAGTAGTAAATGGCTTCATATGGGGAAGTAAAAGGACCTATTCAAGGAGTAACCGGGGAGCGTAGTTAAATGCGAGATAAATGGAAACTACGAGGAAGGTATTTTCGGTAGAGAGAGGAATATACACGGTCGATTGAGAGGAAACAAAGAGGAGATAAGAAGGATGTGAAATTAGAAAGCATAGGAAGCAATGGAAAAGAGTATGTGGGAAAGGTTTAGCCATAGGTGGAGGTTATGGTTATTTAGTATATATAATTTGAGAAGCAGGGAAGCCGTAGTTAAAGTGGGTTTTGAACGGAAGACAAACTAATTTTGAAAGTATAAAAGGGTTGCCGTAGCGGAGGTTAGGGATCCAAAGAATAGGAATCTATAGTTTAAATGTTGAAAATGTAATAAATCGGGCAAAGATTAGTGAAAACTAGTTAAATATTCTGAAAAGTTTAAAAGGGGTTCCTAGTTGGTTAAATGTATAATAAAATAAAATAACATTAAATAAAATAAAATAAAATAAAATAAAATAAAAATAAAAATAAAAATAAAATAAAATAAAATAAAATAAAATAAAATAAAATAAAATAAAAAAATAAAAATAGATAAATAATTGAATAATTGAATAAGGTTCAAAATAATTATTCAATGATTAAGTAAACAAAAAGTAATAAATAAGAAAGACAAGCCCAATGTATAGTTATACATCTAGCTTGTCCACCTCAATGACATTAAAGATTTAGGGTTGGGGACAATTAAGGGGATAAGGTTAGATCATTTGTAACAATTGACTTCTATTATAAGTATTATGGGGTTAGGTTGGGTTGGATCAAGTAGACTTAAATGTGAAGTCGGAGCGATTGGAGGTGTAAGTAGTTTTATAGGGGGAAGCAGACGGACAAATTGAGGGAGTAACCAAGGAGTGTAGTTAAAATGAGGTAAATGGAAACTACGAGGAAAAATATTGTCAGTAGAAAGAGGCTCATACAGGGTCGGTAGAGTGGATGCAAGGGAGATAAGAAGGAGTTAAAATTAAGAAGTAATGGAAGAGTATCTGCACAGGTTGGCAAACAGAAGAATAAAGGAGGTAGAGGGGAAAATAAAGCGAAAGAAAAAAGAGCTAAAATGTTGAGTAGGGATAATGGTATTGAAATTAGAGTAGTTACGGATCGGTAGGGTGCAGGAAGAATGATGTTAGTTCTTAATTTGCAATAAGTGCTGTGAGTTGATGTAGTAATTAGGTGTACTGGGGAGGATGTGATATTAGGATGGTTATTTGTGAGGTTGGGGGAGTTAAGAATAAAGATATGTAAATTAATAAATTATAGAATTTAAAAAATTGTCTGATGTTAGAAAGGGGGTTGTTGGCTGGCGGAGGGGTGTCATAGGAAGTAATACAATTAATGTATTTACATTTTCGCTTGTGTCTGCAATTAGATATGAGCTCATTTTTAGAGTTAATAACATTTAAGCTCTTATATGATGTAGCTATCATACATGTTTCCAGTGTAAATAGTTGGCAGAAGGCGTATCCTGGGGTGTAGGAATTAGACCTTTTTGATAATTTCATTATAGGTTCTATCTACTAAAGTATACTTTTAGTTTCATATATATATATATATATATATATATATATATATATATATATATATATATATAAAGTCAACTGTGTTTTACTTTAGTTGTATCTTAATAATACAAACAATATTACACCTCAATTCTACAAATATCAGATAGTGAAGCAATTCAAATCTCTTAGATACTAGTGAATACTACAGGTGTAAATTTAGCTTAACGGCTAGGACTTTAGGTTCTACAGAGCACATATATTACAACTCAGATAAATACAAATTTATAATATAATAACTATGATGTAATCATGTTAAAAAAATTGAACATCAACAAAATAATAATTATTTTTTTAAAAAAGATGTCATTTAACAACACTTTATTATCATACAATTGTTTCTGCCCATTCTGAAAATATTTTTATATACCAACTATCATTAATACTTACGAAAAGGCTTCATCAGTGTACCGAAGAAAATCAAAATCAAACCGAAGAAAATCAAAATGTAACCGTATTAAATTAATTTTTATATCTCTTTTTTCACTATAACAAAAATGAACTTATTGCTTTAACCCCATTTGCTTATAGTTAAACGTTCAAAAATATATTATAACAACTGAATCTTTTTAATTTTCTTCATTCAAAATGTTCGTACTCAAACAATAAAGACAATAATCAAAATGTACATATAAATAAAATGTCAATGGACACCCACCAAAATTGTCAATATTTATCGATTTCGCTCTCTTTTTCCTTTTTTTGCTTCATCTTAGCTTCTTTTTTCCTTTTTCCATTCGTTCATCATAGTATACACCTCATCATATTGTAGTGTATTAATCTCATACATGCTCTACTTGTAATACTATAAAAATACCCATTACAACACGGGGGACATTTAATGCAAATCAGAAATATTTAGATTTTTTAAATAGAAAAGTGATATATTTAATAAGATCGGAGGTATCTGCATTTTGACACAGGGCTTTAACTTTAATTTTAACCCTCATTGAATTCAACTTAAGTAAAGAAAAACATAGCAACATTTGGACACCGTACTCTTAGCAGCTGTGTTTAATAATTCATTAATGATCGGGTAATTGATCTAGGTGTAAATGTAAACATATAAACATACGTAACTTTATGAAGCGAGTTCAGAGAGGAGATCTCATACACCCCCACCCGAGACCAACCACGGGGGACTCGCAATAGAAGATATCGGCGATCTGTTTTTCCTCACCCTATTCCACCAATGCCAGGACAAAGGTAGGCCACCTTTTCCTCAAAGTACTGGACAAACATTTCCCACTCACAAATAGCCTACACAAACGTTTGAACAGAAATTATGTGAAGGTTAGCTATTCCACTCCCCATTCAATAAGAAAACATCATCTCTGCAGAACCCAAAGCAATTGCAAACGCAGACTGCTCATACCAAGACAAAAACAACTGCCCCCTAGAGGGGGGTTGCAAAATAGATTCACTCATATATGAAGCAACCGTCACAAACCAGAATACCGGTAGTGCAGTAAAATACATTGGAATGACGAAGAGAAACTTCAAACAAAGATTATACGCATACAGAAACTCTTTCAGGTACAAACACATAGCAAATACGGCACTCGCGACCCGAATATGGCAACTTAAAGAAGAAAATACACCCTTCACCATCAAATGGAAAGTAATTGAGAGAAAAGCATCCTTTTCTCTAGCCATAAACAGATGTCCTCTATGTGACGCTGAGAAATACCACATTTTAAGGGCCATCATTGATCGAATACAGCCTGTTTGAATATTCGCGATGAAATCTTTAAGGGATGTATCCAGAATAGACAAGCGCTACTCATAAACTGGACTGACCGATTCACATAAGCCTAGCTACTCCCCCCTCTGCTTCCGACTATTACTAACATAAACAAATTTTAAAAATACGAACAAACACCTTATCAACCCATATCTACATTAACTTTCAAGAACAAAAAATTCGACTTTCACAAAAACAAATATATTCTCCAACATTATCAGCATAACACCCCCATTTCACAATTTATTTCTCGGTCATTAGACTAATCTCACAAACAAAACCAATTAAACGACTTCAAACCATTTAAAATTCCAACAGAGTTACCTCCCTTAGACCGAGCGATTCCTTTATTCAAATTCCTTCGGGTTGTCTAAAAGAATTTTAACACGAAATTAAGTAACGGTTTTCCCTTTAACTTTTTCTCTCTTCCTTTTTCTCTCTCCCTTTAGAAAGCACATCATCAAACTCAAAAACAGTAACGGCCAAATATACAAATTCATAAAATTGACTCACGGGAATTCTATAGAAACCATTTTTTAATTTTTTTATATTATATTATCTTTTTATTTATTTTCTTTTTTATATTCTTATATCTCTTCAAATCTACTGCGGTTTTAAATCTCAACCGTTTCCTTACACTAAATTTAAATTCAAATAAACATACACAACCCGCTAAGAAAATAACGCATCCCAACGAGAGTGTCGCGTGATTTAACATTTTTGAAACAGATGACAACAGAAGCTGAAGAAAGCCGGATGGCATAGTCTTTCAATGTTTTAAACCGACGGTACGAATGTTGTACTAATTTTTCTGTACCAAATATATATAAAGTTCGAATGCAAAATGCGATAAACGCCATTTTTAAAATCACGAAACTGTCCCTACAAACAGTGTTACATTTCAACACTCGACGACACCCCAAAACTATGTGTTACATAATATGATACCGAAATAATTTCTTTTTGATTTCAATTAAAATCAGCTTTAATTTGAAGTCTAGATTTAATATAACCGTTTTTTATTGTTTATGCTCTCAATTTAAACGAGTTGGATTTATCGCGTTTTGCGTTCGAACTCTTCATATACATATATATATATATATATATATATATATATATATATATATATATATATATATATATATATATATATACATAATCATTTCATAAGCATTATACCATGTTCGCTTCTGACACATAAACACGTACACACTAATACACAGAGAAACACACACACAAATATATATATATATATATATATGTGTGTGTGTGTGTATGTGTGTGTGTATGTGTGTGCACCTGCGTGTGTGTTTGTATGTAAGAAAGGCAGAAGATCGGGATGGTTGGAGAAAGCTGTATACCAGGTCATCTTTGGCACTTCAAAGGTCATCCAGATCACGGAACAGATGATGATGATATATGTATATGTAGGAGTATACAATGCACTTATAACAAAGGAGTCACACAGAAACGTTTGCGTTTCTATCACGAAGAAAACATCCAGTCTAAAGTCATGGATTTACATTCTAAGATTCTTTTTTATTATTTAGCAATTTCCAATCAAACCACAAACCAATATTGCCCCTATTTCCACCACAGTTCGTAATCGTTTTGACCGTTGATTTTTTTTTAGGTCTTTTCACTTTTAAGTGGGTCAAACAACCAAAACATGGTCTCACTACAAAAGGGACATCTATGCTTAAATGACCAATCAAAAGTGATAACATTTTAAAATAATTATGCCAGCCTCAAATATCAACGGTTCTATTATGCCAACACAAAGAACGGAAAACTCTGCATCATACAGAAATGAATGGGACAATTTCACCCCACCGCTTACTAGTCGCTTAAGCATTAATACCCATGTATACACAAAGTACGCATATATCACTAAAAAAACACGCACAAAAACACGTACATTAATTCATGTACACACAAGCACATGTAAACATACACACACTGAGACCCGGGACTGGATTTTAATTTTTTTTTAATTAAAGCTAAATTAGGCGCTTGATCAACAGCCAAACAAGCTTGGAATACTCGGTTGCCGATAAATATATTCATGAATAATAAGCAAATACTAATACGCCACTCGGCGGCCATTAATCGCGTTCTAAGTATTTATTTTAAATTTGCAACTTACATTACATCTATTTAATATGAATCTATTGTAATTAAAAAAATAATATTTTTCATTTAAATTACCTCCCTTGAAAAGTAAGGATGATAATATTACAAGAAAAGTTTGGGTAATTTATATATTTTCATTAAATCACTTTAATTAATTACTGTTAATATCGAACATAATATTGCATATATAAATGAAATTGGATAATAAAATTACAAATAAAATAATTATATACAAAGGTTATTCAAATCTGGCATATAATTAGCCGTGTGTGGGTCTTTGCCTTCTACATTTTTAATGCAGTATTTCAAAAGACTATGTTGTACTATTGATTTCAATAACAGGTAGCAGTTTTGATGGTAACATAGTTGTGACGAACAAACAAAACTTTGGCATTTATCCATTTATATAGAGAGATAGAATACAACCTTTTTGATACCGAATGTGTCATAGCTCTATTGCATATGCCGCAAACACAAATATATAGGGAGGTGAGGGTGGTTAAGTGGATAACGACACAGACTGTGGCATGTTCGAATCCAATCGATTCTATTATACCACTTTCACTTCGGAATGTTGACAACCATTACGCAGCCCCTTACTTTACTTCACACACAAACACACACACACACACACACACACACACACACACACACACACACACACACACACACACATATATATATATATATATATATATATATATATATATGTATATATATATATATATACATATATATATATGTATATATATATATATATATATATATATATATATATATATATATATATATATAGAGAGAGAGAGAGAGAGAGAGAGAGAGATAGACAGGTAGTAAGAGAGAGATAGTAAAACAAATGAACTGAAAATATTTCATTCTTTACTGGTAGAGGCAAGAAATTTAATTAGTCCTTATATATTAGGAAACAAAATGTAAAAATGAAGTATATCATTTTCATCTCTCTATATATAAAGCAAAATTACCCCTATGTTTGTATATGTGTATATGTTTCGCGTCATCACAGCTAAACGGTTGGTCTAGCAGCCAAACAACTAACCGCAGACATGGAATCAGCACCTTTTTACTGATCTCCTTATCGATGTAAATAGTTCACGAACCTTTTCTTATATTTGTTATTAATAGCTGACCGAACAACTACTTAAGGTGTAAAACACGTATTTTTCGAGCTCCCAAGCCAAACGATATCAAGTTAAAAGAGGAAGCGAAAAAGCAAATAGCAAGTCAGACAACCACCTCAGACTTATCGTGTGGTCTATGGTGAATTATAAAAGAAATCCACCATTTTATAATTAAATGTAAACGGTGGTTATTTTTTATATTTAGGTCATCAGAAATTATAATAAAAATTTATATATGAAAAATAAATTACGAACGTAATGCTATAGTTTTATATGAATGTTTTTGGTATATATCTAGATAAAAAGCGAATGCAAACACAAGAGAAGCATATTTTTTCGTTACTTTTTCAAGGAGGCTATACACTAGTTTTATATAAAATCCACAGAAGACGTTGAAAAATATAACAACTGCAATAGCATTTAAACTCAGCTTGCCGATTCGATAGTCTGTTATAATAACCAGAAAGAATGTCGCCCACAAACCACTTCGGTATCAATGATGAGCTACTGAAGTGTTTACTTATGACCTTGACTGATCTTGCAAGTTCATGCAATTTCATAGATTTATCAAAGTTATTCTCAAGAGGGAGAACTTTTCGGTTTACGTTTAAGTATCAGACCTCATTAGGAGCAAACAAAGTATCGCATTGAGACTTACTTAACGTGCAGGGTACACTAAAAAGAAAGTTTAATGATGCAAAGCGGTCAGATTGAATACAGAAATATAATCAATAGCCACACGCTTCAAAGAAAGCTGCATCGGAAGAGTTCGCTCAATGAGAAAATAGAATCATTCCTCTTGTCATTAATTGATATCGATTCGTTGTTTGCATTCAGATTCGTTAAAATTGTGTGCATTGAAAACAAATGGAAAATAGAAACAAAAAAAAGAAGACCATTCATAAGCAAAAGAACTCGTGTTATATTCTCACTTGCCGATGTCTGTATACACCTTTATACACGCGTGTTGTCGTCGTATATTCGTCTGCAGCTCAACCCACTCGAACGTCGATGTTTATAAATAAAGAGTTTATAATTAAAAGTGTTACTGTTGCATTACCCGTTCTTTCAGGGTACCCGGTAAGGCCCACCAAAAATGACAACGAACAGAACGTATATGAAAACACTTTGGTTTTCTTTATTTGCCATTACCGGATGGTTTACGCCGGCTACGCACACATATTAAACAATCTTTTGGCATACTTTTGTCTCATGAATGTCTTTTTCTTGCTGAGGTCACGCTAGAAACTCATTCGTATATACATCCGTTTGGAAACCAATTTGCTCTGCATTGTCTATCCGAGCGTGAACTGAAGCAATTGTTCTACAAGCACTTTGATGACGTACAAGTCAGAAGATTCCTTCATTGTACACACTTGCTTATCAACCGCATGTTTAGTCAGCGGACACAAAAGTCTAACAGCAATACGGGCTTGGGTACCATAGCCAATAAAGCTTCATCGGTGCCATAAATATCGGTAAACTCGCATTTTTCCGGTACATCGATACTCCGATACCCGAGCGTTTCGGCTCTTCGCGTTTTTGAAACTGTCGTTGTTCAAGTCTCTTTTGCACTGTGGAACCTTCTCCTTTTTAACAGTTATCAAGTCGCCTTCATTTCTTTCTCGACGTCCCACCCACAATGGACTCGTCCACGATTCATTTTGGCCACTCTTCATTATCTTACATTACAATTTGTTACAGGTTAACTTTATATTTGAATTGTCGAAGGATCAACAACAGATATACCAACCATATCTAACAACATCCATGAAGTTGTTTTCTTTATTTATATATTTGCTTTTTATGGCAGAATATAATAATTGGATTCAAGGGTCCAATGTAAATAGCTTTTCAAAAAAGATGGATTCACTCTTCCAATTACGCATATATTTACAGTTCATAAAAGAATGATTAATCTGAATAAGGAATTATTGTAAACTTTAAACTATCTATTGATGCAGAAATAACAAAGAACACATATTTCCATATTGCAGGAGATTACCATTCCTCCAATGCTTTTTGAAAAAGCATCTCCATAAATGTAGAATTTACTAGAACTCTCCTAAAATCCAGGGGGATAACTTCCCCCTCAATCGCATATATAGATTTACAAATTTGATTCTATTTACATATAAACCTATGCCATCAGATAAGGAAAACTAACTGTTTTAATGTTTTAATTCTTTTGCTGTAGGAAATAAAATCCCTCCTCCCAGCAAAAACGTTACAAGCAACAACGTTTAGCGAGTTAATATATGATATGTGATAGAAGACGCATGTTTATATGTTAGGTTAAGGTTCAAAAGAAATTACTCTCGTATGAAGTGTTTTTTTATTATTCGAGATAGAATTCAAAGCAATTCTCCACAAATTGACTAAGCTCCAATTTTACGGGTTATACGTAACTCAATAGTATCCTATAGTATTACGAAGCTTATGAAAAAAATAGGGTAATATTTTCTCAGTGCAAGATCAATTAGTCTAGAAACTCTCGACAACTCAAATGTATTATACCTGTTATTATACCTATTTTAGAAATAAGTTCTGATCCTTGATCTACAGATCTGTTATTTTATAGAGTACATTTTTTTTATTATAAGTCCTCCTTATTAATATATTTACATCCTAAATTACCCCATATTATAATTTCAAAATCATTCACCAGTCCGAAATTCAGATATAATATATTTAAAAAACATATGCAAGCACACGTACGAATGAAATTGAGCATCATTTATTAAAATATAATACTTTATAGAACATTTTATAAACTGGAATTATATGCGTATTTCAGTAGTTACTACATCTACTTTGAAAACATATATATATATATATATATATATATATATATATATATATATATATATATTAGACAATGTTCTTATATTGTGCGAAAAAAAGGAAAAAGTATCAATAAGAAAATACAATTTCTGGATTTTCTTGGATATTTTTGTTTCATGTATTCGTGAACATTCTACAATTCCTTTGTAAACTTAACTTGTAACGAATTGATAACAAATGTTGTCCTGATGAGCGAATTATTACCACAAGTTCTGAAACATATGTACACAATATTTGTTGATGTTTAATTTTTGGAGCATAATTACAAAATATTGATTATCTTACGAAGTTTTTATTCTACAGAGTTATAATATATATATATATATATATATATATATATATATGTGTGTGTGTTTTACAGTTATTATCACCTATATGTTGTTTGAAAATATGTTTATATTGTATTCATTTAAAATGGCCTTTATTAATATTTTTGAATAAAAATTATTTCTTTATTTAAAACCCTAAGATAGCAAAGCTTACTTTGAAAATCTTTGATCCACTAATATTTAAATAGCTACTTTGATCCGCTAATATTTTATTAGAACTACTGAATAATAGAGTCACTAATATTTGAACAACTTATATTTCAGTCACTATTTGATTCACTAATATTTGAATCACCATTTGAATAAGTAATATTTGAATAGTTTTTTAAACAACTAATATTTTATAATAACTGTGTAATAATAGAACCAATATAATTTGAACAACTAATATTTGAATCACTAATATTTGAATCACTCATATTTTAATCTCAAATTTTTTTAATCACTACTATTTGAATCTTAATCATTAATATTAAACTACTAATATCTGTATCACTATTTGAATCACTAATATTTGAATACCCATTTGACTCACTAATATTTAAATCACTATTTGAATCACTAATATTTTGATCACTATTTGAACCATTAATATTTAAATCACTAATGTTTTAACCACTACTATGTAAATCATTAATATTTAAGCACTAATATCTATATCAAAAGTTGAATCACTAATATTTTCATGACCATTTGAACTACTAATAGTATAACTATTGTTTGAAAAACGAATATTAGAATCAGTATTTGAATCCCTAATATTTGAATAACTATTTGCACTATTAATATGTCCTTACTATTTGAACCATTAATATTTGCATTACTATTTGAACCATTAATATTTTAATTACTATTTAAAGCACTAATATTTGAATCATTACTTGAACCACTAATATTTTAATCAGTATATAATCACTGATATTTAGATAACTATTTTAATCAATTATATTTGAATCACTAGTTTTTGAGCCACTCATATCTGAGACACTAATATTTGTATCATTAATATTTTTGAATTGCAAAGTTTCTGACGTATTTCATATTTTTACACGTAGGCACTTTGTCGAATGAAAGCTCACATCTTCGTGTGATCTACTATCCAGGTATGAAGAATCAACTGACATGTTTGTATTTTCTTCTTGTTTTCCGGTAGGATGGGTCGGATTTATTCGAGGATGCTACATACCAGGGATGTTGCCAGGGGTCAACGATTCCGTTGGGTGTCGTTACTGGAGAGGAGCCAACAACCTGACAGCCCTTTACTGTTTCTGCACTACAGATTACTGTAACAGCGGTCCACCATTACAGTCCAGCTTGACGAGATTTGGATGGCCGTTTTATCTTGCCCACGCGTCCGGCCTCTTCTTCATTATTCACTGGATCATCGCAGATCGCGACAGCTCTTAAAAGACATATGTACATACATACATACACAGATACATACACACATACATATATACATACATATACATGGAATAATCATTGTCTATTTATTAATAATTTAAAATATCAGCATTTTTTATTTAAGAACATTCATCTTTTAACAGTCGGTTATGAACCGTTTTCTTTTATGAGATGGGAGGCTTTCGTTTTGATAAATTGTTGTGGTTAATTCAAACTATTTTTAACGTTTTAAAATTAATATTATACTGCGTTCTGTTTTTAAATAGATATGTGTTCTTTACGTTTTAAAATTGATATTATGTGTTTTATGTTTTACAATTAATATTATATGTTTTTTACGTTTGCAAATTAATATTATAACTTTTTCACGTGTTAAAATTAATATTATGTTTTTTTACGTTTTAAAATTGATATGTGCTTTTTATGTTTTACAATTAATATTATATGTTTTACGTTAAGAAAATTGATATTATATGTGTTTTACATTTAAAAATTGATATTATGTGTTTTACGTTTTAACATTGATATTATATATTGTTTTACGTTTGACAATGTATATTATACTCTTTTGCGCTTTACAAATTATCATTATACGTGTATTAAATTTTAAAATTAATACTATGTTTTTTACGTTTTAAACTTGCTATTAGATATTTTATTACGTTTGAAAATGTATATTATATTTTTGGCATTTTACAAATGACATTATACGTGTTTTCAATTTTAAAATTAATGTTATGTTTTTTACGTATTAACCTTAGTATTAAATTTTAACGTTTGAAAATGTATATTATATTTTTTTGCATTTTACAAATTGACATTATACACAGGGAATTAAAGTAATTAAATGTGTATAACAAATTTACATTGAGAAACGATCCTTCTTCATTGTATGCTCATTGGCTGGTTAAAAAATATAAACAAGGTTTCTCTTGAATAGTAATCTTTATTTTTGAACATTCACTAACCTACAGGATAATCATATAGCTGACTTGTGCACTAAGTTTCAGCCGTCAATGTCCAACAGTCTTTGTTGTATTTATGGCACACCTTGACACGACGTTTACATTGAACAATAACTCTATCACACTTCTTTTGTGGCATTGCTCTTATTTCAGCTGAGTAGGCCCTCTTCCGTTTATCGATAGGCTGGAATTTTCTGATTTACATTATCTTTGAGAAAACCCCACAGATAAGAATCTAGGCGTTACAGATAACACCTCCTACTAATTAACTAATCACCAAATTGCTCCGCATAATATTGAATGACGATAAAACAAAGACTGTTGGACATTCATGACTGAAACTTGATGGACAAGTCAGTCATAGACAAAAGTTTATTTGTATAAATATGGTTTGATTTTAGAAAAGATTTTTAATTCTATTAACAATTTCATTGATAGCCTTTATTGGGGTTGGGGGTTGGGGGAGAGTAACACTATACCTTTTTAGGTATAAAATGAGGCGATTTAAACTTTGTTAACTTTGACTTTGGTTACTGGGGTTAAAGAATATTTTCATACAGGTTTATGTTTGAAGAACTCTAATAAAATAACAATGTCAGAACCAAATACTGTTAGACTAAAAAAGAAACAACATTTCGGTTTCACTGAATGCTATATGTTTATTCATTGCACATTTTGAAATTTAAAAATTTTGCTTCATTTAATAAGAAACTTCTTTTGCCATTTAGCAACAAACAATAATCAGTATCAACAAAATCATGAGAAAAGTTCGCATATGTCAGTATGTATAATTTAATAATTACGCATAAACTTATTGTTTATTATTTATTACTAGCGGAACCTGTCTCCCGGCGTTGCACGAGATAAAGTACTACCTATTGCATGACGTCAAATAAAAAAGAAACGGCCTGTTATTCTTTCTCCCCCTCTACCGTGTTGGCGAATGTTTTAAATTAAAAAAAAAAGAAAAACGTGGTAGCGTAGAATGGGACCGAACGCTAAAACTGACGATCATGAAACCTGCCTTCTTAACAACTGCGCCACGGTTCGAGTTTTAAAAAAACATGTGAAAATAGGCCAATTAAGCTAAGCTTGTTTATTGGCATGCGTGCTATGTTAATATTCAGCTTCTGCCGACCAAATGTAAAGTTCAACAATGACACGGTTTAGGTCATTTGTAGTTGATGAAATAAATAGATTTGGGCAAGTTTTCGATAATATGCGTATTACAGGTGTATGATTTTGAAAATGTTAATGTATCGGGGTCTACGAGTATCTTGGCGCTTATTGAATTAAATAGGTAGTCGATTCGATCAAGAAATTGTAGCCGCCATGTTGAATGAATAAATGTTGCAGGAACTGTGTTCATAATTTCATTTGCTTGATTCCGGAATGAATATAAATATAGAAGTCATAGGTAGAAATAGAAATAACGTGATCTGATATTCGCGGAAAATCACTGGAGTTAACGGAAGCGGTCATTAATTCTTTGCGTATTACTTTATATCATGTAGTAAATTAATACCAGGCAAATAATAAATAAAAACTTGGTGTTTTGTGAAAATTAAACTTTGTTTATTAGTTCCCGGTGTCGATGGGTGGACTGACAGTACAGAATTGTTAGGGAGAAAAGTTTTTGCTACCACCTATATGGAGTTGGTTTGGCGGAGAATCGTAGATGGTGGGCCAAATGTAATATTTTGTGTTTGCTGGAAAAAAATAATAAAAAATTTATTAAAACACGCTCCAGTGAATAAGTGTAATATAGTGGTGAGTTTAGTAGCGTGTGATGCATGTGGTTTCTTTCCTATTCTTCGAGAAGGTACAGGAAAAAATCGTCTTAACTTAGAATTAATCAAAATATTATTAAAATAAAAAGTGCAAAAGCATAGAATTACTCGATTTTTTAAATATTATTAAAAATTATTTAATTACGAAATTAAATTAATTATGATGCATTTCGTTTATTTCGTAACCAAATCAGACATTCACTCTTTTGTTGAACAAAATGAATGAATTCATTCAAGAGTATTCGACATCTAAAAGGAATTTAAACTGTCAAATGACAAATCTTTCGCGCCTTAAACATTCTTAGCAAATCCTCATGTATTTAAAAGTTTAAAGTTTGGTGCTTTTCCAGATGAGGACCCGAGCTAAAATCGACTTGACATCTTCAGGGTTAGAGTTAGCTTGGGTCGTAATCTGAAGAAGTACCGCAATTTTAAATCGCTGTTTACATCCACTAACTTTATGAAAAGAGAATAAAACAACGTTAGATTGTCAACATCATTTATAGTTTTATAACAATTTGGTTCTCTTAATAACATAATAGCCACACGAGGCTGTAATGATTAAATTGAACTTTTTGAATTCCTATTTTATAAAATAAAAAAAACAAGGTAAAAACAAATGACTAAGAAGCAAAATGAAAGTCGAAGATGCCCGGTAGGTGAAAATGGTTTCGTATAAAGTACAAATCTTGAATAAATATTGAAAGTATTCAAACTGTCGAATAGCCAACCATTTCTGGATTTAAAATTCTTAACAAATCTCTATATATTAACAGACTGAATTTAATTCAATTCAATTAAGTTTGCAAAAACTAAAGCAAGCAGGTTTTAGTTGCTATGTAGGGAAAGGATGGTAGAAATTTACACAGAAGAGGATAGAATAGCCCAACACTTGCCAAAAATAATCTTGAATTGCTGCGTTGTTTGCGCATTTGTTACCTCCATTAGAAATCTATTCTATGGTCCAGGGATCTTGATTGAAAAAGCAACCCTTTTTCCGGTTTAAGCGAAATCGGCGGTGAAATAGTTTTTTCTGGTGTTCGCGTAGACCTCTTTCTGGTGCAAAAGTGAATCATAAGTCTTGACGTATATTGTAATGACGATCGAAGAGATTTAAGGCCAACATGAGATCACCCCGTAATCGTCGACGCTCAAGGGAGAAACAGTGAAATTTCATGAGTCAGCTTTCATAGACCCTGCACCATTCGAGTAACCAGTCTCTAAACTCTCTCCAGATGCTGGATATTACGTATTTGATAAGGAACAGATCTCTGGACAGTATACTATAACAGTGGTCTGACGAATGGGACATAAAGTGGTAGATATATTTTAGGAGTGAGTTTGCAGAAAGTTTGAGATGAGAAATTGGGTCTCCTTGATTTGTTTTTAATAGTTTGTAGCTTGAAAGGCGACTAGACCAGAACACCAATATCTTTTGTCTCATCTGCTTCCATGAAAATAATAGGAACTCTAAAAGGCTTTAAAAATCATCAATTTTTATTATCATTCACTTTTAATAAATATAGTAGAATAATCTTTACATATACAGATCGTAATATAGACGTCGCAAAAACGTCATCGTTTTTTATTTTGAGTCTATTGTTCGTTCGCTATCTTGCTTTTACAATTCCGCGAACGAAGCCGGTTTTCAAATGTGTCTATATAAGAAAATAGGTAAGACTTATAGCAATTAACTGCTTAAGCGATGAAATAATTTTACGTGATTTGAGTAGGAGCAACTGCCAATAGAAATAAAGATGCTTATAAGTATGATATATATATATATCTATATATATATCTATATATATATATATATATATATATATATATATATATATATAGAGAGAGAGAGAGAGAGAGAGAGAGAGAGAGAAAGAGAGAAAGAGAGAGAGAGAGATAGTAAGATATATAGATATATATTAGTATTATTATTTGATTACTCTTATCATTTATTTATGTATATATAAGTGAAATTTTAAGCTGAATTATTTCGACACTTGATTATTGGGGAAATGGTAGTTTGATCAGTACCATTGGAGAGCCATGCATATTATAACTGTCCTGTTTTTAAATCTCCGAAACAGTTACATGGTAAACAGCTGATGATCCCCGTGTTAATATTAGATTCTTACGTTAAGGTCTCCTGTTTTTGTTTCACTGTTAGATACTTAATCCCCCTTTTTATTTTATTTACTTACTATTATATATTTTCTTTATTTATGAATGTTCCAACGAATGTTAAGTCTGCACTATTTTAGATTTAGTTAGTTTCTCTGGGAATTTAAACTGCATTTTCCTTTTTTTGTCTTTTTGTTTAAAATAACTCAAAGCTTCTTTAGACTATATATACATAAAAATATATTTATTTATTCATACAAATTATTTATTCCAAAAACAATATGTTACATATTCCATAGACGTGTCATGGTTTCATTGGCAGGGGTATACCTTTACTGTTTAGAAAGGTCTCTTACAACCGATCCAAAATCCTCGGCTACTTACGAAATTAAGTCAGTTCGAAAAAAGAAATTCAACCTATCTGCGTCAATGAAACTATGATACGTCTCTGGAATATGTAACGTATCGTTTTTAAATAAATAATTTGTATTTTAGCTCTCACATTTTACGAACGAGCACTTTAATGAATTATTTTCAACAAACCCTTAAACATTATATATATATATATATATATATATATATATATATATATATATATATATATATATATATATAAAGCGAAATAAATCAGTTTGAATAACCTCAGACTGGAGATCTAACGCTCTCGTATTCAATTGAGGGTCTCAGCACTAATTGAATTTAACTTTCAAATTTATATTTATGCTCTGGTGTACTGTCGACCACGTTCTTAAAAAACTTCATTCTGATCAATTTTCCCATTTCTATATCTAAGCTGAAAGATATCTAACTTTAGTAGCAAACAGCTTCATTTGCGCCGGTGCCAGATCGTATCAAGTCGTATAAAAAATGATCGAAGAAATTGAAACTATTATTACACTAAAATAAACATGATGCAATAATTTGATTAATATACAGGTCGTCAAAAGGCTTACAATTACGATATATAGAGAGAGATCAAAGAAATAGATAAGATGAGAGAGTGTAAGACAATGGCGGCTTTCGGCGCTAATTAAATTTGATGTTCCAAATTATATTTAAAAAAAATATCTTAATATTTGGGTGGAAAATACGTCTCATGCCATTTCGTAATTTTTACTAAAATTTTCTGTGTATTTTTTCCAAATACATTGCTATGCAGGTCTAACAATGCAGCCGGTCTTAATCTTTTTTATATATCGATAACTCCTCCAAACAAAATATACTTTGCAAGGAAGAATAAATTGAATAAAAGTATTAATATACTTGTAGGTACATTAGGTGTTTTCAGGAAACGCATGAAAACACCTTTGTAAACCTGATCCGATCTCTGAACCCAACCCATATATATATATATATATATATATATATATATATATATATATATATATATATATATATATATATATATATATATATATATATAATGGAGAATGCGTATAAGATCTCCAAAGAAATTTAACGATCTGATGAATTTTTATCTACAGACATAAAAAAAAGCTTTACAAATAGCGATAGAAACGGACTCTAAAATGTTTAAATGGTGTTTGTAATCCGCTCTATATAGCCTGGTAATTACATGTATTTTCTCGGTTGTTTGTCTGTGCGCGAAACAGTCGTACATTTGCCGATACTTTTTGGAATTAACTCTATATATTCTGATCATTACATTATATTCTCGGTTGTTTGTTTGTGCGCGAAACGGTCGTCAAGTTATACTGAATTACTTTTAATTTCGGTAAAAAAAGAACGTTTACGAATGGAGATAGAGACAGACTCAAAAATTTAAAATTGTTTTTTGGAATCCGCTCCATACAAGCCCTTTATAATTTTCAATTTACAAGTTACAAATAATATAAAATATGATATTCCCTTTGATATTTATGAATGCCCAACGTGAACGCAGACTCAACTATATTATTATTGAAGGAAACACTTGTACGAAACTAATACCATCGTTTTATATCTAGTAAAACTTTGCTCAATGGACGGTTTTTAATCTTGGTATAGAGCTTCGTTTTCAAGTGTATCCTTCGAAAACAGATATATATCGTAGATGTGTAGCTTATATTTGAAGGTGTGCGTTATCGGCCAAATGAATAATGTGGCAGACTATGTTATCGATAGCACCGAGTTTATATATTCGAGAATCTGCTATAATTTTCTCTAATAATGTTGGATATGATATGAACACACAGTATCCCCATCAGCTATGGTTAAACTAGCAACTTGTGTTCAATTAATCATGTACAATATATCGTTTATAATCGTGATGGTGGTTCAGAGTTATACAACCTAAAAAGAGTGGATTTACCGTAGAAAGTATTAGACAAACCTGTTGAATATCACTCTTCGTGTTATAGCAGTTACCATGGAAAACCTAAACATCCCAGTTTAAGCGTTGCTATTTTATACCCGCTCTTTGCGCGGTGTTTGTACTGTATCTGGGTATGTAAGTTTCCATATTTACATAGCTAATATTGCTTTATAACTAGTATGAAGGAAATATCTTTGAAATTTCGTGCGCCAAATACGCTACTTAGTGTTTGCCTCAGAGAGTAAGGAACTCTAGGCGCAAACTGTAGTCTTTGTTCTCATACTATATTCATAGTTTCTGTCTTCGGTCAGAGAGGCTTTAATTCTTCTAGAATTTACATTTTTGTTATCATTCAAGCTGACAAATCAAACTTTAATTCTGACGAGCCAATTTTCACTTGTCATTGATGTACCATGTTATTGACAATAAACTAACGTACTTTGCGGAACTGGATTTCTTCACATTCAAAACCGGCCTTCTCTCTAAATCTGCTCTTGTGGGGAGGGAAGTAAATAGGAACTATGGTCAGTTTTACATGTTTATTTAAATGTATTTTATTATTTGTTTTTATTGGTAAATACATAAGAAAGTCCGAATAGTAATAAAAGAAAGTAAAACACTATCAGAATAAAAGAAAGAAACATGTCCGAATGAAAGAAAAGAAAGGCAAACTTCAGAATAGAAAAAAAACATCGGAAAATATGAACGAAAGAAGGACATAAAAAGAAAGATAAATGTCCGAATGAAAGAAAAGAAAGGTAAAAATCAGAATAAAATAGTAAAGAAAAAATATGAATGAAAGAAAGACATTAAAAGAAAGAATAATTCAATGAAAGAAAGAAAAGTAAAAGTGAGAAAAAAAGTAAAGGAAAAGTATTAATAAAAGAAAGACAGGAAAAGAATGAAATAGTCCGAATGAGAAAAAATAGACACGTTAAACTAAAAGAAAAAAACGAAAAACATCAGAGTAAAAAAAAAGAAAACAAAAACATCAGAATAAAAGAAAGAAAACTACTTGAATGAAAGAAAGGACACAAAATAGAAAGAAAAAGTCCCAATGAAAAAAAAGGTAACAGTTACAATAAAAAAATAAGGAAAAAGTATGAACGAAAGAAAGACATAAAAAGAAAAAGTTCGAATGAAAGAAAAAGAAAGGTAAAAATCAGAATAAAAAAGTAAGGAAAAAGTATGAATGAAAGAAAAAGAATGGTAAAAGTCAGAATAAAAAAAGTAAGGCAACAGTATGAATGAAAGAAAAAGAAAGGTAAAAGTCAGAATAAAATGTAAGGAAAAAGTATGAATGAAAGAAAATAACGGTAAAAGTCAGAATAAAATGTAAGGAAAAAGTATGAATGAAAGAAAATAACGGTAAAAGTCAGAATTAAATGTAAGGAAAAAGTATGAATCAAAAAAAATAACGGTAAAAGTCAGAATAAAATGTCAGGAAAAAGTATGAATGAAAGAAAATAACGGTAAAAGTCAGAATAAAGTAAAGTATGGAAAAATGGGAATGACAAAAGACATAAAAATACACAAAAAATTCCGAATGAAAGAAAAGAAAAGTAAAAGTCAAAATAAAAAAGTATGGAAAAGTATGAATGAAAGAAATACATAAAAAGAATGAAATAGTTCGAATGAAAGACAAAGACACGTCAAAGTAAAAGAAACGAAAAAGGTCAGAGTAAAAGAAATTGTAAAAAAGAAAGAGAAAAGTCTGTATGAAAGAAAAAGTCAGAATAAAAGAAAGCATAATTTACTCGCTTTGAATATAATTTTTATCGACATTGTTGCACGTTATCAAAAGAGGTCATTTAGTTTTAAAAACATTCATGTAATTTTTTTTATGCTGTTATATTAATTTGTTTTAAATTTATAAAACACGTATCCAGTTAAAACATTCTTTAGACTAACGCTGGATTCGTAGACGGGTATAAACATCGTAAAAACCAATGTCTTAGTAATGTGTTATGGGACTACTCCGTTTTCGTCAACTAATCACATGTTTCTATTCGCGCACGAGCAGAAAAACAGCAAAAACACCATCATTGTTAATAGCATATCTGGAATGAAGAGTGAGGTCTCTGTGATTGATTCAGTAGCCTCTCTGGCCTTCCCTTTTCCTGGGAGAATCCAATTTACCTATATATATATATATATATATATATATATATATTTATTTTGGTACAGAAAAATTAGTACAACATTCGTATTGTCGGTTTCAAACACAGAAGGACTTAGTCATCTGTTTCGGAAATGGGAAGTCACGTGTCACTCTCGTTTGGACGCGTTATTTGCTTAGAGTGTTATGTATGTGTGTTTGAATTTAGTGTAAGGAAGGTTTAATAAGGTTTGAAAAAAAAGAATAAATGTGAAAAGTAACAGTTGAGATTTAAACTGGAGAAGATTTAAAAAGATGTAAAAAACAAAAAAATAAAAATATATGTATATATATATATCGTATAAATGCATCATAAAAATTTAAACAAAAAAAAACCATATATATATATATATATATATATATATATATCGTATAAATGCATCATACAAATAACTCTACTTTTCGTATGTCAATTCGGTTCGTTTTCTTCAGCAACATCCCGCCATAGATTGGGTCTGCATATTACGGTCGGAAGGTTCGTACATGCTAGAAATAAATGTAATCTCAAATTTCGTGAATGGCAGTGGCAAGACACGCATTTTTTTTGCTTACTCTCCCGAGATCATCGGTACATGTATCATCGTGTACCTCGCTCACCACACACTCGACCAAGGGTTTTATCTCACCCGGAAATTTAGGGAATATCAAATTTTGGAAATTTATCTCGGTCATTAGTAGCATCATAATGATTATCATCATCATCTTGTAAAAGACGATTACTATGTATTTTCGTATCGTATATCACTTCCGACTCCTACCAATGACCAACTATTTCATTCTTGAATTTTATATGTATGATTTTTAATTATATATATATATATATATATATATAAATAATTAAAAATCTTTGTTTTTATCTACATCGTATACGTTTCATCCTTTTGGGTATCGTCAGTGTAGAGAAGAATTATTCACACCGGTCACCGGACTCGAACCCTGGAACACGAGTTATATTTCAAACTCAAATTCCAGCGTATTTGCTCCCGAAGCCGTTGTCAACAACTCAGTAAATCAGCGAGAGATTTATCCTATCTAAAGGCAGCTGTCGTAGAGAGTTCGACTTTTGAAAGGACCATTGCATTGAAACCACCATGACGGCTGTGTTAATACTACTCGCTACAGAGTCCAGCCTAGTTTGGTGGCGAAATATAATTAAGTATAAATATTTTTTATCTTCATATGTATACGTTTTATCCTTACCAGAGGTTAATTCTGTGGAAGGGGTTCGAACCGTACGACCGTCCGAGATTATCATCCCTGCACTGATGAGAGCGAAAGCTCGAAACGCTAGCGTATGTAGGTAAAAATAATTTGAGAGTATTTACTTAAAATTAATATTTCATAAGCCCCTATAATAAGATTAAAGTTGATCCCTATTTAGGGAAGTTAAAATCGACGAACACGTAGCTATAAGGCATATTCTGACAACCTTGGTAGAATCTTTAGTCAGTCCTTCTTTGATATGCCGCCCTTCGCATGAGTCTAGGTTGATTCTGTGGCAGGGGTGCGAACCGCGCGACCGTCCGAGATAGTCATCCCTGCACTGATGAGAGCGAGAGCTCGAAACTCTAGCGTATCAAGGTAAAATAGTATATATATATATATATATATATATATATATATATATATATATATATATATATTAGAAAGCAAAAGTCAAATCCTCTATCCTTGATATTGAGCTGTATACTTTTCACAATAGATTTTACCTTTCCTAAATGTTCGCTTTTAGTTCACCACTTAATTATATATATATATATATATATATATATATATATATATATATATATATATATATATATATAGGTAGAAGGGTGAAAAGAAATTAGAAAAGCGAAAGGCAGGTCTTTTTTCAATTCAGTTGCTCAATGCAAGGTGGACACCGGTTTATTTTTTGCAATCGGACATTTTTTTGCATTCTGGCAACGTTGAGCCTTTTTTTTCCGACAATCTTTGTTTTACTTTTTCAAATTGTAAATCTTGGCCTTTGCCTACTTATCTATCCCAGCAATTTTTTCTGATGATAAGATTTTGATCTTTGAAAAGCCTTGCTTAAGGAAAAATTAATTGAATAAATCGCCTTTTCGCGGAATATACCTTGCATTGAGCAACTGAATTGAAAAAAGATCTGCCTCTGTCGCTTTTCTAATTCTTTTTCACCCTTCTACCTATCTATCTGCTCTATCCTGTATATTATTACTTTCACGATAGGTTTTATCTTCCCAAAAGTTCGCTTTTAGTGGTCCACTTTATATATATATATATATATATATATATATATATATATATATATATATATATATATATATATTTATTTGTTTGTTTATTTTGGTACAGAAAAATCAGTACAACATTCGTACCGTCGGTTTCAAGCAAAGAAGGACTTAGGTACATATATATATATATATATATATATATATATATATATATGTGTGTGTGTGTGTATGTGTGTGTGTGTGCGGGTGTGTGTGTATGTATGAGTAGTAAATGTTCTTTTTAATACCTTAATACAATTTCATGTCGTATTCGACCGTCGATCGTCAGAAGAGTATTATTCTTTTTTTTCTTTTTCTTCTTTCCCTTGTCAATTATCTTTCCTTATTCATTTAAATGTCGATCTTTAATAAGGAAATATCCCTACAAAACCCAATACATCCACCATCTGCAAATGTACAGAAACACGTTACATGAAACACGTTCAGTGGTTATTTCGGTGTTCGGTGCGAATGTTGCCTTGTATGAAAGGGGGGGGGGTGATCGGTTCAGCCGATTAATGTACCTCGGTTCACGGCACACGTTGGAAAATGGCTTCTTCATGTCTGCTAATATGAATCTCGGCTGTTTGCCTATCGAATATGTCCACAACATCTAAATTTGAGTGGTTTGATTCCCCTTTTTCTGCGTTTTCTTATTTCTTTTTTTCTTCTTCTTTTCCTTCTTTTCTGTTTTGTTTTTCTTCTTTAATGTTTTCTTTATTCTCATTTTTGTATTTTCATTTCTCCTTTTCTTTTTTTCTTTCTTCAACTTTTTTGCCTTTTATATCTTATTTTTCGTTTTTCTTTCTTTTTTAAAATGGTATGCTTTTTTTCTGTTTAGTTTATGTATATTCTTGCATTTTTTGTTTTTCTCTTTTTTCTTTTCTCTTTCCTCTCCTTCTGTTGCTTTTCTTTTTCGTTTTCTCTTTACTCTCTTTTGTTTTCATGTTTTCTTTCTTCTCTCTCCTCTTTTTCTTTTCTGCTTTCTTCTTCTTTTACATTATTTTTGGGTTTTTTTCTTTTCCCTTTCTTCTTTTTGATGGTTTTTCTTTTTCTTTTCTTATTTTTGTTCATTTTGTTTTTGTCCCCATTCTTTTTTTTGTTTTTGTATTTTCTTCTATCTCTTTTTCGTTTTTTTCATTTTACTTCTGATTTATTTTTTGTTTGTGGTTTACTTCTTTATTTTATTCTTCTTCATTTTCTATCAGTTATTCTTTCTTCCTCCTCTTACGTTATTTCTTATTTCTTCTTTATCTCATTTTCTTCATCTTATTTCATTTATTTCTTATTTTCGCTTTTTCTGTCTTCGTTCATCCGTCTTTCAGTGTATTCTCATCCTCATGACTCTTATTTTTCTTTTTTCTTTTTTGCCTTTTCTGTGCTTTTTCTTTCATTTTTTCCGTCTCCTTTTTCTTCTTCTTTCATTTCTTCTATTTACACTTCGCCATTTTTTTTCGTTTACTTCTGCTTTTGTTTCGTTTTTTCTTCTGCTGTCTTCTCCATTCTTATCTTTTTCGTTTTCTTAAGTGTGCAGGACGAGGAAATTGTAACTTTTCTATAAACATATAGCTGAAATCATTGGGAAAAATTCTGTTTGTATGTGATATATTCTATAAATTTTTCTCAGTTATATATATATAACTGAGAAAAGTTATATATAGATATATATTAATATTTTTATTTATACAGGCATTAACAGAAGCGACACTAACATGACGATGTTTTGATTTGTACTTATGAAAAATTAAGATCTCCTCAGGCGAAATGTTTTCATTTTCATTTAGTTGTTCATATTGAATATATATATATATATATATATATATGAAATTTATAGTTCATATATATAGAGATAGATATATTGATAGATAGATAGATAGATATAAATATATATACATATATATAGATAGATAGATATAAATATATTTATATATATAGATATAGATAAATATATATATATATATATATATATGTATATATGGATATATATATGGATATATATATATATATGAATATATATATAGACATATATGAACATATATATATATATATATATATATGAATATATATTTATATATTCATATATATATCTATATATACATATATATATATATATATAGGAATATATATATATATATATATATATATATATATAGGAATATATATATATGTATATATATATGAATATACATATATATATATATGATTATATATATATTTATATATATATATATGAATATATATATATATGTATGAATATATATATATACATATATATATATATATATATAGGAATATATATATATATAAGTATAAATTTTTATTTATACAAACATTATTGGTTACATATGTGCATACATGTTTCGGTTGCACTCTTCGCATAAATAAAAATGTATACTTATAAACAGCTCTACTTGTTATTGATCACTTTTTATAAACACTTGAGTTTCAACGGATTTACATCTACAGAAAGTAATACAATACATGTACTATATATATATATATATATATATATATATATATATATATATATATATATATATATATAAACCGAAACATCAGGTGGGGTCGGATTGTTTGAAATAAAAAAATGTGAGTTTCCAAAGCTATTGAAAAGCTAACATATACAAATTTAGTCGCGATATGTTAGCTATATCTCAGTTTTTCTGTCTCACACTTCTCCATCTTCACCTCATTTTCACGCTATTTCTTGCTTCTTGCCTTCTCTGCTATGGGTTACATGTTTTACTACCCCTTTTGTTTGTAATAAACTACGATGCAAGTCTTTCTTTTCTCTACCTTCTTTATTATAGTAAACTGTTAATAGACAGAAAGAGAGGGGGCGAGGACAGGAAGAGCGAGAGAGTGTGCCAGAAATAGGAGAGTGATAGAATCTGTATAAAATAAGGGCGGGAATGAAACAACATATAGTGAACGCAAAAGGGAATGATAGAGATAAACTTAGTAAGAGTTTGGTCGCTATGTGAGTTAATTGCAAATTATGGCGAATTAGAACAATGGAAAAGGAGTTTTATTCTAAACAGGACTCAATTCTAAAATTAAGGAATATTTTTACACGTATTTTTTTGGATTAAGATATTTAGGAAAAAAAACGCCCCAGGGAAACGAACGTTAATTAACTCAGCTTTAATAAAATACTAGAACATAATAAAAAAATAACGTTGAAATCATCGGAACATATCAACTCAAAACAGTAGACATTGCACACAAAAAATGTGTCGGTACCATGTTCTGTTTAGTTAACCGTGAGATTTCCACAAGTTTTCTACGTCATTTATTTCCCCGTAGAGAGCGAATATGAAGTAGGGATAAAAGGAGGAACGAAGAAAGTATTATAGGAATAGAAACAGGTTGCCCGTCATCGTTCATCGCTTGACAGAGCAAACATCGAGGGATTGATAACAAGCAAGATATAAACAAGATTCTTGGGGCGACATTCAAGAATGAATATCCACGAATGTATAGTGTAAAAGAAAAAAATAGACATTTGCGCGTGATGGCGTTTGTGTATTTGTGTCTGTCTCTATCTCTCCGTCCGCCTGCGTCCTTTTCATTCATGAAAGGACCTGATAATGGCGTCACGCTTCTCTGGTTATACACGGATTCTTCCGTCTGTCTTCATATTAGAATCCCATTCGCTTCGCCTATGATTTGCTCTGGGATCGATGGAGTGCCAATAAATATGACCGGCCATGCGTCATTCCTTAACCACTGTGCGCGCGAGCGTTCTGGATGCACCGTTCATATTTCGCTCCACTGCTTCCCGCGAGAAATGCACACGGAATACGGTTTTCCCGCGAAGATAACAGCGTATTTCTGCTGTCCATTCTGCTTGTTTAGTAAATGATAGGATCATTATATTGTATTTTTTTGTTGTCCGTTTTTTTTTTTCATCTCACCCCACATTATCAAAATAAATAAAAATATATATTTGTAAATAAGGAATTTCTTATTTCGGATTACATAAAAAGATAGCATGTCAATTTTGAAATACATTTAGTAGATTACAATATAACATGAAGATTACATTATGGTGTTTGAAGTGTGTGAGAGATGTATTACTAGCTATGACACATTATTTGGTTTGATTGTTTTGTTTTACGGCCTATCACCCTTTTTCGGATTACACTAGGATATTTAATTTATTTTATTTTTTGAGGGCTATATATATATGACCATCGTGAATTGTTTAGTTTCTTACGGCATATCAACCATTTTCAGATTGTATAAGTACATTTTATCTTATTAATCATGTGTGAAAACGATGTATAACTGGTTATTTTAAATTATTTTACGGCTATCAGCCCTTCTTGAATTACATAAAGACATTTGATCTTAATTTGGAGATACATTTAGTAGCTTAAAACGTAGCGAGATGGTCACATTCTGGCGGTTGACGTGTGCGGTAAGTGTACACCTCGCAATATTAAATTTTTTCGTTCAGTTGTTTTGGTTGACTGCATATCAACTCTTCTCTCATTATTCAAAATAATTATGTTGGTAAGGGTTTTTTTTAAGACTGCAAGGCCTTCATATCTTCAAATATTCATGCTGTAAATGTACGTTGTGTATATGAATGGCTTGTAGATGGGTTTGTTTTGTATCAGCATATTTAGTAAATATCCTCTACCTGTATAAGTCATAGACGTCCTTAGATGGAATATTGCTGCCACATGTGGGGAGGTACTGAACAGAGAACTCTTTCCTGCCTTGGCAGAATACAAAATCGACTATGAAAGCTAGAGGGCATCTCTTCTGAACCATAAGCCTATTCCTCACAGAAAACACTCTTTATCTCTCTCTCTCTCTCTCTCTCTCTCTCTCTCTCTCTGCTCAGCTCTCTCTGCCCACCTCTCTCTCTCTCTCTTTACTCTACGGTTATTTCCATGGAAGGTGCTCAACTGAGCTCCAATCTTTGGTGCCTTCTTGTAAGACATTCACAGCAAGAACTCGTATTGCTAACCCAACTGAAAAAGACTTTCCTTTCTCTCTCCATATCTCTAGCTTCAGGTGCAAACGTAATAGGCATAGCTTATTTACAAAGACTTCCCGCTTGTGGAACACATTACCGCAAGACTACTAATCTGTGATTACAATTTGATCGTCTTCAAATCCATGTAAAATTGTGTCGTGTTCTCTACCGCCACATAAATTAGGAAATATGTTTGTATGCGTGTGTCTGCGTACGTATACAGGAAAAATAATCGTTATTGCAAGTGTTGGTTTTAATTAAACAAAAGTGTACGAACTAAAAAAGAAAAATCGCGCGGAAAAAAAAACGTAAACGTATCTGGTGTGCAGTTCTTTGTAAAAGTTGTCGACATTTTCTTATTAAGAAACTTTTATGAAGATCTGAGAAATGTCCAAAATATGAAAATTATATAAAACCTTTAATTTGGATGCTTTCAAAAAGTGATACTATTTTATTTTCGAATGAGAAAGAATTCATTATTTTTTTCTGAGAAATATATTCACAATTACAAAAAAGCATATGCTAATTACTCACTTTTCTCTCTCCCTTTCTCTCTCTCTCTCTCTCTCTCTCTGAATATATATATATATATATATATATATATATATATATATAGTAAGCTATGAAAATATATTTATGCCAATTAAGCTACAGAGAGGCTCCCGCGTTTCACCCCACGAGGGGGGGTCTTCAGGCTAAAATGCATGGAGTTATTTTTGCCGGGTGTTTTGATATACACGGCTAGCTAGTTAACCAATCAGATTCTTTGTTGTTCTCTCAGCCAATCGTTGGACTTCCCGCGTTGGTGTTACCTCCTATATCCTGTTCTATTGTTCTCATTTCTATAGATTGACCTATATCCTGTTTTCTTTGTTGTGTCAATATAATAAGTGAATTTATTTTAACACGCGGTTCCTTGTATTTCTATTTTAGGTTTTAATTTTTAAGTGTTTGTTTAGTTTTAGTTTTTTACTTATTTATTTATCGTTAGCCTAAGGTAAATTTGTTTCTGTGTAAGCAGTTGTTTGCTATCTCACTTCTATAGTTTAATAGGGTTCGAGGATCTTTAAAATTAAGGATTTCAAATTTTTCATTCAGGCATATCTACACGGATCGTCTAAATTTCTACATGTACTGGCCTGCCGTATTATTTTCCATTCACCTTTGTTCGCGGGAAGCCCAACGATCGGCTGAGAGAACAACAAAGAATCTGATTGGTTAATTAGCTGTTTTACTAGAAATGTGTTTAATGATCAATTATATTCAGTATTTCAGTATTAAGATAAAATATATTTGTATGGCCACAGTCATACTATTAATAACATTGTTTTAAAACCGGTCTTTGACTTGAAGAAAAGGATCACTTTTTTGTTGTCAAGTGTTTATATATTTTTTTTTTTTCGAATTGTCATTTTCATTGGTCCGCTGTCCGGTCGCAAGGATGGAGCTAGTATTACCCTGGACAATGGCCGTATATATATTCTCTGGAGAAGCCATGCGCACTCTCTATTTTGTTTTTGTGTTATTATTTGTACATTATGTTTTTATCAAAAATTGAATTTTAAAAATGTTCTCAGTATTAATGATATGTAAACTATATTAAACTACATAGGGGAGTGAAGGTTTTATTATATTTTCACAAATTTTAGCAGTTCCATGTGATTTCCTTGTATGTCGCTTTTTATGGGGTACCTTTATAGCTAAGTCCTTCCTTTTACGCTGATGATGACAATATCGCTTAGAACGTCTTTTGGATGAAGAAATAAAGACGTTTTCTTGACTCGACAGACTGATGGTTATTTTGCGAAACAAAACGCATTCAGTTGTTGTTAATTGTAATTTTAAACACAGTAGGTTATAATACACACACCGGGTTCATGTATTCACTATTTTAAACGTTGCCGGGAAATACAAATAAATAGAGACAGCATGATATTGACGCTGATAAATTTGTACAGAAGTCTTCGAATGGGTTTAATCGGGAACAATCCCCTGAAGTTCGTCAATCATGCTACATTATTCACGTGTTACTGTTCACACGTATGCCAAAATTGACGTATCGACATTTCTGACAACTTATTTTCTATGGCTATGTTTTTGAAAAGACTCACATTAATCTAATATACAGCACTTTGCCTAGATGACGGGGGTAGCGAACAAGGAGATTGCGAGCTCGTCTGATATTCTCGCATCGTTCCAGAATTAAACTACATTACATGATGATTTTATAATTGCACATTTTCTCAATATTCTTATCATTTTTGTTTTGGCTGGGGATGAGGTATCCTACTGGATGTCAGAGATTTACCCGCTATTTTATGAACGCTCACCGAGAGTTTATTTTTTAGCATTCTACACGTCCATTGAAGCGCAATTTTTCGGTCTCTCTTGCACCTGGTTCACCGGTTATATTCGGCAGGTAGTTTTTAAAATTCTTTATCATGAGCCCGGTAACGCTTATGATGACTGGAATGATAGAGATCTTCCTAAGATTCCAGTTCCACACAGAGTGAAGGGATGTATAAAGTGTCAAGGCACGAACTATAACAATACTAATAAACACAACTTGAACTGCTTTTGGGCACGTTATGAAGCACCCCAGACTAGCATGCATGCAAATATTTCAAAACCTTTCACTCCCGCGTGTACTTTAATTCATTGTTTATTTATTTTATTTAAACAGTTTTTCCTCCTACCAAGCAAAGTAATAATTTAATAAAACGTTTCATGCTCCATGGTTTAATAACAATCAGATTGTTTCCCTCTAAAACTTTAACTCATCAAAAAAAAAAATGAGAAACAAACAAAAAAAAACAATTTTTAGGTCCCTACATCTGACCTCAAGAAATTAATATTTCTTTCTTACCAAAAAAGAAAATCAAATGCTATAAAGCATATATGTTGACCGAAATTGCAATCAGCCTCTGCCTACAGAGTGATTCGAACCTGAATTCGAATTGCTTAGTTGCTTAGATCTAAATTTGAATTTTGTGAACGGGCAAATAGTTAGCCCTGTGTATTCTATGTCTTTTTGCGCAATGATGCTTCTATTGTTTCTTCCCTTTCTTTGTTTCTTTGCATTTTAAAACTTAACGAAAACTGTTGATGCGTGTTAAATATTTTGAACATTACGAATGTTTATACTCGCATACATATACACATACACTGTAAAATTAAAACACCCACAAATGGAACTGTTTTTGTGAATTGTGTGTTTGATTAAATCCTGTATCAATAAACGTAAATATTATGCATTACGTGATGAGTATAAACAAATCTTAAATCTATGTTTTCCATTATTATGTTTTATAAATATATATTTGTCTTGATATAGATTCATATAAATACACATACTCAGCATATATATATATATATATATATATATATATATATAATATATATATATATATATATATATATATATATATATATATATATATAAACCAGCCTCTTAAAATCAAAATCAGAACCAAATAAAGACAGTAGATTTTCGGCAAATAAAGGACTCAGAATTTTATCTCAATGCTCTACTTGGTATTGAGCACTCTTGGAAAACTTAGTTTTTTGTTCACTTTATTAAAACATTTGAACTTGATCAATTAATATATATATATATATATATATATATATATATATATATATATATATAAATATTTTATTCATACGGCTGTGCAGAAAAGCGACACTGACATGACGATGTTTCGATCGATAGTCATTAAAAACAATGATCTCATCATCTAAAGAAGTATGTATTTTTAAAATTAGTTTTAATAACTGAATATTTTATTATCCAAAGAGACATATATGTTTCGTTTTGCTATTAACACCCATCAGTGTGCATACTGAAACTGTTCCGCGTGGAGAACGATTCGAACCTCGGATCCGAATATTACGATTCCAAGCTTCTTACTGCGATGCCTTAGTGACACTCCCACTTCATTGAAATACGATTTTTAATTAATTCATAAACACAAATAATGAGAAACAGAAAGTGTTTGATCTATTGAAATTGAAAGTACTCGCCATGTGGCTTGATTTAAATCGCAATTAACCTCTCTAAAACTGTTCGCCTTACATATATATATATATATATATATATATATATATATATATATATATATATATATATATATATATATTATCGCAAGCATGAAGGGAAGACAAGTTTTATCGTTCATGATTACAAGTTAATCCAGAAAACCCCAGCCAACCGGGTTCGCCCTTCCTTAAGAAAGGATATATCGAGGAACTTAAAAAAACGAGGGATTTAAAAAAGGGGTGAGAAGAGGGAATAGGGAGAAAACAAAATTAAAACAGCGTTATGGTATAGTACAATAGGGGATGTATCTTAGAGACTGATCACATCTAGTCCTAACTGACACTCTCTTTGTTTACGTTTTAGACGAACGTGGATCGTCTTCGAGATTTTTAGATGGTATAGTGAGTGAGCATAACTGATGATAGTCGAGTAGTCCATGCTTAAATTCCTAACGCACGGCGGGTTTTTAAGCAAATGGTTTGTAATGGAAGACCCGTATGTGTTATTTTAAATGTCCGTTGACCGGAAGTCAAGTACATTATTTTATCATTTATATAGACTAGCATGAAAACCCACCGCTTATCGGGATTAAATGAGGAACACGCTTTTTTTTTTCACAACGCTTATATGACCATATAACTTTCCTTTCTTTTTTCACTGCAGCCTCCATTATAATACATACGGAAGAATCTGAATTAGTGTCTTACACTTTTGGTTTCAATTTCATAAAAATTGGATATACATATATGAAGTTTATAGAGGATTCTGTCCCTATAGCTCACTTTGACGAGGCACATAGATAGTCAGCACATTGTTGTCTTCACCGGCGAATTTAATACATATGCTGTAAATTTAACCGTGATAAGCACTTCCGTTGTCTTCCCTGGAAAATGTTACATGTAAATACATTGTAATTGTTTATGAAGATTCTTTAACCTTTCTTACTATAGAGAACACACACACACATAGACGTTTGACACAAGGTGATTTTGAGAAACCAGCGCACTACTATAAGTGCACTCTGGCTTACAAAAACTGTCTGAAGAGCCTCGCCGGTATTTTCCGGTAGGATCGCCTCAGGCGATTTGTAATAAACTAAACCTTTCTCATAGAAGAGGGAAAAGCATGGAAAGGTGGACCTCCAATTACGGAACAGAACACCATACCTCAGCACGACAGCAACAAAGACGCACATACATTGACACACACACACACATATATATATATATATATATATATATATATATATATATATATATATATATATATATATATAGATAGATATGTATATATAGAGAGATAGATAGATAGATAAATAGATAGATAGATAAGTATATAGATAAAGTTATGTAGATACGTCAACTTGTTTGCTGTTCATTGCCTCTTCAGTGTAGCTAAATAGGGTGAGTGTGTTCACGCTGGTATACGAAACCCGACTTCTTGATCAGTAAACTGTTATCATCAGTTTAGCAGTTTCCTCCATTGTTTTTCATTCTAGCAAAATAAAGGTTAATTTCTAAATTGATAATACAATGTGCGTATCTTACCACTTTACTGCGGGTTCACGGTATTAGCGATCTAATGATCGCTAATACCGTGAACAGGTGAACTGACAAAATCAACTAGACTTATAGATGTGACGTGGCGATTCGAGCCTTTTTTTATATCCACATATACGAAGGGATTTTTTCGTTTATCTATGTGCACTAGTGCAAGACGACGTCACGTGTGTAAGTTGTGCTAATTGTGCCGGTTCGCTTTTCGAGTTATCCTATACGTCTGATGATCGATGATACTGTGAAACTGCAGTAACGTGTTAAGTTAATTACATTTTATTATTATTTATGATCGCTATTACTCTATCCAATAAAATACCAAATCCTACGTTTGTCCAAGATCTGTTCTCTTAATTCGGTCCTGCTCCTATTGAGAAGTTGGTTTCCATGTGATATATATATATATATATATATATATATATATATATATATATATATATATATATATATATATATATATTTGTTGGATTTTACTTCAGTCGAAGTGTTCAGAAATTAAGGGGCCCCTTTCCGGGGAAAACACTTGATCTCTATATGAGATACATAGATATTCGAATATTCTATTAAAGTTCTCCTTTACCTGCCAAACGTTGACTTGTAAAGAAGTTAAGAACATTATTTACCTCTCCCCATTTGACCACGTAACTACATTATAGTATATCTTTTTGTGGTCTGTTTGTGTTACTGGATTCCAGGACAATAATTCATCTAGTCTAGTGTTGTTATTTCAGGTGACATCACTAGAAGAAGCTGCACTATTTATCGTAAACGCCAGTTTGTAGCAATATTGAAAATATTTAGGTGTGCAGCGAATACTATGTTAATTTTAATAGTTGGTCAGGGTTTACTTGTCGGGGGAAGTATCCTCATGTTAGGTTGTCCTGACAAACCCTTGTACAGAGAGACCGAAGCCACTCGAGGGTGGTGTCTAGTGGGTAATTCAAACTCTTCAATAGGTAATTCAAACTGTCCAGTAGGTACTTCAACCATATATATACACATATGAGGGAGTAAATGAAATGTAAACGTTCAGACAAAATGGAAAATTAGTTTATGGAATAGGCGATAAGCACACTGACAGACTCGTAGGAATAAGGACACAATCATATCATTAAAGCTGTCGGTCGATTCGTTCAATGTATAAACTGTTCTGCTTAATAAAGCTTGTTTATATCAAATGAATATGGTCGAAAGAATGTACCGAACTATCTTGGTTTAGCTTTAATGATGTGTTTGTGTCTTTATTTCAACGAGACGGTTGCCATATTTATCGGTTATTCTGTAAAGTAATTTAAAATTTATATATATATATATATATATATATATATATATATATATATATATATATATATATATATGTGTGTGTGTGTGTGTGTGTGTTTGTGTGTTTAATGTATGTGAGAATGTATATATATAAATATCAGATTCATGGATATTAATTGGTTATTACTTTGCTATAAAAATGGGATGACAATATCATTTTTCATGTTTCATAATTTTTCATCTGACAGAGATGTGGTAAATACATATTCTTAAATAGCAGACTAATCATGGTAGTCTTTTTACGTAATTATTGCTACATATGAAACTAAATACATTATCATAATTGATTTATCCTATTATTATTCTTCCATGTGTATATACACTATAAAAAAAAACAATAGAAAATAAGATTCCCGTGAACATTTCTTTATTAAATCTTAAACGATTACAATTCATTACGGTCCGCTTCGTCATCACTTAGACAAACAACACATAGAGTTATATCTATAGACAAGAAAAAAGCTAAAATCTTGTTCAAGACATCAGAAGAATACCGCAAAATAAAACTCAAATTATTCAAGCATTTATACACAGATTATTTTAGTAAATAAGTTACTGTTTACTTTCATAAATCTGCGCCATATTTAATACGTATACTTTTTCTAAATATATCAAGTCCAAACTGGATCGTAAAATATCGAATGGAATTAGAGAAGAAAGATAAAGGTATAAAAGTAAAAAAAAAACATTATTAATAAATAAAAGTAACGGAAAAATATTAAGAAGAATTGAAAACTTTATTTAATATATATATATATATATATATATATATATATATATATATATATATATATATATATATATATGTATATATATATATATAAATTACATATAAACAATAGTATAGCCTTACGTCAATCAACCAACGTTTCAATGCGTATTACCGCATCTTGTCAAAAGCAAAGTTAAAATAAATTCCCTAAATTGTGTTTATGTAATTTTATAAATGATCTACTTGGTATTGAGCACTGTTGAAAAACTTGGTTTTATGTTCACTTCATTAATACGACGTTCATTCACTAGACTAACTCGACAATCAACTAAATCTCATTCATTCACTGTGGAGGCCCCCACATGTCGGAGAGCCTTCTACTCAAATAGCTTCTTTCCTCGTGTTGCTGGCCTCTGGAACTCCCTCCCTGTCCCTGTTTCCCCGACAGTACAGACATGCAGAAGTTTAAAACTAATGTAAACAGAAATCTCCCTGCGTAGATCCCAATCTAGGTTGACTGCTCCCTACCTTCTCCTCTCTTCTTTTTCTCAGTAGCCCCTTACGTCTACAGTGGCGTCCTGCCTTGTTTGGGGTGAACTATGTTTAAAAAAATACATTTGAACTTGATCAATTAATATATATATATATATATATATATATATATATATATATATATATATATATATATTAGAGCAGTATTTTTTCTTTTAGACATATTTGTTTAAATAACAAACTAAATCTACATATATTAAAATTATACACATAGAAACTATTAAAAATGTATTTTCAATAAGAGTGAAAATATACTAAAATGTATTTAATACACTACTATATTAATACTACAACTAGTCTTCTCGCCAAAAAATTCCAACACTAATAAGGCAAGTTTAAAGGATCAAAGAGAAAATATACATATGTAACTCGCCTATCCGCACTGAAAAGCTGTGATACCGCGAAACACTCTGTGAATGACAATTTATATATATATATATATATATATATATATATATATATATATACTAACAAAACGTACCCGCTCTCCGGGCAGTAATTAATTGAGAATAGGGTCTATAGTAAAAATATATAGTCATGTTTACATTTTTAAATATTATTTTTAAAGTTGTTTTCCATTGTTGAAAAATACTGGATTCGAGAAAAGAAGGGTATGTAATTTAAGGCTACAGAAATATAAAGTTTGAAGCAATATTTAAAAACGAATGAAGAAATATATCATTTTTAGTAAAACAAAATGAGAAGAAAGCTCCCAATCTAATGTTATCCAGGAGGAAAAACAGATACTTACCTCATTTCAAAGACAGGTTGTGGGTCTGTGTTTTTTAAAAATATTTTGTGGGGAAACAGAATGATTTAATAACATACAACTAAGATAAAACCTGGTAACACGTTTAAAATTAAATCAATTCTAACTTCCTTTTGAAAACTATATGATTCAAGAAAAATATAAAAACTATATAGAACAGAGTTTAGTGTATGTTCAAATATTATATTTGTCTATTCTGTCCTCGGTCAGTGAAGATAGAGCGATTCTAAACTGAGGCGATTTACATTTTATTTACAATCCAGACTCCTTTTTTTGGGGGGGGGGAGCTCGTTTACCCCACATTAAAAATCCTTGACTCTAATTTGCTCTCATAGGGAGGCAAGTAAATAGGCATATCAATTTAGAGCCGTTTTTTAGATTGTGTATGTTTTCAGCGTCTTAAATTCTCCTTTTAAAACGCCGACATTTCATGCGATTACACTGGACAAGACATTTCAGAAAAAATTAATTACTGGAGATGTGTAAAGTGATTTAGACTAATTTGGGTACGCTGATTTCAAAAATCATAACCGTTTTGGTGTATCACGTCAGGATTTTGCGTTTCAGAAATACTCCCATTGCCTAGAAGTCAGGGTTTCAATGAAATTTACAAAAATTCATTTATTCATTTATTTCATCATAAATGCTTCAAAATTATAGAAATTACAGAAAAACTCTACTAGAATGTAATTAAAAATGCTTTAAACATTTGGCTTTGCGTTTGTGCTGCTCTGTGTCAGTTTTACGATGCAGGAACCAGCAGAAGTCGCCCATCATGCTCGGGTTGTGCCGCCCTTGGTAACGCGTCTCCATGAGTGAAATCTCTTGGTGGAATCGCTCGCAGTGCTCGTCCGAGACAGCTCCCAAGTTGTCAGGGAAGAAGTTCAGGTGCTGGTGTAGGAAATGGATCTTCAGGGACATCCTGGAGCCAAGTTTCCTGAAGGACTCCAGCAGCTGCTGCACTATTTCTTCATAGTTGTCCGCGCTTGTTCCCCAAGAAGTTGTCCGTCACAGCTTTGAAGCTCCTCCACGCTGCCAGCTCTTTGGGGTTTAGAGTTGTCGGAAAAGTTTCGTCCTTCATTACCTCTCCGATTTGTGGTCCAACAAAAACAACAGCCTTGATCTTAGCCTCCGACAAGGTGTTGCCAAACTTCTCCTTCAGGTATAAAAACCCACGTCCATTCAGATCCATTGTCCGTACAAAATTCTTCATCAAGCCAGGCTTTATGTGGAGTGGTGGAAGGAAAATCTTGGCTGGGTCGACAAGGGCGACATGCTTCACGTTGTATCGACCAGGTACGTGCTCCGTCCGCTCTTTCCAATCAATCTTCGTCCAGTGATTCTGGTCGTCTCTGCTATCCCAGAGACAAAGGAACCACATGTATTTCGTGTAGCCTGACTGCAGCCCTAACAACAGCGCCACCACATTCAAGTCTCCGCAGATGTGCCAGTTGAAGTCATTGTACTTGATGAAATCAAGCAGCTGCCGCATAGTCTCATAGGTCTCTTTCATGCCGAACGCGTGAGCCAGTGGGACTGATGGTTTCTTGTAGCCATTGTGGAGCAGAACAGCTTTCAAGCTGTTCTTCCCCGAGTCGATGAAGAGGCGCCAGTCTGCAGGATCGTGATTACACCCAAGTTCTTTCAACAGACCGTTGATGTCACTGCAGACTGTCATCGTGTCTTCCATCTTAAAGAACTGAGCCATGTCGCTGTGATGTGCTCTGAACAAGGATATCTTGGTGTTAGGTTCAAGTAGATTCCACTGCTGCAGCCTTGATCCAAGCAGCTCTGCCTTCGCATTTGACAGCGAGAGATCTCTTACAAGATCATTTAACTCTCCCTGGTTCAGAAGGTGTGGTTCTTGTTCTTGAGTGTCGGGTTCAAAAGGTTCATCACCATCTTCTTTGCCACTGCTTACAGTTATGTTCAGATCAGATAGACATGTTGGAACGGGGTTCTCGTCATCATGAGGCACACGTTTCCGAGCAGAGACGCAGTCAGCGTACTTGATGTAGCTTTTATTCTTCCTGTTGAAGCCGGCGATGCTTGTGCAGCAGAACTAACAATCATCATGATGATTCTGCGGCTTACGCCATATCATGGGAACCGCAAATGGAATGCTCGCGCGCTTGCCCACCAACCACTGGGTCAATGCTGAGTGGCAGCTTGTGCAGCAGATGTGTGGTGCCCAGCTCTTTTCTTGGTCCCCGACCTTACACCCGAAGTAGTGAAAGTAGGCGACCTTCATTTTCACTGCTCTAGATACACTTCGCTGTTGATCTTTTTGGATAAACCGACCACAGACATAACAGAAGTTGTCTTGATGATTGGTACAGGAACGTTTACTCATGTTTAACTGAAAGAAAGAAAAAAAATTAGTAGTTATATAAGTACGTTAAATCGTAGTTACGTAAGAGGTGGTAGGCTACTTCTAGGCAATGGGAGTATTTCTGAAACTCAAAATCCTGACGTGATACAGCAAAACGGTTATGATTTTTGAAATTAGCGTACCCAAATTAGTCTAAATCAATTTACACATCTCCAGTAGCAAACATGTTTTTGTCCAGTGTTATTCGTGCTGCAGTATCAAACTTTCATTGCAATTTAAGTTGTAATGAAGATTTGAATTAATATCGAATAATCATATAAAATGACGTTTTTTTTAAGATAATTTATGAGGCTGAAAACGTACAGAAACTGGAAAATAAATAAATACAAAATCAAAGTAATTTTAATTTGCAAAGTAATCGACAAATTTGAATTTTATAATTATAACTTTTTCCATTTCTAGATTTCATCATAAAACAATATTACCGTGCGCTGTATTTTTTCTCTTAATCTAAACAAAGATAAATGCGTAAAAAATTATCTTACTTTAAAATAATTCAAAATATTTTAAGAAACGTTTTGGAAATTTATCATTCAATTTACTACTGGTAATATCGACAAAACTATTGAATATATCTAGGGGAAATGGCTAACCAAAATTGAAGTATATAAAACAAAATAATAATTTATTATAAACAGTTTAAAAGATAATTATGCAAATTAGACATACATAATCTTCTGTTTAGACCTTCAATCTCGAGTATATATATATATATATATATATATATATATATTGTTGCATTTGACAAATATCTTAATGTTGTTCGAAACGATTGTCTGCGAAATAAAAAAATAATTTGGAAATCTGTCCTCTGTTATAAAGATGTGGTAAAAAATACTAAATATAGCATAGCTCTGGCTTTAAACTATTGAGCTATTATAAGTACTTTGTGTTACAAAATTAAATACAATACACACACACACACACATATATATATATATATATATATATATATATATATATATATATATATATATATATATAAAGATGGATGAAAGAAGAGGGATAAACATGTACGAATGATAAATTAATTCCAACTTCGATTGTCAAATGCAAGGTATACTCGGTAATAAAATTATGTTTATTATTCTTTCTTTAAGCCAAGGATTTTCAAAGATCAAAATCTTATCATCAGAGGAATTACATAGATAGATAAGTTGGCAGTGGAAAAGCCAAAATACAAAATTTGAAAAAATATTAAGTAATGGAGAGTGAAAATAGTTCGTGTGAAAAAGATATGGGGTTTGTCCAGATGGCAATTGTCCGTTGATAAGGTGTCCAATAAAAGGAGATTTAGATGGAAAAGAGGTGTTTTCGTGAGGGCAGCATGGAAAAGCGTTCAAAAAGGAAGTAACTCCAATGTTGAGTTCAAATCGTAGGTGGAGCGCACTTAATCGGAATTAAATATGAGAAATCGGGCCATTTAAAAAATACTTCCATGGCGCGAAGTAGGAAATTAAAGTTGAACCGTGTAGAGTTGACGTTGGCAGTGAAATGTTTAAGCAATTCTGAGAAAGACGAAATCCTTTAGTTAAAAACGAGGCCAAAAGAGGAAAGGTGATTTGAAGGGATGAAATAAACTGAAGCATAAAGGGAAGAAGGTAGGACGGTTAGTAGAATGAGCTATGGCTGATGCAAGGAACGGAAGGGGAGGGGGAGGGGAGGGGGGGGAGGGGGGGGGAGGGGTTCTTATGATAAAGTTTATTGCAAGTAGTCACTAAAGTCGATGCGAATAGGAATTGACCAGAGGATGAATTTTGGTCATTGAGTGTATATATTATTTGAAAGAAAGGGGGGAGGTCCGTAATTAAAACGGATTTTGAACGGAAAACAAACATAATTTCGAAAGATTAAAAGGGTTTCAATTGGGAAGATTATGGTTCAAGTGAATGGGAATCTGTGATTTTAATGTTAAATATGTGATAAATCCGGCAAAAACTAGTTTTTCGGAGTTAAATGTATAAATATTTAAAATAGTTTAAAAGAATTCCCAGTTGGTTAAATGTTAAGTGTATGATTAAATAAGAAAAGCTTAACTGTATGATTAAATAAGAAAAGCTTAACTGTATGATTAAATAAGAAAAGCTTAACTGTATGATTAAATAAGAAAAGCTTAACTGTATGATTAAATAAGAAAAGCTTAATGGGAACAATGTTAGACTGCTTGTAATAATTGATTACTATTACAAGTATTATGATTATAGGGTAGGTTTGGGTTGAATTATGTAAACTTAAATGTATTGCTAGTGCGTTGAAATTATAAATATATTTTAAGGGGAAGTAGATGGACTATTGAAGGAGTAACCAGGGAGCGTACTTAAAAGGTGAAAGAAATGGGATCAATGAGAAAGATATTGTGAAAGGTATAGTGAAGCATATACAAAGTCGATGGAATGGATGCAAGGGAGATAATGCAATGCACAAGTGAGTGCGAAAGTTGGCGAAATAAAAGAAAAAAGTGAAAACAACGAAATAGGAATTATAATGTTGAGTAGGAGTTGTGATGTTGAAGTTAGAGCGGTTAAGGATCGGTGGGGTGGAGGAAAATAATGTTAGTTCTTAATTTACAGTAAGTTCTATGGGTTAATTAATAGATAAATAAATAAATAAAAAATAAGGTGGAAAGAGTGGCATATAATGAAGGGAGAAGTGATAGGAAGGTAGACACATAAAGGAAAAGAAGGAGAAGAAAAAGGAAAAGAAAACGTCTGTTGATTCAGACCGAGAGAGAAGAGATAGGAAATATTCCTATTTCCTATTTTCTATTTTCTATTTCCTATCTCTTCTCTCTTGATCTGAATCGACAGACGTTTTCTTTTCCTTTTTCTTCTCCTTCTTTTCCTTTATGTGTCTACCTTCCTATCACTTCTCCCTTCATTATATGCCTCTCTTTCCACCTTATTTTTTATTTTTTTATTTATATATTTATTTATTTATTTATTTATTTATTTGTCCTGTTTGTTTCAGATTTTAGATTTTAGATTTTTTGTTTTTGATTTTTTTTTTTTTAGATTTTTTGGATGTTTAATTTTTAATTTTTTAACGGCCCCAATTTTTGAAATGTTAAATTTCTTTTCTTCTTTTCTTTCTTTATCCCTCCATTTCATTCTCTCCAAATATGATCTAAGGTTAAGATCGGATGCTAACCCTGTCTGATGAGATCTAATTACATCGACATGCCAGTCTCGCAGATTTTGTACATGTCTGTGTAAATAAAATTATCATATATAAAGCTCTATTTTGATATTGAGCACTTTTTATGAACCCGGTTAAAATTCTCTGGATTACCACCCTGTGGATATTTTTACCTGGATTATTACCATTATTATATATATATATATATATATATATATATATATATATATATATATATATATATATATATATATATATATATATATGGTTTTAATATTGGAAATGTATTCCCGACATTTTAAAATATAGTATGTATTTAGCTGCTATTGCTTGCGCTGGTAATATGAAAAAACAAACCATCGATTTAGCATACAGGGCCGGTGTATAAAAGAAAACCATGAAGTTTAGAATTAGCCCCGTACAAGATTTTTACCTGTACCTAAGAAGAAGGACCACTTAACATGGACGTCGTCTTGGACCACTTGACCAACGAGCTATACATCCAGAGGTAGCCAGAAGATGAGGTATTTGTAGAATTTACGCTTTCTCTGTATGTATGGTTCGTTGTTCAAGTGGTCCAACATGACGCCCCTGTTGGGGGGTTCCTTTTCGAAGGAATAGCTTGAAATTGGATACGAGTTTTATTTTTCTATTTAAGGTACTAGTTGTTCATATCCAGTCCCGTGTACGAAATAAATCAATTGTTTAGAAATATTATACGCGATAACAATAGCATAAAACGCAGCTAAATTATTTATATATGTAGATACATATATATATATATATATATATATATATATATATATATATATATATATATATATGTGTGTGTGGATATGTATATTTTGTATATTTATATGTATATATATATACATATATATATATATATATATATATATATATATATATGTGTGTGTGTGTGGTGTATATAAATTTGTGTTGATATTATATTACCGAAAAACATGCAAAACCGTATATACAAGCTTCCCTCCTTAATAAATACTATTTGCTAAATTAAATTACGACTTCAACAGTTCATCGCTTTTTAATTTTTATATTTGAAACAGTTGCAAAGAAATTTCAATGAAATTTATTTTTTGTCGTTGATGTTGTTCTTAATATTATAAACATTTTTTGTTGTATTTATTATTTATTTCATATTGTTCAACTTTGATCGGTTGGTGGATTGTCCACGTCAGATGTATAAACATATAATTTATTCAAATTATAACATGAATGTATTTATCACATGTTATAAAATTACAAAATACATACATTATACATAAACATATAAAAATATATACTCATATATATATATATATATATATGTGTGTGTGTGTATATATATGTATATATATATATTATATGTATATATGTATATATATGTATATGAATGCACATATATATGTATATACATATTTATATATATTTAAGTATATATGCATATATATGTATATATATATATATATATATATATATATATATATATATATGCAAAGGTATTCATGCATGTTAGCATATAATATAAAGTCTGCATATAGAATATATATATATATATATATATATATATATATATATCGATAGCTAGATAGATATATAGATAGATAGACTTGGTATAAAATGTTATTAATACAAACATTTTTGGCTCCATATTTTCAGGTAGTTTCGGGCAAAGCTAAATATTTAAACAAAACTGTAAGGGCCATAACCTCTTGCTATGTATGCATTAAACGGTTTAAATTTTAAACGAATATTCATTATCCCGTTTCATTTTTACTATGCAATGACCAATAGTTTCACGTGTGCTCTCGACTTTGAGCGTGCGTATTGCACGAATTAGATGTAAAATTCACGTTCTCTTATCAGGCGTATTTGACCCTAGATTTGTGCATTATGCTATCTCGAGAGCGGGTGAAACCATGGTTTAGGCATTTTAAAAGACACAGATCATTCTTCTAAACACTATCAACAATTGTGTTTGATTGCATCGAGCCCTTTATATTTGTGCAAATAAAAAATTGCTGACTGGTCTAAAAGGCTGATACTTACAGCTATCAGTATATATATATATATATATATATATATATATATATATATATATATATATATATATATATATATATATATATATATATATATATATATATATATATACATAGTAAGCAATGAAAATATATATGGCAATCAAGCTACACAGAGGCTCCCGTGTTTCATCCCCGGGGGGAATCGTCAGGCTAAATGCTGAAAACTGATACATAAAAAATTATATCCCCTTATAATATTTTATGTGGATACATGAAGTACTAATATCTAGCTCCTCAAACAGTTGAGCACTCTCACAAGAATTTATTTCACCACTAAAAAATAATATGGAAATCTGTGTAGCTTGATTGCCATATATATTTTCATTGCTTACTACCTAGCTCTACTTACGTATCGAGCACTGTTGAAGTAAATACTGAAAACTGATACATAAAAAATTATATCCCCTTATAATATTTTATGTGGATACATAAAGTACTAATATATATATATATATATATATATATATATATATATATATATATATATATATATATATGGTAAAATGAAAAAGGAAAACCAAAAACTGATGATATAGGGAAAAGATATCATGTAAGCACGGATACATGTAGGGTAGACATGTTGGGAAGAAAAATAAAATGAAAAATAATGGCAGCGTCTAAATAAAAAACCGGAATAAACTAATAAAACAACAACTTTTTGGCAAAATTCGACCTTATTCATCACATAGTCTCTTTGTAAGGTGATACAATGATTCCAACGCTTTTCTAAACATCTGAGACATGTTTTTTTTTTTAGAAAGATGTGTCTATAACTGCAAAATACGCCTCGGTTTATGATATCATTTCTTGATTGAAGTCAAATCACTTTCCTGAAAACATTCTTTTGTTTTCTGCAAACAAACACTAGTATCTAGACACATGATACATTCAGCATTGCCAGATATATACTATAAGTGTACGAATCACATAAATATAATGTAATTGGAGGAAATTATGATTGGTGTTATATTTCTAATTACTTTATTAATATTTAAACGTAATGATCTTGTTTTGAAAATGTATTAATCAAATCAATAGAAGTCGAGCTAATCATGGACAGACCATTTGTCTGACAATCTGTTGGTTTGAAGAGTACATTTCGAAAATGTACTTAAATATTAATGAAATAATTTAAAGTATAACACAAAGCATATTTATTCAAACTTTGTAGTATTTGAATTATAAACACAACTATACACAATATTCCTCCTTCTAATATACATATAAGTACTGATGCATATATATTGATGCATCTATCTATCTTTATATATATATATATATATATATATATACATGTAAATATATATATATATATACATGTACATATATATATACACATGTACATATATATATATATATATATATATATATATATATATATATATAACGTATTTATAAAAGTGCTCAATTACAAGTATAACAATTATTTTGTGTAACCTTTCACTCATACAAACATTTGGCTAGACGCGTGCGTACATGTTTCAGTACATGTCATAGTTACAGCCTTATTCAAGGTCTGGCATCATCTGCTCGCTGATGTCTTTCCAGAGTTTATTCTGTCAATGGCCTGTGATGTTAAACCATGAATAAGATTGTAGTCTAAGCATGTTGTATGCACATACTGTAGAATGTAGCCGAAATGCTGGTATAATAAATAGTTATACTTATATAAGTATATATATATATAATATATATATAATATATATATGTATAATATATATATATATATATATATATATATATATATATATATATATATATATATATGCATCAAAATCCCGGTAATGTGTGTATTAACTGGATACAAATCCGGAGAAGCTGTACTTGGATTATATTATATTCCACAGTGGCGAATAGAGATATTTACTGCACGTTTAAAGTTTTATTTGTAAAAACATAGTTTGGCTATACATTCAAAACATGTTTTAGTTGTAGCTTTAATTAACATGACCATAAAGTCCGTTATGTACGCTTTTATATCGTTAAATGAGAGGGGGTCAGTCCACATTATGAATGCATGAAGAACGGACTTGTTGGTCTCGGTGTTTCGACTATATTAAAGCAAAGACTGAAACATGTTTTGAATGTGTAGCCAAGCTATGTTAGTATAGATAACACTTTTATTTTAAGTATGTATATATAAATATACACACACACACACATATATATATATATATATATATATATATATATATATATATATATATATATATATATATATATATGTATATACGTAGAATGTAATATGTATATAGTGTAATTTCAATAATTTCAGAAATAAGTACAAATATGAATTATCTATGAACAATTGTAATGTTAAATACTTAACTTCTATATATTTCAAATATGATAAACGCACGACTATGTATAAATGTGGGAGCACATTAATAAGTACGATACATGCTTCTGCAAACATATACACACATAATTAAACATATGCTTCATCTGCACACTTACAAGAAATCAAATACACATTTATATATACATATATATATGTGTATACATATATGCGCACATATATATATATGTATATACATGTGTATAATATACATATATATGCACACACACACACACACACACCTATATATGTATAATATACACACATATATATATATAATTATATATATATATATATATATATATGAACACGCATATACAAACACATTTGTATGTATAATATACATATATATGAACACACATATACACACATATATTGATTCTATACATACAGTATGTATATGCACCCACCCATCCACACACACACACGCACACACACACACACACATATATATATATATATATATATAAATCTAAAAGTCACAGCTCACTCTACATATCTAACATTGGAACGGGTTTAATAGATTTTTAGAGACATCTACCAGCTGTTAATTTTCAGTTGGCTTAATTTGTATTTGAATACTTTTAACGTAATTTTTCCGTATAAATAACTACGTTAAACTAATTCAAATAAGAAGTAAATCAACATCTTGCAATTGCTTCTCATATGCACGACACCCAGTGTAATGTTCGATCTGTGTGGTGATTTGTACCTTAAAAACTCTTATCAACTCGGTTATATATTTTTTACTTAATAACGTCGAGTACTACAAAACACAACACCGTTTCAATGATTATCATTCCATTATTTTTTTACGTAATGTTTGTATTCTGATTGTGAATCTTTGTCAATTTTCATATACGAATATATTTACGTATATATATATATATATATATATATATATATATATATATATATATATATATATGAATAAATATATGTACGTTTTTACATGTATACGTAAATGGATGTCTTTTATTTTTCTTAAAAGTGTCTATATATATATATATATATATATATATATATATATATATATTCATATGATTTTATGCTTGTTTCAGCATACTATTTTAATATAACAACATGTGTGTATGGCATATAGAATAAAGCTTTGTTTTGTCTACAAAATCTGTCGAGCTTTTTTTTCTCTTTTTCATTGAATTTAAATTTTAGACTTGGTTTTATGAACTGTCTTTTTTTAGTTTCGACGTTGAATGTTTTTATTACAGCTAAATGCAATCAATTGTCGAGCTCTCGCTACTCGTTTGTACCCGATGTTATCGTTACAAGAATTGAACTCGATTCATCAATGAATTGATGGTTAAACAATTACGGAGTTCGTGCGTCATGATGCTCGCTTACTTAGAACCCCTAATCGCGAGAGGCCAATTCCCTTTTCTAGGAGAGTTTGCATTGTTAAATGTGGTCACCAGATCGTCGCTTAACCACTGGAGGATACAGCAACACTTTTTAAGAGGGTCATCGTGTCAAGATACATGTCCAGCCAAAAGTCGGCTTTTAACTACTGCAGATATGCGTAACACTCAACAATGCAGCATTTTGTTTTTGTTTACATGCTAACGCCATGATATGGTGTAGACAGGGCGTTGCATATTAGTGTATAGTCCATCAAGTTTCTTAGTTTGAGCAAAATGTTATGTTGAAGAGTAATACCTGTAGAGTACGATGGATCTAACTGATGCCTTCAAAACTTTGAGTTTTATCTCATTCTTGATTGGAGCTTTTCAGATTGAACCGAGAAAGTCAACTGCGCTCTACACCAGGAAATAACCGTATCTAGATCATAACCAAAGACTGTGAATCCTCTTAGATATTTAAAGAAAATAAGAATATAAGAATATGCACCGAAATATACTTGAAATAATGGAGGTTGCCTTATTACACATGTTTGTTTCAGATGTTCCAGTCACTTTAATTACATTTTTTATAAGTTCCTATTGCTACTTGACGTTTATTGATTAATGATTAAAGTCAAGAAAAAATAATAATTATGTGTAATTAATGTGTAAATACATTTTAATATAAATAAATGTATATATATATATATATATATATATATATATATATATATATATAGTACTTAAAAGTATTGTGTTTTCTCACGATGCTACAACCGTGTTTTCACGCGCACTCTCGATCGTAATATAGTGTATTTCATGAATTAGAGGTCAAATTCACGTTCCTTTATTACGCGTATTCAACCCCAAATTCGTGCATTACACCACCTGACAATCTTGAACGCGTGAGAAACCATGTATTTGGCATATTACTAAAACACAGATAATTGTTTTATATACCATAACTCAATGTGTAAGAAGACATCCAGCACTTTATAAAAGTATAATCACATTTATTTTTTTATTATGACCTTATTTCTTTTCCCTCTCTATTTGTCTTCCTCTCCCCCTCTCTCTCTCTCTCTCTCTCTCTTTCTATATATATATATATATATATATATATATATATATATATATTACTTATATTACTTATATTAACCCAAAAAGGTGCATTGCCACTGAGACATAAGGCGCTACTGTAAATTAAGGACAATATTCATATGGGAGTGCTAAGGGGGGGGAGGTGCAGCAAGATGTTAGTTAACATCACATTTAAATTTCTTCATGTTGGTGCAGTGGGAGAAACAGGGAGCAGAGTGGGTACTCGGAAAGCACGCAGTTTGTAACAATAAAGCTTTTTGAGTAGAAAACACATCGGCATATAACGTGCATTACCGTGAAGGGGTGGAATGTTGCTGATTGTAAGATTGTTCTGGGATATTTACGTTGACGGGGTACAAATGCAGCAGTTTCGTCTTGTAAAACAAACACATTAGACAGAAGTGTGAGCTTGGTAGACAGTGTGCGACCTACTAGATAATAGGCTATGTTTCAAAATCCTATCTCAGTCGGAAAAGACTAGTCGTTGGTGTATCAGCCCAGATGTGGAAAAACACTCCATATATTAATATATATATATATATATATATATATATATATATATATATATATATATATATATATATATATATATATGACTATTCAGTGAGTAAGGGAAAATGTATCCGCTATAGCAGTTTTCTTTTCCGGAATAATATTTTCAGTAACAAAAATGAAACGAAATAATTATATACGTTAAGAAAAACGTAAAAATCAAGTATCGATAAATTAAATTCATTGCTGTTTTCATCTAACTTTGAAAATCCGCAAAGATAACTTCATATGTGAGATGCACAAAAGCAAACATAACTTAGCATTGTTAGGTAAATTTTACCATTCACATATTAACCTGTTCATGCATAATGTTTTACATAGATTTTTCGTACCTGATTTAATTTCTCCTTGAAATACGCGCTTTTAAGTTGAGCTGAATTTCAAAAAGGCACATAACGACTAATAATGGAGGTGAAACACATTCCTCTATGTCTACGTATCTGATCTCACTTATTTTTTAACCACGTGCCTTCAAGTTGAGCTGAATTCCGAAAAGACCCGTAACGACTAATAATGGAGGTGAAACACATTCCTCTATGTCTACGTATCTGATCTCACTTATTTTTGAACCACGTGCCTTCAAGTTGAGCTGAATTCCGAAAAGACCCGTAACGACTAATAATGGAGGTGAAACACATTCCTCTATGTGTACGTACCTGATCTCACTTATTCTTGAACCACGTGCCTTCAAGTTGAGCTGAATTCCGAAAAGACCCGTAACGACTAATAATGGAGGTGAAACACATTCCTCTATGTATATGTACTTGATCTCACTTATTCTTGAACCACGTGCCTTCAAGTTGAGCTGAATTCCGAAAAGACCCGTAACGACTAATAATGGAGGTGAAACACATTCCTCTATGTATATGTACTTGATCTCACTTATTCTTGAACCACGTGCCTTCAAGTTGAGCTGAATTCCGAAAAGACTCGTAACGACTAATAATGGAAGTGAAACACATTCCTCTATGTATACGTACTTGATCTCACTTATTCTTGAACCACGTGCCTTCAAGTTGAGCTGAATTCCGAAAAGACTCGTAACGACTAATAATGGAAGTGAAACACATTCCTCTATGTATACGTACCTGATCTCACTTATTCTTGAACCACGTGCCTTCAAGTTGAGCTGAATTCCGAAAAGACTCGTAACGACTAATAATGGAGGTGAAACACATTCCTCTATGTATATGTACTTGATCTCACTTATTCTTGAACCACGTGCCTTCAAGTTGAGCTGAATTCCGAAAAGACCCGTAACGACTAATAATGGAGGTGAAACACATTCCTCTATGTATATGTACTTGATCTCACTTATTCTTGAACCACGTGCCTTCAAGTTGAGCTGAATTCCGAAAAGACCCGTAACGACTAATAATGGAGGTGAAACACATTCCTCTATGTATATGTACTTGATCTCACTTATTCTTGAACCACGTGCCTTCAAGTTGAGCTGAATTCCGAAAAGACTCGTAACGACTAATAATGGAAGTAAAACGCATTCCTCTATGTATACGTACCTGATCTCACTTGTCTTTGAACCACATGCCTTCAACTTGAGCTGAATTGTGAAAAGACTCGTAACGTCTAATACGTATTCCTGTATGACTTTATAACTGCTCTCACTTGTTCTTGAATTACGTGCCTTCAAGGTGAGCTTACTGTCGAAAAGGCCCGTGACGACTAATAGCGGAGGTTAAACGTATTCTTCCATGTCTACGTACCTGATCTCACTTGTGTTTAAACTACGCGCCGTCACATTTAACTGACTTTCGAAAAGACCCATAACTACAAATAGTGGAGGTAAAACGTATGTCTCTATGTCTACGCACCTGGTCTCACTTGTTCTTGAACCATGTGACTTCAAGTTGAGCTGACTTCCGAAAAGACCAGTAACGAATAATAATGGGGCTACATATATTTCTTGATGCCTCTTACTCCCACAAAAACAAATATAATTGGTCAAATTAAAATTTATAATATCAAATGATATTTTTTAATTTTATCTATAAAAGGGTTATGGTATAAATTTCCGTGAAACCAAAATTGCATTATATAAACAGAAAAAAGAGAAACTGGTCTGTAAATTCAAAACATCTCGTGTCAGAAAATGAAAGGAACATATCGATTGAATTTATAGTTCGAACACATTTGATGTTTATGATATGTAGGAAGACTTCAAAAGTGATACGTCTGATAAAAACCGCTGTTACCGGTTTAATAACAGATCAAAAATGTTCTATAGACGAAGTATGAAATTTAACACATTTATTAAGCAGATTTACATATTAGAGGATGGCTTAGAAGCTGCTATATGCTAAATCAGGATGTTCGTGTTTGGCGAAGCACCTTTTTCTCTGACTGTCATAATCGACTTCGCTTCAATGGCAGATACATGTACATTTTTCCAGGTTCAAAGTAAATAATTCTAGCATAATATTATTTTTAGGCTTAACAAATATAAAGGTACAATCAATAATATGGTATCTATATATACATTAATTAAACAAGTTCGAATATATTCATAAAATAAACTCAAAACCAAAATTCTTATAAAAGTGCTCACTACTAAGAGAGCTATATAATGAGGCCCGACCAAATAGAAAAGTACAATCAATAATTCAATAATAGGGCACACACACACATATATATATATATATATACATATATATATATATATATATACATATATATATATATATATATATATATACATATATATATATATATATATATATATATATATATATATATATATATATATATATGTATATATGTGTATGTTTACTGTTTATTAAAATTCAAATGATCAAAAAATTAATTCTCAATTCATAACATTTACTTTCTTGCAGTGCCAAAATTGATGATGGTCTTACAATTGTTTCGCAACGAGTAAAATGAAGCCATTAAACGCAATTGCTCGCTGCTCTTCAGAAACAAAAAATGAAAAGCATTTACAAGCACAATTTTCGTTGATAAAAACAAAAGAAAGCAGACGACACTCAAGTGTGACCCCCGGTAATGGGATGACAAAATTCTAATCAGGGCGCTATTTTGAAATTATTACACAGAGCTAAGTTTTCAAATAACTATGGGAAATAATAAAAACTACTGAAAACAATTTTGAAATTATTACACAGAGCTAAGTTTTCAAATAACTATGGGAAATAATAAAAACTACTGAAAACAGTACTAGTTGAAATAGTAAGTGATTGATTAAAGATTGGGATTAGATTATTTCTTATATAAGTAAAATCATTGCGCGAGATGAAATTATAAAATACGGTTTATGGAAGTGAATTAAACATACCTCTTATCTAAGCAAGGGTCTATGTGTTTATCTCAATAACTACATGGGCAAATTTCTATGACAATATGGTTTCATATATTTTTACATTATTAACTTCAATGGAATAAGCTAAGGTCCTTTGAATTTATAGTTAAGCTTTATTTAGAGTTAATGAAAATAAAGTAAAATTAATTACTAGTAATTAAATCAGATTGGTGACCTAATTAAAAATCAGAAGCTATAAATTTGGATATATACACGGTCAACAATCCTACAACCCAATATTGTATTTTTTATTAAAAAATTCAACTATATAGATAAACTTAACTTAAAAGATATATTTTTTCAAAAGTGCCCAATACTAAGTAGAGAATTATATGTATTTAATATATGAACATTCAGATCAGCATATGCAAGTGCAATGATGTTTCAGCAACCTTGTGCTTTGTCATGGCTATAAAATAATTATGAAACTACGCTTAACGCTCACCCCGTTCCCATCTCAATGTAACAGCGTAAATTAGATTGAATTTCGTCCGAGATGCTGCTGCTGCTGCTTTTTATGAAGTGTTGGGAGCTTGATGATTTCAGATTTCTAGTACGGTTTCTCTTGTAGCCATTGTAAGATACTTTCTTCATTATGATCTTTCGGTTGTGACGGAGCTCAAGGTTGTGGAAACGTAATTGGATTCGCGTAGGCCGATCTAAATATGTGAACATATGTATATATATATATATATATATATATATATATATATATATATATATATATATATATATATACATTTAGATCCATCAGATATGTAAATCCATTTGGATTTACATATCTGATGAGAGCGCACCATGCTTGAAATTCGTTATATAACATTATAAAATGATAAAATAACAAAATAATGAATAAATGTTGAACGAAACTTTTTACAAATGTTAGTAGCATTTACATATATACTTTTCTCTCATTGGAACTGCACTGATACTGCACTAGCTTCTTTTCTCTCTCTCTCTCTCTCTTTCTCTCTCTCTCTCTCTCTCTCTCTCTCTCTCTCATATATATATATATATATATATATATATATATATATATATATATATATATATATATATATTGTAGCCAGCATATTTTTATTTAGTCGAACATTATTCAATAACACGAAACGTTTTTGCTTGATAAGACTTTTAAAACTTTTTTTTAACTTACCGAATGGTCCATTTAGTGTTTCGGTCAAATTCGTGTATGTAAGTTTCGTGGTTTTCTTATTTCATTTTCTTTCTTTTTTCGCAGGTACTTTCGATTTGATTTGTCAAATCATCTTCGGGCAGTGTTAGTCTTACTGTGTTTACAACTATATCTTAACTGATGAGTTCTTTTTTATTATAACGGCTAGTAATTTACAACTTAACCGAAACACTAAATGGACGATTCGGAAAATTGAAAAATACAATGTCGGTGTTTACGTGCACCTGTGAAGCAAGAAAGTTTGATTTCTGACCTACTTGATTTTGGCGTCTTGCTACTGTGTCGCAAAGTTTGTTACGTAAATTACTTGAAACCAACATTTGAAATAATATACTTTGTTGTAAACACGAAGCAGTAGTTTCGCATTTATTCATATCGATCGCTAAACATAACACATTTTGACAATTTTGATACAAATACATTTATCTTTTAAAACATGACTGTATATAAAAGAAAACCAAAGAAAAAATCAGTTTGCTTCAGTCATTGTTAATAGTTAGGGTAAAGGTTAGGGTTATGGTTAGCAATGATGTTAGGGTAAGGGTTAATGTTAGCGATGGTGTTAGGGTTGGAGTTAGGGTTAGAGTTAATGTTAGCGATGGTGTTAAGTTTAGGGTTAGGATGAGCAATTGTGTTAGGCTAAGGGATAGGGTTAAAGTTTGGGTTAGGGTTAGCGATGGTGGTAAAGTCAGGGATAGAGCTATAGTTAGGGTTAGGGTTAGCGATGGTGTAAGGGTTAGGGTTAGCGATGGAATTAGTGTAAAGGTTATGGGTAGGGTAAGGTTTAGCGATTGGGTTAGAGTAAGGGTTAGAGTTAGGGTAAGCGTTAGGGTTAAGGTTAGAGTTAGGGTTAGTGATGGCATTAGGGTTTAAGGTGAAGTTATGGTTAGTGTTTAGGTTAGGGTTATCGATAAGGGTTAGGGTGATTGTTTAGGTAAGGGTTAGGTTAGGGTTGGGGTTAGGGTTGGCGATGGTATTAGGGTTTGAGTATATGTTAGAGTTAGTGTTAGGGTTAGGGTTATCGATGGGGTTAGGGTTTGAGTTAGGATTAGGGTTAGGGTTAGCGATAGTGTTAGGGTAAGGGTTAGGGGTAGAGATGGTGTTAGAGTTAGGTTTAGGGTAAGGGTTAGGTTAAAGGTTATGGTAAGGGTTAGGTTTAGGGTTAGTGTTAGGGATGGTGTTAGGGTTAGGGTTAGGGTTAGGGTTTGCGATGGTGTTAGGGTTAGGGTTTGCGATGGTGTTAGTGTCAGGGTTAGAGTCAGGGTTATGGTTAGGGATAGTAATAGTATTTGACCGATTTGTTTTAACTTAGAAATAGATAGCAACTTGTTAAAATCACGCCAGCCCCCTAAAGAAACAGGGAGGAAAGGAACCGTTGAACACAAATACTACACTTTTGTCAAGTATTTGTTATAGTACAATAAAAACAATCATTGGATTTAAACATAATAACAAATAATAATTACTTAATAAGATGATTTTTTCAAGACTAATATACAAATAAATTTATAAGTATATAAAAAACAGATAGTGTGTTTCTAGTGTAAAGTGGAATTAAATTGAAATAGGACCTGTTTACTTTACCGTTGCTGCGTAAATGGACTCAACTTTCGCATGCATTCAGATGCGGCCGTGCTACTTCGCATTGTCATCAACATGGTCTCGGTGATGACGTCGTCAACATCATGCATATACATCACAATCAAAGGTAAGTTGTAACTCTCGCAAAGTTTGACTACGAACATATTCCCTAGTTCGATTTGATTTACAATACTTTTACGTAAAATAAGTTTTGAGTGTAATTCACTTTTCTAACTTATGTTTTAATAAACTAAAAAGTTCGATACATTTAGAAATGTAGTGTCGCACGTGTCGTGTAGCAGTAAAACGCAATACGTGTAGCAGCAGCGAACGTAGAGTCGTTCATATGTACCATTTTTTGTCAATGGTGTCCGAAACAGTAGTGGTAATAGTCTGGTTATTTTTATGTCGTATAGTAACGGTATTAGGAAGTATCGCCAGTAGGCAATTATTTATCTTGTAACGGATGACTTCTTGATGACACGTCGTAGCAGTGGTAGCCATTGTAGCTGCAGGAGATCTGATCTGTCTCTCTTTCTCTTGCCATGTTGATAAGAGTCGTCTGCCACTGTAAATGTACTAAAACAGTAGAATTCTTGTTAATTGCAGAGGTCAATATAAACCAATTTGAGTTGAATTTTTATTTTTCTCTTTGCATAATTTTCTGTTCAAATTCTTATTAACACGACGTCTCTAGAGGGGGTAAGATGTAAACCGTAAGCACATCAGTTCATATCGTTAAACAAAAGCCCACAGAAAGATTTGACCAGATTACTTCTCATCTTTTATCTGAGACATCCTGTTTGTGACGTCATTTTCTGAAGACGCTAACTTAAATGATATATATATATATATATATATATAGAGAGAGAGAGAGAGAGACAGACAGACAGACAGAGACAGAGAGAGACAGAGAGAGAGAGGGAGGGAGAGAGAATGGTAGTTTGCTGGGAGTCGTAGTAGTATGTTTAAGAAGGCTGAGGGCAATGCAATGTGCCGGCTAGGTTGTAAGCTGAAAGGAACAAAAATAATGAATCGAAATCGGACTTACTATTTATTTTTTCTTAAAATCTTACATAACAGCAAGTGTGGTGATGGCTGTTTTATGCTTTTTAATAATCACCCGGACAACACACAAACAGGCAACACCACACTTGCTGTTATGTAAGATTTTAAGAAAAAATAAATAGTAAGTCCCATTACGATTTATTATTTTTGTTCCTTCCAGCTTATAACCTACCTGGCATGTTGCATTGCCCTCAGCCTTCTTAAACATACTACTTGCTCACTGATAATCACCGGTGGTGTTCCCTGGAATCTGAGTGACAAGAAGTCTCCTCAGGTGTCTAGTACTCTCCACCTCTTACCATACATATTTCAAATGACTTTGCGTTATCACAACATCCACTTACCATTTATTTCTAGCAGGCATCTACCATTGTTTTTTTTTCCTGGGATTTGGGTGGACATAAGCCTCCCGAAGGTCCCAGTAATTTTCCTCACTTTTCCAGAGGAAATCTAGTTAGTATTCTCCCGTCTCAGTTTTTCCATCCTCTTTGATACTTCACGACTATTTTCTGTGGTATCAGCTCAGTCTGGTTTAATCATATTCTTTGTTAGAGTAGTTTATGAAATGTCTGGCTTTTTCAGTTCCTTGGATTATGCGCTAGTGTTATTTCTGTGTTTATGTTTCCTTCCTGCTACAACTTCCGTCAGACTTGTTAGCATTTGTAGCCTACGTGGGTTGATTTCCGCATTCGAGGATATTCCTTTAGATTTCAGCTGTTTTCATCATTGCCGTCAATTGTATGGTTTCATTCTTCCATTTGATTACAATTTCTCGCATGCGTATTTCCAGGTTTTCGGGAATATTCCTAGGTATCCTACAGTTATTGGTATTATTTGACTTACTTCATACTCCATATCTCTTTCAAGACGTTGGCAAGTTCAGTGTATTTGCTTCGTTTTTTCTGTCTCCTTGTGTTTCACCATGTTGTCTGCTGGAACGACAAAATCTATGATTTGACATGTTATTTACTTCTTGCTAACTATTATGACATCCGGTCTCCTTGCTTGTATAGATTTATCTGTTTGCACCTCCATATCCCAGAGGATCGTGTGTTTTTCGTTTTCCAGTACTGTCTCTGGTTAATGTTTGTACCATTTGTCTGCGTGTTCGAAATGCAGTCGTTTGCATTGTTCTCAGTGTACCGCTTTTCCCACGCAGTCATGTCAGTTCTTGTATTCTTTTTTATGCTAGTTTGCTGCATTCACTTATGTGATTTGCTGTTTCGTCTCTTTATACACACACTTTATCTATTTTAGCTTTAATGCTATTTGCCTAATCGCATTGTTCTGTGCAGCCGTAAGTACAGATTCCGTTTCTTTTTTGAAGTCTAATTTTCCACGCCATACCCAGGTATTTTCGTGGGTCTCTTCTCTTGTCATTCTTATGAAACGTCCATGTAGTTGTTTTCCTTTCCCGCTTTTGTTTTTTTGTTTTTGTGTTTCTTAGTTTCGAGGTATTCATTCGGAATGCTGTCTTTTTCTGCAGTGATAAGCCTTTCTATGTTCTGGGTTATATATTTCTCCAGCTCTTTTTGTGTCTTCCACACAGTCTTCTATACTTACCGGTCCTCTTCTCCCTTCGTTTTTCTTTTCGCGTAAAGTCTGTCCGTATTGTATTTTGGGTGTAGGGCGTTGTGTATGGTCATTAATTTTCTTGTCTTCTGGTTATGGTGTCTGAGTTCTTTTTTAGTCCAACATATGAATGGTCCAAAGTATCTTATTAGTTATACTTACCAGGTGTTTATTTTTTTATTAGATTTCTGCGATATAATTTCGTTTCTAAGAGTTTCTTTGTTCTTCTCAATTATTCTTTTCCAGGATTCTTTTTCATTTCTGTCAATATGATAGCGTCTGCTTTTAGAAATCCCAGGATTCTATAGCTATCCTGTTCACGTAGCGCCGTCGTTTGCCCGTAGTTAGGCAGTTTAATGTCCTTTATTGTCTCTAATTTACCATTTTCATCTCTAGAAGTGCACACCTTTCTATTCCGATTTCTATTTAAATCTCCTGGCTGAAGATTCTTGTCATACTTATCAGCTTTCCCAGTTCCCTTTAGCTTTTTGCAAATAGCTTCAGGTCGTCCATGTACATGAAGTTGTTTATTATTTCTTCGATGTCTGTAAACTTTTATCTGGCATCACATGTCCTGAGAATTTAGTTGAGTAACATCCTGGCTATAATAAATAGCAGCGGTAAAAGGGTGTCTTCTTGGAAGATCCCTCTCTGTATTTTTATCTCAGTAAGTTGTTGTTCTCCAGCTGTCAGTTCTAGTCTCCATGTTCTTATTTCGTTCTTAATGAGATTAATAATCTTCTAGTGTATCTTGTATTATAGTTTTTTAAACAAAGTTCGCATAAAACTGCATTTTCGTTCAATTTCTTTTACTTTTTCTCATCCCACTACAAATATGTTGCTGTAATGCTGCTGTTTTATTTATTGCTTTTCGCCTTTCGTGCTGTTTTCTTCTTTTACCGATTTCCTTCACAAACACCTGCACTCTTGCTATTGTGGTGTAACATTTTGATACAGTGTTTCCAATATTTCTTTGAATTCTATTTCTATTTCTGTTCATATCGTTTCTGCTTCCATTATACCTTCTCATATCGATTGCTTTTTAAAGTGTGTAATTAAGATTTGAAAATCATCCTTTGTCTTTTGATAAACAAAAAGAAAATATAATTTAATTAGATTGTATTCTGTTATTTAATTTTTCCATTTTAGATTTTTAATGGTGGATTTATTCCAAATTGTTTTTTGCAGATACACACACACACATGTGTCAATTTTCAGTATTTACTTCAACAGTCCTCGATACGTAAATAGAGCAAGGTCGTAAGCTATGAAAATATATTTATGGCAATTAAGCAACACAAAGGCTCCCGAGTTTCATCCTCGGGGGAATTCTCAGGCTAAAATGCGTGGAGTTAGGTTTACCGGGTGTTTTTATATACATGACTAGCTAGTTTACCAATCAGATTCTTTGTTGTTCTCTCATCCAATCGTTAAGCTTCCCACGAACAAAGGTCCGGTTAGTGTTACTTCCTATAACTGTTCTAGTGTTCTGTTTTCTATAGAGTGGCCTATATCTTGTTTCTTTGTTGTGTCAATATAATGGGTGAACTTATTTTAACGAGTGGTTCATTTTATTTCTATTTTACGTTTTAGTTTTTAAAATTGATAGGATTTAGTTTAATTTATTATTTATTTATTTATGTATCGTAAGCCTAAAGTACATTTATTTCTTGTGCAAGCAGCTATTTGCTATCTTACTTCTACAGTTTAATAGATTTTGGGGGTCTTTCAAGTTTAAGATTAAAAATTTCTCATTCAGACATAATCTACACGGGTCATCTACATTTCTACATGAACTGGCCTGTCGTATTATTTTCCATTCAATTATTGCTGAGCGTCTATTTTCATTGAGCTCCTAATAGTGGTTTGATAGTGCTGTTTTAATTCGACGTTCTCTGTTTTTAAATGTGCTTTTGTGGTCATAATATTAGGTTTTAAATTCTCGGGAGCTCATATCCACGTAGGAATTGTGCAATTTCACCTTTGCAATGTTACACTAAGTAACAGCACTTGAACCAGATGCTTCTTTGTCTTGAAATCCAGCAACATCTAGAAAAGATTGTAATAAAGATAAACTATAGAATAATTAAGTCCAAATTTGATCAGAAGAAAAATGAGTGTTTTTAACTGCTTTACAAACTCAATGTTTGAAAGGTAAGTAAGAATCTTGATTGAAACGTTCAGATATCTATGTATCTCATATAGATATAAAGTGTTTGTCACAGAAATAAGACACTTGAATTCTGAGAACTTACTTACGAAATGAACTGAGTAGATGAGTTTGAATTACTGACAAGACAGCAAAGTTTGAATTACCTACGATAGACTATCCTCGAATGTCTTAAGTCTCTCTGTACTAATGTTTATTTGAACAACCTGACATGAGGATACGTAACCCTATGAGTAAACTATGACCAAACATTTCAAATAACATAGTATTCGAAGCCCAAATATGATTCCTCCGCTATACAGTACTGTTCTTTACTTCTTAATCAACCTAACGTTTCAGAGTTTGAGGAGAATCTTGATTTGACACTCGAACATCTATGTATCTGATAGAGAAATCTAGTGTTAGCCCCCAGGAGAGGGACCTCGATTTCTGGTAACTTACTTACTGAAGGAAAATCAAAACAAATGTGTCTGTACATATATAAAGTTAGATATATTTAGGGATATATATATATATATATATATATATATATATATATATATATATATATATATATATATTATGTAAGGTATATTCTTCAAAAGTCAGAAACTGGTCATTATGAATTTTAGAATATATATTTTAGGCAATACGGTTAGTAACCAGGGAACATTATTTATTTAAACTTTTGTCATGTGTGTTTACATGTGATATATATATATATATATATATATATATATATATATATATATATATATATATATATATATATATATAAATATGTATGTATATATATATATATATGAATTGATTAAAGGATTAAATAATCTGACGGTATAAAATTAAAATGAAATAAGCGGAAGACCTAAAAGCTCAACGTTTCGCTCAAATGTTATATGGGCTTTGTAAAGAGCAAACGAAAACGTGCAACATATATATATATATATATATATATATATATATATATATATATATATATATATATATATATGCATATCTCTCTCTCTATATATATATATATATAGTCTTGGAAGTTTCTCAACCATTAAAACTATATTAAAAAGAAAAAAAACATAAAGTCCCAATTCGTTCAGTGGAAAATCACTCATGTAAGTCAATTTGACTTTTTCAGTTATTATATTAGTTTACTTCTAACATTATTTAAGGGATCATCAGTTGTTTACCATGAAACACTGTTTCTGGAATTTTATATATATATATATTTTTTTTTTGGGGATTTAAATATATTTACAATAATGATATAGCAAGTATCAGCAAGTATGTATGGTAGGAGTCGATAAATTTACAACTTTTTTAGCTGAATATATAAAAGAATGTAAAGATCAAAAGCTATCGAATTGTTAATATTGGTAAAGCCAGTAAATATTTACCAAACAAGTTGAAAAAATGCATTTTATGTATAACTGCAGCAGTTGAAATAATGCCATATAGAAGAAAAATTATACACAAGGAAAATGAGATAATAGGCGGCTGCTTACATATAGGCATATATAAATATAGTAAATATGACGGTGAAAAAACGAATAAGTTAATAGATTATATTTAAATTTTAAAAATTACATGTTTCTCTCTTATAATAAATAAATATATTCGAACGGAATATCTATGAATAAACAATAAATGACTAATTGTCGAAAAATAAATACAAATATAGAAGACAATGTAACAAAAACAGCAGTGTCTTTTCGATATCCCAGTAAAAACGGAAGTCACTTATCACATAGATGAACTATTATGTAAGAAAATACAAATCTAGAAGAAAACAGCAACAAAAAGCTATATAAACTATATGTCTCACACCTCAAACCTGTCCCGAGATTGGCTTAAAGAGAACTTCGGAGGCCGAGTGATCAGTCTCAAGACTAATTTTGAGTGGCCACCCCATAGCCCGGACCTAAGCCCCCATATTTTTCCTTTGGGGCTATCTTGAAGACAGAGTGTACGCAGAGAAACCCAGAATCATCACGGAACTCAAGGAAGCCATTATGAAAGAGATGAGACCCATTCAAAATTCAGTCAGTAAGAACGTCATGGACAACTTCGTTCTGTGCCTCAAGAAATGCACGGAGCTAAATAAACACCATCTAGAACACATGCTGTAGAACAGAGAAAAAAGGCCTAAGACCCTAGTGTTTAGATGGGATGGTTTGAATATAATAAACTAGTTACGACCAAAAATTCATTTCATTATGACGAAACACTAAGAAACAGTGGCTAATTAGAGTTGGGGCCCGTTTTTTGGGGGTCACTTGTATATATATATATATATATATATATATATATATATATATATATATATATATACATATATATATATACATATATGTATATATATATATACATATATATGTATATATATACATATATATATATATACATATATGTATATATATATACATATATATGTATATATATACATATATATATACATATATGTATATATATATACATATATATGTATATATATATACATACATATATATATATACATATATATATATATATAGAGAGAGAGAGAGAGAGAGAGAGAGAGAGAGAAAGAGAAAGAGATGTATATATATATAAAGAGCGAAGGATATATATATATATATATATATATATATAATTATTAATGACAATATATGTATTAGCATATGATGATTAGCATATGAACTGATAGTGTATGCTAATACATATATTGTTATTAATAATTATATATATATATATATATATATATATATATATATATATATATATATATATATATATACATAGTTCAGTGGTAAACAGATTTATGACATATTAATTTACATATATAAAGAGAGAAGGAGATGTATTACTTATATATTCATATATATGAAGTGAGAAGGAGATTATATATATATATATATATATATATATATATATATATATATATATAGTTCAGAGGTAAACACTTTTATGACATATTTATTTACATATATAAAGAGAAAAATAGATGTATATACATATATATTTATATATATGAAGTGAGAAAGAGATTATATATATTTTTATATATATATAAATATATATGAGATAATTTATTTCATTTTGACTACAAAATTGATTTTGTTTCACGAGAGCGATTTGAAGCGCTCCCGATCGTCAGGTCATGAAAATTCATTATACTTTTTAAGATAAGTTCAGAACTACACACAGTTTTGTGAAGGTGACAGAAATTTAAAATAAAAATTAAAAATTGAATATGAATAGAAACAAAAACAAAAACAAAAACAAAAACAAAAGCAAAAAGCAAAAATAGAAATACAAGTAAGAAGAAAAAGAAAAAGAAAAAGAAGAAGAAAAGGAAGAAGGAAATATTAAGAGCTACACGGGACATAGAAAAGAAATAGAAAGAGGTGAAGAGAACGCAGACGTGATTTGGTGAAAGTTGGTCGAAATATGAAAGCGTCAACGCGTGTCAAAAAAGAAAACTCTGTCTGGGTCTTGCTGTTGCAGAAATGGGCAAGTAACCGATTATCAATTTGGTAATATGTCTATGAAGGGGGGAGGGAGAGATTAACCCTATATGGAGGGCGGGTGGATGAGTAGGGGGTGGAGTAGGGGCTTGTATGTAAACTTCTAGTTAGTAAATGATAATAATAATAATAATAATAATAATAATAATAATAATAATAATAATAATAATAATAATAATAATAATAATAATAATACCACAGGTTGTTGGCAGTGGGCGATCACTGACGATGACCAGTGTGATAACTCCTAGTGAGTAAATAATAATAATGATAATAATGATAATAATAATAATAATAACAATAATAATAATAATAATAATAATAATAATAATAATAATAATAATAATAATAATAATAATAATAATAATAATAATAATAATAATAATAATGATAATGAAATTAGTAACTGAATTTTTTTATTTGTCGAAAGTTCTCTAAAATCTTAAATCTCGATACCAAAATGACAATTATTTCTGCATTAGCATCGAAATGTTTCGTTTTGTTTTATTTGGATTTGCATTTGAATGGAAATAACCTGGAGGAAACTTAAATTTAAATAACATTAAAAAAAAACTGATTTTATTTTAGCAGAACCGAAGTTGTAAGCAAAAAAAAAAAAGGTGTAAATGGCGAAAGGAAGGTAAACATAAGATTTTAAAATTTGAATATTACAAACTAAATCTTGTCTGTATAATTTTATTTCTCAAATATTCTCTTTAAATGTGTATAACAAAGTGCAAATTTTAAAAGAATAAATCAGTTTAACATAAAACAAAATCTTTTCACTGCAATTTGTTATGCAAATATGGGAAAGGAATTTATAGTTTTTTTTAGGATGAGCTTAGATAACTTCTACAAAGTAGATACTTTATATATATATATATATATATATATATATACATATATATATATAAGTATATATATATATATATACATACATATATATATATATATATATATATATACATACATATATATATATATATATATATATATATATATAAAGTATCTACTTTGTAGAAGTTATCTAAGCTCATTAAAGCTCATTATATATATATATAACATATTTCACCCTAAACAAGGCAGGCTGTCACTGTAGATGTAAGAGGCTACTGAGAATTAGGGTGTAGGTTTTAGTTGTAATCTTAAGTTGGGAGATGTGCAACGAAATGTCTGTTTACATTAGTTTAAAACCTCTGCATGTCAATAATATCGTGGAAACAGAGAGCAGAGTGGAGTTCCAGAAGCCGGCAGCACGAGGAAAGAAGCTATTGGAGTAGAAGGCTCTCCGGCATTTGGCGACTTCCACAGTGAATTCGTAGATCACTCTAGCTGCTTGGTAAATCTAGCCGCCGACTCGCTATTTTACATTTAAATTCCTCTCTAATTACTAACTAATTGTCTATGGCCGATGGAATAAGACTCTTGACTACGAATCAGTGGCGATTTGTGATCGGGGTTCGCGCCCGCCGACCGTTGAGAGTTAGTTCTTGCACTGAAGATTGCGTTAGCATGAAACATCGATGTCTGTAGGTATTAAAATAATTAATATTTATTTATATATATATATATATATACCATATTATTATATTTTGTATATTACTATGTAGTTATATGTTTTTAATGTGCGTGTGATAGTACACCTAGTTTATTGAAAATGAGATAATCACTATCCCTGTCTCAGAATCACAGGTAAAATAAATCTGTGTTTGGTGTTACTACAGACACCAAACAATGTAAACTGCTTAAAAACCTTGATGCAAGTCGTGGAACTCAGCGAAAGATGTGAGTGTCATGATCAGTAGGTACTCCCTCGTTGGCCAACATGGATGAACCGGTCGGCATATGTTAAATGTTGGATCCCATAATTTTAGGAACAAGAAGATCACAAAGCAAAAACATGTAAGTAACGTCTCTAATTCCAGACCAAACCCCAAAAAAGCAGGAATATCAAGAGCAACAAACTCAAAATTTATAAAAAGAAATAGACGACAAAATGAAAGATACTGTTAATGTGATGTTACTACAAAAGCCACCACAAAGAAAGACACTTTCGGAAGCGAATAAACATCTACCATACAACAGAACATAGGATAGCAGATAAAGCTAGAAGATCCTCAAGATAGGGGGGGGTATCAGAGCTGGAACCAATAGAAATCAAACAAAAGATAATAAGTGTAAAAATGTAAGAGAAACCTGTTGGTGAACACCCATAAGTAAGAGACTGTCAAAACAGAAACACTGAAACTGGGGAGACCGAAGTCTACAAAATCACAGAACTCACCGAGAAAGAAGCAAGAGAAGTTGAAAACCTAAAACAATTAATAAGCGAGGGCAAAATAAAACTCTCATCTCTAAGAAAAGAAGATTGGAAGAAATTAAAATTAGAAACATAAAAAGTAAACAGACTCCTCTCATACATCTCAACATATATTATCACAGGCCTAAATATCTTAATATATGCTGGGCCAAAATGACTAAGTATGAAATTGGCCAAAATAAGGAGCGACAAAGCCTGGATGGGAAATTAGACTGGGAACTCAGATCACCAAACTTCGAAATGAAGCTAAAATCGAAAGTAGGATTGACAAAAAACAAAAAATGATGGAAGATGGTAATTCAAACTCACGAAAAAGGAACATTAAGAACTGAAACAAAAGATAGCGGCAAAAGAAAGACGATTAAGCCGATATAGATACAAATTGCAACAGTACAAACTAAACAGCACCTTTGAAAACAATGAAAGCCAAGTTTATCGATATGTAAATGGCGTAATGATAAGAACAGAACAAACGGACCGAAAATAAACAAAACAGTTCAAGATATGGGAAGCCTGAAGATCACAACATGAAATGTCAAATGGCTTAATAACATGAAAGAAGAAGTTGGGGAAATTTAAAAAAAGAACAGAAACGGAAATTAATTAAAAAAACAATAAGGACAACCATAAGTCGAAATGAAAAACTGAAACGTGCCAGGTCATGATGGAATACATACCTACTGATTTTTAAAATTCACGACTCTACATGAATTGAAAACGAAAAAACTGAGAAGATGTATTAAGAAAACATACCTACCAAAATGTATTACGTAGAAATCTAGTTAAATGAATAATCACTTGGACAGCATCACTAATAAGATACTCTGCGAAATTCATAGGCTGAACAAAAATAGGAAAGAAGGAGGGGAAGGATTGGTAATACAAAAAGACACTAGAAAATGGAACGATTTAAAGCAGCTACAGAATTATTACTTGTTTAACAATTATGTAGAAAATACTTACGGTACAACTCAAAGAACAGATCCTAACCCTAACCCTAACCCTAACACAGATCTACTATTCCTTTAACAATCGAACACTACCTATTTAGAAACAATTAGCGTACAGAAAAGGGGAAAGTGATGCGCGTGATCAAAAGATTTTGAAGTAGGTGAAAAGCAGAAAAAGAACATAACCATGCATAGATTGATTACAGAAAGCCTACGACAAAATCCCCCAATCATGAATAATTGACTGCTTCTCAATCTACCACATATTCGACAAGATTATGAAAAAAATTAAGAAGGCATTAGGAGCATGTAGACTAGAACTTACATGCTGGAGAACAACACCTGACTAAGATAAGAATAGAGAGAGGCATCATCCTAGGAGACTCTTTATACGCACTACTATTTATCATAGCCATGATGCCGTTCAGCTATATACTGGGAAAATGTAATGTTGATTACAAGTTTACAGATACTGAACAAAGACTAAAAAACCTCATGTATATGGATGATCTGAAGCTATTTCAAAACAGCAGAATAGGACTGGAAAGCTTTATAAAAACGACCAGACATGTACGCCAGGAGATACAAATTGAATTCAGAATGGAAAAGTTTGCACTGCTAGAGATGAATAGTTGAAAACTGGAGACCAAGAAAAAGAATAAAATGCTCAACCAAGAGGAGATGAGGGCATTTGTCGAACGTGATAATTATAAATATTTGGGAGTGCTGGAAACAGAAAACATGAAATCTACAAAAATGAAAGTGCAAATTGAAAAAACCTGCCTCAGAAGAATAAAAGGAGTTTTAGAAATAAAATTGTATAGTAGAAATCTAGTTAAAAGAATAATCACTTTGACAGTATCACTAATAAGATACTCTGCGAAATTCATAGGCTGGACAAAAAAGGAACGAAGGAGGGAAAGGACTGGTAAGTATAGAAAACCGTGGAAAACACAAAACCAGATTTGGAAAAATTCATAGACCAGAACACATAAAGACTGATCAGCCCAGCAAAGGACACCGTCAAAATGAAAAATACAAAAAGCAGTGAAAACAGAAACAAGAAGAAGAAGAAAAACACTGGAAAACAAAACTGTTGTATTAACTATTCATAAGAATAACAATAAGACACTTGAACAAATAGACAAAACAGTGGCTCTCGGCAAAAAGTATATCACATGGTGATATAATAGAAAGTGATCACTGTACTGTATCTCTGTGAGAGGAAAACTTGTTTTTTATTTATTTAAAATTATTTATGAATTATCTCCCTTGAACCATTTGGATAATTTAGGAATGTTCTTTATTTAAGTATTTATTTATATTTATTTTATTTATTTTAATTTATTTATATTTATTTTTATTTATTTATTTATTAAAAAAAAAGTTTTTCTCTTCGATATAAGAGAACGTTTTCATACAACAAAGACGTAAGATGCTCAACCGTTAAAAACAAAAACAGATGAGACGCTGAATCATCAAACGACACGTGAGATACTAAGCCGTTGATACTCAGTTGTTTTGATTTCATTGAACAGTTAGATTGAAATGCGATTCAGATAATGGGGCCTCACACCAGTGAGGGGGAGGGCGATACGCAAAAAAGCTGTTGAGAGAAAGGCCCTGAAACGGTGCGTATTCTCTCCTGATAACCCGACATTGTCTTGAGGATGAAATGAAGTATTCCACAGTAAAAGAGCCGAGGAAATATATGTATACTAGCACACAAGGTAAGCGGTTTCTTCCAAACAACAATATCTTCTGTTATCAGCTGGCTTCAGAGCGAGTTTCTGCTACCGTTCCGGTAGCTAGTTTCAATCTAAGAATAACAGGAGGACACTTGAACAAATAGACAAAACAGAAATCACATATTAAGTGAATTCACAAACTGGCCTCAAAAGAATACACGAACAGACACAAGTACATGGGGGAATCAGTACACTGACAACGATGCATTTTAAACACACAGACAACTGATACAGACAGAAACTGGAGACCAAACACTCTTTGACATAGAAGTGCAAACAGAAAAACTCATCCAATCAAGAAGACCGAGCATCATAATAATTAACAAGAAGGAGAAAACTGCAAAATTTTACATTTCGCCGTCCAAGCACACCACAACGTACAGATAAGGAGAAAAGAAAACTGAAAGGGTATGGCAAATGAATCAAGTCAATATAATACTAACATCGTAGAAGAACTAGGCACAGTACTCCAAAAAAACTGCATAATAACTGAGAGAAATTGGATTCAAAGGAAAGCCTGAGACTATACAACGGGCGGCAATGATGAAACAGCTGAAACCTTAGGGAAAATCCTCAAATGCGGAAACCAACCATTATAAACTACGAACACTAACCAGCCACATGGACATTGAAACCTAAATAAAAAAGAAACATGGAAGGAACACCACGTGAACCTGAGGAAACTGAAACTGCAAAAAATCGTATAAAGTTTATCCTCCACCCCAAAATGCCCTCAGCCTCGGCTGATACCACACAGAATAGTCATGAAGGGTCAAAGAAGATGGAAAGATTAAGGAGAAAGAGCACTAACCATACCTCCACTGGAAGTGTGTGAAGTGTACTGGGGCATTGAGAAGGCTTATTACAACCCAAATTCCAGAAAAGACGAATGTATGTTGCCAGTGAGAAATCAATGGTAAGCGACTTTTACGATAACGCAAGCTCATTTGCAATGGTTATCGAAATATTGTTGTAACTTCGCCTCCAAGAAACACCATCGCTTTTTTGTCAGTAAGTAATCATTGACTATGACCTGTGTGAGAACTCCTAGTGAATACATAATAATAATAATAATAATAATAATAATAATAATAATAATAATAATAATACTACTACTACTAATAATAATAATAATAATAGTAACAATAAATTAATATATCGAAGTATTTTTTGCATATTTGAAAATATTAAATGTTTTCTGTAGAAGATTTGTTTATTAAACTGAAGTTTATTAAAACGAATTTTGAAATCATTTCAAATATGCCAAAATATATTTGGACATATTGCGATGTGATGTTTTGAACATTTACGTTTGAAATATAAGTTTGTTAGCAGTTAAACATTTCAGTATTTTCTTTTTAATCTCTAAAACGCTTCTAAATAAAATGTGCCTGCAATTTTTCGGGAGATTAGATTTTGACATTAAACAAGATTAAGATAAACAAAAATGTATTAAATTAAATTTTAATCTGCAATCGTGTCCAATTCAAATTCGTATAGGATTAACGCAATTTTTATTTTTTGTTTTTTTGTTTTCGGATTCATGGCGATTAAATCACAGTGCTTTAGATTCCGAATCAAATTAAACAAGTTAATAAATGTAATTCATTTGGCCAAATGAGTACAAAAGAAACTTTGCTCTGATGAATTTTATCCTGGTGTTTTCATAAGTGTTATCTCCCTTTGAGATAATTGGCTCCAACGCTTGAAGTGCTACAGCACGTGATTTAGTAGTTTTGCAGCCCACGTAATTTTAATTTTAAAAACAGAACGTATCGCTTATCTGTGCGACATTCAAACTGGAAAGAAGTACTGTCTGAAACCTTTCGTTTTAGCACGTATTCAAACCCTGGAATGAACTTCATGTCGAACTCAACACAGTTGAGATGTACGTGAGGACATTTTGGGCATTCGGTCGCCTCAACAATTTGTATAATTTGATATTGTATTCTTTAATTTAAAATACATATTGTTCTATGATAATTTCCTTGTTCACTTATTAATATATTTTTGCATTGTCTGTAACATGCCTTTCATGTCCCGTCCGCGTTACTACTATAACGCCGTCATCTACAATAAACGTTAAGTATATTAAACGACTGTTGTTTTTTAAATTTTTATTTTCTGATATCAACATGGTATCCACATGGAGAGAACCGTGTGCACCGTAATAGGAAATATATAAATTTAAATAAACGCATGAATGTTATAAAGTCTAGCATTGCATTTATATATAAGTAAAAAAATGGATTGCTAGTTTCAATATCTATTTTTGTGTAACGTTGTGAAGTAAGACAAGCAAGAAAAATTAGGATAACTATTTGAAATACACATAGTGATTATAGGAAATAGAAATTTTAAAACTAGATATCAGAAAAGAATTGTTCACACGAATAATTATAAAATCAAAACGATTTGAACCAAAATAGAGAAATGATGTTTAAGGAATTTGCTAGTCGAAAACAAAGAATTCGATTTGGAAATGAATTACTAACAACTGTATTTTCTGTCTCGATGCACACATTTAAGCAATTTAAACACAATATATATCGGAGAATTACGGAGTGTGGTGTTCCACAAAAATAATTATGTTATAGAGGTTTTCAACAAAACACAATATTTTATATAAGCACACTGATGATTCTTAATGAAGATAAAACATATATGTATTTTGATATAGAATAATATTCATTATGAATAAAAATAATTGATTATATATATGCTTGAAAGTAGATGGTTTCAGACATATCGAATAGTAGCTTTATAGTGTAATCTAACTTTTTTGTGACGTCATCCAATGCGTACGGTGACAAGATATGAACAGACTAGAAAACAAGATTACAAACATGCAAGATGCGCAGCATCTAAGTTATATACTAGACTCTAGCTGTTGAACGACGCGTTATCATAAGAATAGAGAGAGAGACGAGAAAAAAGAAATGAGGGACGTGAGAAATTGAAAGAGAGAGAGATAGCGAGGGGAAACAGAGGGGTATTTAATAATTGTGCAACATTCATTTCACTATACTAAAAATAATATATTAGTTAGTTCAAAAGAAGAACTTCTTTTTTGTGCAATTATTAATCTTTAAGTCAAACCTTATATTATTTTTTTAAATATCTGCTCTCAAATACGGTACAACATTTTAGAGGGGGTTCAGTTAGCTTACTTCAAATCTAAGAAAGTAGATAAACGGTAAAAATATAAATATTCATAGTTAACATTCAAAACATGAGGAATCTTTAGCACAGCACACACACACAGACATATATATATATATATATATATATATATATATATATATATATATATATATATATATATATATTATAATATGATATGTTCTATACTTTTAATTATTTTCATCCTTTTCCGAGAATCATCAGTGTCTAGGGTAGCTTTTCTGCTGGTCGAACGATATGAACTCTTTATAACCTTACAATCAGAACACATCAATCGACCTGGTCAACCTTACAACCATGAGAAAAGAAGAGAATTAAAGTCTATCTCTCTCTCTCTCTCTCTCTCTCTCTCTCTCTCTCTATATATATATATATATATATATATATATATATATATATACAGGGCTTTATTGAGCCTTCCAAAAAGGAGCGCACGTGGAGCGGGAGCAACTCCATTTGGGACTAAAGAGCGGTGGTTTTATCGCTCCGCGCTCCTCGCTAAAAATTATTTGATTTTTTTTAAACATTAGTTTTTTTATGTTAAGCTTACTGATTAATCTGAAAGTCTGCCCTCTTGTATGTGATCACAATGTTAAGGTTACTGATTAATCTGAAAGTATGCACTCTTCTTTGTCCTTACAATGTTAAGCGTACTGATTAATCTGAAAGTCTGCCCTCTTGTATGTGCTTACAATGTTAAGCTTACTGATTAATCTGAAAGTATGCCCTCTTGTATGTGCTTACCCTGTTAAGCTTACTGATTAATCTGAAAGTCTGCCCTCTTGTATGTGCTTACAATGTTACGCTTACTGGTTAATCTGAAAGTCTGCCCTCTTGTATGTGCTTACAATGTTAAGCTTACTGACTAATCTGAAAGTCTTGATTATGCTATCAGCTCGCAGATTTGCCTCTTTTCTTTCGCCAGTCCTTTTCAAGAGTTAATTGCTTTCTCTGTTGATGTGGTGCTTATTTTGTGTTTGACCATTTTATTTCAATTTAGTCATGGAAATGGAGCGAGTTACATCTTTACTAAAAGACCGCTCTTCCTAACTGTTAACTTCACTCTACCTATTGATCTCGTCATGTTATTTCGAAGACTGCGAGTTTTTTTTATCATTCTTTTCACTGCCCATTTGACAAAATTATAAACAGAGAGTACAATTTTTTGTACTATTCGATAACCGCTTATCAAAGCGCCGGGGCACTAGGAGATGAGGGTTAAAAAGATACTCGGTTGAACGTTGAACGCTACTACTAGAGGATCGGAAAAAATGCGTTGTATGGGGAGAAATTCATTATTCAATAGCTGGGATGAACACGTTTTTGCTTACATTAGACTTGAAAGTCGACCATGTGGTAGTCGGTTGGGAAGCAGCCTCATGATACTTTGTTCCACAGATAGTATGTTCTATGAAATAATTTTTTTCATTAGAAGTTCCGTTTGGTTTTTGGTAAGGAAGCGAGAAAGAATGATCCTCTCTGATGCTGTAGCTAGGCGTGTTCTTGTGAATTTCTTTACAAAGGAGATAACATAACAATACAGTATAAGATAGTTTGCAACATCTCTTCTGTGGTAATAAGTTGTAGGGTAAGGAAGAGACCATTCCCTACTTAATTTGAAAGTCGGTTTTGTACATTGTAAGGCAAGACAAAGTGCTCCATAAGGAACCTCCCCAAACTATCGCGGCAATACTCTATTTTAGAACATATCTGACTTTTATACAGCGGTAGAATGATTGCAGCAGGAGTGAGGGACTTTCTGGATCAGTAGAATGATCCGACCATTTTACCTATGACTTTAACAACAGATTTTATGTAAGTCTTCTATTTCAGGTATGGAGTGAAAATCAATCCTAGGAACTTATCAAACAAGACTTGCGATGCATATGTGTTCTCATCCTAGATACTATGCAGTTTGATGTGAGAACCAGCCTGTTTATATTGGAATATGTCCATCAAAGACTTATGTAGATATGTAATGCTTCTATAGAGAATATTATACGTTCTATTTTGTTAAATAAATGAACAATGAGATCGTATTTATGAATGCTAAAAGATTGTAGTATTATTTAACTTGGTCAGAATCCCGACTTTATTTATGTATAACCATGCCCTACCCGGCGTAGCTTGAATGCTAATATGCTTAAAATGTTGACTCTGTTATACTTTAGCGTGACAAAATAAATAAGATTACTTATCGCAACTATTTTTAGATGTTTTTATTTTCAATTTTCCGCATTTCTTCTACGCTTTGCATTTGAAATTATTTTTAGATTTTTTTTCTAACAATTTATTTTAGCAAATACTTGATTCTACAATCGATTTTTATTTACGAAAACAAACACAACGATTTTCAAATGAAAATTGAAATTATTTTTCTTGCTAGTTAAAGGAAAATAACTTTTCCATTAGAAGAAACAAAGATTTTGATTTGTTTTGACATGGAAAATGTGGAAAAACTTAAAACATATTTTCCTTGCATGTGGTTGAATGTATGTGGTGGTGACGAGAAAAGAGGGAAGTATTTTCGCGTATCATTCAATGTCTTCGAGAATAATATTCTTATATTGTTTCTTTATAATTGTTTCTTAACATATATTGTTCAAATATGTACATATATATATATAATGTATTTAAAATGTAACAATTTTAACAAAATCGGTAACCATAATAAAAGCGACTGTCAATGAGTGTTTTTCTTATGCACTGCTGAGGCTGTATAGTGTTCAAAAACGTATTCTGTCGATTATCTAATCAGTTGATCTGTTATTCCTATAAACCAAGATTGTAATATATGTGCATTCTGAATAAATTAAGGCATTTTCTTTCACTGCAATATGCGTAAGCTCATGAAAATAGATACATTAAGAGGGAACCGAAAATTAAATAAGTGAGTTCAGATACTCGGCTTGAACCAATAAAGGCATTTAGTGTATCTAACATGCGATAGCAATATCAAAATAATAAATAATGACGATGATAAAAACGTATGTGTCCTATGAAACATACTTCCCAGTGAGCGTGGGTGACAATGGTAGTTAGTCTGAGCGTGAGGGTGTATTTCAATGTCTTATAGAGAGGACTATCATAGAAAATGTAGAGTAGGAGAAAATGTAAAAATTCACGAAAGAAAACGAAACAAACGCATATTTTCTGAAAACATGTATAAAACATTAGCCTAAATTGATGTCGAAACAATTTATTTTAAAGTCCTATTTAATTAATACATATATTAGCTTAGTGAAATAAGGCAATGTAAAATGTTAACTAGTACATTAGAAAAAAGGAAGAAGATATCCTAAATTAGCCAATCTATTACCTTTTGCATTCGTCACACAACCGACGTCCACCTTTCTCTATCAGCCAGATTGCTGATTTCGTTCCTGTAATTCTTCGATTCCCATATCTTTTTATAACAACCTAAGTATGCGTATTTTATTATATATTTTTATAGTCAGAATTCTAAAAACTAATAGACCGTTCATTATGAATTAGGGATATCTATTCTAGCAACACAGTGAATAAGATGTGTACATTATTATCTTTTAAATCTTACAATTCATTTGGTCTAACACACACATTCGACTCACCATTTTTTTTTAAATTGCGAGACACAAACATATTGTTACACCGGCCGTTCTTACACATGAGAAACAACACCGGTTGTCACTATAAATAGTGCGAGTCACAAGAGAAACAGAGAAGACAAAGCACAGTCTTGTAACTGTCTAGCCAAGTGCTAGTCACTTTCTTACTTTGTTAATACACTTGTTAAACCAACCCTCGACTGGACTTCCTTTATTTATTATTTACTGTTGGACAACTTCACAACACATATTATTCGAGTAAAGAATTGCTCTACATCAATTTTCTAGTTCTATGGTGTTATAAAATTTAATCGGGCTAGAAAGCACACACATGAGCGTCAATAATAGGTATGGCCGGGGTAAACTTTAAAACTTATCATTATGAATTATTTGATCCGTATTCTAGGCCAAACGATAAATAACATAGACACATTAGTTTTATAATCTTTAATTATAAATATGAGTTATCTCTTTGGGCGATATTTTTTCTGTAGTTAGTTAAAATAAGTTGCATACTATAGATTGTATGCTCCGGACGAATTAAATAAGAATAAAGAAAAAATTCAAACAAATGATGTACATATTGCTAATACCCTTCTTAGGACGGGCAATCTTGTAGTTATTAATACATTTAGGAGTTAAAATACCTTGCAAACATTCATGCAGTTAAAAATAAATGAAACAAAAGTGAAAGTAAAACGATTCACAGGGTCGTAGGGTAATTACAGCGAGACTATATCTATGAAGTTATCGTATCAGATTTCCAAAGTCAGACCCAAATAGCATTCAAGTCGAAAATTACATTTGGTTTCTGACTAGCTTATTTCCAATTGTTATTTTTGCACCATATTCTAGGAAATGCACTCACCTACCTCGCTAGAATTTACTTTCTAAAAATTACTTAGTCCGGTCAACCCATCTATATTATGTAACATTTTTAACTAATCATAGGAAAAAACATCGGCAAGGGGAATAACTCACAGTTGACTCAATTAGACATATTTTTGTTTCTTTCTCTATATAAGTTTAAAACATGTTCCAACAAATAAAGTTACGAAACTGACTGTATCCCGGGCAACGCAGGAAAGATTCAGTTATTTTCATATCGATAAACTATGGGTTCTTGTAATTAGATGTCACGGCGATTCGCGCTATTGTCGAGCGTCGTCACAGACCGTTTTATCTCATTAGCGTTTTCGGCGCAGTGACTTCCGCAATTTGCTGATTATCGATTCCAAGTGGAAGGCAAACATCGAGGGCAATATGAAGGATCATTAGACCGGACAAACATGGCTGACCCATGCCACAGTTGCACGGATTGTTTTATTTTGCTTTGTTTTTTTAAACAAATTTTTATTCTACACCAAATAAAGCATATTCTCCACTGAACTATAAGTGGCTACTGTGATGGGAACCAGATTTATAGAAGCAATATTAAGAAAGGAAGTTGGGAAGCAAGACGATTATTTACATTGCATTTAAATTTCTACATATTTATACGGGAAAGAGAAAGGGAATCCAAAGGCAAGCGATCAGTGAAAATAAGCTATTAGAGTAGAACATCTTCCGACATCTAGGAATGTTTACAGTGAAGGGGTAGGATTTTGCTGCTAGTCGGGTGGGTTGGAGGCATTTTCGTTTTCGGGGTACAAGTGAAGTAAGTTAATCTGAGCAAGTTTCGTGGAAGTACTTGTAAAACAAACATGGAGATGCAACATTACGGCGATTCGATGGGGGTTTGAGTTTTGCAAAGAGTGCAGAACCTGTTAGGTAAGAAATTCTTTTTCACACACTGTCTAAGAGGGGGGGCTAATAGTTGGTGCACTAGCCAGATGTGGCGACAATACTTCAGGCACGGGCAAGTGGTGCCTATCTCGAATTATAGGATACTAGCAGCTGTGAGTGTATTCAGAATAAGGCAACGGTTGGACTTATTTCTACACACGCAAATACGAGTTGCGCTGAAATAAAGAAATACTTAATTGTTTTGTCTTTTTTTTTCGCAACTTTTTTGATAACGATTAATAATTTCTACTATTTGGATCATTCGGACGACTGTTCTCATCTTAATTGTTATTTTCACAACGTTTCGGCTGATGTAACATATAACCTTCTTCAGGGTTATCTTTTCGAACTTCAGAAACTTTTATGTCGAAATCGAGGACCTCTACGAAATGTCAGAGCACACCCTTAATTTAATTAACTTACGTAGATTGTTCTCGGCTTATCAGCCATGACTGGTGAGAAGTCGTAAACACTTTAATCTTCATTTCATTCCTTGTTATTATCGCCCATTGTAAGGATTGAAGCTTCACTCTTCAGAAAACTGTAACTTATCCGTTCCGCTACATGTGCAAAATTACCTAAAAACATCGGATGTTGTTGTTAAAATAACAACCAAGATGAGAATATCAGTTCGAATGATCGAATATTACGGTTAATTGTGTTGTCAATGTAACGGCATATCAAATATTTCTGAATTATTTAATGGATAGTTCGCAATAGATATAGTGCTTCGTCATTAAATAAAGCACTATATCTATTGCGAACTATCCATTTTATACGACTAATCTAATCGATAAAATGAAAAGAAAGATCCCGGTTGTCCTCGATGGCCGTTCATCTAAGCAACATGACATAAATGCTGGTCTACCCCAGGGATCCATCCTTTGACCTCTACTGTTCCCGATCTTCATAAATTACCTCCCTGATGGCATTGAGATTGAGATAGGAATATTTGCTGACGACACCACGATCTACTCTCGTCATGTGGGCAAACCCGACGTGCACATATCTGAGGCAATGGCTGAATCTTTAGAAAATACCGTCAGTCTGTAGTGGATTGGGGTAAAAAATGGATAGTAACTCTTAACGCTACTTTTCTTCAATAACTACAAAAAACATATTCAACCACTGATTGTCATGGCAAATAACATCCTACCTGAGAGTTCATCATTCAAACTCATCGCCCTAACATTCACAGACAACATGAATTGGAATGAATAAATTGAAGACATTGCCAAAGCTGCTGCAAAAGAAAATAGGGTCCCTCTACCGTGCTTTTAAATATCTTACACCGGACAGTATCCTATATCTCTACAAAACCACCGTCCGCACATGCATGGAGTATTGTTGGGCTGGGGCATCATCCGCTAGTCTCTCCCTCTTATACAAGGTCCAAAAGAGAGTCGCAAACTTAATAAGTCCCTCACTATCCACAAAGCTCCAGCCCCTGTCCCAGCGCCGCAATATTGCTTCCTTGGGCCTGTTTTACAAGTACTTAAATTTATTGTGCTCTGATGAACTTGATGCTCTGGTGCCCTTACGACACTAATTCACTAGACCAACCCGACAATCTGACAAATCCCATTCATTCACTGTGGAGATCTCCAGATGTCGAAGAGCTTTCTACTCCAAAAGCTTCTTTCCTCGTGCTGTTGGACTCTGAAACTCCCTCCCTGCTCCGTTATCCTGACGGTACTGACATGCAAACATTTTTTACTAATGTAAACAGACATTTTGCTGCGCAGCTCCCAATTTAGGTTGACCCCCCCCAAAAAAAAACTGTCACCATACGTCTATAGTTGCTTTTTTGTGTGTAATTATGTTAAAAATAAACTCGAATTTTTTTTTTTTTAAAATACTCATTCTGGTCCGACATTCTTAAATAACCACCTTAAAAATCAGTTGATGGGAATCATTCTTACTGAAAGAATTATTTAGCGTGCCTGACTTGCTTTTATTTTTCATTCAAGGTTTATTTACAATTACGTTTTTACTCGTTTCTTTATAACCCAAACCATGGTTTACTTCATTTTCTTTTAAAACTTTTGTCTTACGTCGTACTTATTAAATCAAAACAAGGTTCATATTCAGCTTTAAATTTAAGAGAAAATCTATCCAAAAAATAAGTGAGTCAACAATACACAACAATATGAGTATTGGATTTAAATTTAAAAGTTCATAAATAGCATTTTTAACTACCAACATTTAAAAGCCTATATTGGGACCATCGGGGAGTTTTATCGGATGTCCTTCTGACTTAATAAACTCAAGGGGTTGCTTCGAATAATGGCGATTGAGAGGCGCTTCTTGGGTTAAGTCTATTCACGACGGGCCCACGCGTGGCGCGTCATTAACAGATGAAGACGGTCGAGGAACTCCCACGTTCCGTGACCAATCACCCCACTCGTCTCAACGACAATTAGTTGTAATATAAATTTGTCGAGAAGACGGGCATATCTTGATCGCTTGTGGTCTCCACCTGACGCTGTTATATGTAAGAAGGTCGGAGGTTACATTGGAGGTTACATCGACCTAAACGTTGACTTAAATCGACCTAACCGTTGTGTATATAGACTTAATTTAAAAATAAGTGAATATTAGAGTATCAGTTCTGAAAATTAAAATTAAAAAATAACACTACAATAATTAATTGTAACAAAGAAATAATCGACACGTTTACTGAAACAGACGTCTTGTTAATATGTTGGTACTTGAAGTTGAATAATAATTTTTAAAAACTAAGTAAATGAAGAAAAGTGAGAAATGAGTTTAGAAAAAGTCTTAATGGACATTTTTTTTCTAACAATCTAATGTGAACCGTTCGGAAATGAAATCTGAAGCGTAATCTGCTATTCTTGAATACAATCCGAGTTCTAAATCAGCAATCATAATTAGCTTAATATCTCCGAAGTGACCTGGTAATGTTATTTTTTGTTGTTACATAAATCGTATGATATTAAAAAATGCGAAATAACGTAAAAAGAAAAAAGGCAATATGTATACGTATTGAACATTAAGCGAGCATGTTAGTATAACCAAACTGCTGTTCGTATGTACCATTAATGTTATGTGGACAAAATAAGGGGCCAGTCATTATTTTGATCGAAAATATATCGTAGGAAACAAGGAAAGGATTAGCGGGAAAAATGGTATCGGGGGCGGTAAGACTAGATATTATGATGCAAGTGAAAATGGCTGCAACCTTCTTTGTAAAAGTCTCATTTCGGAGACAGAGCTTACCTTGAGAAAATGTAAGACATTTTGAAAGAAAACGAAATTAACGCATTTTTTTTTGTAACAACGAATGAGGACTTGACCCAAATTGCCTGCTAAACAGATTAGCACATGAAGCTTCTGGTTCGGAATCTATAATAGTCAATGAGATAGGTACACTTTACTTTATCATATAGATTATGTCTGAAATTACTAGGATCTCTTGAAGCATATGGCTTTAATTTAAAATCCGTTCTGTGCAACTTGACTAAGATGACTAACTAACTAGTTATTCTCATTATCTGCCCCTAACCCATAAGATTATCAGATTCTCCTAATCATACCGTAGAACACATTTCACCTGATGACATGTTTAAAATGTAATTCGAAAGGGAAATTGAAATAGATTAACAGTTATTGAAGGCCATCCGTAACCCACTTTTGCATTGGCTACTAAAGAGAGGTGTAGGAGTAGACTCCATTGATTTCCCTGGATTGCTTCTCTTACTTTTTATCTACTATGTATAATGCAGAGTGTTTAACAAAGAGGCATCATTTTTGTGTCCTTCGTATGACTCGAACGAGGATCGAACCTCGATCATTCTAACCATTGTGTCAAATGGGTCGGTTAAATATCTATCGCTGCAAATATATACGGACTAGAAAGCCATATTCATACCAAAATGTGTATGTAACTACATCGTGGCTTCCTTTTGGAAGAGAGACGACGTCTTAATAGAATACACACTGAAAATGGAGCGCTAGAATTTGATACGATGCACAGACTATGGGGAATTTCTTGCATAATCTTCATTTTTTTATAATAGCGTATCTTTTCGGTTCATTGATCTGAAAATCGATGGATTCCATTTGAACGACAATCCTGGAACAAATATTATCGATCTTCGATTACCGTGCAGACAGGATGTTTCGATCGGTGATCTCTCGATATTCTGGAGACGGTTTACAATAATCAATAGAATGGATATGGATATCTATCCATTCCAGAGAATAGATTTATTCTAATATAGGTTTGATGACATCAGAGAACCAAAGCAAACCTACTCATGTATGATTACAAAAAAATGGCGAAAAGTTAAAACTCTTCGACCATGTTACTCATTGAGCTTAGTATAGATTGCTTAAATCCAGAACATAGTGAGTTTGTAAAGCAAGTTATTTTTTAAATGAAATAAAAAAAAGCTCCTAAATTAGTCTCTTTCTGATCGCTATCTCTCCCTCCAATTCCCATTCTATTTCTTTCTTCAATTCCGAGTTAAATAGTATTACTAGCTGTTGTGATATTTCAGTTTCTTTATAATGGAGTATTCTAATTTGTATTATTTGGATTTTTCGGACTACTGTTTTCACCTTAGATGTTATTCACGAAAAATTTCGGCCGATGCAGTCACCGACCTTCTTAAGGTTTAAATCGAACTCGGAAATCTGTAAGGAATTTTGAACGGAACGCTTTATTTAATGCACGTAGGTAGCTTTCTATCGTTCCGTGTAGAAGTCTTAAGTAATTCGTAATGAGAATTGAACCTTCAACGTCCAGAAGACTGCCAATTACAACTTAGTTAGCACTCATATCCGTTACACCACGGTTTCCTGCGGGCAACTTTAGTATGTATTTTAGAGGCCTGGACCGTATTCTTGTTTTAGATGTGTAGTCTAACTACTTATCACTATATATTACTATACATACGGCATAATCACGTTGACACACCGGTTCCCGTTAAATCACAGAAGTTAAGAGACGTTGAGTCTGGCCAGTCCTAAAATAGGTGAATTTGGGGGAATACCAGATGCTGTATCTGCTCTTCACTTATCTCGGAATTGTTTCTGCTTGCCATTGGATTCCGGCAGTGCCGATTCAGGAATGTCGTTGGTGATTGCGCAGTCCTTGCTTCACAATTACACGCGCAATCACTCTCACAGGATGTATCCATTGTCTGTCATAACTAGATGGGGTTCATTATTACTATATAATTTTTTCTAAAATATTCTAATCTAATCTAATCTTGAGTTTTATACTTACATTAGTTTACACCTTCGCTATTTCCGGCCTCTTGTCTTTTCGCTATCTCTCAGCATCAATATAGAAATATATGAAGTGAGGCAAAACGAAGAGACTACAGAGAGAAAGTGAGAAAAAAGCTTACAGAGAGAGTAGCAGTAATCGATTCGTTCGCTCGGTGGTATATAGTTTCATGAAGTTGTATGATTTTTTATTAAGATTAAATAAAAAAATAAATATTATAATCAATGATAAAAAGTCTCAATAACTTTTAAAGAAGTATCTAATATTCGAATTATAAAATAATTATAATTCAACTTCAAATATTAAGAGAACATCCAATATTGAAACGGGTTTAAGTTTTATTAATATTTTGTAATTCTTAAATAATTCTTGTTTAAGTGTCGTTAAAGTCAATTAATCGATCGATTAAATAAAAATATAAAACGACAAAATCGATAATTAGTCTATCTCTGCTTACTATATCGCGCTCTCTCTCCCTCCCTCTTTATCTATCTATCTATGTCTCTTACTCGTTGTCTCTCTCTCCCTCTCTCTCTCTCTTTCGCTTGCTCTCCTTTTCCCTCATTATCTCAAGTAAAATTGTGTTATTACTGAATTCGTTAATTAAGAGTAGAGAAGAAGTAGGGGCGTAGGAGGAAAGAGGGTGTAAAGGTGAAGAAATTTTAATGAAGCAGCAAATTGGATTGCTAAATAAAGAGAGTGAAAGAGACGAGGAGAGAGAAATAGAGATAGTCTAAAATAGAAGTGTGGTGTTGAAGTAAAAAAAAAATACACTGAGAGAGGGGTAGTGATGGACAGGAACCCTCAAGATAGTTGGCAGGTTTAATTAATTGCAAATCACGGCTAATTAGAACATATGAGGGTTTTTTTTAACATAATTTAATCATGGAAGCCAGGAATAATTTAACATATAAATTCAGATTTAAATATTTTGTGTTATTAACACACATAAGAAAAAGCGTAAGAAAATAAACATTGATTTATGCTGGTCCAGTATATAGCTAGATGATGTAGAGATAGATCGATAGAAAACAGAAATTACTATAGATAAGTAGATAGATAGATAGATAGATAGATAGATAGACGATTAGTAACGATTGTTAAAATTGAGCCGAATTTGATTATCTAAGAAGAGGGTTCAACAAGAATGTGTTTACAATCGACTTGAAAACGACTATGTGTTAGTCATCTTGGAAGCAGCCCCGTGGTGTTATGTTTCACAGACGGGTAGTTCTAGGAAATAAAATCTGCTCATAGAATCTGCTCATAGAATCTGCACAGAAGAACAAAGGGGAATTATTAAAAGTATTTTTAGCTAGCCGAAATTATGTTAAGAATGTTTTAAAGTGGCGAACCATAGATTGGAGCTCAGTCGAGCACCTACCGCGAAAATAACGATAGAGCAGAGAAAGACTGGCAACCTATCTTCTGTAAGAATTGGTTCTAGGAAAGAGGAGTGGACATCGCTTACGAGATTTCGAAGTCAGTTTTGTACTCTGGCAAGGCAGGGAAGGTCTTCTGAGCGGTACTTTCCCAGATGTGGCAGTAGTACTCCATCTGAGGACGCATTTGACTCCTTTATACGTAGAGGATTGAGTCTGGCGTGAGACACTTTCTGAAGGGGTAGAATTATACAACAATTTATTGAGCGGCTACAGAAACGAATTTAAAGTCTGAGGTGAAGGTCCGTCTCAGAAGCTAATCAAAGCAAAGAGAGCATCTTCAATTAAGGCAAAGTAAGGATCTGAGCGTTGGTGATGGAATAATAGAAGCTTGGTTTTTGACGCATAAAAAGCAAGCAGCCACTTTTTCCCCATTGCGCAACGTGCTCCAGGTCGAAAGAAAGAGAGAATAAAAAAGATATTGATCATTAATGCTCTTTGAAGTGTTTACATAGATGATTGTGTCATCTGAATACATGTCGATAAATGATCTTAGAATGTGTTTAAGGAAGGCATTGATGAAGATCAAGAAGCACCTAGAGCCAAGGATGAATCCCCGAGGCCCGCGCACATTTATACTATACGTTTAATACTATATAAACCTATCAAAGTGATACGATTTGATATTTGGAAGAACATTATCAGATATTCCATACATAGCAATATTAGGAAGTAGACATTTATGCCAAACTCTATCAAAGGCCTTTGATATATTAAGACCTCTTGCTCATCTGTAAATTCACTGAAACTGTGTGATATTACAGTCAGCACATCAGCTGTTGAGCTTGCAGGACGAAATCTATATTGCTTATCACTGAGTGTGCTGTTTCTGCTGAAGTGATTGACAACTTCTTGATTTATCACAGATTCAAGCAACTTGTTTGTTTCCGAATTCACTAGACGAATCACCACAACTGCAAGTCAGAAAAGGAAATACAGTATGAGTGAAGGTGACGACTGCAGCGAATGAAGAAGGAGAGAACGAAGAAGCCCCCCCCCCCAAAAAAAAACAGGCAGCGTCAGTTCAGTCTGAAAAGAAAATAAGAAAAAGCGACAGAGAAGATATGTCACACGTAACAGTTTCAACGGACATTTGTCGCCAGTCGAGTTAAAGAAAACACGTAAATAATTTAAAGAAATACACCCACACACGCGTAAAAGAAATGGTACTAATCCAACCTATGCGCCTAATTTCCGTGACTGCTCGGCCGCAGCGATCTGACAGGTCGCAGAAGTGTCCGAGAGCTGCCGAGTCGAAAACGAGGCTGGCGAGACGAAAACGAGGCTGTATAAACAAAACCGAAAATCGCAAAAATGGAAGGTTGGCAGACGACAATATAAGACGATGAATACGGAAAGAAAGAAATGCATATACTTTTATAAAAAATGAAAGAAATGAACAAACCATAGCTGAAGAACTATCAATACACTTTTTTTTTTTTAACCATTTTTTAAACTTTTTTTTTCAATTAGGCAAGTCTTTTTTTTTTAGTCTTTTTTTATAGATTTTTTTATGGGGGAGACGTTTTTTTCGCGGAGATGTTCACGGTATTCGGCTTTTCTTATTGCTGGCGCTTGTTTTTGAGGGCTTAGCGAAATACAGACAGAAGAGGAGGAGGAGTTCGTCGAGGATGTGGAAGGAGGAGCAGAAGGATTGTCGACGACGGGATAGAGTTCGGCTATCTGCGACAGTATGGCGTCGAAGGGGTCGTTTCTAAATCTCTGACGCCACATAAATTCCCGCAGATAGCCGTCTACGAGTGCCCTGCTCGTCCCACACTCCTTCTTGTTCCTCTGCTTAGCTTCCTTCCACATCCTCTCTACGCGGTTAATGTAGGCACCCGTCGTCAGGTCCACGAAGTTTTCGGTGTGGTTCACCGTAAGGTGTCGATACCCCTCCTCTCCTAACCTGTTAAAGGCCCTCCAACAATCGGAGATTACCGTGGTCCCAGGAACGACTTACTGCCTGATTATTAGAAGGAGGGTTTCGGCATTCCTGTTTGACACTGTCACCAGGAAACCCTCCTTCTCTGCGGGGTCGTACCCTCGAAGACCCAGTGGGCTGGAGAACACGACCGACGTTATATTTACGCCGGTTGAATAGAGTCTCGTCGATCTCCACCGTATGGCCTGGGCCTCCGAGTCGTCGAGGGTTGCGCAACAGATATTCGGTGCAGACCTCCCGCAGAAAATTCTTGCAATCTATTTGTGTGGTCGGAGACAGTACGCCACATTCTTTTCGTAGATTTTTTCCTGTCGACATATCCTGGGACCACAGATAGGTCATCTTCAATATCGTCGCTATCTCCAGACGTGACCGCGAAAAAAATTTCCCCGATCGCAAAGACACCCAAGTCCTGCATTCCTGGGTGGGGCATCTCCATGCATACTTGTCCGATATTTGTGTTCTCTTTGTCAAGCGGCAAAGTCGTGCACATCTGCCGCACCGCATTCTGGTCGGCAGAAGACATTTCTGAT